>CP126897.1:73555770-74183548 GCA_030440675.1 Furcifer pardalis
GCCCTGTCCCGAGGGCAGAATGGATAAAGAGCAGTGCTGGGCATGGGCCGGTTCGGACCGGTTCTCCAGAACCTGTAGTACCAATTCTGGCTGGTCTCTCGGGGAGGGGGGTAGTAACTTTCCTGGGAGACCATCCAGGATTGTTACCTTTTTTTAAGGTGACCGGTTAAGTCGCTCTCCGGCTGCCTGACATTGCCTCCCATCCTCCGCAAGGCAAGCGCCAGGAGCACTGTGATCCAGGCATTTGCCCTGCGGAGGGGAGGGACAACGGTGGACAAGATATAGCTATTCAGATGTTCTTGGACTGCAGTTCACAACAGCTCTTGCTAGCTTTGTTAATGAGGAAATAGTGGAAGTTGCAAGTCAACAACATCTTAGGCAATGCTTTGCCTATGAAAAAACATGATATGATGCACTAACAGATTTTTAAAAGAGCTCTTGTTATGTTTCCATCTGCCAGTAGAGGTCGCGATATACTTTATTAAGCAGAAACACTTGGGACTGAAGTTGAAAACATGCCTTATCCACCTGTTCCAAGGGTGCCACTGCTTGTAATATATGAAGGTGGCAGAGCTGTTGTAAGGACATTCTTTGGTTTGCAAAACTTTTCTCATACAACATGTGCTCCGTATTTACTCCTTCATCTCATCAGTAAATAAATTATTTATTGCACTGCCTCAATGTCTTCTTCTTCTTCTTCTTCTTCTTCTTCTTCTTCTTCTTCTTCTTCTTCTTCTTCTTCTTCTTCTTCTTCTTCTTCTTCTTCTTCTTCTTCTTCTTCTTCTTCTTCTTCTTCTTCTTCTTCTTCTTCTTCTTCTTCTTCTTCTTCTTCTTCTTCTTCTTCTTCTTCTTCTTCTTCCTGGGTTGCATCAGGGCTGTCCGCTGAGTGCAGCACTGTACGTGCTGGCATTGGATCCACTTTTGACACTGATAGAACAAGACAGCCGGATCGGGGGATTCCTACCTTTTAGGAGAGACCTCGATGGTAGGGAAGCAGATAGGAACATCAAATTTGTTGCCCACGCTGATGACGTTTATGTTTTTACATCAGGAGAGCAGGAGTTGGATCCAGTGAAGGAATTATTAGAGGGTTATGGGAAGGCTTCCGGAGCACTCATCAATGCCACAAAAAGCAGAGTGTACATTTTGGGTGGAAAGACTGGAGAACTCAGGGGAAAGACACTAAAAGAAGCTTTGAATGGAGGAGGAGACGATAAAGGTAGCGGGCAAAGTTCAGTCAAGATCTTGGGCATCCTGTTCACTGTTGACCCCAATGGATGGGAAGAGAATTGGAAAAGGTGGGAAGAGGGGGTGGAGAACCGACTGGAGAGGTGGAAACCCTGGAGGCTGGGTCTCTACAAGAAAGTACAGTTCTTCAAAACTTATTGTATACCCGTGGCGAATCATGTGGCGGCTGTGTATCCCCCTCCTCAGAAACTTATGGATAGGGTGATGGGAAGAGTTTTTGTTTTCTTGTGGGGAATGAAGGTTTTCCCTCTCCCTAGGGCAGTGGCGTACCGCTCGGTAAAAGAAGGTGGGTTAGGGTTGCCGGCTCTCGGCCCTCTTTTCCTAGGTGCCTTTTGGCCAATAACTTGAAACAGAAGATTAATGAGGGAGAATCCCGACCGATCGGTGTGCAAGGTGACCTATGGCAAAGCAGAGGATGGGGAAACAGTGGTGGGAGGAGGGACTCCGTTCTCCCAGATTGACCAGTGCTTCGAAAACAGGAATGAGGCCGTACGTTAGAGATATGGCAGAGGGAGTCAATCATTGGGCGGTGAGGGCAAACACACTTAAGATTGCAGATACAGTGAGGGAGTCAAAGAGAGTTATTTACACTGAGGCCGTAGAGGAAAGAATCGCTAGGCCATTCAGAGAGAAGTGGGCTTCTAAGACTAATCTGCCGGAATATCTGCAGCCAGGGGAGGAGGATTTGTCTGTGTTTAAAGATGGGAATATACCCCTCTGTCTGTGGGAAACGAGGTGGAGGGCATATCATCAGGTACTTAATGTAGGAGCGACCTACCCATGGAAAAAGGAAGAGGAACAGCAGTGCAGGAGGATAAGATGCCAGAATGTTAGAGGTGGGATAATAGGCCAGAAACCCCCGAGAGAAACCTGTTCGCATTTTGCAAAAGAATGTCCTTCATTGCAAGAAATTTGGGGAGCTCTGGCAAGTAAATTGGACTGGCCTTATTTAAAGGAACAGAGAGCAGAGACGAATCTATCAGGGACAGAGCCAGGAAAGGGGTTGAAGGGACCGAGAAAGAAAGGGAAGCTGGAGAACTGGAAAGTGCCCTGGTCCTTGGTTCGATTAATCAATCTGTTTGCCTTAAGCGCTATGATGTTCCAAAGGGGACAGGAAGGGAAGACGGGAAAGCTGGCAGATCCCAAACAAGCGGTGGGCAGTTTGGTGGCAAGGCTCAGAGTATATGCTAAAAGAATGATGGTAAGACAGAAGGAACCCGACAGATACAAATGGTGGCAGTGGTTGAAAGAAAGAAATTTGGGAATAACTTAGAATATTAAAAGTTTAGTTTCATGTAAATTACAGTATAATTGTAAATATCATTGTTCTTTTGGTATTGTATATACTGTATATTTCCTTCCACAATCACTATATATGTAACTATGTTTACTGAGCTAAGTTTTTGAAAGTGATGACAAGTTTATGTAGTTCACCTCGACAGATGGTTCTGTAGTAAGAATTTTATCAATAAAAAAATTCCTTCCAAAAAATCATCATCTTCTTCTTCTTCTTCTTCTTCTTCTTCTTCTTCTTCTTCTTCTTCTTCTTCTTCTTCTTCTTCTTCTTCTTCTTCTTCTTCTTCTTCTTCTTCTTCTTCTTCTTCTTCTTCTTCTTCTTCTTCTTCTTCTTCTTCTTCTTCTTCTTCTTCTTCTTCTTCTTCTTCTTCTTCTTCTTCTTCTTCTTCTTCTTCTTCTTCTTCTTCTTCTTCTTCTTCTTCTTCTGCTGGATATTGGCTCTCATCATGGTGATAGTCTTCCTGTTCTTAACTCCTTGGAACAATTCTTCTGAGGACATAATACACCGCCTCAATGTTATATTATAATTTTTTTAATCAGTCAGAAAACATCTTGTGTCAATCAGACACACCCTACACTTTCTGTTAATTTAAGTTTCTCTGTTATGAATGAGGTAACAACAATAAAAGTGATTATTTTGGAAACCATGCATAGTTGATACTGGATCATATGTGCCTCCTCAACATCAAGTTTAGATGAGCAATTAAGACAAATACTGTAAAGCATCCAGTATTCTGCTTTGTCAGATGTAGATTGCGAATGATATACATAATCCTTATATATATAAAGTCACAATGAGAGAAAATAAGAGAACACATCTCAAAAAAGGAAAAGAAATGTATCACATGAAGTAGTCAGGAAGCTTTACTTACAAAGGATGCCGTACCTCAGGTAACTCTCTGTGTAGGGAAATCTGTTTGCTGAGTGCTTCGTTAAATCCATACACCTCAAGGTCACCTGCAGCCAGTTCCCCTGCATCAGTTGGGATCTGTATTCCATCTTCCTTTTGGAGAAGGGATTGGAACAGGAGGTCTGAGTTTTGCCCCTGCTCACTCTGTTCTTGTCGTCTTCTCTGCTGCCTCACCACTCGGTATCCTTTCTTAGTTTTGCTGTAGTTCCTCTTAGCAATGGGTAACTCTAAAGCCACCAAGAGTTCATCTTCCCTTAAGGAGATGAAGGGCGACAATCCCTCAATGGACAAATACTGCTGGCTAGCTTCCTGAACATCTAGCATTTCTTGAGGTTCTCCAAAATCTACTTGATACCCTTCCCTAGAGATGAAGTTTGCTGGCTGGGATATTCTTTCCTTGTTTACTTCCTTGGCTGGAGAGTTCAGTAGCGCAACCAGTAGCAATAAAAAGACCATTGTCAAGAAGAGCAACAAGAAAAAAAGCAGTTTTTGTGAGCCATGCCTACATCTTTTCCTTAGAAACATAGTTTCAGCAATAAACTGAGACAGACACTCATGTTAAAAGTTGATCATGCTCACCACCCATCCTAGTTTTCTGATTTGGCTACAACAAATGACCAGCAGCCATATTTTCATTTTGTTTGCACCATCCTCTTTTCTTGCATTCTGACCATAACATCCCAATTCCTTGAACCTCAGTACTTACATGTGAAATAAATCTAAAAGATGGGAAAATAATCCACTTTTATTATGACATTCAGCTCAAAATTATCCAGGGGAAGAGTGGGTTGAAGAGGACCTTTTTAGAAGCCTAGAAAGTCCATTAGGAGCATCCAGGAGTCAAAGCAGTTTCCTTTTAATCCTGAATCAGAGGGGGAAATGTCCTGATGGTTTCCTGCCACATTTGAGTAGAGCAGCAAAAATAAATTCCCAGTGTCATCAGAAATGCAGCAAAAATATTTTCTTCTGAAACAAAGTTGATAGTTTTCTCCCTCCAAATGCTTCATGTTCAATGATACCCATTTATGCGAACTACACAGCCTCTGAGTTGGTTTCACACATAAGTACACACTTTGCCAGACATAACTGAGCAATGAGTGTGTATATGTATGTATCGTTCTCTTGGTCCTAATGCCCTCACTGTTCTTAGTCTATCAAATCAAATTCTTGCTAGCAGCCAAAGCCAGAGGGAAAGGGGACGCCTTGGAATGGAAGAAACAGTAAAGATGCACAGTTTATGAAGCTTTCTCAGAATTCCCTTCCTCAAAAAGGGTGTGTTTAGGAAAGATTGCTTTTCTTCTTTAAAACATATTTTATTTCAGAACTTAAGAGTGGTTTTGATTGCATGTAGCCTTTGAAAAACAAAGCCCACTATGGGAAGAATTCGCTTTTGTTGTGTGTGGCGTTGAATTTATTTAGTTCACTCCTTCAACAAAGCTGGAAAAGTTAATGTAGTTGTTTCTCGCTTTTTATATCCAGCATCCATGCAACGTATCTTAAACTGACAGGTGGCAAAGTTGGCAACTGGGTGGAAGTTTTCCAGATCTCTCTAGTTTTAATCTATCAGGTTAATCCGTACTGTAAAAATAAGAATCTCCCCAGTCCTGTAAACTATTATTTGGTAATATGGATGCTCAATTCAGGCATTCTTATTAGAGTAAAACAAGGAAGAAAAGAACTGTCATAGTCCTGCCTAGTCATTATACCTTCACTTACACAAAAAAATTGTGGTATTTTTGAACCACAATCGGGCATCTCCTAGTAATGGCAACCTTGTGTTGCTGGCTAGTCTTATACTAGTTCAAGCGAAAGGAACTGCAGAATAAATTCACCAAAAGGTGCCTTCATTTTGGCAGTTTCGCATCTGTTCTAGACACGGAAGGAGAAGAAGAACACAAAAAGGAATGAAATAAAAGATCTTCTATATGTATGGACATATCATCATCATCATCATCATCATCTTTAATGATAATTAATAATAATTAATTATTATTTATCATCATCATCATCATCATCATCATCAACAACAACAACAACAACAACAACAATTAATTAATTAATTAATTAATTAATTAAAAGAGCCGACTTGGTCGCCTGGCTCTTTTAAATATTCCACCTTTCTCCTTGGTGTTTTTAACTTGAATTTTAATGTTTATGTATGTGTTTTAATTGTTTTTAGTTGTAAAGCCACCCTGAGACTTCAGAGGAGGGCGTGGTACAAATAAAACAAAAAAACAACACAAAAAAACAAAACAAAACAAAACAAAACAAAACAAAACAAAACAAAACAAAACAAAACAAAACAAAACAACAACAACAACAACAACAACAACAACAACAACAATAATAATAATAATAATAATAATAATAATAATAATAATAATAATAATAATAATAATAATAATAATAATAATAATAATAATAATAATAATAATAATAATAATAATAATAATAATATTTTAAAAAAAAAAAAACCTTAAAACCCATTCTATTCAGAAAGGCATTTAAACACCTTACACACACCCCTCAACCAATTAGTTTAAATTACTGAACTTTCAATTTTATTTCAATTAGTTTTTTCTTCATTCTTGGACATAATACTCTGTAGTGTAGGGTAAGAATAATTTAATTTTTTATAATGACACGCAGCTGAGTAATTGGGTCTTTACTATATTGTTATTTTATACTTATGACTGATTATTTATTTGTTATGCATCTGGTTTTAGAAGTGTAGACTGCTCAGAGTGGAGGGCCCTAGCCAGGATTCTAGGTGTGGGTGGGTGAATATTTCTCAGACAAACTGCTAACCCTTGGCTACTACGACCCTGTCAAAGTGGGAATATATCCCAGATGGGTGGCATAGAAGTGTATTAAATAAATAAGTAGGAGAATAAGTAACAGCTCCCAGTCTTATTAATTCCACATTTTTAAGGCATAAACATTTTCTTTCTTTTTTGAGGGCATTGTAACTTCCTTTTTTTTTTCTTGAGGGGGTCCACACCCATGCCTTAGGGTGGGTGGGGTGAGAGGGAGATGATGATACTTGTCCCAGGGGCTGTTCAAATCACCCTCACAGGTTACAGAGAATGTAAGCCCCAATGATGTGAACACGGATGGGCGCATACACTTGCATTGAGCTGAGAGGAAAACAAATAAATCCTGACTGATTCTGTAGCTTCCAAAGGTTTTTGGGTGGCTATGTAATATAACTATTTCTTCATTCTTCCCATCGACATCGTGATGAATGTTTTGGAACTTTGGGAGCGTAATTTATTCACTGTGGCTGCTGCTATTCCGTGCTCTCACATGACTGAGAGCTTCTAAGGTTCAAACACATTTTCCAGAGCTTAGCTAATAATAAATTAGAACAGAATTGCTCTGAACACAATGTTTTGAAGTTACTGGAGCTCAATGTTCAGAATGCTGAATGACTCATAAGAATTTTAGTGTTGAATGTATGATTTATTAAAAGCAGATTAGTTGCTTTGATGAGAAGGGACAAACTTATTTTAAATTGACTTGAATTTACTAGGCATATCAGAAAGCAAAAACAAAATTCTGCAGCACTTTAAAGACTAACTGCTATACAGGTATTTTTAATGTCAGCTTTCATGGATCGAGTCCACTTCATAGGAGTGAAATAGCAGGCATGAGCTTATATACACCAAATACAGAGTCATAGAGTGATTAAATAAGAATGACAGATAATCATGCAAATTAATACAGCTTCCCACAGCTGGCAGTGGCAGATTAACTTTGGCTGTTATTCGGATCAGCTCTAAATTTCCCCTATTTACTATTTTGCTTAATGATTTCCTTTGATTATGTCTGCAAAGAATGCAACTGTTGTGCAATATTAATTATATTAGGCTTTCTGTGTTATACATATTCCTAGAAAGGAGAAGGCAAAAATTATATTGTGAGGACTGTGATGTGGGTACCCCTATCTTCAGGCTGTCTTGCCACCCTGCAGGGCCTGCCAGGATCCAAATGCTTATTGTATTAGTAGGCTTGGGCAGGAAGAACTGTGTGGGAATGTCCCTGATAAGTTTTGACTGGTTGCACCCAGATGCCAGAAAGTAGGGACTCAAACAGAAGCTTTGGTGGAAGAAATAGAAGACTGCCTCAGCAGAAGAGAGTGACCCCTGTAGAGGAAAAGAGGATTCTGGGTAAGGGAGAACATATGGAGTCTCTAGAAAAGAAAGGAGGAGGAAAAGGCAAGGAGAGAGGGAAGCCACATGATGGTGCTGAAGTAGGAGTGGACCAACCCACTGAAATTAAGATGAGGGATTGAGAGGGGGATGCCCCAGAACCCCACCACCACCACCGAGCCTTATCAAGCCAAGAAGCAACTCTCCTGGGGACTGGCTGTATATTTACAAAGAATTCCCTGGGAAAAACCCTTCATATTATTTCAAGTCTGGCCAGGTTATCCTGCTATGGTAATAGAGTAGACCATACTGCCAGCAGCTCAACACCGCATTTCAGGTGGTGGTTAACTAACCTGACAACCTGAGGACTAACAGGCTTGGGTACCGAAGTCCACAGGGAAGGGTGATGGTCCCCAAGTGGATTAAATCTCACTTGAATCCATCTTGATGGAAGGCAGCAGCTTCCTCGATACTAGCTTGTTATATTATGCCTTGCTACAATACATGATAACAATATTCACTTTGTACAGTACAGGGAAGAGGTTATGGGGTTTGGTGATGTAACTGTATGTGCGTTGTTGCTGTTGTTGTTGTTGTTGTTGTTGTGTTTTATATAATAATAATAAAGAAATACATGGGAAAATTCAATACTGAGCACTTCACATGCCAAAAGGGCTCAGGGCCAGAAAGTGACTCATGGAATTGGATCAGTGGTACGATGTCATGTTGCGATGTGGAAGGCAAATGTAAGACCACATCATTATATCTTCAGGGCAGTCTTTGTGGCTGATTACCATGATGATCACATATATTCGGATATGGAAGAAGAAGAAGAGGTGCGACAATTTAACCCTTATCCACTTCCTCACCCTTCTTATTGAACCATAAACAAAAGAAGCCTAAAGATCACTCAACAGAGACACTGGTGAAGGCAATGGCCAAAAGCAAAAGAGAGCCAGAGACAAGCTGGGTCTGAGGAGCATCTACCGAGCTTTCCTCCCTAAGGCCTTCATTGTGGATAATAATGTATAACCCATCCTTGGTATGAGCTTCTTGATTTGGGGCCATAGGAACATCCACATTAGAGAACACATTAGCTGAACCTTCTCAAGTGAAATTAACTGGAAAGGAGAAAGACTGGCCATTGGACTCTCAAAGAGATAGTTGGCACTAAAGGGAACTAGCTCAGACCCTTTGAGTAGTTGTTTAACTGTTTTGATTCAATCTGAGTTGTCAGTTTCTGTAAAACAAGGGATGGAGTCAAATCAAATCAAATCTTTATTATGGTCCAAATGGAACAGAAATTAAAATGGGGTGGGCTGGGGTGGTACTTAAAATATATCAAGAGACAAAAGTTAAAATGGGGTGCTTAAAAAGGAGCATTTCTGCTGAGAGTTTAAGGAGTAGTACAATTAGAACATAGATCAATTCTGTTTAACCCCAATGGTCTGGCACCTCTAACTCTCTAGGACAGCTTCCAATCAGCATGGAAAAATACAATCCAATCCAGACTGAAATATATCTTGGCATCTCCCAACCTCTCATACAGGCAATGAGTCACAACCAGGCAAAACAGGCCATTAAACAGAGAACACTAGACATGGAAAGGCAAGGGATGGAGTCAGAAGGCCTCACTAATCCCAACTGGGTACAGATAATGACTAGAATGTGTCACAAATGACTATTATTAATAGGCCTATTTACATAACCATCTGAACAGTTGGTGGCTGAATAAAACACCTGTACATGAGAGACCCTAGTCCAAGGTAAACCAACTGTGCACAGCAGATCAGATATCTGGCCCCATCACACGGTTAATATTTCTTGTTCCTATGTCCCATTATGGTGTATGCAGCTTAAGAACCATATTCTACAGGGTTTCCCAACCTTTTTCAAGCCGGGGGCTGGGTCACGCTCTCTCAGTCAGCTTTGAGGGCTGGATGGCCATTTTGCCCTGTCTGCATGATGGGGGTGGCCATTTTCTCCCAACAGCTTCAAAGGGGGTGGTCATTTTGTTTCTCGAACGCCCTTGGAGGGGTGGGAGGACACATGAGATGGTGCCGGGGGCTAGAGTTGGCCCACAGGCCTTAGATTGGGAACCCTTGTTCTAAAAGTTATATTGCTAAAAGTAATACAAATTGTTAATATTTATCTATTTACTCAGTTGATACACTCCTTACTGTATCCACATGGTATCTTAGACTAGTATTTTAAATATATTATTAAGCCTTGGTGTTCCTTCCCACATTTTTTCTCTTTTCCATCCAAGATGGCTAAAATTAAGTAAGCACAACAACAGCGAGTAGGTTTTAAGGGTCAAAAAGTAATAAGCACAACAACAGCGAGTAGGTTTTAAGGGTCAAAAAGTAATAAGAAGTTGAGTTATTATAGTACTGAGATACTACATCAGCCTTGTAATAATCAGTGTACAGATGAGAAAATACAATAGCATTTAGGAATTTGTGCCCCATTAATAGTCTCTGGACAGTTACTTATAAAAGCTTCAGGAAACAAAGGAGTTGGGGAGGAGGAGAATGGAAGCTTAAGCACTGGCAGTGGTTGTTAATCTGATAGTCCCACTTTGATCTCTGGATCAGTGAACTTAATCTTTGTAATATGCTGTTTTGTGAGATTGAAAGATTAAATAATTAGCAACAGTGGTTTCTCATGGTCTTATAAACTATGGGCTAAATTACTGCCCCACATTAATAGATTTCGAATAAGGGTCATTGATTTAATTAGTCAAGAAGAAACCCACATTTATATATCAATAATTGGATGGTCATGCAAGAGAACGGTTGATTTTACAGGGTATGTTTCAATGGATGAGAAATGTACTTAAATTCAAACAAAAGCCAAAACAACTGATTCAGTCTTTCTAGGTGTATCTCATGACCAAGTACCGTACATATAAAATTAGTGCTATAAACCATCCTTGGAGAACTTTAGTTTAAAACTTCCAATTGTTTAGTTTACTACGCTAAAGTAAAGGTCGCCCTTGCTCAAAAGTCAGTCATATCCGACTCTAGGGTCAGTGGCGTAGCGTGGATTTCAGGTGCCTGGGGCCCAGGACGTGGGTTTCAGCTGCCTGGGGCATAAACCAAATTTGCCACCCCCTGGGCGGGGCCCAAGATGCCAGTGCCTGTCCCTGCAGCAGCCACTAGGGCTTCTGGGAATTGAAGTCCAAGAACACCCATATACCCAAAGTGACATGTTGCTGCCCTATGACAAATATACAATAAAATAAAATAAAATAATGAACATTCAGAAATTATCAATGTTTTTAAACAGCAGTGATTTGTGGCAAGCTGTGCGACATGATTTCAGTCACTGACTGTGTATAGTACTTTAGATCAGGCAAGTTATAAAAAGGAAATATGGAGTTGTTGGACAATATTTGCAGTGTAGTGCAATGAGGATGCCCCAAATGATCAAGGCTGAATGCTCTTAAATGCAAGCCCTCCTCAGTTCCCCTTTTCTTTCTTCTTAGTTCCTAGTGTACAAATGCTCAAGCACAGTTTTAGCAGAAGGGGGAAAAGAAATGTTTCTTTACAAGGCTTATGTTCAAACAAAGTTGTTAGATGGCAAAAATAAATATAATACATCAGTTCACTTCATCTTGGTTTCAAAAAAAGGAAGAAAATTTTCTCAAGAAAATAATGTTTGCATGAGGGAATGAGTTACGCGCTTTCTGAAACCAATATTTTGAGTCAGGAAGACAACTGAACCATTCAGACAGATAGCCTGGCCATAAACTAAACTAACAATCGCAATACCCACACACAGAGCCAGCATATATAAGAAGTTACCTTTTAGAAGGAAGAACTATTTAGCCTGCACATTGGTTGTTTATATTCAAAACAACCAAAGTCTATGCTGGCCTGCCCCATTTCCATGTTAATGCACAAAACAATCACAAAGCATGATGGGATTGCCTGCTGTCAGATCAACAAGAGTTACCATTATTGACCACTTTGGAGCATTGAGCTAGTTGATGGTTCCATCAAGGCTCCATCAATTAATGAGCTTGTTAAATACATTCCTGTGTTTGCCAAAGCATTAAAAACTCTGGCACATTTGCTAATTCTTTTTGCACTAATGCCAAATAGCAGCAAACAAAGATATAAACCATTTCCTTTGCTTTCTTGCTCAACAACTCACACAGCTTCCTTTCAGGGCAGGGCTGTAGTGCAACAATATACTTTATATGGAGTCATGTATAAATTATTGCCATGAAGTCTCATTCTTATGGCTGAAGAAGTGGACTTATTCCATGAAAGCTAACAGTTAAATATAACAGTCTTCAAGATGCCACAATGTTTTTGTCTATATTTCTTGGCTTTGTTTGGCTTTATTTACTGTCTGTCAAGAAGTAATAAAACACTTAAAATGCAAAAAGCTCAGATACTTCATTTGCATAATGAGAAACAAAGAGTACTGGTTGTTACAGCTGGTCCTCTGAGGTGAAATAAATCAGAAAAGAAGTGCAGGAAGGAGAATTTCTTGGCTAAAGAATGTTGGCAATTGGTTTGAAAGCAACACACTATCTTTGATTACAGATGTCATATCCAAAGAAAAATAGCTATCATAATGAACAACCTCTGGTAAGAACGAGCAGAATAAGGCAGAGGTGCAGTTCATATCTACCTATAGATTGTTCATCTAGTACACAACAATAACAATAAACATACCTTGGCCTGAATCCAATTTGATTGGTGGTCCAGAAAGATATGAAAAGCCATGCTACAGGACAACTCTTAACCTTTTACATGTTCACTAGACTCTTGGTCAAGTTTCTTCTTGTGTCGTATCTGTTTCCAATTATTGGTGATCATCATGGCGATCAGCCATGAAGACTGTCCTGAGAATATAATGCCGTGGCCTTTCATCTGCCTTCCACATCATAGTGTGGAACTAGTATCATTGATCTGCAAGTCACTTTCTGGTCCTGAGCCCTTTTGGCATGCCAAGTCTAGGCTGATGAAACTGCTGTCCTCCATCAAGATGGATTCAAGTAGGATTTAATCCACTTTGGGACCATCACCCTTCCCCATGGACTTTGCCAAGGCCACTAGTCCTGCAGGTTTTCAGGTTAGTTAACCATCAGCTGATGCTCAGTGTTGAGTCCCTGGCAGTATGGTACCATAGTAGGATAAACTGCCTAGGTGTCACTTGGTCAATGCACTGTGTAAAAGTACTGTACTAGGAAGAAATAAATCACCAGGAGTATATTATTAACAATAGAATTAGTTAAATCCACAGAGAATTAATCTATCAAAATCCTAACAAGAATATGCCAACTAATCTAGAAAACCAAAGCAGGATTACCACTACAGAAGAACAACAGATATTTAAAGTTGACAATGAAAAAATTAAGATAGTGAAATCAGCCTAAATAGGGACTGCAGCCAAGAGATCTGAAGACAACTGAGACTTGGAAGAGTACTACTAAAGAAATTAGAAAATATCATCAAGTGTAAGGATGTTTCACTGAAGACCAAGACCAAAACCTTTGTGTTTCTGATTGCCTTATATGCATGCAAAAACTGCGTAATAAAGAAAACTGTCAGGAAAATAGATGATTTATTTGAAGTAGTGTTGGAGGAGAGCTTTGCAGAAACTGCCAAAAAATGAACAAATCAAGCCTGAACTGTATCTAGAGGCTAAGATGAGGCAGCTGAGGATGTTCTTGTGTTTGCAGAAACAGAGCAGGATTACTGAAGATAGGACATTTTGAATGACATTCTCTCATTCCTAGGATTGCCATGAGCTGGAGATGACTTGATGTCACACAACAATGACAACGACAACGGTGGCGGCAAGTCTGAATGATTTTGTTTCATTTTAAACCCTTTTCTGGTTGCTCATCATACAAGGGAGGTTAGTAGTAAGTGAATTACAGATGCCTTCTTTTAAATTAATTAATAAATGTGAAGTACAATTTTTGTTAGATAGATGCATTTTGCATTGAACCTCCAAAATCATTACCTGGAACACAATATATCTGCAAAATGAGAAGAGAGAAAAATGTGTAAAAGCATAAACCAGATCAACCAGAGGCAAGACTTGGCAGGTGATCTACACCTGTTGTGTGCATACATTAAGTGCATTTCATAAATATTTTATATCACCCTGTGCTGAGTTCCTGTATACTTTTTAAAAATCTTGGCATCATGAACCATTGCAGTAAAATAAACAGACATACTCAGCATAAGAAGTTGTCATGCAAATTCTGTAGCAGAACTCGGCTGTTGAAAGTACTGTATTTGCTGGCCAGTAAGATGTACTTTCCTCCCTTAAAATACACTGGAAAAATTGAAGTGTGTCTTGTATGGTGGCAATCAAAATTATTATGTTGAAAATTCAGTCAACCTACCTCTCTCAGGTTTAAAAGACCCTGGCCCCTGGCCCCAGCCACTGCCGATCACCATGAGCCGGGAGAGGGCAGCTTTAAAAATACCCCTCACCCCGGCTCGTGAGGCTGAGTTCTGCCACATCATTAGCTTGCAGAATTCAGTGGACTTTCTGGATTTTGTAAATATATTTCTATTTTTTATCATTCTGATTTCAAGCTCACTTAACCCAAAGTTTCAAAGTACTGTACTGTATGTTAAAACATATCTTCAACCATCAACAAAATAATTACTGCTGTTTGAATTGATAGTGATAAAGTGAGGAGCATGAAAAGAGACACACAATATCACTGGAAGAAAACAGGCCTTGCGGAAGAAACGGTTATTGGTCACAACTGCCAACAGTCATAGCATCGGCATAGCAGATAGATGTACAACAGTGAAACTACCTTCCAGCTGATGGTGAACCAAGGTGACTGGAACCAGGGTTAACCATATGGACATTCACTACTGTGTGCCCCTGTAACCAGATGTCCAGTCTATTCGCTTATTCAGCCTGCCACTAAACATCTAGTTTAAACAGTAAAGATTTGCAATATTTCCAAATGATGCTTAATTATGTGATTGGACAAATTTCTGAGCAGGCTAGTTGCCATGGTAATATTGCACCCATTAAGACTGTCTTCCTCTGCATCCTCAATGTATAGAGATGTAGACATTATAAAAACTGTTATTGGACATCTTTCAAGATTGTGATGGATAAAATTTATTTATTTATTTAAGCAAACTTTTATGCCGCCCTCCTCAAAAAGACCCAGGGTGGCTTACACAACTCTCAACAAAACATAATATAAAATCAAGTTTAAAAGATTAAAAAATTAAAAAAGCTAAAACAAGACTCACAGAGAGAGGAGGATCAAATGAGCCAACAGACTGGGACAACTGTCTGGTGGGGCAGGCCATGAGCCTGGTGTCTATAGAATGGTTTATTTGACAAGAAAGGGTATTTTGGTTAAATATTAAGAAGTAATACTGACACCATAAGTTGTTTGACAGCAGAACAGATTGCCTCAGAACATTTATTAGCAAAGGATGAATGGCCACCAATCAGAGATGTGTTAGCAATATGTTTCCTACATCAGCATATTGTTGAACTAGAGCAGCTTTTAAATTATGTGAGTCAATGAAAGCTTATCATTGTCCAGGTTGCTAGACAGAGACCTCACAAGAAGCCTAAACTCAATTTTGTGGCGTGATTTCAACAATAGTGAGGCTAATATTGCACTGTTATCTTACCATCCCCAGGCTGCTTGCTTTCCTAATCCTTTTCTAAGTCCTAATCAAGTCAGCAATAGACAACAACAAAAGCAATGATAGCTGGTTTGGCACAAAATAAACACCATACTCTATAGTCAGCTAGTACATATATAGGCCAGTGGAAAAGGCATAAAGAGAGTACAGAACACAAAAATGCACAAGCTTTCAAAAGCTTTGGGTGAAAGAAATAAGCAATGTGAAGTGAAAGGGAACAGGAAGCACTGGGATTGGCATGTTGTATATTAAGTAAATAAAGTCTGGCTAGGTTATCTTGCTATGGTACACTATACTGCCAGGGACTCAATGATGAGTGTCAGGCACCAGTTAACTAACCTGACAACCCTGAGAAGTAATGGCCTTGGGTACTAATGTCCACAGGGAAGGGTGATGGTCCCCAAGTGGATTAAATCCCATTTGCATCCATTTTAATGGAGGGCAGCACCTTCATGAATACTGGCCTGGGGTTGAGGAGGACTTTGGTTGCCCAAAGGGCTCAGGACTAGAAAGTGACTTGCAGAACTGGATCAGTGGTATGGGTGTCATGCTGCATTGTGAAAGGCAGATGAAAGGCCACTGCATTATATTCTCAGGACAGTCATCATGGTGATTAGCTATGATGATCACCAGTATTTGGATTGGGATACAACAGAAGAAGAAGGCTACATTAGGTTTAAGTACCTATAGGCTACATCTGTGATAGCGAGCTCCAGGTGTTCTTGGATTTCAATTACCAGAAGCCCAACTCAGCACTCCTGCTGATAAGGGCTTCTGAGATTTGAAGTTCAAGCATAGCTGGAATGCCAAGATTTGCCATCACTGGGCTATATGGATAATATGGATAATACATAGATTCATTGAGGACTGGAAAGTTAGGAGGTTTAGGTTTTCCATTTTAAACAATATAATTGTCACCTAATGAATACAAACCTACATCTATCAGGTCTAAGTCCAGAGGCCCCTTGGTTTTCACCAGCCATGGAGCTGTCGGGCTCAGACTTGAAAGAGGCAGTTTTGAGTTTGTGATGGGACACAAATGTTTGAGATGGAAGATCTAGCATTTCCAACTTTGGAGACCTCAGTAAGTCTACAAGATATTCCCAGTGAAACCTAACTGTGGATGAACTGATGAGACCCATTCTTTTGCCTGCTACATCTCCCCTCATGGAAGAACATGCAGACTACATAGACTTTAGGGTGCCTCTCCCACTCTCTGAATTCTCTCCCCCCATATACGGTATTCTTATCTTTAATGTCTCACCTGAGGAAGGGACAATGTTACTAAAGGCTTATGAATTTCTCTGTGTCTCTCTGTACTTGTTGTGCCTTTTATGTTTAACCCACAAAGGTATTACAAAAGCAAGGCATTGTTACAGAAATTTGTTATTCTGAAATGTTAGCATACTCTAATAATACACCAAGATGATACTTTTTCAGCAATAAATATGACAGCATCATCCTAGTGTAGTATTAGAATCTGCTGCATGCACAGCTGGTATAATTTGTCTATCAGTGGATGTCTAATAACATATCTCTATATAACCCCGTTCCAGGCATTTTAGGAGAGCCTTTACCATCTGTTTCCTCCAGCAGAATATACACTTGAGTGTGACTGCGGCAAAACCGAAATCGTTTTCTGGAAATGATGTTAGGTTGAATCATCTGTTTATTTCAGGAGTGACCAAACTATGGCCTGTGGGCCATACCTGGCCCATTGCAGCATTTCATGTGCCCCGCCACCACCCTTGCTGCCACCGGAAATGGACACATTTATGACAGCCATATAATGCACCCATGCATGTGTAAACACATGCATGCATGCCGTAAACGCTGCCGTAAATGTACCCACAGCTGTCATAAACACATTTACGACAGCCATGGACACATTTTCAATAGCCATGGACATGTTTTATGGCAGCGTTTATGGTGGGAGGAACCTCGTTACTGGCCCGCTCAACCACGTGACTGGTCCACAGCGCTAAAAGTTTGGGAACCCCTGGTTTATTTGACCATTGCATTCAGCACAACATTATGCATGCAAGCAAACAACTGTGATAACTACTCAGGGCAGGAGAAATGGGTTACAGCTGAATTTCTAATAAGATTCCTCCCAATTGTCTCTTGAGGCTTGGGTAGTGTGTCTGGAAACACATGAATAAAAAATTTGGCAATACAGAAAGGCTCACAGAAATGGAGCAAAGCCAAGATGAAACACACCAGATTTGCCCCAGAGGCTCGTTGTATTATATGCATATCCTCACTCCTCCTCCATCCACGCAAATGCAAGATCACAACAGAGTTGTAAGAAATGAAACTTCTTATGCTTAGAAGTCCTGTTGGGAAAAACCAGTTGACCCATATTCATCCTAGATTTTTTAAAACCACCAATATTTGAGCATTTATTTCCTGTACATCTTTGAATAACTGGGTTTACCAAGGTAATCTATTTTCAGTTTCAGAAAAAAATAAAGAGATAAATCCAACAGTTAGTCCTCGCTAGAAACTGACTATCTAAAATCCATGGAATTTATGTAAGTATTAACTAAATGTCTCATTCATTTAGTGGGTTTGAAAATTAGATACAGCCCCAAAATTGCAGTAATATACCTACTTACGTGGGAATAAGGCCCATTGAACACAATATATGTTATTTCTGAGTAGACACATGTAGGATTTCATTATGTAAAGAAAGCTTTTCTCCTGGTGTTTTAGAGATTTGCAAATGCCATTTTCAAGTTAAACTATATCCACAAGACTATTTTAAGGTTTACTACACAAAAATGTACCTTGTCTAGTGCAGCATTTCCCAAACTATGTTCCGCAGAACACTGGTGGTCTTCAATTCCTAGAAGCCTAAGTCAGTACTGTACATTGGCTGATCAGGGCTTTGGGAATTGACTTAGGCTTTTGGGAATTGAAGTCCAAAAACCAAAGGTTGGGAAACACTGCTCTGGTGGATGTCTCTCCAGTGGCAATGGAAGACAGCAAAATTCAAAACCAATTGATAGCTTGTAAACCAGAAATATTTTTATTTTAACCAAAGATCAATGTATGTTCTAGACACCAGAATCTGCTAAGTGGGATAATGTTTCACCTTAAGTTTGGAAACTTGTTGGGTGTCTCAAAACTCACAAACGCAGCAATCTTTGATCTAAACTCTGATTGCTGCTACTTAAACTTGCCTCCCCCCCCCCCCCCCAATTGTGGACTAAATCATCCTTCCTTAGCTTTTACTTATTGTTCTACAGGGTTCAAGCCTGGCAAGAACAAACTACTTGTTTGTTTAAGATATTACTTTTCCAGCATCTTAATCTGTGCAAATGTTGCACAGGTATGGTGATACCATATAGAACAGTGATGATGAACCTTTTAGAGACTTAGTGCCCAAACTGCAACTCAAAAACCACTTATTTATTGCAAAGTAGGAGGGAGGAAACACTTCCATTGGGCTGCTAGGCAGAGGGGCGGGGTGAACTCTATGCTGGGGGAGGGAGGAAGTGCTCACATTGGGCTGCTGGGCAGAGGGGCGGGACAAACTCTGTGCTGAGGTGACTGCATGGGTGCCCACAGAGATGGATCTGAGTGCCACCTCTGGCATGCGTGCCATAGGTTTGCCACCACTGATACAGAAGCTAAATTGTTATGAAAAAACAATGGGACTTGTTGCTTATAATTTTTCTTCTTTCATGTCCCGATCAAACCCTGGACTGCCAAAATGAAGCCACTTTCTTTGCTTTGTCATTGCCCAAACTCAAGTCTTCATCGGTGCATGCCTCTGGCAGCAATTGGCAGACCAGTAAATGAGATGGATTCTGTATCTCTCCATATTCACACCATGTGTTGTTGTCCATCAGCATCCCCCACTTGAGCATGTTGGTCTTGCATTTTGGGACTCTAACCCTCAGACTATTCATGGTCCTCCAAGTGACGTAGGGGAGGTTGATATCCTCAGCTATATCTTCCTTTAATGTAGTTCCTTGTTCAGTACTTTCAGAGGGTGGGAACAGAACTAAAGAAAACACTGGATTTGTTTGGGATTTTATGGTTTTACTTGGATTTTTAAAATACCAGTATTCATTTTCCTGTCTTGAAAAACAACAGAATCGGTTGACCTGCTGTGTTACTCGGGGGCCTCGTCTGGTGCGGTTTGTTGGCTTATTCCGGTTGTTGATGTGATTCTGAGCTCTCTGGCCAATTTGCTATTTTCCACTAAGTAAAAAGAAAGGTGTTTTGAGTGAGTTTGAGGACAAGTATCCATTTACACTGAGAAAGCGTCTCGTGGTTTTAAAAACATGTAAAAAGTCTGTAAAGGATGCCCCTTTTTGTACTAATTTCTTTCTTACCACCATCTGTGTTCAATGCAAGAAGCTCAGACACTTTAAATCCTGGTACTTTATCCACTTAAAAGTAATAAAGGAAGGCTGAAGAGTTTGAATATTATGTAACCTGCAAAATTTGGCAAAAAGAAAAAGGCAGCCTAAAAATGCAACAAGCAAGCAAGCAAACAAACAAATAAGCAAGTAAGCAAGGTAAAGGTCACCCTTGCTCGAAAGCCAGTCGTATCTGACTCTAGAGGTCTGTGCTCATCTCTGTTTATAGCCAAAGAGTCAGCGTTGTCTGGGTTTGCAGATGTTTCCGTGGACATGTGGAAGGCATGCCTAGACACTGAAGTGCACATAATGCTGTTTACCTTCCTACCAAAGTGGTACCTATTTATCTACTTGCAATTTCTCACTTTTGAACTGCTAGGTTGGCAGGAGGTCATTCTGTCATTCAGTACTTGGGTTTTGAACTGCTGACCTTCTGCCTCCCAGTCAACGTTTTAACTACTTGAGCCACTGCAGTCCCTTCAAGTAAACAAATCAACCAATCCTTAAAAAAAGGAATTTTACATAATGTAATAAAATGTATAAAAGATAACCTGAACGTTATTAACATCCATAGGTCAGACATATTCGATATACAGTAATACCTCAGATAACATTAGTATCGAATAACACTAAAATCGCATAACATTAAGCAATCTGGGGGGAAGAATTGCATCGGATAACATTAAGATCCTATGGGATGCATCAGATAACAACCGCTAAAGCCTGTGTGGTTACAATGTATCTCTATGGATCCCATAGGATTTTAACATGCATCGGATAACACTAAAAATCGTACAACACCAAGACTTGTGGAACCAGGTTTTAGTGTTATCTGAGGTTTTACTGTACTGTACAACATTAAAATACAGTAAAACCTCATATAACACTAAAACCTGGTTCCACAAGTCTTCGTGTTATATGATTTTTCGTGTTATCTGATCCTCTATGGGATCCATAGAGATACATTGTAACCACACAGGCTTTCGCGGTTGTTATCTGAAGCATTCCATAGGATCTTAATGTTATCTGATGCAATTCTTCCCCCCAGATTCCTTGATGTTATGCGATTTTCGTGTTATTCGATACTAATGTTATATGAGGTATTACTGTACATCAATGAAGCATATAATATTTACAGCAGACTGAAATTCAGATTACAACTGAGTGCAAATTCCTAATCTAGTTAGTGCTGTGATTTAGTAACCTGCACAAAATCTTGCATTCGCCACAGTGTTTTGGACATCGCATTGTACAGTCAAGTACTGTACATAACTAAACATATACCTCTTGATATCTAATCCTTTAAAATGTTTGAACAATAAATGTAGGGATCATAGAATTATGATGAATCAAAAGAACAATTTGAAAACCTGTCGTTTTTCTGTTGTTCTTTTCATATTTATCAAATTGTAAATTTTTGCTCCATTTTTTAAAATGTTATTTATTCACCATCTGGTCATACCCACCTCTACTGTCTCCCCATTTCCTCCTTCCCGACATTTTCCATTTATGGAGAACTAAGAGGGGAAGGACAGTGGTGGCTCAAGTGGTTAAGATGCTGAACTTGATGACTGGAAGGTTGGCAGGTCAGCAGTTTGAGACCAAGTGCTGCACAATGGCGTGAGCTCCTGTCTCTGTCTCAGCTCCTGCTAACCTAGCAGTTCGAAAGCAAGAAATTGTAAGTAGATAAATAGGTACCACTTTAGTGGGAAGGTAAACAGTGTTCCATGCACTCAGGTGTCCAGGCATGCCTGCCACAGATGCAGACAGTGCTGACTCTTTGGCTGTAAACAGAGTTGAGCACTGAACCCTAGAGTTGAATACGACTAGCTTTCAAGCAAGGGCGACCTTTACCTTTACTAAAAGGGAATGCAATGTTTAAATGTGATGATTTGTGACAAACAATCTGAGACTGTTGTCCTAAAGCTTTAGGGCCAGTCCATTTTGGTTCAAGTCACTCTAGAAAATACCTGTCCTGCCTCTAACATAGCCCAAATTGTTCAAAAGTAGCCTCTTTCGCTTCAGGACTTGGGTTTTCATTTGCAAAACCACATGCATTTTTCTTCTACTTCTCTAGAGAAGGGGAGACATTTAGCACAATGTTGTGTGGAGTATGTGAATACAGGTTGGGTTGTCTCTTGCTGCTTCTACATTTTATGAGTTGATCAAGTGGCATACATTCTTGTTTTAAACATATGTTCCTATTTTCTTACAGCTGTATGATAGTTTACAAGGCTTTCTGGCCTCTGACACCGCTTGGAAAGTTGACAAGAGAAAATTATATCAAAAGGGCCTCCCTTGGGTTTTCTAAGAGGTGTGACTGATTGGCCAGGAAATTGCCAATGGAGTGCCCAAAAGCTGATGGTGATGTTTTTATTTGTTGTTCCCCCCCCCCTAAGTTAAACCCTCCCCCCATGTTTGGGGAGAACAAGACAAAGCTATTGGCACAACACCACTGTAAACCAACAAAATAAACTGAACATATTCTATCACAGTGAAAAAGCCAGAGTGCATAAAGAGCCACTTCTTTTTCCATGTCTAGGCCAGATATGAAACTGTCAAAATGAAGCCACCTTTTAATGAATTCATTTTGTAGTTCCTTTTGCCTGACCTAGTGTGATAAAGATTAGCTGGCCCAACAAGGTTGCCATTGCCCAGGGTATACCTGATTGTGGTTAAAAAACCACAATCTTCGAGGAGGCTTTTTCTTGAGTTCCTCATTGTCCATCACTGAAGACAATAAGAAAAGCTTTGCTGGTTCAGAGTTAGATTCTCTTTCAGGACTCTACCATATTCCAGTTCTCCAAAGACAGTCACCATACAGTTGTACCTTGCTTAAAGAGCATAATGTGTCCACAGGATTGCTCTTTAAGCAAGTTTGCTCTTTAAGCGAAAAACCATTGTAAGTGACCAATTGTGACTTCTGGTGGAGGCGATCGTGACCCTCGATTTATTTGTTAAGCGAGTTTTTGGTTGGTTTTATTTGTGAAGTGAAGTGAACATTCAGAGAAAATTCTGCTCTTTAAGCGAATTACTTTAAGCGAGGCACTCTTTAAGCGAGGTTTGACTGTAATTTGCATTTTATGACAATTAATTTTATTCGTTAATTGTTTGTATAAAGTAAAGCTATTGAAATGACTTGAACATTCCTTGGGATGAATTTATAGTGCTTGCAACTAATACACAACCAACGAAGAGTGTTTAAGATTGGTATTGGCTTTTGTAAGGTTAGCTTGCTATAGATCAGGGGTCTGCAAACTTGTCTCTCCAGATGTTCTTGGACTTCAGTTCCCAGATGCCCTAAGCAGCAGGTGTGTTGACTTGGGCTTCTGGTGATTGAAGTCCAAGAACACCTGGAGAGCCAAGTTTTTCAGACCTCTGCTATAGAGACATCTACAGCTATTCAGTAATAATACAACACTCCAGATAAAGATCAAGGGCATTGCAAGTGTCTGCTGAAGCCTGGGAATTTTTCATGTCACATTCTTGTCAGCCTGTGTTGAGAAACATAAGTACTGACATACTGAAAATATTTTCTCCTGCTGGTGAAGCCAGTACAGATCGTTGAACAGAAAAGAATGAATAGAAGATCTATTCCACATCTGGACAGTTTAACTGGGTGGAGATGCCCCAGCTTGGTGGTTTGAAGAAAATATATCTCATGGAAATATTTTTTTAAAAAAAATCAAAACAAAACTTGTAAAATTCTACACTGTGGAATAGTGGCTTAGTTAAAAGGCAAAACTCTTATACTTGTACTGTTTTTTCATTGCTGAAGTAACTATTTATTATTATTTCCCTACACAAGTATGATCTTAGTGGAGGAAGAGCATCATGTGAAAAGCAAATTTACTTTTCATAGCTTTATTCTTTGATTTCAGGTCCAAATTTTTAACCCTCTTTTCTGTCCCAAGAATTTTTATTAGGAATCAGTTTAGTATATAGCTCATGGCAGTGATCGGCAATCTTTTTAGGTGGGGGGGGGGGGGCTGGGTCACACTACTTCAGATAGTTGAGTGGGCTGGACTGGTGGCCGCCCTGCTGAAACGCCGCAGTAAACATGTCTGCAGCTGTCATAAACACATCCACGGCCAATGGTGGTGGTCACAGTGGTGGTCACAGCTGTGGCAGCTAAAGCAAGGGCACAGGCTGGAAGATTTGTTGCCGTGGGCTAGACTGGGCCCATGGGCTGTAGGTTACCGACCCCTGAGTTATGGCTATGCACACGCAAACTGTCACTTAATTTTAGAAATTTTTATCTGATCTTCACAACTATTTCAAAACATTTGTCTTTGTGAGATGTTACATTGCCCCTTAATCACTTTCTCAATAGAATTTGTGGCTTTCTAGGTCTATCTTACTGTTTTACAACAGAAATGGCTTGTGTTTCATTTTTAAAAAACCTCTACTCTTCATCTTAAATTTTAAAATGCATTTTATTTTATTTTTTGAAACAGTTCAGAAGGCCTGAAAATGGAATGAAATATTTACCCATCTAGAATGAGGAGTGAGTTGCTGTCACTCTGTTTTGGCTTTGTGATGTCATCAGCAAATCTGATTAGTTGTCTGTATGCTGCCAGTATCTTCTTAACTGTTAATAGCATATATTTGGCTGGAACTGCCTCAAGAAAGCCTTTTTTCTGATTTGTCTGTGTTTTTAAGAGTCCTGACTTCATACGTCTGGAAAAGGACCATCAGCAGCAACCAGGAGTCCCACTGGCGGTGTATTGATGTCAATTAATCATTCAGCTAATGCTTGTACTTGCAACAGTATAACAGTATAACAACAGTATAGGTTGTACTTGCAACAGGGAATAGAAATAAAGGTGCCACACCTGTCAGAAAAACAGGGAGTGTGTAAAATTACACTGGATTAGATTCTGTTTTCTCCAGGAATTTTGGAACCTGGTTAAAGAAAAGCTTATGAAAGGAACACTTTCCTGGAATAAGCTGTTATTGAAGTTTTCTGAACTTTCTTTGCACTTCCTTTCATTTTAAAATTATAAAAAAAAACAAGACTAGTGATACAATTGCCCTGAAATTAGGTGCATAGTAGATGAGTAGGGCCCTCTGAGTCAATACTGCCCAAAGGAAATATCTGCCCCAGACACCTCCTCTCCAGAAGGTGTGAAAAAGATAATGTTGCTGCCAGCTAACCCCTGGGTATTCTGTCCATTTTAATAGCATGAGAGTCTTCTTGATCCAGAAGACAGCTGTTGTGCTTATGTAGGGAGACACTGTTCACAAGCATGAACAGAAGACAACTGAGAGGACCTGCAGCCAGGAAAGTAGGCAATTAGTAAAGGTAAAGGTTTCCCTTGCTCGAAAGCCAGTCGTATCTGACTCTAGGGTTCAGTGCTCATCTCTGTTTCAAAGCCAAAGAGCCAGCACTTTCTGCTTCTGTAGACGTTTCTGGCAGTCACTTGAAGTGCACGGAATGTTGTTTACCTTCCCACCGAAGTGGTCCCTATTTATCTACTTGCAATTTCTTGCTTTCGAACTGCTAGGTTGGCTAGGTTGGCATCTCAATCTGGCATGGCCTTGGGACCCTTGCGGTTGTTGACCCGAGTATAAGCTGATTCCCCTTTTGTGGCTCATTTTTGGGACTAAAAAACTCGGCTTATACTCAAGTATATACAGTATACTGTGAGCTTTAAAAGATGATTGTTTTAAGCTAATGAGACAGAGCTGATGACTTGGTAGTCACCTGTTTCTCATTATTATTTTCTTTTGAAGGCCCTTTCCACTCAAGAGAGAACACTTTACAATTAATTACAGAATATGCTCCGGATGTGGTTACTAGACTGTTATCTGAATTTTGCCATTTCTAATGTCAGATCTCTAGCCATCCCCCCCCCCTTTGAGTAGTCAATTTTGTTTTGACCCAAACAAAAATGAAGAAGAACATTGATGGTAAGTGATGCCATGTGTCACACTGGAAAATAAACAGATGCATGAATTCTGATACATTGCAGAATCATATTATCTACTGTTACCCCCTTTGGGATCCTTAGTTTCTAACTGGCACATATTGCTATGTTTCATTATATTTCCTGAGGACACAAAACTGCTTTATATTGGCATTAGTCCATCAGTAAGTTACAAGCAGAGTACACCCATTGAGTCAGTGAGGATATAGTGACTGAACTCCCCTATAAGTTCCATTGATTCAGTGGGCCTCCTCTAGTTGCGACTTACTACTGGATTTCAGCCATAATTGAATGATATAACTGCTATTTAGTGGGAGGAACAGTTCAGCGAACTGTTTGTTGACTCAGGTTGGCAAGTTTGCCTTATTCCTATATATTGAGATGCTATACTTCTGAAGTAATAATTTCCCTGCTTAGGTCAACTATGTTCTCCCATACGATATAGCAATGTTGGCACTGACATTGTTTAATATACAGTACCTCAATTAGTCTTTGACATCTGGTCTTCCTTGGCTTATGATCACAAAAGCTTAGGCCCAGTCTATGCCAAGTAACTATATATAATTGGATACCATAAAATATTTTGTAGTTCTTACAGACATGAGAAATTTCTAATTGGGGGGAAATTATATATATTTTTCCTCCAGAAGCATTTGTCAAAAAAGCCAAAACGCCTATTTTGGCTTTGCTATTCTAGCTGTCACTCATCTTCACCTAAAACAATAATGAGATTTTTCCTTTGGAAAAAGAAGATCAGTGATGGCAGTTCACATCATTCACATGCTCCTATATCTATTTTTAAAATCTAGACTAATGGAAACACTTAAAAACTCCCTTGCTCATTTGAAATTCGTTGTCAGATATTTTTTAAAAATGCAATTTGACATTAGCTATCATATTTTACAAAAAACAAACAAACAAACAAACAAACAAACATAATTAGATGAGGAAAATAGAATGATTCAAAACCAGAAGATGTTTGGTGTGAAACTTTGGGCCATCCCTCTGCTAATAATAATAATTTCATGTCAAAAATTATTCTGGGTTGAACGGATTTTTGCAGAAAATCTCTGCTCAGAGAACACCCAAATGAGGCTCTTTTCATGTCCCCAAGAACTGGGACAGAGATGGGCACTCAGTCTGTCATGCAGTACCCGGGTCTCAAACTGCCCACTTGCCAGCCTTCCAGCTAACAAGGCGAGCTTCTTAACCACCGAGCTACCGTAGCCCCTATCCCTCTGCTAAAATTAATATAAGCTATAAATCAGAAATTGGATACAAGCTTCTTGTCTTTTATGTAAAGAATGCACTTTTTAAAAGAGATACATGACTCAAATAAACAGTGGTGCTCAATCCATGAATTTTCATAAGAATGTAAGAATTTTCAATGCCTAGTGAGTAGCAATTGTAGCCGAGACAAAAAAAAAAGTGCTCCTAGGTCCCCACATGATACCATAGGCTCCAGACAAACTTCCCATGTGTTCTAAAGTGACAGAAAGGAAACAGACATCATGAAATATAGTCCCAGAGTGCATCTTGATTAGCAAAAAGTACTATATTTTGTGTCAGTTTTGCCAGGTTCAAAATTGATTTGAAGACCATGGAAAACATGACACATAGCATTAAGCTGCCAAAATGCGAGTTATTTTAAAACACCAATCAGGGACCATTTATTTAGCCCTGATTCCTAAACAGTACTGTGTTCTTCTGTGCGCACATTGGAAAAATTCAGTGAGCAAGGAAAGTTAGTGCAGTCTAGTGCCACAGTGGTTAAACTGCTGTACTGCGGCCTAAATGTTATGAGTTCAATCCTGAAGGGACTCAAGGTTGACTTAGCCTTCCATCCTTCCAAGGTTGGTAAAACAAGTACCCACCATGTTTGGGGCAAAAATGCTAATTACCTTGTGAACTGCCCGGAGAGTGCACTAAATGCTAGGGGGCAACATATAGGTGGAATTGCCATCTCCATAACACCACTTGGCACTATTTACTATTTCATTAAAAAGTATCTGCTCTAAAACGGTGGAGAGACAAGAGCAGCAGTGATGATGGAAAGGAGAGGAAGAGGCTGTTGTTAGCAGCTGGATTGGGTACCAAGGAGCGGGTGTCGGTGGCATTTCCATTGCCGGCCCTAGTGTTCTAATGAGCTCACCATCTCTGCTGACCAACAGCCCCCCTAGGCCTGACCATGAATCTGGAATTTATAATTCCATGGCTATTAAGCATTTTATTAATTTACAAAAATAAAGCGTGTTGTTGCACAACAAATATTTCAAGCTACTTACTTACTTAATCACCTCCTCTTCTACCTTAAGGTGTAGAGCAGGAGTTCTCGACCTTTTAAAGCCGGGGGTCGGGTCATACTCCCTCAGACAGCTTCAGGGGCTGGACAGCCATTTTGCCCTTCCTCCACCACATGGCACTTCTGGGTATGGTGGGGGCCCACATTATATGGTGCCGCAGGCTGCATTCGACCCGTGGGCCACAGGTTGAGAATCCCTAGTGTAGAGGATTCCACAAAGAATCTCCATTGGGATCTCGTGTTCTGGTTCTTCTTTGTGTGTTCTTTTAATCAGTTAAATTTGGGTGTGTGGGTGATTGGTCAGCACTCTAGCATGGTGAAGGGGCTGCCTTCTTAGCACCTATGTGCAGAGGCTGCTGCCTGATCTTCCCAGCTGTTAGGGATATACCGCCCATGCTCGGTCCCCAGCAGAACTTAACCACCACCATAATTGCGGTGTCCCCCTCCCCCCAATGAGGACCTGCCTGCTGAAATTTGTTACAGGCAAAACCCATTTGCCACCACTGGGGGGGGTGTATTTCAAGTTAGGGGCTCAGTCTCATTGACTTCAACAAAGACGTTCAGCATGTTCGTCTTGGGATCGCTCTCTCTAAAGGCTTATCTACTGCTGCATGACACTGTTCTCTGTCTAAATCTGATCTGTTTTTATTTTTATATTAATGTTACTATGATATGAGATTAAAACTGATTTTTTTTAAAAAAAAATAAACAAGCCCCATGGTTAGTTTTAAAGTTATTTGTTCTAACATAATCTATTTTGTTTTATAGTTCTTGATATCCTGTTGTTTATTGTATGCATCCTGACATCTTTTTTTGTGAAGAAAAACCTAGTGTTTATATTCTGTTTTCTCTTAATGTGACCCTTTATCTAGCCTGTTAACTAAATTAACATTCTTCATGTGGAAGAAGATTTGGGAAGAAAGCACTTACTTTCTCTTCCCATAATCATATTTTCATATTTTTCAAGTTAAAGTTAGTTCCAATAAAGGAATCTTCATCATTTCAAAATTAACTTGTGATAGAAGGATTTATTTCAGGTGACGCAGGGGTATTGGCTGGCACAATTAACTCTCCCTGCTTACCAAAAAATGTGGCCGCCACACCTAATTAAGAAAGCTGACTAAAGGGCTGCTCTCTGGCTCGTCGCTAGCAATATCACAGTCCTCTGGTGGGTCTCTTCCAGTGGTGGCACCATAGCTGTGGAATTGTACCTTTCCAGGTTCCCTTCCTTTTTTCTTTCAGTATACAGTACTGTACTTCTATTCATATGAATAACTCGGCTGCTTTTATTGCATGTATCCTGTTGAGCTCTACAGTTTTTAAGTACACCTATGTATTTTTGTGAAAGTTGATATTCCTGTCCTCAGCTCCTTAGAAATTAGACAGCAAAAATAACCAATCTTGTATGAGACAGAGCATGAATTTGTTGCTTCAAGTAGCTAATTTGGATTTCCGGGGGGGGGGGGGGAGCAACAACTGATATTATTGTGATGTAGGAATTTTGTTTTTAAATGCTAAAATAACTTGATTGGGTAGAAAGTAATAGTTGGCTGGAATTTGTTTCTTCCATCAGGCCATAAAAATGCTGCTCCTCCTTGGCATATTTAGCTCATACAACTGGGTTGCTTTGTATTTTGATATGATTTTGAATATCTTCTGGAAAGCATGTAGAGGTAACAGTTACATTAATAGAGTTTGTCCTAAATCTTTCTTCTGTGTATGCTGCATTGTAGTTTCTAGTGGGCTGGACTGGATAATGTGGATCTGATGTTTAGAAAAATTACCTCTCAACTGCCACAGTTCCCAAAACCAGCCTCACCATGGATGCTGGTTGCTAACAGTAATAAATAAATTCAGTTCAGGCACACCATGTTGGGAGTTTCTGAGAGCTGATGTTCATAAAAGGTAACTGTTCCAACCTCTGCCTTGATTCAAATATTCCTTTTCATCTGTGAATGTGGTTGGTTGATCATGGACCAGTTGTTTACTTCCACTGCCTGGTGCTGTTGTTACTTGGCCTCTCCAGGTTCTTTTATTTTATTTTAATTTTTTGGGGGGGCGGGCGGCGGGGGCGGCGGAAGGTGAAATGTATTTGCTTGAACATGTCATAACATCTGATTGGCTGGAGCTTAGACACCCTAGATCAGGGATGTCCAAACTTTTCAGGCCGTGGGCCTGACCACGCCCAGACAGCTGACTGGGCAGGTGACATGGTTCTTCCCACTGGAAGCGGAAGTAAAACACGCATGCGCCAGTGCATCACACAACTGCACATGCACGTTTTACTTCCGCTTCCAGGAGCGGTGAGGGCATTGGGGGCCAGATGAAATGAGCTGGATCCAGCCCACAGGTCATAGTTTGGGCACCCTTGCCCTAAATACTGGGGTGCTCAGAGGCAGATTCTATGAGCTCATTATGCCTGCCTTGATTCTACTCAGATTACTTCACTCTGCTTGATCTAGTGTTACATGGCATTGGAATCGATTACAGCATTGTTCTATGCTGAAATAACTTGGTGTGACACTTAACAGGATGCTCTTTTAAACAGCACTGCCTGAATACCAAAACTAAACTTAGTATGAGGAACATCAGGAAGTTGACAAACGATATATGGGGAGCTCAACCAGCCACGTACATCACCTTTGTGTATAGCGATAGGATGCTTCAAACCTACACCAGTTGAGAAAATATATCCTCTTGTTGGTATCACTCCACCTAAGGAGAGAAGTAGTGTTGGACGCCAAGAGAACTAAGCAAGAGAATGACCCTCAAGTTCCTTTGAATGAATATGAGCCTCAAGTCCACTGACTCAGATCCTGGAAGAGCTTTATCGCAAAAACAAACATTCTTGAGGATATGCAAGAGCAAAACCAAATTATATGATGGATGAAGGAGCCCACTGAACAAAGGACATTAAAGGAGGATATGGCTGAGGAACTCAGCCTCTCCCACATCACTTGGTGGACCCTGAACAGGCAGAGGGTTGAAAAGTCACTAAATGTAAGACCAACATGCTCAAATGGGGCTGCTGGTGGATAACAACATACCGTATGAATGTTTAGATACAGAATCCAGCTCATTTGCTGGTCTGCTGGTTACAACCAGAATCATGTACAGAGGAGGATTTAAGTTTGGCCAACGACAAAGCCAAGAAGGCAGCTTCATTTTGACAGTTTAAAGTTTTGCCTAGACATGAAAGAATTTCACTGCTACTAGATGTGCCCAGTAAATTACCTGGATGGGAGTAGGCAGAAGCTATTACACCTACCAATCCTGGTCCCTAGTTAAGATTGCTTTTCCAAAGGGAGCTGGAACTGTAAGCTGCACAATTCTTCACAGGAATCTGCCTTCTGTACTGTACTTCATACGATTTCAACCTTGGGATGGCAGGCACCAAGTTTGTTGTTTCATTTATATTCAAATGAAATAACACAGACTTCAGTCTATTGGATTGAATTACTCAATATCTTCTAATGACCATAATCAGAGGCAGGGACAGCCCTACTATTAGGGAGTCAGTCAGATGTTTAGCTCATGCAGCAATATTTGGTGTCATGGAAAAAGAGAAAATGATAATGATAATAATTTTGTGTCAGAAAATATTCTGGGTTGAAAGGTTTTTTTTTTTGTTGGAGAAACTCTGCTCAGGGGATGCCTGAATGAGGCTTCTTTCATGTCCCCAAGAGCTGGGACAGAGACAGGCACTCAATCTATCATGCTGTACCCGGGTCTTGAACTGACAATATGTCAGCCTTCCAGCTAACAAGGTGAGCTTCTTAACCACCACTCTCTAGGATTTGGGGAGGGAGGTTGGCCATGATTTCAACTGCTGTTCTGTATTAGGCAGGAAGATGTCTTCAACTCGTCCTGGTTAGTGACCTGACTCAAGATGTTTGTTTCATTACAACTGTTTGGCTAAATATGAAGTAATATTAGCATTTTATGCCAACAATTCTGCTTTTAAGTACTGTATTACAATTACAATATTAACATTTGAGTGTTTTGCATAGTGAGTAACATTTACATTACGCCTTTATTTCGCACTCAAATTATGATACAAAATAAAAACTTCATGTTCCAATGGTGTATATTATCTTTCCTTCTTTTCTTCCTTACTCTTTTTAAACATAACATTCAGTTCAGCTTCCTTAACATATTTTTCTTTTTCTTTTTGGTCAGATCTCTGATCCTCTTAGCTCCCTCTGGCGTTCAGCGAGTAACACAGCAGAGCCGAAATAGTTACAGTATTTGACCTTTTCAGTGTTTCAATATTTATTTTAGTGTTTGTGTCCTCTTTCCATGAATAGTACTCAAACAAATTATTCTGGATACAGTTGACTCAGTTTGTCTGGTCTCATAGCCAGCCTTGAAGACAAATTAAAATAGAATTCAGTTCCCAGTTTCGTTAAGTCTTTCTGTTTAAAAAAACATATGACCTTGGGATAAGATGAGCTGGATGCAGAAAAGTGTAAGAAAGGTGATTTTAGTGTGCATGTAACTGGTACACAAAGCAACAAAATCACATGCTCCCTGAAATCACCAAAGGAAAACTCTTTTTTTTAAAAAGCATATCAGAGAATAAACAAAACTCAACAAAAACATTATAGCACTTTGAAGACTAACTTTTATATTTTAATGTTAGCTTTCATGGATCAAGTCCACTTTGTAAGACCACGAAAGCTAACATTAAAATATAACAGTTAGTCTTCAAAGTGCTACAATGTTTTTGTTTTGTTTATTCTCTGATATGCTTGAAACACAGACTGACATGGCTACTGTTCCCAAAAAAACGACAACAAACAGCACTCTTTTTTTAAAATTTCATTTTATTTATTTATTTATTCTTCACATTTCTATTTCCGCAATGACTCTGGGCATCTAACAACAATTAAAAGCAACATCAAAACTAACTAAAAACCCTTAAAAACCCCATTAAAAATTCAAAATAATTAATGCATGCTGTCAGATCAATTTTGACTTATTATGACCCACGCTTTCCAGGTAAAGAATATAGAAATGGTTTACTGTTCCTTCTTCTGGTGAGGGAGGTGATGGCACATGAGCTGTGCAGCTTGCCCATGACTGCACAAGATGGCTATTCTCCCTGGAGGCACAGTGGGAATCGAACTCTGAACCTCTGGATCCACAACCAGATATCTAAATCTCTGAGCTAGCCAGTTGCTTACTGGGGAATATTAGAGGCAGGAAAACAGCTGTCTTGTCTTCAAGCTTCAGCCTTCTTCCTCCTTGTGATCCTGCAGACATAGGTGTATGAAAGAAATAGAGGGAAGAAAGATTGGGTGTTTCGGGGTGCAAATGGGCTTGCGTATAGTCTGGCTCCATATACAGCCTACTGTCCTGCTGACTGTCAGCTCCAAGTGCCCTTGTCTCCATTTGCCTAGAAAAAATTGTCTGCCTCTGTTTTAGGTGGTAATTCAGACAGACAGACAGATAGATAGATTATACATTATTTAATAAATTTGTCTACTTTATATTTGAGGGCATTACTGTATATTATGCTGAGTGGGTCCCGAAGAAGAAGAAGAAGAAGAAGAAACAACAACAACAACAACAACAACAACAACAACAACAACAACAACAACAACAACAACAACAACAACAATTTCCTGTCAGAGAAACTCTGCTCAGGGGATGCCCAAATGAGGTTCCTTTCATGTCCCCAAGTGCAGCCCTCGGGTATCAAAACCCGACCTTCCAGTTTCCGAGCTCATAGTCTTAACCACTAAGGCACCGGAGGAGCTGCTCCCAAAGTCAAGCCCTTCTGGCACATTTGCTGCAGAGGCTATTTACATGCAAAGCGACTAGTGCAGAAGCAATATTTGGCACACTTTGCTTTTGAGGTTTATTGCTGGAGGCCACTCTGAGACATTCTCCTATTGGTAGGTAAGAGAAACCACAGCACTCATGAGTGACTTGCATTTTCTGACCAGAATTCCTCCTGCTGCAATCTGAGTCGTAATGTTTAATGCATAAGCAAGCAATGAGATATGCTGCAGCTTTTCTAGGAAACCCAGAACTATATCGGTTACCACATCTCCACAAGATAATTTTGAGCCTGCTATTCTCACAAGTGCCAGTAACGCCTCAAATTTCACCGGCTTTTTTCATATTTTACGACCCCTTTCATCCCCTTGACAGAAAGACAGCTATATAAGACATTATACAGAGGGTGCCAAAAATGTATACACATTATAAGAGATGCTATCTATGGCTTACTATTTGAAGTTGAATTGAATTATGGTAGCAGTGTATAGTATGACGTTTGCTCAAAAGAATGACTGCTAGTGTCACCATGCGACAGGCAGGACAGTCAAGAAAAATGGTGAAAGCATGGTTGTCGTTAGAGGAACACAAGACATATTAAAGTCATATTTGAAATCTGAGAATGTTGGAGAAACACAACAACAATGGAAGCATGAATATGCAACAGAACCTCCAAAATGCCTAACAATTGCCCCCAGTCTTGATAATTTTGAGATGCATGGTAAAGTGTGCGATGTGCACAAGGGAAGGTCCAGGACACTTTGGTCAATGTTGCCCAAGCAGTAGTTCACTACAATCCAAAGTGTGTGGACAGTGATGGTAACCACTTTGAGCACCTCTTGTAATTGGAGAAGACACATGTGATTTATATTCATTTTTTGTTATTGGTATATATTGAGTTTTACAATTTTAATAGTTTCCTTTCTTTTCTTAAAATGTATAGTCAAACTTCGCATAACGAACGTTTCACTTAGCGAAAAACTCGCATAACGAGCAAGTTTTTTGCTATGTGGTCCGACTCGCATAATGAAATTTTCGCTATGCGAGTCGGACTTTTCCCTATGGAAAAATTTGCATAATGAGCGTTTCTATGGGGAAAACTCGCATAGCGAAAAATTCGTTATGCAAGTCTGACTTGCATTGTGAAAAACTCGCATAGCGAACAGCCTCGCAGAACGAATTAAATTCGTTATGCGAGGTATGACTGTATACATTTTTGGCATCATCTGTATATTTCCTGTTGAATCCATGACTTTTACAGCATACTACATGCTTAGAAAACATCAAGGAATGATAAAGAGGCACTCCCTGAAAGGAACAGTGCAAAGTAATAGGGGAAAACAGCAGAAGAGATCTCTTTAAGAAAATTGGGGAAATTAAGGAAACGTATCAAGCAAATATGGCCATGATAAAGGACAAAAATGGTAGGGTCCTTACAGAAGCAGAAGAGAATAGGAAAATACCATGCTGGTCAATGACAGTAATAAAGTGAATTGATTTGATTTAATTAGATTATATTAGGAAAAGATGGCAAGAATACCCAGAAGAACTTTACAAGAAGGACCTTAATGTCCCTAACAATCATGATAGTATAATCACTGACCTTGATCCGGTCATCCTGGAGTGTGAAGTCACTAATAACAAGGCTGAGTGAAGGTGGAAGAAAACAGCCTGGAGTGGAAGGAGGAATGCTGTAACTTCTCTTATCCATACACTTTACTTTGTACAAAAAATCAGATCCCCATCTACATAATGAAGTAAAGGTGAGAACAAAACTGTAATATCCTTCATCACCTCTGTCTTATGAATTTGATAAATATAGACTTTCAATCTCCTGGAAGTTTTGTATTCCTCTTCCCCCTCTATGTGTTACAACACATTCTGTTTCCCAAGAAACAAAGTAGAGTGCGCACAGGATATTTTTAACTACTCTGAGTGGGTGCTACTGACTGTAATGTAGTTTGTTATACAAAAGAGAAAGACTCAAATGTATCGCTTTTCCAGGAATGGGTGAAAAGACCAATTCATGTGTTAAATTACATGTAGAACCCAAGTGTCCAAAGTCTTGTACTATCATACATGTGTAAAAATGTTTCTGAGTTGTATTGAATGTGTAGATCGGGGTTCTCAACATTTTCCGCGGCGGGCCGAACCATACACCCTCAGACAGTTGAGCAGTCTGGACATGTGGTTCCCCACCGTAAACGCTGCCGTAAACCACGTCTGTGGCTGTTGTAAACATTTATGACAGTCACAGATGCATTTACAGTGCATTTTTGGATGTTTTTGGCGCTGCTGCTGCTTCCGGCGACAGAAGCGAGGGTGGTGGGCCACATAAAATGGCACCACAGGCTGGGTCTGGGCCATGAGCCATAGGTTGCAAACCCCTGATGTAGGTAGTTGGGCATGGATGAACAGGCACATCAGCAAAGAATGGGGAACTGTGAGATATCCCCTCCTCGTGCATGTCTCTACTTTTCATTATGTTCCCCAGGTTTCTCATAGCTTGCCTCCCAAAAACCAGTCACCTTTTTTTTCATGGCTGCAATCCCCATCTGCAGTGATCTAAGATTGTAAAAATGTAAAATCTGTCACTGCTTCTACTTCTTCCACATCTATTTTCCAGGAACTGTTAAGATCTGTTGCCATTACTGTATCTTGGTTTTCTTGATATTGAGTCTCAAGCTAGCTTTTGCACTCTCTTCTTTCAACCTAATCAGCAGCTTCTTTAGGTCTTCCTCACTTTCTGCCATTAGGGTAGTATTATCTGCATATCTCAAATTGTTGATGTTTCTCCCAGCAATTTTGATCCCATATTGTGATTCCCATTACTCCATCCTTGTTAATATGTCTATAAGCTGAATAAGCAGGGTAATAAATTGTAGCCTTGTTTTACTCCTTTTCCTATTCCAAACCACTCCGTCATTCCGTATTCTGTTGCTTCTTGACTCATGTACAGATTTCTCATGAAACATATAAGGTGTTTTGGTATTCCCATCTCTTTAACTACTTGCCACATTTTGTTGTGGTACACACAGTCAAAGGCCTTGGTGTAGTCAATGAAACAGAAGTAGTCTTGTTTCTGATATTCCTTTGTTTTTTCCGTGATCCAACATATGTTGGCAATGTGGTCTCTAGTCCCCTTGCCTCCTCGGAACCCAGCCTGCACTTCTGGTAATTCTCTCTTCACGTGCTACTGCAGTCTATCCTGTATTATCTTGAGTATCACCTTGCTAACGTGTGGGATGAGTGCAATTTGAACATTCTTTGGCATTACCCTTTTTTGGGATTGGAATGTATACTAATCTTTTCCAAAACTGTGGCCACTGTGTTTTCCAAATCTGCTGACATATAGAATATAATACTGTAATTTGATTCCAATAGCTTTTAGGGCTTTGAAAAATTCAACTGGGATACCATCCTCTCCACTGGTTTTGTTATTTACAGTGCTTTTTAGGGCCTTTCTGACTTCACTCTCTAATAAGTTTGGCTCAAGTTCAGTTTCTTCATCATTGTGATTATTAGGAGTGTTGAGGTCCTTTTTGTAGAGTTCCTCTGTGTACTCTTTCCATCTTTTCTTAATCTCTTCTTCATCAGCTAACTCCTTGCCATCTTTGTCTCTGATCATGGTCATTTTTGCTTTAAATGTTCCCTTGATTTCCCCAATTTCTTTGAAAATATCTCTAGTCCTGTCTCTTGTGTTTTTTTCTCTACTTCTTTGCACTGTTCATTTAGGTAGGTTTCCTTATCTCTCCTTGCTTTTCTCTGAAATTCTATATTCAAGTGATTGTATTTTTTCCTTTCTCCTTTGCCTTTTGCATTCCTTCCTTCCTCTGCTATTTTAAGAGCCTCATCATACAACCACTTTGCTTTCTAACGCTTCTTTTCTTTTGGTATGGTTTTCCTTGCTGCCTCCTGCATGATGTCCTGCATCTCTGTCCATAATTCTTCTGGCACTCTGTCCATCAGGTCCAAGCCATTAAATCTGTACCTTAGGGATATTGTCTAGGTCATATCTGTCTGGCCTAATTGTTTCCCCTATTTTCTTTAGTCTAAGCCTGAATTTTGCGATCAGTAGGTTGTGATCTGAGCCGCAATCTGCTCCAGGTCTTGTTTTTGCTGACTGTATGGAGGTTCTCCATCTTTGGCTGTGCGTATGTAATCAATCTGGTTTCAATGTTGCCCATCTGGTGATGTCCCTATGTAAAGTCTCCTCTTGTGTTGCTGGAACAGGGTGTTTGCTATGACCAATGTGTTCTCTTGGCAGAACTTTATCAATCTTTGCCCTGCTTCATTCTGTGTTCCAAGACCAAACTTGCCTGTTATTCCATTTACTTTTTGATTTTTCTACTTTGGCATTCCAATCTGCTATGATAATGTCTTGGTGTCTGTTCTATGAGGTGTTGTAGGTCCTCATAGAATTGGTCAACTGTGGCTTCATCTGCACAAGTGGTTGATGCATATATTTGGATTACAGTGATATTGAAAGGCTTGCCTTGTATTCTGACTGACGTCATTCTATCATTTTTGAGAATATATCCCATTACTGCTTTTCTCACTGTTTTATTAACAATTATGGCTACTCCATTTTTTCTGAGGTTTTCTTGTCCACAGTAGTAGATATGATAGTTTCCAGAGCTGAATTCGCCTATCCCTGTCCATTTTAACTCACTGATTCGCAAGATGTCAATGCTAATTCTTTCCATTTCCTTTTTTACCACTTCTAGTTTTCCTTGGTTCATAGATCTTACATTCCATGTCCCTATACAGTATTGTTCATTACAACACTGTATTTCTCCTCCCCCTTTCCTGTCCTTCCCCTTCTTCCGAATCGGATGTGCTGTTTCATCTAAATTGCTGCTTTGTTTTGCCTTTTGTTTTGGTCAATAGTTTTGGCAAACTTCCAGATGTGGTTTGCCGGTTTCTACACCAGTATCCTCCCATCATACTTGTTATCACAGTTTAAAACAAAGTCTTATCATGCATGTTAACACAGTTTTAAACACAGTACTGTATCAGATTTAAAGGTTGAGCTAATTAGTGATGGATATATGAAGTTAGAAGTTATATGTGAAGTAAGAAGTTATATATGTAGTCAGGAGTTGCTAAGTATCTCATTAATCATCATCCTTGGTATGAAAGGAAAAACCTTGGTATGAAAAGGAAAGGCCTGAAATATGCAAAACTTTCCTCCATATACATTCTGTTTTTCTGTGGGATATGTTTTTCCTGAAGTTACTTAATGCATCATTTTAGCAAGTTTCTCTTACTTCTTAAGAAATGCTAGTGTAAGTATTAATTACTGTAAAAGTGAGCAAGCAACTCACATCTCTCCAATTAGTGCCATGAATAAATAATATTAGATTCCAAAAACTGTGGCCATGTTGTGGAATATAATATGTATTAACCAACCCAGCCAGATAAATGACAGAAAGTGTAGGAAGCCAGTCTTAATCCTGCCAAAATCCTGTTCTGAGTGGGCTAAGCAATATCATGACTCGATGGGAATCTGCGGAATGTTATCAGCTCACATAGTTGTTTGTTGTTGAAGGGAGCAATAATTCATACAAGTTTTTACCTATTACAATTTTTAAAAGTTTAGTGTTCTTTCTTTCTTCGTTCATGTCTGTAATATCACAATTAATAAGTATATCAGATAATTTTTGCCCAGTGTAGAGCAACATCAAGAGCACTTGGCGCAGCTAACATGAAATCTTTGTTATGTATGTATGCTATTGGAAACCACTAAGAGTGGGAACATTTTGAGATTCAGTAGGTGATACAGAAATACATTTAATAAACAAACAAGTTAAAATTCCATGGTACATCTCAATAGGCATAAAGTATCAAGAAAACCAAGATAATGGCAACAGGTCCTATCAGTCCCTGGAAAATAGATGGGGAGGAGGTAGAAGCAGTGACAGATTTTACTTTTCTAGGATCCAAGATCACTGCAGATGGAGATTGCAGCCATGAAATAAAAAGGCGACTGATTCTTGGGAGGCAAGCTATGAGAAACCTGGGGAACATAGTGAAAAGTAGAGACATCACATTGAAAACAACAATTCGTATAGTCAAAGCAATTTCCGGTGGCAATGTATGGTTGTGAGAGCTGGACCATTAGGAAAGCTGAGCGCAGAAGAATAGATGCCTTTGAGATGTAGTGTTGGAGGAGAGTTTTGAGAGTCCCCTGGACAGCGAGGAGAACAAATAGGTCGATCTTAGAAGAAATCAACCCTGGCTGCTCCCTAGAAGGTCAAATAGTAAATATGAAGCTGAAGTACTTTGGACATCAAATGAGAAGAGAGGATTCACTTGAGAAGGCCTTGATGCTGGGAAAGGTGGAAGACAAAAGAAGAAGGGGGCAGCCAAAAATGAGATGGCTAGATGGTATTCTGGATGCAGTGGGCACAGAGCTGGGCAGGATGAGTAGGATGGTGGAGGACAGAAGTGCCTGGAGGACAATGGTCCATAGGGTCGCAAAAGGTCGGAATCAACTGTGCAACTGAACAACAACAACAACAACAAACAGAGACAAATGTATGAAGTTGCCTGTTCTTCTCCACACTCAGTCCATCCGCCCCGCCCCCCGCCCCCTTTAAAAGGTTTACTTAGGTTCTATGAATCTGTAATGAATTATGTGACAGTTCTCTATTCCTGGAAATGGGTTCCATTCTGTTATAACCTTAGCATTCCCTTCTCTTAAGTCAAGATTCATAGATGTTCTGAGATAGCTTCTCCTTGATTTTAATCTCAGATAAAGGGAATGATAGCTCATGTTAATGTAATAGATAAGATGCCAAGTTTTAAAACATAACCATTATTTAACACAAGAAGTTACAACTAAGAAAGAAAGCCTTCATGTTAGAGAGTCTATTGATCACTCTGCCTTAGGCAGGCTGGCCTCATAATGTCCTGATCTTTTACCAGATAAACAAAAGATACATATGCTGTCATGTCTGAAGTCTTGTGAGAGTTATTTATTTTACTTCAGTGACTTCTCTATTCATGGTTCAACAAGGAATCCCTAAATCAGTCATGACAGTTGATTTTCCAAGGAAGTTCTAAATGCAGCTTTGAAGAAGAATGAAAAAGACTATAGCCAAACAGCCCAGGTTTTTGGTAAACACTTCTTCTAGATATGCTTCAAAAAACATTAAAGTTAAAATATGACTGTAATACAATGCCAAAAATGGAGGGCTAGGAATACTAAGACCCTTAATTGCCAAAGTCAGTAGGTAGCTTTGGAGCTTTAATTTTATTTACCGGTATTCATATTTATTCAAAGCTTTGGAGCTTTCAGTTTTCTCTTGGCCTAAACTTTCCTACATCATCACAATAGATTGTTATTCTGAGTTTTCTTGAAACAGAATACTGTATTTGATAATAGTGATGAAAATAATGTATTAGTAATAGCAAGCATTTCTATTTCTTTTTCTGAATGCCGCTGAATAGTGGTTGCCTTAGAATCAGCTCTTCTTTTTAGTGACTTCTATCCACACGAGGAAGCTAAAATTAGAGCATTACCTCAGAAAATTATTTTAGAAGACACTTAAAATTGAAAGAGAGTTAGAGCAAATGAAAAAAAAGAGACTGCAAGATAATAATAACAGAGAGTGCACTAAGTGTTATGGGGTGGTATATGAGTGTTATTGCTATTGCTATTTTTCCAGTTTAACTCCAATTTAAACAAGATGGAATAAATTTTCATGAACCATGAGAGTTCAATAAGAAAAGGATATTTATAAACCTCTAGAACAGAAAAAAAATCTGAAATGAATTGAGGACTGCTTGACACTTTTTGGAAGATACAAAGTCTGGAGCTTAAATAACTTTCAGTACTAGTATGGTGTATTGACGGTATTTGACAGATGTTTGGAAGATAAAGCCCACCTGAGGAGGAAATGAGTGGTATTCAACACTGCACTGTGTAGAGAAGAGGTGCCCAAACTTTTCAGGCCATGGGCTGGTCATGTGATTCAGCGGGCCAGTCACGTGGTTCCTCCCACCGGAAGAGGAAGTAAAACACATCTTACAATCTGTTTTGCAACAGGATGAGATAGATTTTAAGCTGCCGTTTTCTCTACTTAAACCAGGGGTGCCCAAACTACAGCCCATGGCCCAGATCTGGCCCCTGATGCCAATTCATCTGGCCCATGCTGCCCTCATTGCTCCCAGAAGTGGAAGTAAAACGCGCCCGAATTGGGCACTGCTGGTGTAGAGCTTTAGGGATAGAAAGGGAAGACAGTGCAATGGTATTGTTATGAAAGTTAAGATTCCAAATCCATTAAATTGGACATACACCTCTACAAAACCCATTCCATATGTTGACCTTCCCTGTATCACAGCAGTACCTTTAAGTGCGTATAGCATTACTGCAGCACGGTTTTTTGTTCTATCAATGTTGATTTTTAAACCACATGTGTTTGTGCAGACACTGGAAGAAGATTTGCTTGTGTGTAGCTTGTGCATGAATCATTGGGCACCATCTATTAACATAATAGGGAAGGCCATCAGCTATTACAGGATATTGGTGCACGTGAACCATGTGCCCAATTCTCCCTGCTGTCACTTCAAGTTTTAGTAGATGCACAGATTTGTCTCAATTTTAAAAAGAGAGGAATCATTAAAAATATTACAGGAGGTGGTAGGCAAGGATGTAGACATGAAATGTGATGTGCAAACAGGACCGTAGCTGAGGGGGGCGGCGAATATTTTTTTCAGGAGGGGCAACAACCTCTCTCTCTCTCTCACACACACACACACACACACACACACACTGTTGTTGGCCACAAACCTTGCAGATCTTCAGTTGATGCTGGATCGAGTTAGAGCACATAATATGGTTTAGATCTCAACACCGAGAAGACAAAATATCTGGCTATAAGCTGAACACCAACTCATGACAAGTTAATAGCAGGAACACAAACAATCGAAAGAGTGGACAAAATTGTCTATTTCGGGAGTATGATAAATGAAAATTGGGATCTTGAGGTAGAGATTAAAATACGAATAGAAAAAGCAAGATCTGCCTTCATAAAAATGCGACATTTGTTACGCAGTAGAGATCTAACTTTTGCTACAAAGATACGAATAGTGTTGCTATATGGAGTTGAAGCTTGGACATTGACTAAAGCATCTGAAGTGGATCTACAGATAGCTGCTAAGGATATCATGGGTTGACCATGTGACTAACATAGAAGTATTGCACCGAATGAATAAAGAACAAGAACTCTTTAAGACCATCAAGCGAAGAAAGCGCCAATACCTTGACCATGTCATGAGGGATAACATAAAATATAAAACACTTCAACTCGCTCGGTAAGGAAAGATCCTGGGAAGAGAGGCCCTGGACATAGACGGACTTCATGGCTGAAGAACCTGAGAGATTGGTGAGGCATGTCCTCGGAAGAACTGTTCCAAAGAGTTGAGAACAGGAAGACTATCGCCATGATGATAGTCAATATCTGGAATGGATGCAGCACCTGAAGAAGGTAGACAAAGAAGTACTGTAAGGAGAAAGCAAGCAAACGATGGACAAAAACAGGACAGAAAAAGGTAGAAGGGCATGCCAAGAAGGGGCTATAAGGACCACAAACATGAAAAAAGAAGGAACATTCATCTATAAGGACCACAAACATGAAAAAAGAAGGAACATTCATCTGGGACAGGAAAGTAGAAAAAAACAGAACTCCACCAAGGAGAAGACATGTAATTGTTGCACAAAATACCGGCCAAGTAATCCCAGCACAGAGTACACAAAAACAAAGAGATAGGAACGTCCCTGTAAACCTGTGGCAGGAAAGCAGACACATTCACAACATATCTTTCCCATGTGTCATGTGAATTGCATCAGACAGATGTGGGGTTGTGCTGGAGTATATTGTTCATGCAATTCTGGGGACTACATGAAGAGGGGACTCTTTACTTGGTAATTTATGTCGATTCATGTCAAAATGTGGTAAACCAATCCTGCTAGTCATGATAAGGACTAGGGTTTTGGGCTCCTGCCTCTTGGTTCTGTTCTCATGGCATTACTAACTGAATCCAGTCCTTTATGATCTCCTTTTCTCTGAATCTAATAAATCACAGTATTTTCCTCTACCCTTCTTTCAGGACATCCACTAGTTTTTGAACTTCAGTTCCCAGAAGCCTAAGTCAATCCCCCAAAGCACTAATCAGCCAATGTATTGACTTAGGCTTCTGGGAATTGAAGTCCCCCCGTGGGGTGTGGGCCCCACGTTGGGAACTACTGGACTGATCTGAGATGGGGTGATCAGTTCTTTACAGGGGATGGATCTTCAAAAGTTAAAGGTATGGCTATCTTTGTAAATCTTGCCTAAGCTACTTGGTCTCAAATATTGCCCTGCTCAACTTTAGCCCCCACCCCCTCTTGCAGAAACTGGCTGAATTTCTCCAAGGTTGTGTTATCATTGAGGGAAACAGGATCTCAGTTTTAGTTTGTAATGATGATTGATTTTCCTGCCATCCTGGATTGCTCTCATCTGAAAATAGCCAGTCCATTAAGAGGGTACAACGTAGAGAATGTCTGACAGCAGAAACCCAGGCAGAGAGGGTTGTACAGTATTCAATCAGACATACATTGTACATAGACCCTATAATAGTCTCCTGAAATCTAATCAGACACTTTAGACCATGGAGTTCCCAACTTTTTCAAGCCAGAGGCCGGGTCACACTCTCTAAGTCAGCTTTGAGGGCCAAATGGCCATTTTGCCATGCCTGCATGATGGGGGCAGCCATTTTGTTTATTTAATGCCCTTGGAGGGGTGGGGGTGGGCCACAGGAAATGGTGCCATGGGCTAGATCCAGCCTGCAGGATGGGAACCCCTGCTTTAGAAATGCCTCAGCTGGAACAACATGGCCTCTGACCATGTGCCATTATCTCCTCCCCCCTCACCTAAAAATGATATATATGACTCAGCCCAACTGTTTTGAGGAAGGAATCTTTTGCCACCAGGATTAGCGAGATTATATCTGATTCTTTTCCCCGCTGAAACTGTTTGGAACCTTTTGTGCCTTCCCCTGGGACACTATGAATCCAAGAATGGGTTGTGAAGCAGTCAAAAAAGCAGTACCCTGCTATGTTTGGCATGGGTGAGTCATCTTTGGGAGATGAAGACCACAATGACCTACCTTAGCAAGAGGAAACATGGACTGAAGAAGTACTGGAGGACGCAACTGACAACTCCCTTCCAATGACAATAACAAATCAGATAGAGCCTGGCCCTGAAAGGAAGGTCCCAGTCCATTCAAGAAACTATGACACCTGGTTAGAGGCGCACATCTCCACCCAGGAGAACTTCAGTGATTCAGAGTGCTGAAGCAAAGAACACAACAGATAATCTGCATTCTGTAAGTATGACCACTTGGAGAATGGAGGGTGCCTGAAACCAAGAGCAATAAATGCAGCCAACTCAATCTTTCTGGACAGAACCAAAGTATCTGGCCTTGATTATCACTGCAGTATTCTTTGATTCATGTCTGCAGGAACCTTGATGAACAAAATGGCTTTTTTATGACTATGTTTCTGTCTACCTCTTGTTTGACCTGTTACCTTGGATTGTGAGTAGCTTATGAATTGGCTGTGATTTCCGACCTTTTTTTTTTGCTTGTCCTATGAAGTAATTTATGACTACTGTACTCTGTACTTTGACCTTGACCATCCTTCAACTCCATAGTTCTTGCAAGCACTTGTTGCCTGCAAGCACTTGTTGCCCTCAGACTAAACATGCCATAGAGTTGACAGATAATGTGGACAGGTTCCCATTAGCTCATAAATGTGCAAAACAGTACTTTTAGAGTTACCCGGTACGCAAAATAAAGGTAAAGGTTGCCCTTGCTTGAAAACCAGTCATTTCTTACTCTAGGGTTCATTGCCCATCTCTGTTTAAAACTAAAGGGCCAGTGCTGTCTGCATTTGCAGATGTTTACATGGACATATGGCAGGCATGACTAGACACCAGAGTGCACAGAACATTGTTTACTTTCCCACCAGAGGTATCTATTTATCTACTTGCAATTTCTTGCTTTTGAACTGCTAGGTTGGCAGGAGCTGGGACAGAGATGGGAGCTCACTCTGTCATGCAGTACTGGGGTCTCGAATTGTTGACCTGGCAACCTTCCAGTCATCAAGTTCACCATCTTAACCAGTAAGCCACCACAGTCTACTTCTAGAGTTACAACATACTAAATCTGAAATTGATGTCTTCAATCTGCAGAAGATCCAGATGGCTCTGATTTACCTTAGACAACACCATGAATTCAGTAACCAAAACTCATGTGTTCTGTCAACAGCCCTAAAACAAACTACAGAAACTTGACAGTTGCCATTAAGTGTAATGACAGAGAGCCTAAGACCCTAAGAAAAAGGGAATCACCTAATGCAGGGGTTCCGAACTTTTTCACGCCACAGGCCGAACCACGCCCCTGGACATCTGAGTGGGCCGTTCATGTGGTTCCTCCTGCCATAAACACTGCCATAAAACACATCCACAGCTATTGTAAACACATTTATGACAGCCACAGTTGCATTTACGGTAGCGTTTATGGCAAGGGTGGGCACATTTATGCATGTGCGGGTGTGGTTTATGTCTGTTGTAAACGTGTCTGCTTCTGCTTTCTGCAGTGGCAAGGGCAGTGGCAAGGCCACATGAAATGGTGCAATGGGCTGTAGGTTGACCACTCCTGACCGAACGGAACTGGAAGGATGTAAGTTGGTTGCACTGTTGAACCAAGGTTTTAAAATCCTGATGGCCATCCTGGCAAACAGTACAGTGGGGAACTGAATCTAGCAGTGCTAAAATTCATTTACTCCATAGGGTCCCCTAAAGCATGTGCTGGAGACAAAATACATACGCTTTCCTTCTTTTTGTCTTGTTGTTTTGATCTTAATGCAGATTTTCAAAATGAAACTACAAGATCTTTCTGGCAGGCCTCTCAATGGCACAAACTGTGAATACCTGGCTAGCAGGGCAGGTGTGGGGCTCCAGGAATATGGGGTCCCATGTTGGGTGGCTGATCTGATGGGACAGCCACCCCTCCCTCACTCTTTTAAACTTTTTAAATCTTTTTAAACTTTTTAACCTTTTTAAATTTTTTAGATCTTTGTAAATTCATGGTTTAATTCTTTTTTAATTGATTTTTTAAAGTAATTTCGAACCTCAAGGTTTTAATTTATGAATTTTCTGTAAGCCGCCTAGAGTCAGGTTCGCCTGATTGGGGCGGGATAATAAATCTAAATAAATAAATAAATAAATAAATAAAATAAAAATACTATATTGCGGTAGCGGTTACTGTAGCATATGTGAACAAAACACCAAACAAACAGAAGTAGTTTTCCTCAAGGCTTAGAGAGAATTTTGAGAAAATTTGAATGTGCTAGAATCAAGACATTGCATTTGGTGTCAGTAGTGAATGTGCCATAATTTCGCAGTGCTAAAGAGGTAATGGTGTTAAAATGTTATCCCTACTTCAGGAAACCTGAGGCCCTATAGATGTTGATGAACTAGTGTGTTCAATATCCTTCACCAGTGACCAGATGGGCTAATAGCTGGTGGGGATTAGAATCCAACAACTTCTGGAGGGTTACAGCTTTCCCAGCTCTGCTCTAGTCCATTATTTAAAAGATCATTCCCCCTTGCCTATAGGCACTTGCAAAATTGAAGGGCAAGGTCCAAGAGATACAATTATTTGCCAAGGGCATTTGCAAAATATCAGTAAAGTAGCAAATGACACCAGACTTCTATAAGATATCACCAAACAAAATATAAATTTTAATGAGCTTGATATCTTCTGTGCCTAGGCTAGAGGTGAGACTGCCAAAATTAAGGCACTTTTTGGTGAGTTCATTCTGCAGTTCCTTTCTCCTGACCTAGTGTGAGAAAGATTAGCTGGCAATGCAAGTTGGCCATTACCAGGGTACACCCGATTGTGGTTCAGAAATACCTATCACCACTATTATTCATCACCCAAAGTCAACATAAACAGAAAAGCTAAGCCCATGAATGGAAACAATATCAACAAATTACTTTTTGCAGATGATCAGGCATTGATAGCAAGTACAGCTAAGGAACTACAACAACACCTTACATCCATGAACCAAGAAGGTAAGATAAATATGAGAATCAAAAAAGATAAAGATGATCTGCCTCAGCAGAAAGAACCTGGATAGAAGAATGGTCCAATATCTCATGTGAAAGCACCTTTCCAGAGACACAGGAAGAAGGCGGCTTTTAAGGGGATTGAACATGAAAAAACACTTATGGCTATAAGTACAGACAAAGGAGTGGAACACAAGCGAAAGGCACAGCTTGATGGATGACCCATCTATAGCAAATAATTCAGTAGAACAGTTGAACAAAAGAGGTACCTATCTCATGGACAAATAAATGCAGCTCAGAAATGGCTGAAGTTGACATTCCTATCTGGTTTGCTCTCTGTTCTTAGCCTTCAGAATTCCTTGCTTTCTTGCCTGATTGATTTCTTGCTGATCTCAACTGAATGGTTTAATGACATTGCTTCTTTCCTACTTCCCTGCTTAGACCTTCAACTGGATACCTGAGTGATTTATGAACTGATTCTAGATTTGAACTGTGACTTTTCCCTACATAAATCTCAGACTTTAATAATGACTTCTTGGTGTCTTGCTTCAGACTGTTCTTGGACTTCCTTCATGAAGCTTGACTTCTGCCTCACTGGAATTGAAACTGAAGAATAGGATAATTTTTAAAAAATCCTGCAATCTGACTTCATACACGAAAATGTTCTTATAGCTGTTACTCTTCTGTCTCTCACACACATACTAGAGAAAATTGTAAAAGTACCGTAAGAAGACATAAACTTAATAGCAGGGTTTCACAACCTACTGCCCATGGGCTGGACCCGGTCTGTGATGGCAAATCATTCGGCTTGAGGCTAGGACCCTGGAAGTGGAAGTGGACACATTTAGACCAGCTGTAAATGCACCTGTGCATGTGCAAACACGCCCACCACGGCTTACAGCAGTTTATGGCAGGGGGAACCAAGTGTCTGGCTTGCTCAGCTGTCTGAGGGGGATTGGTCTGGGTTGTGGCATAAAAAAGGTTGAGAACCCCTGATTAATAGGCTTGTCACTCAAAATGTAAGAAAACATAGTAATAAAATGATACTTAAAACATTCTTTTCTCTCTCTCTCACTCGGTTTGCTACATTGCTTTCATGGTGGTACTTTTTATATATTCTGATGATCCATACAATGTGAGTAAACATTTGACATTTCCAAAATATGCCATCTATCTTATTTGTTAAGAAAGAAAGATATTTATCTCAGAAGCCATATATCATCATTGATCTACACTCAAATAAACACATTTGATAGTTTCTGTTAAAAAAACAGTATTATTACACAGCTCTTTCTCATGCTATATCAGGGATGCCCAAACTATGGCCTGCAGACCGGATCTGGCCCCTGACACCAATTCATCCGGCTGCGCCACCCTTGTCGCTCTCGGAAGAGATAGTAAAACATTCCCATACAGGTGCATTTTACTTCTGTTTTCAGGAACGAGGGTGCCAGGGGCCTGATGAATTGGTGTCAGGGGCTGCCCTGGGGGCTGTTAATCAGAGAAAATGGCAGCTTAAGATCTATCTCATCCTGTTGCAAAACAGATTGCAAGGCATGTTTTACTTCCACTTCCAGTGGGAGGAACCACGTGACCGGCCTGCTGAGCCATGTGACCAGCCCACTGAACCACGTGACTGGCCCATGGCCCAAAAAGTGTGGGCACCTCTATGCTATATCATTATGCACTATAAGGATGTGAGTAGCAAATGATTTTAAATTTTATTATTATGAGTTGTTTTCTGAATATTAAGTGTAATAAACAGAGAAGCAAAAACAAGGAGCACTCTGAAAGCCATTTCTTCTTCAGAAAAGTCTTGGCTAACATGCTGGTAAGGCACAATTTATTTGCAGCTGTACATTTCCTACAGGAAACATCAGTGAGGATAAAGCTTTCTTTGTGGGCATCCACCCAGCCTCACGGGCTTTAATAGCACTGGACCGGAGAGCAAGATTTTAAACTCTGTTAGTTTCAAATTGGTGAGGGAGCCCTAATAACACAGGTCTGCAACCAAAAATCTGCATAGGATTTTTTTTACTGTTTCTTATAGATATTTACTTAGTGAAACTGAGAAAAATACTTTTAAAAATCCATCTCATCAAATTTTCTTGCAAAACTCATGTTTTTAGATTAATTTAGCGCGAAGTTTGCCTTTAACTCAAAATCTGATAAACTATTCTTTATTCTAAAAACCCTATTCAAAAATTATTTCTTACTTTCATTTAATATTAGAGCTAGAGTCAAGAATAATGCAAAAAGAAAATAAGAGGAATGGTGCGGGGCAGGCGTAGTAGGTTTAGTGGTGTGAGGAAGCTCAGATTATCATGTCCCAGGAGTTTTATTTTGTTTGTAGTGAAAGGTGAACATATCCAAGAATCTTACCGGCTGGGTTGAGCATGTTTCAACATGTTATCTTGGGTATTGTAAATGAGTATAAACACGCCTACTGTCAGATTTGATCATGTTTCAAAATGCTAAATAAGTTCAGGATCTTGGTTGCTGAATGAGCCACACTCAGTTTACATCATGCATTCAAACGTGACTGTGCTCATTTTTAGTTCTGTATTATCGCTGCCAAAAGGTTGTGCTATTTCTCTGTACAACTTTTATTTTATTTGTGGTGAATGCAATATTAAAAGACAACAAAGAAACATAAGTAAAGAACATCGCTGGATGGTTTGTGGAGACTTTAAAATACTAACCATGTTGTTAGACCAGCAGGCAGGTTATACAAAATATCCCTGCTTCCTATGTTTGTGGGACAGTCGAGCCAGAGCTCCTTTGGACACAAACTGACTGGCCACTTTGAGACACCTTAATCCCTGGTGAAAAAAAAATCATTAATTTGACCTTGGTTCCAACAGAAAAGGTTTTATTGCCACTTCTTCATATAAAATTAGGGCTTATGAAGCAGTTTGTTAAATTGCTGCCAAAAGATGGAGAATGTTTCAGATATCTGTGTTCCAAGTTCCCAAAACTGTCTGAAGCCAAGTTGAAAGAGGGAGTCTTTTCTGGCCCCGACATACGAAAACTTTTATCTAATCACCTCTTTTTAGAAACAATGGGAGGAAAAGAAAAGAAAGTGTGGGACTCTTTCAAAGACGTAGTTCACAAGTTTTTAGGGAATACTAAAGACCCTCACTACAAAACCATTGTACAACGCATGTTGAATGTGTATAAAGCTCAAGGATGTAAAATGAGCTTAAAAGTTCATTTCTTACACTCCCCTGTTGACTATTTTCCTGAAAATTTGGGAGCTTACTGTGAAGACCAGGGTGAAAGATTTCACCAGAATGTCTGTGATATTGAGAGACGCTACCAAGGAAGATGCACCGTCAATATGCTAGCTGACTACTGTTGGATGCTCAAACGGGAAACAGAAAATGGAAAGCAAAAGCATGTTTGGAGGAGCATAAAAGAGAAGAAAAGTTTTCACAGACAAAAAGAATGAACACAGAATGTTAAGTACATATTATGAAGAAATTGTTTGTTTAATTATAATAATGTTTAGTTCATTGTAATAAAATAGTGATTTTCTCAAAACTTATGCTATTTTAATGCAAAACCCTCATATTTTGTGAAAAAACTGCACATGATGGGTGAAATTTGAGATCATTTTTGGATTCAGCACACCAGAAAACATAAAATTTACCAAAAATATCCTATGCAGCTGATTTTTTTTTTATTTTTTTGCAGACCTGTGTAATGAATGGAGCAAAGCTGTTTGGGAATTTAGACTTAAAAAGCAGCATTTGTTGAGCTCAGAAACAAACAAGCAACTAGTATATTTTCTATAACTGCTAGTGTAGAGATAGACTAGGAACCATATAAGTAAAGGTTGCCCTTGCTCAAAAGCCAGTCATAGGGGTCAGTGCTGATCTCTGTTTATAGCCAAACAGCCAGCGCTGTCTGCATCTGCAGAAGTTTCTGTGGACATGTGGCAGGCATGACTAGACACTGGAGTGCATAGAATGCTGATTACCTTCCCACTGAAATGGTACCTGTTTATCTACTTGCAATTTCTTGCTTTCGAACTGCTAGGCTGGGAGGAGCTGGGAGAGAGATGGGAGCTCACTCCATCATGCAATACTTGGATCTCGGACTGCTGACCTGCCGACCTTCCAGTTGTCAAGTTCAGCATTTTAACTGCTTGAGCCACCGCAGTCTTCTAGTTCAAATCCCCACTTAAACACTGAAGCTCATGGCACGGTGTGTGATTTGAAAGTGGTAAACCACTCCTTCAGTATTTTGCATACATGAAAACCCTAAGCTTGAAAGCTTCCATACTTAATTATGTGCCATCAAATCAGAACAGACTTTCAACATCTTTAAGGAACAGTTTTACAAGTTCCATTCCCACTGGTTAAGTGAAGATTCAAACCCTGGCCTCCAGAATCCTAGTCCATCACTCTTCACTACACCAAACTGTGTACTTTCGTGGTATTTGGTTGGTGAACTGATTAAAAATACTGTTCAACTGTGGATTTTGTTTTTCTTTCTCTTCCAGACCAACATTACTATCTTTTTCATATTGGTTTTTGTTTTATTTATTTTTTGTGGTGTTGTTTTGCTGTTTTACTTGAAAACTGCTCTAAGTGTGATGTGTGGAGAAGCAGCATACGAATTGAATAACTATGACTAAAGATTGAAGGGATATCATTAGCTGAGAGCAGCCACACAAAACTTCAGTTAGAATGAATGACCTTATGTTTTTGATTTAGGTGGCTTTATAGTAAGGCAAAAATATAATGGCTATATTTTAGATTGTAGAGAGATTTCAGCTAATATGTGAATTTCCTCCTGGCACGGGTTCTGGTATGTAGAAAACAGGTAGAAATTAGAAATGTACAAAATACTAGGACACAAAATCCTATCTCCACTTGATAGCGTAGCCTTTAGCTGTGCTCTGAACTTCACACCCCATAATCTACCAAATATAAACAAAATAATAACCTATCATTACCTGTTAAGACTATTTTTTGTGTGAAAGAGCACACTAATTCCTAAATATAAAAACATAAAATCATTTGTCTCAAGGCTCTGAAAAACTACAGAAACAGATAGGTTCTACCAATAAGATATAGTAATTGGAATTGTTAATACATCAGACCCAATAATTAATAGTGATCTCAAGTCCCCAGTATAACCAGAAGCTTGGTGGCCAAATGAATTGAAAGCAAATTGATGAAAGCCTGAGATATAAAGCATCCACTGTATTAGAACTGCAAAGACAAGTTGCTTGGTAGGAAATGATACCATGTGAAGATACACCCTGCAAATTGTTCCAAAATTAGAGTTGCTTCCACGTCAAAAGCAGATCTCTGACAATGAAACTACAGTGTAGCAGTGGTGAATAGCCCATTATGTAATTAAATTTAAAAAGAGATATTGATTTTCAGGATAGCCTCTATATGGAAACATGCTAACCCTCTAATTCTATTACTGGGGAGTGGGGAAGGATCAAGTGGTTCTTAAATATGCTGTTTCAAATATGCTCTTTAATTATTCATTATGGTGTTGTATGGAAACTTTTAAAATTATTTCTGAATTAATATCTATGCAGCTATGTTTAAAAAATTATAGGACACAAGGAGTGACATTATATTCTGTGCTAAAAGTAACCAGAAGAATGCCCCTTTAAATCCTGTGTATCTCACTCAACATGGCTTTTGCATAGTAATTAGTGATTCTGAAAGGCTTTATGAAACCTATTAATATTTTTTAAATTTAGAGACCTATTTATTTTAACACAGGAATATTTTGTATCAATCTATCCTCATGGTAGCACATTTGTATCTAAAATACAATACAATGAACTAGCAAACAAATCACACCATTAAACAGCTTTCGGGGGGAGGGGGAGGACTATAACCCTATGTAGGTTTAATTTAAAATAGGCCTCACTGATTCAAATAAAGTACAGTATATTTCTGAATATGTGTATTTAGGACCTCAAAATAGGAGAACATTGATTCTGCGCATAAATATTTCTCTGTATTATTTATTTGAAGATGCTGACTGGAAGGCAGGAGGTCAGCAGTTCGATTCCCAAGTATTGTAGGATGGAATGAGCTCATGTCTTTGTCCCAGCTCCTGCCAACCTAGCAGTTCGAAAGCAAGAAATTGCAAGTAGATAAATAGGGACCATTCTGGTGGGAAGGTAAACAGCATTCTAGTCATGCCTGCTACATGACCATGGAAACATCTGCAGAAGCAGACCGCTTGAGCCACCGCAGTCTTCTAGTTCAAATCCCCATTTAGACACTGAAGCTCATGGCTGGCTCTTTGGCTTTGAAACAGAGATGAGCACTGAACCCTAGAGTCGGAAATGACTGGCTTTCAAGCAAGGGATACCTTTACCTTTACCTAAGCAATGAAGGGACCAAATATATTTCCACTGGAATAACATCTCAGTGTCTGGATGTGCCACCACTAAAAAGGTCTTACTGTATGCTTTGTACTCACCTGAGAGAGAAAGGATATAAGATGTAAAAACAAAGTCCATGGGTTCTAGATTATGGTACAGTATAATATAACTCTCATATCCAAGAATAGTGAAAATTAGCCATGCTGGCTGGGTTTGATGGGAGTTGACATTCAAAATATCTGTAGGGCATAAGGTTGAGAAAGGCTGAAGGTCTTTGAACAACAAAACCATCACGTAGAACTAAGCCCAGAAATATAGTGGCAGCCAGTGATTGACTGTGAACCAGAGTGTTGTGAACTGATAAGCCTTTCTTCTTTTACTTGCCCAACTGACAGCTGAATTTAGGATCAAATGAAGTTTCTGGTAATTTTTCAAGGGTAAGCATGTAAAAAGTATTACAAATGCATAAGCGCCCTACAGATCGATGATGTATTCACAAATTAATAAGTACAGTACAGTAGTCTCCTTTTTCAGAGCTCTGTTAGTATACCAGGAATGATGTAACCAGCAATGGCAGATTGCCACTAATTAGAAGAGTTCCTTTTTTAAAATTTGGGATGTTCTTTTCATTGTATTCAAGTTGTAAACATCCCGATATTGAAAATGGTCCTCTTCAGTTACTGGTCATCTGTCGACAGTTGTGACATCGTCCCTGCTATAGCTGTGGAGCTCTACAAGAGGGTACTGATGACTAATTCAGTGAAAGGACATGCACATGCTCAAGCCCAGAGACAGGGTACATGATACTCTTCAGATGTTTTTGACTATAATTCCAATCAGCCCAAACAGTATGTCTAGAGAATTATGGATGTTGTAGTCCAAAGTAAGTGGATGACAACAAATTGCCTATTCCTGCCAATGTCTGCAGATAAAGGATATATACAGAATAGTCCTTTACAGATTTTAAAAATGTGGATCTATTCTTTCAGAAGTACCAGTGTCTGCTATGACCAAGGCAGTAAGACGGGGTGCCCAAACTTTTCAGGCTGTGTTTCTGACCACGGCTCCCGAACAGTTGATCAGGCCAGTTACATGGTTCCTCCAACTGGAAGCAGAAGTAAAACATGCCCACACGTGCACAAAATGCTGTCATAAATGCACCTGTGACTGTCGCAAACGTGTTTACGACAGCCATGGGTGTATTTATGGCAGCATTCTGCGCATGTGCACGGGCCGTAGTTTGGGCACCCTTGCAGTAAGACATAACTATGGAGTAACCAGATCTAGTGGTGCATGTGCCCAGAGCGGCTGCCTGTGTATAGAACTCTATGGATGGATACTCTGTGGCTATGTGGACAATCTATGTTTTGAAAATGATACCTTGGCAAGCTCTCCCAATTCAGAACAAGATGAGAGTTCCTACTTCTTTTGTAACTACAGTATATAGATAGAAGAAAAATGATTGGCAGGTACAGCTTGTCATTTCCCTACTTAGATTCACATATTACAAAATATAATAGTAATCTCCCTTCCAAAGAAAACAAAACCTGGGTAAATGCTGCAATCTTGCTATGGCAATCTCTCTCTCCCCCTACCCCCCACTTAAAGTTCCAGACAGTTGAAAGCAACTTTAATAAGCAGGGGAAAATATTGCCATATCTAGGATACAGGACTTAGCTAGATTTATTTTCATTTGAAAATAAATATGTGCATACCTGACAAGCAGACCCAGAGTTTGATAGTTTCTTAGTGCCCATAGGAGAAAGCAGTGATAAACCACCTCGGAATAGTTTATTCCAACTGATAAACCACTTCGGAGTAATTTATACCAAGAAATCTTTGAGAAAAATCACTATATAATAGAATTGAGGGTATACAATTATTAAAGCATCATCTAGATGTTAACTTGGGTGTGTTCCAAATCGGTGCGGAGGAGAGATTAGAGGAATGTGTACTAGTCCTGATCTCAACACCACTGCGATCTGCAGCCCTACCCTGATCACACTAGCTAAATGTGTGAAATCTTCTCTACATGACCGGGAATCACACTGGCAAGGCTCCCAGTTAGATGAAAGAGTTTATGTGCATAGCTTAGTGTTTAGACTAAATTCCCAAGAATCTCACAGCTAGTGTGGCAACAGAGATCGGCGGTAACTTTCAGAAACGGGTTAAGTAAATGTTTGCTGGATATGGCTATTGCCTTCTATGTCTCTTTTAAGAAATATTTCTTGTCACATTTCAGTTACCTTGGTGATACTGTACTATTTGTTTTGGATCAGAGTCCAGCAGCAGCGTGTTGAAATGTATCCTTGTCCTTGGGAACCTCCTTACTGAGTAGCACTCGCTATCTGTCCTTGGTTTGTATTACTAAGGAGAATTAGAAATAATGATTGGATGAATGTGACTACATATCCTTTTAAGCGGCCAAAATAAAGAATTTTATACAGTTTTATTGATGTGTTGATTTCAGAGAAGGCCAGAAACAAAGCAGGTAAAGAGATATCTGCAGACTGACTTATGTTGGTGAATGTTTCTAGAGATTATTTTACTTCTTTTGTATATTCTCAAAATCAAATAAACACAGGCAAGTAAAATGAGACTTCCTATATTCTTACCTATAAAGAATCCTCTGTAACATTTTAAAGAATGATTCCTAAACAGAATTCAAAAACTCTGGTTTATCTCCCCCACTAGTCATGAAACATGGACAAAGATGGGGGGTGTTAGATGTTGTTTTCTTATGCTACATGTCTGGCCGGACATCCCACTACAGTAATGGAGTAGACTGTACAGCCAGCGACTCAATGCCAAGTATTGGGCAGTGGTAAATAACCTGACTCCCTAAAGGGGTCAATGGCTACGGGTGGATGAGCACCTTTAGGTGGGGTGATGGTCCCCTCAGGAAATGCCACTGGAAACCATCATATTGGGCCCTACGGCAAAATGAGCGGAGAAGGAACTCTGATTCCCAATGGTCATGGAAGTGGAAGAGGCCATGCCAGATGGACTGGCTATGAAGGAGCACCTTGATAATATCCTCAAGGCTGCAGCAGTTCATTGCAGTCCTGATGTTAAATCCTGCATGTCTCATTTCATACGTGCTGCAGATGATGGCTCTGTGATCATAGTGTGTGGGCCACTTCATGGCAAACTAGGATCCACCTTAAATGGATTCATGCCAGTGGCATTTTTCCTGCTTCAGGAAAAGATGCATTCTTGGATACGAGTTGCAGATGACGATCTTACATGAAACGATATGTTGAGTGATTTATTATTTATTTATTTATTTAGATTTATATCACCACCCACTCACCGTGGCGACTCAGGGCGGTTTACAATCAGGAGAAAAAAACAAACAAAAACAAAACAACAATAACTCACACACAACACAAACAACTAAAATCCATTCCTCCTTCTGGCCAGAGGACGTTAGTCTTTTCCTTCCCTGGGCAGATAAGGCCCAGGATTAGGAAATGGGAGCTTCCATCTAAAAACCTTAAAACTTTTTAAAAATTAAAAACTGAGAAAGATTAAAAACAGATTAAAAACACACCAGATGCTACAGCTACTAGTTAAAAGTAGAAAAAGAGAGGGGCTCAGATCAGCCAATGTGCTGGGGTCATTATACCTTCCATACCGCATATCTGTCCTGCCAGCCATGTTTTTAGATTCTTCCTAAAGGGCAGCAACTCTGACTGGAGACATAGCTCCGTAGGCAGGAGGTTCCATAGGGCCGGAGCAGACACAGAGAAGGCCCTCCTTCTGGTGCCAGAGAGATGTGCCTCCCTGGCCGATGGAACAACTAGGGAGCCTCTCCGGTCCGCTCTGGTGGGACGGGCAGATGTTCTTGATCTTATTCTTGTAGCCTTAAATAATTTGAAATTATCAGTGCCTGCCAATTCACTTTGGCAGTTGAGCAAACTAGCCAGATAGCAACCAACAAATAGTTTAAAATAAATAAATAGTTCATTGGTTTCTATTCGAATTGTTTTTTTATTTTGTGATCATATTGTAAATAGAATCAAATGAGCTTACTAAAAAAATTACCACTTGCATTACTGTCTTATACTGTACTAAATTTCTCCATTTCCCCCCTTTACTCCTCCTAGGGATGTATTTTCTCATCTCCCTCTCCTTGTGCTTAGCCTAAACATTAAGCTATTTTGTTTACTTTATTTGTACTGTATGAAAATAATATATACATTAAATAAGGTATTTATTTGACAATCTTATCTATCACTTATTCTCAGGCAAATGTGCATAGGGTTACATTCTAATTCAGAGATGCACTGATTAGGAGGCTAGGATCAAATTTAAGCCTCCTGCTCAGTCAAAGAGCCACCTATGCAGCTCTTCCACCACCAATACCCTCTTAAACCAGTTTATCAGAGATTTGCTGATAACCTAATATCAATAGAGAGAAGAGGGGAAAAAAGGATCAGGAAGGAGCATGGTTTGTCAAATCCAAGCCACCTCCAGCCTAGGAACACAAAATAGGGCTTGGCAAACATATTTCTAAGCCATTTAAACACACCTAGGCTGGGAGGAGTTTCAATTCAATACGATCCAGCTGGCTGGCCTAATGTCAGCTCAGCTGGCACTTGGCCATTTTCTCCAGTTAGAGTTGCAGTCTTAGGCAGTGGGACAGCTTCCATGACCTGGAGTTATGAAAGCTCCTTTCCCAGGAGCCAGAGGGTGAGTTTAAAACCCCAGAGAAAGTCCTCTTTTGAAGATCTGAAGAGATAGGAGATAGGCAGGCACATGTGGAGACATCATGTCCCCAGAGGGGCATTTTTGTGCACTTCAACACACTTCCCTTATCTTTTTATTTTAAATACTTGATTTATAACTTTACTCCCATGCACATGACTCTTATGTAAAAGCAGCTCCCTGAAGAAATATCAATTTAAAAGAAGCCATTCTGGGCCCACTAACATAACATTTGCAATTGGGTTTAACAAGACAATACATCTCATAAAATAATTTTGAAATTGCAATAGGATAGCCTGATCACGTGTAACTCTGAACAACCCTTGCACAGCTTGCATTAGGTTTTTTCATGTGCTGCACACAGTAAGTCTTCAACGAGGATGGGGACTTCTCCAAAACATCCCATGATGTGATGAACTGTTTTACACAATCCCTGCCTTAACATTGTGAGAACTGGGAATTTTCAGTGATGTCAAAGGGAATTTTTCATCTGCGAAAGAAATCCTAGCCAACAAGTTACATGTGTTAACTATAGGAATAATGAGAAATCTTCCTTCGTGTCTAGGTCAGATTCTAAACTGCCAAAATGAAGGCACCTTTTGGTGAATTCATTTTGTAGTTCCTTTTACCTGACCCAGTGTGAGAAAGATTAGCCAGCACAAGGTTGTTGTTGGCTGGGGTATGCCTGATTGTGTTTCAAAAACACCACAATCTTCGAGGAGACTCTTTCTGTGTTCCCTGTAACGAGTTATTAACCAATTATGGCATATCAGAAAACAAAATAAAAAACACTGTAGCACTTTAAAGACTGCTATATTTTTATTGTTAGCTTTAGTGGATCAAGTCTACTTCTTCAGAAAAGGAATGAAATTTACAGGCATGGTTTATATATGCCAAATTCAGGGGTCAAAGGGAGAAGTGCCTGCTCAAACAGAATAACAGACAAGCAAGCACAACAATACAGCTTCCCACAGCCATCAGCAACAATAATTATTCAGATTAGCTCTAAATGTCTCCCTTTCAAACTAAAAGGTGCAGATCAACCTCTTACCTGTATTTAGAAGACAAACAAAAACACTGTACCTGGTTACTTCCTGTTTTGCTAAAGAGAATTGTCAGGAAGGCTGTAATATAATATATAAAATATCTAGCAGCATATAGCAATCTGTATATCAAATTTGATAATAACCAATTATGGAAATCCTGTGGCCAAAGATATAACTGGAATACAAGCAGAGAGGGCAGAGATCCCAGTAAACAAACTTCCTTGTCACCCTCAACAGTGAGAGCAGCGTTTGTGTAAAAAAAAAACCCGTTCATCTTGCAACCTAGAAAAGAAGAGTAGGAATACAACACACAATATATATATTACAGTATATAATAATATTGACAAAAAGAATCATAGGGTTTCGGCCCTATGGAACCTCCTGCCAACGGAGTTGCATCTCCAGACGGAGTTGCTGCCCTTTAGGAAAGGAGTGAAGACCTGGCTGGCGGGGCATGTGTGGGGAGTGGGCCAGACGGCCAACTTGGGTCGCCTGGCTTTTAAAAATTTCACCATTCTCTGTGTTTTTAATTTGAATTTTTAATTCTAATTTAATTTTATGCTAATTTTTAACTTGATTGTATGTGTTTTGTTTTTAGTTGTAAAGCCGCCCTGAGTCTTGGGAGGAGGGCGGGGTACAAATGAAATAAAAATAAAAAACATTAAATGATTTATATATTCAGTATATCATACACATACAGTAATCTGGCCCAAACTATGCCCTAGGGGCCAGATGCGGCCCCCACACCAATTTATCAGGCCCACGTGGGCATGTTTTACTTCTGCTTCCAGGAGTGATGAGGGCTTTGGTGGGCTGGATGAATTGGTGTCAGGGGCCGCATACGGTACCCCAGGCCATGGTGACCAGGTCCCCACAACCATGTGACCAGCCCGCAAAGTTTGGCCACCCCTGATATAATAATGTAAGCAAGGCAGTGTCATTTCAAGAAGAAACCTACTGAGAGAGACACAACTCCTCCTTCATCTTGCCCACCACCCTCCTCCTCCTCCTCCAGGCCTCCCCACATCTTTTATGGTCACAGGATTCTCCTTACTGATGATTCCCTCGCTCAACTCGCCCCCTCCAATCACGCACGATTTCCCACCCGTACGCCAACCTACCCACCAATCAGCGTCGCCTTTACTTGGCTTTTAAGAGAATATGTAAATATTATTTTTTTTAAAAAAAATATTCCGCCCCGTGATTGGCCCAATCCGCTACGTTGTTAGCAATGAGTGGCAGGCGCCACAGCGGGAAAGGGGGCGGGGCGCACTCGATCCCCACTCTGCGTGCACGTTGTCCCTAGTGAAAGGGCTTTACAGGAGAGAGACACACACACACAACAGGGGAGGCTGAGGGGGCGTGGCCAAGGCATCACTCACAGCTCTCTCTCCCGCCCCCTTTTTCCAACCCTCCTCCGCGCGCGCCTCTAAGAGACGCGAGATGAAGGGGCGGGGCGGTGGGCGTGGCCCCCAGGCACGGGCCGGGCGGCCTAGGCAGAGGAGGGGGCGGGGCTGGCGAGGCAAGGAGTCGTTGGCGGCGTTGGAGGAATAGCCGCGGTGGCCCGTGAGGAGGAGGAGGAGGAGGAGGCGAAGGAGGAGGCGGCCTCGCCATGGTTTTCCTCAAGCTCCGCGAGCAGGTGGGTTCCCTCTCAGAGCCGGTTGGGAAGAAGAAGGTAGCCGTGCCTGCCTTCGTCCCCTCCCCCTCCTCTCTCTCTCTCTTCCCCCCCCCCCTCAGCTTCCTTCAAAAAATAACGTCCGTTTGCTCGCTTGCATGACAAGCTGTGGTAATGGTGGCAGGCGTCGCGAGAGGGTGGTAGCGAAGGAGGCGGCACTATGGCGGCCTTTTCGGAGCCGGGGAGGGGAGGTGGGTGGGGTTGTCGTGCCCCCCCCCCCAATGGCGCGGAATGGCCTCAGGCGTCCTGACTTTGTGGCGTTTGTGTGAGACAAGCGAGAGGGACACCACGGTCTCCTCAGTGGTGTGAGGTGTGAAGGGACGCAAGCGAGAGAGTGTCTTCTTGCCTCCTCAGTGGCCGTGGTGGTGTGAGTGTGGAGGAACACGCGCGAGAGGGCGCCTCGTTGCCTCCTCAGTGGCCGTGGTTTGTGTGTATGTGAGGAAGCACAAGCGAGAGGGCGTCTTGTTTCGTCAATGGTGTGTGTTTTGTGAGTGAGGGCCCCCCCCGCTTGCCAAGGAAACGGCGGGGATGTGGTGTGTCAGTAGTGCCGTTGAATGCCCACCCCTTTCTCCCCAAGCGTGTCTCTCCCCCCCCCCACTATTTCCAATAGAGGCTCCTCCTCCTCCCAGGTTACCTTGTGGCCCAGGCCTAACAGGTGGCGCCGTGTACTTCTCCCGGCCCCATTCCTGGTATCCTCGTGCTCGCAAGGGCTGGCACTAGCACAGGCACGGGAGCGCGCGCGCAGGCAAGAGACGCACCGTCGTCGGCGCACTTTGGTTATGCCATGCAGCTCGACAGCTGCTCTTCTTTGTGGGGGGGGGGGGGGGTACACAGAAAGGGGCTCCTCCTCGAAGGTGGTGGTGTTTTTGAACTGATCTTTCTCAACACGAGGTCAGGCGAAAGGAACTGCAAACTGAACTCGCCAACAGGCGGCTTCATTTTGGCAGTTCTACGTCTGCTGGTGTGTAGACACAGAAGAAGAATAAGGAGAATCTGCTCTTCCCTGCTTGTGTGCGTTGGTTCTTCACTTTTTAACTACAGGGCTGCGAGGCAGAGTGGTTGGGAAAGCAGTGTCAGAAGAGCCCAGAATAGGTCATGCCAGAGGTCCACCTGGTTGTTGTTTTGCAAGGGCAAGTCTCACCAATAGCATTTTAAAATTTTGTTCTGTCAGTCCATGGTATCTAAAGTAAGAACATTCTCCACACCATTTAGCTTACTATAAAAGTTAAAGGTAAAGGTCACGCTACCTCGAAAGCCAGCTATATCTGACTCTAGGGTTTGGTGCTAATCTCCATTTATAGTCAAAGAGGCAGTGTTGTCTGCATCTGAAGATGTTTCCATGGTCACGTGGCAGGCATGACTAGACACCAGAGTGCATGGAATGCTGTAGTAAGTCCCTAAATGCAAGACCAACGTGCTTAAGTGGGGGTTGCTGGCAAACAACAACACTGTTTTTTAAAGTGGAGAAAAGGTCTTATTTATATAAACCCTTAACAGGCTACTTGTTATTGGCAGCAAGACAGACTGTGACCAAAGGCTGGAGGGGAATATGCTGGGAGTATTACTTGCAGTATGGTATGACTGGAAGGTCAGTAGGTCAGCTGTTCCAAGACCCAAGTGGTGCACAACAGAGTGAGCTTCCGTCTCTGTCCCACATCCTGCCAACCTAGCAGTTTGAAAGCAAGAAATTGCAAGTAGATAAATAGTTACTGCTTAGGCAGGAAAGATAACAGTGTTCCGTGCACTCTGGTGTCTAGCCATGCCTGCTACATGACCATGGAAACATCTGCAGACACAGACAGCACTGTCTCTATGGCTGTAAACGGAGATGAGCACAACTGGCTTTCAAGCAAGAGAGACCTTTACCTTTAGTATCCTGCTACTAGTGTATATTTGTCTGAGGGGCTGGAATAACACCTTGGCATCTGCCTTTTAGGCTGATATCTTTAAAATGAAATTTATTCTCTGCTGCTCATGTATATAATTCTGTCATTTCCTAGGCCATTTTAATGCAGCACAGCTGCACTAAAACTAATATCAGTTTTTGTTTGCATTGTTATTGCATTCATAACCAGTTTCTCAGGGACTTAAAGTTATAGTGTTCTATTTTGCCACAACTGACCCGAGTTGTTGTTTTGACATACAGTAAGTGTTTTGGTCCTGTGCTATTCACTGTCCTTCGGTTCTGGTTATCTGTAATATTTTACCATAATGTCTAAATAAGATTCTGTTGTAGAACAGTATTTGGGATTTATTTCTTTGGCTGCTATAAGAAGTTTAAAAAGTAGAGAGGTCCTTTTTGTAGTATTTTTAATTCCATGTCTTCTGCTTTCTCCAGTAAGTTATTCACACAAGCTTTTACAAAATCAGAACCAACTATTAAAGATTCTTTGCTAGTTAAAAACATTTGCTGCCCTTCAATAATATCTATCAGTTTCAGATGTATCCATCAATCCATTTACTGCTTATTAGCAATTTTCAATTTTTGTAGTTATGCTCTTACTGCGTGTTAACAGCTCTTTTTCTGGCCTTGTTGAATAGACCCTTGCTTGAAGAAATTAGTTAAAGTCTTCTGGTTATTGCCTTAGTTTTTAAACAGATTTATAATCCACGTTTTAGTGACTGTTTTCTTGCTAATTAATGATTGCTTGGTAGTATGTTTGCTATGACATTTTTAAAGTACCAAAGTTTCTCCACTGTTGTATATCCATATTCACAGAGATGAGGAGTTGAAAAAATTAGTTCTACACTGTTTATGTACAGTATCCGTATTCCTATGCTGTAAAATGAAGTAGGTTAAGTCCACCTGTTTTATTTTATTTCATTGATTATAAATATCAAAGTTGATTGTATTGTTGTTAGAATGGCCACATAGGAAGAGACCCAAGTTTCTTCATGAAAGGAAGAAAAAGTGTTTCATGTTTTGCACAAAATGAATCCAGAATTCATATCAATTTTAGGCTAATTGCATATTATATTAAGTACATGTTACTGTCTGAATGTATTTCCTCATAAAAAGGTAAACATACTGTGTGAAATCTCTATATACTGTACTACTAAAAGAATGTATGTGTTTGTGAAAAACAGCTGGTTTTTTAAGGGCATTTGAGTTGAACATGTACTAACACAAACATGTTTATTTTCAGAAAGAAGGATGGGAATGCTATTGAGGTGGTTTACTAATTGGAACTGTGAAGTGATTAGTATTGAGTAAGGATTTGAGGCTTGAGGAAGAGGGCTTAATTAATGATCTGAAGTAGTGCAGAACTCTATTGGAAGGCTAACTTTTTCTGAACAGTATCACTAGGGAGAAGCCCTGGGAACAAATATTTTACATTTTTATAATAAAATCAGTGTAAAATTAAAGGTGTGGTTGTTGGTTGAGTTGACAATTATTCTTCCATGTGTAGCCAGATGTGGAACAATGAAATGAAGCCACCTTTTGGTGAATTCATTCCACAGTTACCTTTGCCTGACGTAGCATGAGGAAGATTAGCCCGCACAAGGTTGCCTTTGCCTAGGCTACACCCGATTGTGGTTCAAAAATACCACAGTCTTTGTGGAGTTGACAATGTGGTTGGTTATTTAAATATTTTAATCTCCAGGTTTTGGATCATATTATTCTGCTCAAACTTCTTAAAAATTTGTGTAGATTTCCTAGTGCTTCTAAAACTGTCTCCTTATAAAATACTGCTACAGTATTTGTATTCCATTAATTGGAGAATATGGAGTAGTTCAGTTGTCCTGTCAGGGTCATGATTTGCAGAGATCACTAGCGCAAAAATTACCTCTGTGAAAAAAAAACCTAATTCAATGAAGGATAAGTGTTGGTAAATCATCTGGGAAACCATAGTTGAACCCACCAAGTACAAAACTTATTGAACAGTCCATGGGTGTGAGAAACTGGCAGCAATATTCATGTTGAAGGAAAAACTGGTAGTACTGTATATAGGACTAGAACCAATGTTCTGTGCAGTTACAGGAGAAAAGTTTGTAATATGCCAGTCCACAAATAAGAATTTTATGGTATGATTAAGTGTGTCCTAGTCTTAAGGAGATCCCAAGTATGACACTTAGATCCATCACCTCTGAAAAGTTTAGGAGAAGTCTCTTACAGTTACAACTGAGGGTGAAGCAGTGATCCATCCAATTGGAGTCAACTTTACTCGAAACAGTAGTTCTACTGTATTTACCCAGTTGCCTGTCTTTCACAAAATCCAGCTTTCCTCCTGTGTCACCGGTACTGCATATATGGGCCTCCTAGTGACTATACCACAAGGTATAGATATTGTATCCATATCTTACATGCTTTCCATGTAAGTGGATAATTCATGGTTTATTATAGGACATGTGTAGCCAGATTTAGAGGCTATACATACTTATCCTTCACAGGAGATGTTAATAAAGATTCCCTTGTACACCTTCCCGTTGAAGAGCTCAGCCTCAGACATCTAAGGATAGCACAAAATGGGCGAGGGGAGAAAAGGAATCTTAATTTTTTAACACAGTTAAAGTATTTATTGAATAGCATGGGTACAGTAATTGCATTTTTAAGGAAGAATATATACACATGAAGTTGCCTTTCTTCGGAATTGAATTCTGTGTCATGAAAAGCTGCATGAGAGGAAGTAGATTTATATTACTTTGATGCTTAGTCTGGCATTTCCTGTTCAGCTTTCATATGGGTCAGGTGGGGAAAACAAGAATATGGGAACCCTGAAGAAGAATGGTTGAAAACATACTGTCCAGTGTTGTTGTCCTAATTTCTGGAGACCTCAGGATACATTGTGTTGGTGATTTCTTGGAGAGCTGTGTAAAAAGCTAAAGAGAGACAAGGCAGTAATAAAAAATCTTATTCACTGCAACTTATAGTCCTTGGGTGAATGCTCAGTAAGTGGTAGTGTACAGTTGAGAAATTAATGCTACTCTAGTGAGAAAGTTGTTTTCACATTCCCTCATTGGTGATACCTTGGTTGTACATGCTGGGAGACTTCACCTATGGGGGGGATGTGACTTATGAAAGAATACCACATTGTTGTTGCTTCAAAGTGCTGTTTACTCTGTGCCTTTACTCACTGTGGAGTGAGAAGGATTTGTTAGGAAGTAACTTTTCAGTAGACATAGGAAAAAAGATACCGTATGTGTGTATGGTTCAGATAGAAGGAATTGAACTTCAAGGCATGCTTCTCTGTCTACGTCTCCACCTTAAATGCCTTACATCTCTAAAGAAGATATTTCTCCTAGGTATTTTTATCTGGGGATTTTGGAACAGTTCTTGTATATATTTTAAGAAGATAAGTGTTAATATAACATTTTCTGATGCCAGCCTGTTCTTGTTTAGTATCCTTTTTAATACAGTCAAACCTCATATAACATTAAAACCTGGTTCCACAAGTCTTGATGTTATATGATTTTTAGTGTTATCCGATGCATGTTAAAATCCTATGGGAGCCATAGAGATACATTGTAACCACACAGGCTTTAGCGGTTGTTATCTGAAGCATCCCATAGGATCTTAATGTTATCCGATGCAATTCTTCCCCCCAGATTCCTTAATGTTATGCGATTTTCGTGTTATTCGATACTAATGTTATATGAGGTATTACTGTATAAGTTCTATTCCCAAAGTTCCCAGTTTTGTACTTTAAAGGTAAAGTTCACCCTTGCTGGAAAGCTATCCATATGTGACTCTAGGGTTCAGTGCTCATACATTGACACAAAATGATATTAGAGAGTGATATAGTCCTATGCCAGTGATGGCGAACCTGAGACCAAGTGCCCAAACTGCAACCCCAAACCCACTTATTTACTTCAAGGTGTCAATACAACAACAGGAGAGGAAGGAAGCACTCCCTTTGGGCTACTGGGCAAAGGGGCGGGATGAAATGTATGCTGGGGGAGGGAGGAAGCGCTCCCATTGGACTTCTGGGCAGAGCAAACTGTGCTGGAGGAGGGAGGAAGCGCTCCCATTGAGCTGCTAAGCAGAGGGGCAGGGCGAACTCTGTGCTGGGGTGACTGCTGAGTGCCCACAGAGATGGCTTTGAGTGCCACCTCTGGCACACGTCATAGGTTCGCCACCACTTTCCTATGCTCTGTGTTCTTATAATGCAAAGTGTTGGTTCTTCCTTGGCTTCAGATTATATGGTAGTTTGTTTGTTTTTTGCCATAATGCTGAATTCTTTGAAAATTTGTTTTCTATAGAATGGGATGAAGTGACTGTGGTGTAGTTTGGTTCTCAGCTGAGTTGAGAACAATTTAACTTGCACATCCCTTTAAGTGTACTGATATGGTATTGCTAAAGAGATAGATTAAGGTTCTGAACCCCGATAGGTGTTCTTATTCAGCATTCCATTGTTGCTGGTTTTGGCTGTTGTATCTATGACGAGATAACCCTATGGTAGTATAACTCTGGATATTTGCTGATATAGTGATATGATTTCAAGCTTTGCCAGTACTGTACTGGGAACATCTCTCTTTTCAAGTTGATAATACTGCACTCTAGCATAGTACTATGATCTTTGTTCTTCTAAAACTGTTTACAGTATATGAAAATACACTTATGCATGCATATGTACATAACCAAGTGCACAGTTCCTCCTTTAGTAATACAGTTGTCCTGTATAACATTTTCAGATCAGTATTTCTAATTCAGTGCTTCCAAAATTTGAGGTCCTAGATCAGGGGTGCCCAAACTTCAGCCCCCAAGCTGGATCTGGCCTGCACTGCCCAATAATCCGACCCGTGCTGTCCTCGTCACTCCCAGAAGTGGAAGTAAAATGAGCCTGCGCAAAACACTACCGTAAAGCACCCATGGCTGTCATAAAAACATTTATGACAGCTGTGGCTGTATTTACGGCAGCATTTTGTGCATGCGTGGGTGTGTTTTATTTCCGCTACCAGTGGGAGGAAAGATGTGACTGGCCCACTCAACCATGTGACCAGCCCCACACACTGAAAAGTTTGGGCACCCCGTCCTAGAAGACCTAAATAGCCATTTTGCCCCTCCTCCATCACATGGCACTTCCTGGTGTGATGGAGGCAGTGGGGGACCACATGAAATGGTGCATTGGGCTGCAGGTTGAGAATCCCTGATGTAGGACAAGGGAGAACAATTCGGTCATGGAGCATCAAACCGAAGACTCTGTTTTGTGACACCCCCCCCCCCCAATGCAGTAAGGTCTAATACAGTGGAATCCCAACATACGAACGGTTCTACTTACAAAAAAATTCGACATACAAATAGAAATCCTGCCTAAAATTTTTTTTGGCATACACATTTTTAATAGGAAAAATTCAACATAAAAAAAATTACTGTGACATCTAGTAGCTTCTTCTGGTAACGGAATGGGTATTTGACATGAGATTTTTTTGACATACAAATAACCTTGTGGAACGGAAAAAAATTGTATGTAGAGGTTTTAAAGTATTAAAATTACTTTTGAATGCTGATTCATTTAGCGCTCTTTTTCTTGGAATATAGCCTACTTCTAAGTGAAGTATTACTATATATCATATGAAACTCTTATTGGAGTAATCCTTTTTCTGCTTAATAGATACTTTACAACTTCGTTTTTGTGTGTCAGATGCACTACCAGCATATAATAACATACAAAACTAGTCTACCTTCTTTAGTAGAAATGGCTACTTTTCAAGTGACTTTTACTTTCTTTTCTAGAGTGGATGTGTTTGAACTTTTTAGAATAAAAATTTAGCTGTGTGATTTGTGAATTTGTTTCTGTAAGCATGGGAGGGTGGGGGAGATAATTGCTGCAAGGTAGCTCTGTGAGTTAGTTAACTGGCTGTGGAGCCATAGGTCAGAAGTTTGATTCCTTACTGTGCCTCCTGGGAGAAGAGCCAGACTCTGTAAATTTGCAAGCTGCACAGTTCTAAAATGTAAGTCTCTTTTTAAGTCATTTTTAGGTACTACATACTTCTAAAACTCTGTAAAGGGCTACCACAGGTCATTATTGATCATAGTGTATAATAATAAAGCTAAACAACCATGTTAGATATATGACTGGCTTTCATGTATCTTTAGAAAATCTATCGAAGAGTTTCTATGTGATTGTAAATCAGGCTCACATTCTTTTTTTTTATTATAAAAGGTTGTGTTACATATTTATAATATCTCACATACATGACTGATGAAAATAGAGCTGCTTTTAGTGTCTATGCAAAAGAAGTACTGTACAGTCAAACCTCACATAAAGAATGTCTTGCTTAGAGAGTAACTCGCTTAAAGAGCAGAATTTTCTCTGAATGTTCACTCCTCTTAACAAATAAAACCAACCAAAAAGTCGCTTAGCAACTACATCGGGGTCACAATCCCCCTCACCAGAAGTCACAATTGGTCAATTAGAATGGTGTTTCACTTAAACAGCAAACTCGCTTAAAGAGCAATCCCGTGGAATGCATTATGCTCTTAAACGAGGTGCAAGTAGATGATAAAACGCTTAATTTAAGTTGACTAATGAACCTGTTTAAAATGACTAATAAAACTCTATACTGTCTTTGTGTCTTTATAACAGAGTATGGCCTGGTTTGGCTGTAATATAGCTTCTTTGTGTATGAATGATGGTCAGGATTAAGCATTCCCTTCCTTCCAGCCACTCCTCTCTTTTTTCCCCCTCCTCCATCCACACTCAGTTTGAGAGGTTCTTTTCCTCATTTATAAAATCAACTTGCCCTGATACCCAAACTGGGGAGCTATCATCTACAGAATAGTGCTATGTCAATCTTGGCTTGAAAACCAAGCTCGTAGGAACTGTTTAATTCAGTTTCTTGGTTTGTCTGTTGAGGGATAATGATTTAATAAAGTAACCTTTCTTGGTTGTGTGGAGGGTGGAGAAGGAGATTGCTGTTCTTTCACGTACATGTAGATCAATTTTTTGGAGTAGCTTTGTTGCCTCTGCCTATATTTACATGTCTTTAAATTTAGTTTATTTGATTTGGCAGCTCCTTATATTAACCTTGTTTGTACATTCTATATTGCATACACACATTTTATGTTGCTGATATACTGGTAGTTCTTTTTTGTTGATACTTGAAAACATGGAAGCAGTTTCTGCAAAAAGGAATTCAGGAGGTGGTGGTTTTTTTTCTGATTAGCTTTATGCTCTTCTAGTTCTGATTAATCTCATGTTCTGTCTAAAGTAGATGTATCAAACAAGTCACAGGGTTAAATTCTCCATTAAGCAGATGCTGAATCATAATATGTGTAGTACTAACTTCAGTTTCAACTACATTTGCAATCAGACCATCAGTTCCACAGTGTCTTTCCACAGATAAAATTTTCTTTTTTAATATATATAATTGATATAAAATATTCATTTATGCATAGCTGTCTCGTATTGTCATGTGAGGATAGTAAGATGTATAAAGAGGTACCACCTAAGACAGTGGTGGTGAACTTATGGGGCACGTGCCAGAGGGGGCATGTACAACCCTCTCTGTGGGCATGCCCACTGTTGCCCAAGCTAGGTGAGGTGACCAGATACCTCTCACATCCCTCCTATACTTATAATTGTTTGTGTGCACCTGTATGAGTGCCTAAGGAGGCAGAGGAGGTGGCAGCAGCATGCGGGCAGGCACTGTGTGTACACATGCACCCATGTGACGTTGCTGGTGCACCTCTAGTGGTGCACGCACCCACCCACCCATGTGATATCATGGGTGCACCTCGGGTGGTGCACGTGCCCACGTGACATCAACAACATGCTTCGAGCAGTGCACACATGGTGCCTGCCTGCACACCTCCTTCTCAGGCACTGGGTCTCTAAAGGTTTGCCATCACTGACCTAGGTTGTCTTGATGTACAGTTAGTGTCCCCCTCCCCCAAGTAAGGCCAGATATCATATTGCATTATGCAAAATGAGTATTCTTATAGCACTTATATTCTGTACTTACCAGTAGTGTACTGTAAATTTACAGTCAAAATCTGATTAATGTGAATAATTTTTGGAATTCAGCCCTAGCTGCACTATTTTTTCATTCTTCTTGCTTGGTTAAGTTTCCAGGATTGCATTGGTGTAGTGACATAACTCTAGTAGTGGGCTCCAAAAACTTTTACTACCACGCTGTGGGCGTGGTATGGTAGGTGTGGCCAGGGGGAAAGCCCTGTGTTGCACCTGAGTTAGGACTACTTTATTTCAAAACTTGGATGGGTGGGGCCAGCCAGAATTTCTGCTACCGGTTCTGGCGCTCTGGTGCGAACCTGCTGATGCCCACCACTGCATACCTCCCTAGTCATATTGTGATCCCATTAATGTTTGGTGACTTCCTTTATAGTCTTGATATTTACTTTTTCATGTAATTCATCTCTTTATACTGGTTAGTTATTGTAAGCAGTTTTATGTCAGGCTTATTTTTTCTTTGGATTTATTTCTTTTTGTCAAGTTCCAAGTTCTGTCACTCACGTTGCTTCCTAGTTTCTGTTTTTATGTTATACCACCTTGTTTATTGCAGAATTACAGTATATGCTTATCTAATCAGGTGCATATCCCACTGAACTCACAGAGGCTTATTTCAAAATAATTGAACATAGGATTGTATCACACAAAAGATAAGCAAGTGAAGAGGGAGTTTTAGGAAAAGGGCTCAAAGTCAAGGAGGCTGTAAAGGAAATTCACAGTGTTAGATATTGGAAAGCTCTGTACGTTGTGATTGAGTGGAATGTTGTATTGACTAGTCAAAATACATTTTAGCTGTCTTTTGGTTTCATAAAGAGCAGGAACATTTTTCTCAAGTAGAAAGATGAGGATTGTTGGAAACGTACCTGTCAAAAGCAGCTTTCCTGGCCCTCTAGTTATCCTTAGAAAATTGCTATTTGTATAGGTTGCTGTAGAACAGGGGTTCCCAACCTTAGGCCTGTGGGCTGGATCTGACCCATGGTGCCATTTCATGTGGCCCTCACCCCTCCAAGGGCATCCGAGAAGCAAAATGACCACCTCTTTGAAGCTGTTCCGACAAAATGGTCACCCATCATGCAGGCAGGGCAAAACGGCCATCTGGCCCTCGTAGCTGACAGGCCCTCAGCTTGAAAAGGTTGGGAACCCCTGCTGTAGAAGAATAAATTGGGAAATTACTGGATTCCTGTTTTGCCTGAATTTGGAAACACAGTGGTACCTAATACAACGATTTTAATCTATCCCACTGGGCTTGTTGTTGTACGAAACAATTGCTATACGATGCATGCATAGAATAGCAATTTTCAATATGGGATGCAAAGTGCGATTTTTTGCACTAAGTGGTTTTTCCCATTGAAAAAATGTTGTACAATTTTTTTTCCATAGGGAAAATTGTTATGGGGGACGCCATTTCCCCCAAAACCTAATTGTTATATGATTTTGTTGTTATACGGGGCAATTGTTGTATGAGGTTCCACTGTAGACCTGCCACGGTACTAGAGTATATGTTTGATGTGTAAGCGGGAATTCATGCAGAAATCTGATTCAGTTGCTCCTATAATCACTTAAAGCAAGTAATTTTCAGTGGTATCCATCCATATGTTGACCTTAAATGAACACTGTAGAACAGGGGTTCTCAACCTTTTCGTGCCATGGGCTGGACCATGGGTGGTCCCCGTCACCATAAACGCTGCTGTAAAATGTGCCCGCTGCTGTCGTAAACATGTTTACAACAGCCGTGGATGCGTTTTATGGCAGTGTTTATGACAGTCATGGGTGCATTTACAGCTGTTGTAAATGCGTCCACTTCCGGTGAGACTGTCCCACGGGCCGTATGTTGAGAACCACTGCTGTAGAGGATATAGTACAATTGTTGGCACATGATGAAATTCAAATGGCAAGTTATTTTAAAAAGTTGTACCTCCTGTTTACTTATGCTTAAGCAGATGCTTTTGTTGGTGGTATGTTAATAGTTATATAATAAAAAGGAAGGGTCAGGTAAAAACAAGTGTGTTTAAATAAGGTAAGATAATATAAATAAGATATATCAGTTTTCTTTAAAATGAAAACAAATAAGAAGCAAAGTTAGAAAAGGTTCAATGCTATTGACTGTTTATCAAGAAACAGCTGACCTTCTGATAGTATGGTAAATATGATTTGCTATTTGGAGTGCATTACTGGTGTTTTGTCTAATCTTGCTTCTACTGGTTCAGTTGTTCTGATATTTCTGTCATGGTTATATGAAAGGCATTCAAGTAAGATTTCGCTTGCAGAGAATAATACAGTGAACCTGGAGTCATTTTGTTCAGGTGTGAAGATAATGACAGACATTTATCTGATGATTTGGTTGTACAGTCAAACCTCGCATGCCTCGGCGAGTGGGTGGCAATATAAATCTGAATGAATGAATAAATAAATAAATTAGGAGGTATGAAGCTATGCAACAATGAGATTGGTAACTTCTAGACATCAGGATGATACATTGATGTCCCATCAACCTCTTGGGGCTGTACACTACTGCTGTTATGCTGAATTTTATTGACATGGCATATGGAGGTACAGTACTGTAAAACAAGTACAGTGGTACCTCACTTAAAGAGCATAATGCGTTCTATGGGATTGCTCTTAAAGCGAGTTTGCTCTTTAGGCAAAACACCACTGTAAGTGACCAATTGTGACTTCTGGCATGGGGGGGATTGTGAACCCTGATTCAGTTGTTAAGCGAGTTTTTGGTTGGTTTTAGTTGTTAAGTGAGGAGACCATTCAGAGAATATTCTGCTCTTTAAGCGAGTTACTCTTTAAGTGAGGCGCTCTTTATGGAGGTTTTACTGTACTGTACTTTCACTTTAAAGTTTGGTGCCTAACTCTCCTGTTGTTTTGGGGTAGTTGCTCCCATCATTCCTCACTAGTCCTATGATGGACAGTGCTGATAGGACTTGCACTCCTGACAACATCTGGAAGGTCACATGTGTCCTCTTAGAATAAGGCACACAGTGTTTTAATTTCCTCAACAACTGAATCACATATAAACATCAGTGTGAAAATTCTTGTTGATATGATTGCTTGAATATAGCTAATATGAATTACTTTGTATGTATTAGTTTATTACTTTATGTGAATATAAAGTGTTCTGTATTCATCTCTAGTTCTATTTTTGCATCTCTCGGCATAGTACGCTAACATTCTGTTGATGAAAACTATTGAGACAAAGCATATCTGTACCAACTCCAGATAGTATTAATTCATTAAAAATGATATGACTGTGAGCCAAATATAAAATATTCATAGAAACTGCAGATTTCTAAATCTGTGCCCTGAAAAATGTGGGTCACTTCATAAGATATTTCATGGTACAGTAAAACCTCAAATAAATAGCACCTCGGTTAGAGACTAACTCGCTTAAAGAGCAGAATTTTCTCTGAATGGTCGCCTCACTTAACAACTAAAACCAACAAAAAACTTGCTCAACAACTAAATTGGTGTTCACAACCCCCTTCACCAAAAGTCACAATTGGTCACTTACAATGGTGTTTTGCTTAAGAGCAAACTCGCTTAAAGAGCAGTCCCATGGAACGCATTATGTTCTTTAAGCGAGGTACCACTGTATTTTGTGATTGTTAGTAACTGTGGTTGTGGAACCACTTAACACAGGAAAATACGCACCTACCAAAGTGTGTCTAGAGGTACCTGTACAAGGATAACCTTGTACCCTTCCTGCATACATTCACCTGACCCCCTTCCTCCTGGAATTTTGGGAACAAGTAAAGGCTACACTTTTCAGAGAGGCTCTCTCTGATACTGTCTTATTGATTTTTATTGTGAGGTTTTTTGTTGAATTGCTTGACCTGTTGTATTTTTTTACTTGTTTGTTTTAGCTTGTGCACTGTTTTTATGCATTTTAACAGATTTATTTATATGACTGATTTTGCTTGCTTGTTCACTGCCATGGATCGTCTTGGACCAAAAGGGTGGGATGCAAATGGAACAAATGAACAAATGAATGAACAAACAACTTTAGAAGCCTCTTTTCTAGGCAGAATTGCATAACAACAGATATTTTGGAACATTTTCACAATGGGTGGACGAGAAGACTTCGTTTGTGTGTAGAAAGAGATGGCCAAAGGGTAAAGAATATTTTGTAAATATTGGGACTAATATTTTGTACATTAAGGTACATTTAGCTACAATTCCCAATTTTCCCTATGTATGGTGACTTTTGGGACACTATATTCATTTCCAAATAGATTTGTGTATAATAACTATGATATTTGAGTGTCTCAATTTTATGAGTTTTTCTTCTATGTAGTTATTTGCATATATAATCAGATAATGTTTCTAATTATAATTCTAATCTTCACTGTTCTTCCAGAAGTTTATTTAATTGTAATTATTTATCTTCCCTTACATTTGTTCCTGAAATATTTATTTCTTATTTAAAACTTGTTCATTACCTTTCTGTCCACCAGGGCTCCCAAGCTGATTTATAATAGATTGAAATAATAAAGAAGAGACATATATTCACCAGGTCTCCCTGTATCCATGGGGGATGTGTTCGGAGAACTACCATGTACAGTACTGTATACCTGAAGTGCAGTACAGATAATTGTGAATCCTGTTTTATATTGGATACAGTGGCCTCAAGTGGCCAGCTCTGGTAATGCATCATAGTAAAGGTCTCCCTTGTTTGAATATCAGTCATGTCTAACTCTAGTGGGTGGTGATCATATCCGCTTACAACCAAAGAACCAGTGCTGTCTGTGTCTCCATATGTTTCCATGGTCATGTGACAAGTGCAGTTAGATGCTGAAGCACATGGAAAACAGTTATCTTACCTGCGAAAGCAGTATCTGTTTGTATACCTGCAATTTCTTGCTTTAAAACTGCTAGGTTGGCAGGACCTGGGACAGATGGTGGGAGCTCACTCCATCATGCAGTATTCAGGTCTCAAACTGCTGACCTGCTGACCTTCTGGTTGCCAAACTCAGCGTCTTAACTACTAAGCCACAGTGGTCATCAATGCTCCATGAAAATACATATACAGTAATACCTCATATAACATTAGTATCGAATAACACTAAAATCGCATAACATTAAGGAATCTGGGGGGAAGAATTGCATCAGATAACATTAAGATCCTATGGGATGCTTCAGATAACAACCGATAAAGCCTGTGTGGTTACAATGTATCTTTATGGATCCCATAGAGGATCAGATAACACTAAAAATCATATAACACCAAGACTTGTGGAACCAGGTTTTAGTGTTATATGAGGTTTTACTGTATATGATGTATTTCTGGAATTTTTATTGACTGTTTTTAGATCTGCAGGTCACTGAAACCATGGATACTATACCTACAGATATGGGTGGGTGACTTGTATTAAAAACCTAGGTTTACACATTTAAAAAGATACATACAGTAATTTTATCCAAAAGCTAGTTTAAAAAAATTAGTGACTAAACCCCCTTGCAATTTTATAGTTGCCTTTTTAAATCTCAACAGAGATGAAGCCACCTAATTCCCTTGTAAAGGAGTTCCCCAGTCAGAGTATGCTGTTGACCTTTCAGCCTTCTCTGATGTAATCTAAAGTTAAGTGAATTTGGCTTGTTATATGGGATATAATGTAATTGTGATCAACATTAACTGGATTGAGCTCCATTATCTTTATACCTTTTTAACACTACTTTGTTAACAGTACTTCGCCTTTGACTTGAAAGTACTGTATAAAGAAGTAGTCAATGTCCAGTATTCTTCAGTGACAAAAAACAAGACAAAAAACAACAAAACAACCAACCAGTTATGTTATGTAGTTTGGGATCTGGACAACAATGCAGTTTGATCAACTATAATTGCAGTTAGAGCACATAGCTCTGTAATTATGTATCTGGGGAACTAGAAAAAGTTGGTGGCTGCATGAGAATAAAGCAAACTAAATAAAATGAGTCAATGCTGCCCTTATAGAAGAGTTGACATAGCAGAAATGTGATTTGAGCCATAACAATAGGTTTCATAGATATTTTTCTATTGCTGTGCTTTAACTTCTTCAGGTTACTTGAGTTGTTTATGTCATCATATACTCTCTCTCTCTCTCTGTGTGTTAGATCTGTTAATTAGAAAGTATAAAAGACTCTCTGTAAATGTGGCTAGGAATTCACCTAGTTTCACTGATGAGAATCATATTAGTGGTCATGGGCTGAAATCCTGTTAGTCTAATAAGCCCACACGTAACTTTCCATCCATTTCTCCCTGTTAAACGAAGCAGTATTGTGATGATTCTCAGAGACACATGTGCACACATTGGCATAGTGCGTGCACATTTGCTCCTAAGAATCATGGCAGTGGCACTTTGTTTAGTAGGGGAGGAATGGCTGAAAAGTTATGCTTGGGTGTCAGGATTTGTTCTAGACCTTGAAAATGAAAGTAGTTTTCAAACTACGGTCTGGATTGGTGTCTAGGAAACACCTGTTTCTGTATTCTACAATGTAAGAGCATTGAAAGAAAACAAACTGCCAGCATGGAGTGCCCCATCAGATTTCCCCCCCTTCCTATGTTAAGGAGTGTGGTAGCTCAAGTGGTTAAGATGCTGAATTTGACAACTGGAAGGTCAGCAAGTCAGCAGTTAAAGACCCAAGTGCTGCATGATGGGGTGAGCTCCTGTTTCTGTCCCAGCTCCTGCCAATTTAGTAGTTTGAAAGCAAGAAATTTATTTATTTATTTATTTATTTATTCATTCAGATTTATATTGCTAGTAGATAAATAGGTACCACTTCAGTGGGTAGGTAAACAGTGTTTCATACACTCTGGTGTCAAGACATGCCTACTACATGTCCAAAGAAACATCTGCAGATGCAGACAGTGTTAGTTCTTTGGGTGTAAACAGATATGAGCACTGAACCATAGAGTCAGATATGACTGGCTTTCGAGCAAGGGCGACCTTTACCTTTACCTATGTTAAGTAATGTAGAGGGCTGAAACAAAATATTTGTAATACAATATTACCATCTTGTGGATGCTCTTGTTGGATGCAGTTAGATGGTTGGGGCCATTAACAGCCAGAATGAGCTGCAGCTTAAAAGCAGTATTTTAAAACAATGAGATAATATAAAAGGAACTGGGATGTCAGCCAGACAGTCCATAACAGAAGGAGAAGGACACACATGGTAGGTCTAAGAACAGCTACCCTGATAATTCTAACTTCACGAATAATGAAATGTACAAGAACAAACAAGTTGAGGCTGAATCCTGACAAGGCAGAGGTCCTGTTGATGGAGGGATTCTCTGCATGTCTGGGTAGGTTGGCTCCTACTCTGGATGGAGTGACTCTTCCTTTGAGGGGTCAGATTTTTTGCTTGAGGTCATTTTAAATCTGACACTTAAATTAGACTTGGATTGTGGCAGTATTTAAGGCTGCATTTTTTTCTCCTCCAGATCTCCCAGCTGCATCCGTACTTGGACAGTTGGTCCCTCACAACTCTGGTCCATGCATTAGTAGTTCAAGGATTGCCTACTGTAATGTTCTTTATATGGGGCTGCTTTTACTTCAATATGGAGGTTACAGCTGGTCCAAATGCTGTGATCAGATTGATTTCTGGCCCAGTTCATTTTCATATCACACTTAAGGTATTTAACTTTAAGCCCTGTACAGTTTGAGACCTTATTTTTTGATGGAATGTCTGTCCCAAAGAACAGCTACCTGCATCACTCACTCTTGAAATTTTGCAGCTCCTGATGTTAACACCGAGAATGGCTAAGAAGTCTTCAGTGAAAAATCAAGCCTACTCAGTGGTGGCATCTTCATTATGGAACACGTTACTGGTGAAGATGCATCAGGCCCTGGGGATGTTAAAAAAACACCTTGAAAACAATCCTGTTCTGGGAGTCTTTTAAAGATCTGCTCCCTGCAGCTAGTTAATGGTGTTCAGCACCATTAATATGTAGTTTAAGTATCAGTTACAAATTTTTACTTTCCCAGGTTTGCTCTGCCTTTGGTGATGGTGAGTGGTGAAGAAATTCTTTCGAGACTCTCTATTATGCAAGATGGGGTTGTGTTACTTTATTTTGTGTGTATGGGTTTTATCTTGTAAACTGTCTAGAGTAGGCATAATACCCATATGGGTGGTATAGAAATGGATTAAGTAAGTAGTGGGTGGAGCACTGGCTTTCAACATCATGAAATTAGCCATAGATCAAAGCAGGTGAGGGCTGGGTGAACTTTAAATGAGTTTGAATAGACAGAGTTAGTCCAGACAAACAAAGTGTGTTTGAGGTGGGGTGAGGAATGATCTTTCTTCCACTGATGAATTACCATTGCAGTATGGTATTGTCCTAGAACCTGACATGATTTTTGACAAGCAAATGTTTGAGTCTTGAAAAACAGCTTTCTGTCATTTATGTCTGTTGTGCATTGTGCAGAGTCTGTCCTCTTTACCACGTTGGAATATACTTCTAGGTTTGGTGCTGCCCTTGAAGGAAAATGAGATTATTCAGTGTTTGCCTTTTCTTGTATCAGTACATCATTGATTGAATGAAGAAAGCAAAGGAATATCTCGAATTTTTGAGATGTCTTCTTAGAAGACAGCTGGATGATTTGATAATTGTAGAAATTCTTAACAGCAGTGGGGATGGGTTTGTCATCTAGGTACCCCATCTGGAAGAGGGGAGCGAGCAAAAGAAATGAAAGAAAAGGTTTTAAAAAAACAAGTGAAATTAAGATTTGTGATAGCTTGGATTATTTTGGCAGAGGGATACAGTGGGATGGGAGAGGAGAAGGATAAAAAAGAAAAGAAGCAAAGAAAAGGAAGCAAAAGGAGGCAAAAAGATCTGACTTTATTCCTTCCGGCTCAGGGACTAATTGCTTTCTATTTGCCTTTGTAGCAGACTCACAATATTTTATAAGCTAGATCTGAGGGAGCTGTATGGTTTTAGCTGTCACTAATACTAACACTGTAAGGCAGACAGAATATTTTACCACCACATTCCAAATGATTGGGAGGAGAATTATGAGTTGATTGACAATTTTTCTGTTGGTTTTCTCGCATGTTTTACCTGCTTTCTCATAACATCCACTCAGTGTGATTGAAATTAGGATAAAGGAGGTGAAGTAAGGGGAGACAGAGGGAATCATCTTCATTTGCTAAAATACAGTTCTGGGTGATGACTGGAAATGCCATAGCTAAATTCACTACTTCCCTCATGAGGCTGACATAACACATTGCTCCGACAGCATGATTGTGTGCTTATTCCTTGAAATGGCTAAATTGCAGCAAAAATCAGTAAATATTGTAGCTTTTAAGGTATAGAACTCTTTTACTTTTACTACAACAGAGTAATGCAGCTACCCCTTTTAAAACTGTTGAAAGAGAAAACAGGCTTCCTGGTTTAGTTTACTGAAAGCAGAGATAATAAGCTTCAGGTTTGCAGAATCTGTATTTTCCCCTTTCTATCTCTCTGTTTCTCTCTCCTTCCAAAGATCCTGGTTCTTTTTCAGTACTTTAACCACGTCTTAATGACTTTTTCTGTGTTAAGGGCCACATTTCCTCAGGACTGTTCCTCTGATCCATGTTGATACTAGGCAGAACTAAAACCAGTGATAGTTGTTTTTCTTTCTGTTATTCCTTCCTTCCTTTTTCTTTTTCTTCCTTCCCTACAGCAGACAGAAATAGATAAGATTTCTTCTATGCCAGAATACAAGCTTGCTCTGGATCAAGGCTAGACAGCTATTGGCCATCTATTTGAGACTACCGTAGTTAATTTGTCTCCTTGGAGTACATACATGAACTGTTTCTCCATGGTTAAATGCAGAAGAAGGTGATACTTTAATTAAACCAACTAAAAAGAGCAAACAACTAACTAGGTTTCTATCAGAATGGTGTAAGATTCCTGTATAGTTGATTTTGTTCCTTGCAATTAACATTCTATTTTTTCAATTAGAATTAATCTTCATTAGGTTGAACACCAGATTTTATGAATAGTTCTCTCTCTCTCTCTCTCTCTCTCTCTCTCTCTCACACACACACACACACACACACACACACACACACACACACACACACACACACACACACACACACACACACACACACACACACACACACACACACAGTATATCAAGAGACCCTGAACGTTATGGCAGAAAACTGCCAGGTATGCTTTTTAAGGTAGGTTCAGCTGGTTCCAAATGGTATTTTGGGTTGTTGTTTTTCAGGCGTCACCCTGGTAGCATTTGGTTGGATTTTTCCACCCACTCTTTAAACAAAGGACTGCCAAATGCTCTGCATGCATCCCACCCCCTTGCCTGCTTGTGAAATTCAGGGTTCTGCTATACAGAAGTATGACAGTCTCCATCAGAAAGCTGCAGTTAACCCCCCACCCGCGGCAGGAGAAGCCAAATTAATAGTATTACCTTGTGGGAGTAAGCAGATGTTTTCTCTAGTTTGCAGTCCTGCTTGGCTCAGATTAAGAGTCCATGTCATCTTGTTGGTGGTGCAAGGGAATAATCCACTTCTGCATTTGTATTATGTAAGGATATCATGGCTTTTTGTCTCTTCCCACCCCCACCTTAAACTGTGTTTTCCTTTTGTGTTCTGCCACCAAGTGGCTTAACTATATACTGTACTGCTATTCTATAAACAGCATTAGAATTATCATAAGAACATGTTTTTACCCATGGTAGCTCACTAGGGGAGTGGAAGTGATAAAAAAATCTCCTTAAATATCTCACTTACTTTGAAAGCCCTATTATGGTCTCTATAAGTCCGTTCCAACTTCATGGCATATAACAGTGACAAGTAAACTTGCTTAGAAATTTGATTCTATAAAAATAAATTAATAGCTCTTTCCTTACATCAGTTTGAGTAAACTGATCTAGATTCTAGAATACTTACAATGGCTGAAGCTAGTGATAGCCATTATTTTGCAATGTTGTACAATCCAGTGTATCCTAGAAGATCCCTAACTTCTCTAATAAACACAAATTGCCCCAGTATCTGCCACTTCTACAGTACTGCTAAGGAATCTTTAAGTTGAATTGTTGTTTGGAAAACTAAACACTTAACCAGTTCAGAAAAACCAAATATGTGTTTGCAGATTAAAAGCCATTAGTATAAGAATAAATTGTAGCAGCCCTTGGGTGATTTCCTACTTATATTGTAGTATCTTTTGCTTCCATTTTAGATTAACTATATTGTACAGTAATACCTCGGATAACGACTGCATCAGATAACGTTAAAATCGGATAACGATGCAAAATTTCCAAAGAAATGTTGCATCAGATAACGATCTGTTAGCGTTATCCGATGCAGTCGTTTTGTAGCAGAAGGGTGGCTGGAAAGCTGAACGGAGTTCTCCATTCAGTTTCCCAGCCACCCTGCAGCTGCAGGGGTGGGGTGGCTGGAAAGCTGACAGGGGGCTCCCCCGTCGGCTTCCCCAGCCACCTCACAGCTGCGGAGGCATGCTGTTTCCGATCCCAGCGGAATCCCCCCAACCCCAGCGCTAGCATTAAAAGTAAAAAAATTCAGATTTTGGATTTTCTTCCTTTTAATGCTAGCGTGGGGGTGGGGGGTATTTGGGGGGGAATACCCACCCACCCCCGCAAGGGCAGTGACTGCCCATGCAGGGATGGGTGGGTATTCCCCCCCAACCTCAACCCTACTCATTGGGTGGGGGGACTTCAAAAATAGTGCGCATCGGGTCTCCCGACCTCCCTAGAGCAGATGCGTGCTATTTTTGAAGTTCCCCCACCCTGCTGGAGGCTGCAATGAGCCAAAATGTCAGGATTCAAATCGCTAGCCTAGGGTCAGTTTAACTTCAGGGACAAACTGTGGCAGTTTGTCCCTGAAGTCAGGGCTTTTTTTTTTTAGCGTTGTTCGATGTATGCATCGGACAACGCTAAAAACCGGATAACGTTAAGACTTGTGGAACCAAGTCATAACGTTATCCAGGGTATTACTGTATTATAGTGATGGCAAACCATTTAGAGACAGAGTACCCAAAATCCACTTATTTATCTCAAAGTGTCAGCGCAGCAACTGGGGAGGAAGGAGATGCTCTCATTGGACTGCTGGGCAGAGGGGCAGGGCAAACTCTGTACTGGTGGAGGGAGGAAGTGCTCCTATTGGGCTGATGGGCAGAGGAGCGGAGCAAACTGTTGGGGTGACTGTATGGGTGCCCACAGAGAGGGCTCTGAGTGCCACCTCTGGCATGCGTGTCATAGGTTCACCACCACTGTTGTATTATTTGCACCCTTAACTTTGATGCTAACTGTTTGGGTTTTTTTTGTTAAATAAGTCAGAATCGTAAACTTTGAGATCAGTTTGTTTCAATAAAATATAGCTCACAACTAGTCTTATCACAAATCAAATACAGTAATACCTCGGATAACGACTGCATCGGATAACGCTAACATCGGATAACAATGCGAAATTTCTACAGAAATTTTGCATCGGACAACGATCTGTCAGCGTTATCCGATGCAGTCGTTCTTAGCAGCAGTGTGGCTGGAAAGCTGAACGGGATTCTCCATTCTGCTTCCCAGCCACCCTGCAGCTGCAGAGGCAGGGGGGTGGCTGGAAAGCTGATGGGGGGCTCCCCCGTTGGCTTCCCCAGCCACCCCACAGCTGCGGAGGCATGGGCGGGTGGCTAGGGAAGCTGATGGGGAGTCCCCGTCGGCTTCCCCAGTCACCCTGCAGCTGTGGATCAGGTCTCCCAACCTCCCTGGAACTGGCAAGGGGGATAGGAAGCCCGAATTGGGTAAAGAAAATGTCCATTTGTTCATCCATTTTGGGCTCCCTGACCCTGTTGCCGGCTCCAGGGAGGTCAGGGGACCCTATCCACGCTATTTGCAAAGTTCCCCCACCTCCCTGGAGGCTGTAGCAAGCCAAAATGCGGGATTTGAATCCCGACGTTTTGGCTTTCTGCAGCCTCCAGGGAGGTGGGGGAACTTCAGAAATAGCGCGGATTGGGTCTCCCAACCTCTCTGGAGCGGGGGGGGGGGGTGTCAGAGAGCCCGAAATGGGAAAAAATGGCAGCTCCAGGGAGGTCAGGGGACCCAATCCAAACTGTTTCCAAAGTTCCCCCACCTCCCTGGAGTTTGCAGCAAGCCAAAACGTCAGAATTCAGATCCTGATGTTCCGGCTTGCTGCAGTTTCCAGGGAAACAGGGCTTTTTTTAACGTTGTGCGATCAATGCATCGCACAACGTTAAAAACCGGATAACAACGAGACTTGTGGAACCAAGTCTCATTGTTATCCGAGGTACTAGTGTACCCTAGCACTGCTTAATACACAGCACAAACCTAATGCAAATGGGAAGGAGAAATGGAATATGCAACCCTTAGATTAGAACCTCCTCCCGATAGAGCTATGCCTGCAGACGGAGTTGCTGTCCTTTAGGAAAGGAGTGAAAACCTGGCTGGCAGGGCTGGTCTGGGGAGTGGATGGTTCAATTTCCCCAGCCAGTTGGATGGTCTGACCCCCAGTTTGTCCAAGTTATAATACCTAGCTTTTAATTAAGTTTTTAAGCTTTTTAAAGTTTTTAATTTTTTAAGTGTTTTTAAAATTGTTGGAAATTGCCCTGGGTCCCTTCGGGGAGGAGGGCGATAAACAAATATAAATAAATAAATAAATAAATAAATACAGTACTATGTTAGGTTTATTATCTCATAAGTATTATTTATATAAATATGGTTGCTGTTACCAAGTCACTTACTAGTTAGGCAGCTTTAAATGGTGGGCCTAATTTTTGTAAAAGCCCACTCACGTTGTTGAACTTTTGTTTCCAACAAAAGAGCTGTTTTAAAGACACATAAAGCTAGAAGAGCTTTAAAAAATATTTTAAAAATATTATTGGCTGAAGTGATATTGGGTGAAATTCTGTTGTTAGTATACTAGGGCATAGCTTGTTGTTGCATGCTGTCAAGTCGCCCCAACATAACAGTGATTCTATGAATGTGTTATCTCCAAAATGTTGTGTTCTCAGCAGTCCTGCTCAGCTATTGTAAACTCAAGATTTTGGCTTCCTTCACTGAGTCTATCCATCTCATATTTGGTCTTCCTCCTTTTCTGCTGCCATAAACCTTTCCCAGTACTGTATTATTGTCTTTTTCAGAGAATCTTATCTTCTCATCATATGCCAAAGTATGGCAACCTCAGTTCCATCATTTTTACCTACAAAGATAACTGAGGCTTGATTTCCTCTAAGACCCACTTGTTTGTCTCTGACAGTCTCATTCACAAAGCTCTCTTCCAGCACTATATTTCAAGCAAATCCCCACCCCCAATCAGTTTTCTTCACTGTCCAGCATTCACACCCATACATAGTAATTGGAAGTACAAGACTTGGATAATCTTGGTCTTTGTCTTCAGTGATACATCCTTACACTTGATATTTTCGCCATGGCGAGTGGGCGGCAATATAAATGTGAACTAATAAATAAATAATACTTCATTGCTGCCCTTCTGAGCCTCAGTTTCCTTCTGGTTTATTGGCTGCAGACTCCGTTTGGATTGATGATTTTACTAAGGTATACAAAATCCTTCACTGGTTCAACTTCTTTATTTTCAATATTTTGCATAGTTATTCTGTACTTATGATTTTTGTCTTAATGCTGCAGTCTTGTTTTCACTTTCACTAATTCAGGTCATTGCCACTTTCTTGCCAGTAACATGGTTTCACCTCTATATCTTAAATTATTGTTGTTTCTTCCATCTGTTTTCACACCTGCATCTGAATCTTGTGTGGCTTTCCATATTATATAGTCCCTGTACAGATGGAACAGATAATGGGATAAAATGTACCTTTGTCTGACACCTTTGGCTACAGCAGTGATTCCCAACCTTTTTTTGGCCATGCCCCTCCTAAGCATCTCTAAAATACTGATCCCTCCCCTATGACATATAATTCTTATTACTGAAAAAGCGAACTCTTGTTGACATGGAGGAAGCCTAAAAGGCCATTCACTGTTAAATAACTCATTCTTGAACTACCCCCTTAAAAATAAAATTTCCTATCTGCAGGAACCACACGTCTACAGGAAACCATTGTGATTGTCCATATTATATTCTAACAATAGCTTTGAAAAGAGCCCCATAGGAGCATCTATTTCTAGCTGCATTAAGTTGTAAGAAGAAAAAGTTTTGGGCCAGTTTAGAGTTATAATTTTATGAATTAGCCAGTCACAAAAAAGTGTTCTACCTAAAATGTCTGTCCCTTCTGACCTTTAAAAGGATTTTCATTTCCCTGCAACTTCTTTGGAGTTCAGCTTAGAGAAAATACTTGCACAGTCTTTCACTAAATATGCCTGAATAATCTGATTATTATTTTGGTGAAATCTGAGCTCATGGAAACGAATAAATCACAAAGGTTCTGGAATTTTATTTGGGTACTTTATATTTTTTTATTTGGAGAAGGCTTGCTCCAACAGTTTCATGTTGGCTGAAGCTTTTGGGAGAGAGATTTTACATTTGAGAGAAGAAGACATTGGAAAGAGAGGTGGTACAGTGGAAAAATCTTGCATTAACTGAGTAACAATGTGGTTTGGCTTTTTAGCACAAGAGAGGATAAAACCAAGTGATGTTTTGATACAATCAGAATTTTTCACTCCCTTTTGTAGTACAGTACTTATTTACCTTATTAGTTGCATTTTCTGTTGATTGACCTAAAGCTGTGGTTCTCAACTTGGGGCACACGCCCCACAGGGTGGCAATTTGATTTTTAAGGTGGGAAATTAGAGCAGTGATGCTTGTTTAGAGCATGTTAATAGCCTTTTAGGCTTCTTCCACATGAATAGTTCACTTTTTGAATAATAATTATATGTCAATGGAGGCGTCAGGATTTTAGAGATACAGTACTTAGGTGAGGTGAGTCATACCTCCCGCCCCCCCCCCCCCAAAAAAAAAAAAAAAAAAAAAGGTTGGGAACCACTGACCTAAATACAGTAGTACTGCTGGCTGGGGGAGAAAACTGAGAAGTGCATTTTAACTTCCCTTTACAGCCAGATTACATCCTAGAGTGTTTTTTGTTTTTGGTCAGTGATACTGGTGTTACTTATTGGTGGAATTCTTGCTCTTCTCTGAAGCTTTTGAATATTCACCTTATTTATTGGATTTTTCATTTAATATGTAAACATCAGATCTAGTCATGTTATTGAAGAAAAATAGCATTCACTTTGTGTGTTCAGTTTAAGCTACATGTTTCTTTAGTTTACTTTTTTTGAGTCCAGAACCTCATGAGTAGAAAGGTTTCACACAAAACCATTGCAATTTTTATTTTTCCCCAACTGAAATAATTGTACAGTTGTACCTCACTTAAAGAGCATAACAGGATTGTTCTTTAAGTGAGTTTGCTCTTTAAGCGAAACACCATTGTAAATGACCAATTTTTTTTGGGGGGGGGGGATTGCAAACCCTGATTTATTTGTTAAGCGAGTTTTTGGTTGCTTTTATTTGTTAAGCAAAGCGAACTTTCAGAGAAAATGCTGCTCTTTAAGCGAGATACTCTTTAAGCGAGGTGCTCTTTATGCGAGGTTTAACTGTATTATGTGTGGATTTTAACTACTGGTGTCAAAAAGCCTGTAACTTCAGATTTTTCTAGTGCTGGACATGGTGATAATATTTCTCTCTCCAGACACCATGAATTCACTAGAAGAGTGAGAATTTTCAATATAAATGGGGAGAGAAAAAAATTGTTTCTCAACTGTGTCTGTAATTATTAATTAAATTCCAGCAATTACAAATAAATGTAATTAGAGTAGTACAGTATTGTTGTAGACTGGCTGTAACATTCCAATTTTACCCTAGGTGGCAGTATTCTACTTTGTATTATTTTTAATAACCTCTCATAAACATTCAGTGTCAAAAATTGTAGATTGTGTATTTGTACATGCTTTTGCTACATTTTGCCACATTGTAATAGAATACTGAATATTGCAGGAATGCAAGGGCAGAAAATTAATGGGTAAACACTAGCTTCTCATTGGAATCCAATGAAAGAGAATTGATTTTTAAACAAATTCACTTTAAAATGATAAATATATACAATTAGTGATTCCAATTTCCTCAAGTTATGAAGTCTACATTACCTGTTGTGTGCTGAGTCACACATCTTTGGTGATTTTTTAACTTCAGGAAATTTACCGCTGAAAGTTGTGCCATTTACCTTATAACTGTCCAAGAGAATTACATCTACTTCTGTACTTGTGTGATCAGTTCATTCCTGAATTTAGTTATTATTGAAGGTACAGTACTTGGATATCATTAACAGAATAAATTAGACAATGTTAGTGAGGCGAGAGCCAGTCACAGTTTAAATGTAGAGTTGCCTGTCCCAGCATCCTTTGGCTATCTCAGGTAAAGCAGGCAGATGAGTTACTTAATTTGAACACACCTGGAAGATTTACTGCATAATTTGGTACTCACATACTATGTGGTTTCACATAACATCAAACAGGACCTATGCTGGGTTTAAGTGATCCAGCTTGAATTTACAGCAGAACAGTGGGATACATGCCGACTCTGTCAGTGTATCTTGAGAACTAACAACATATTCACTGAACAAGACTTGGTAACAAAAACAACTAGTTCCCTGGTTAGTTACTTTAAACCCATGGTTCCTTTTATAGTCAACCCAAGCCATAAACAAATTTGTTTGCCTTTTCTTTGAATTCTTCAAAACCAATTTGTCAATTAATAGCTGATCTTTGCTTCCTTTTCTGCTCTACAGTCAGTAAATTGTTGTTTTTAAAATACAGTTGTACCTCACTTAAAGAGCATAATGTGTTCCACAGGCTTGCTCTTTAAGCGAGTTTGCTCTTTTAAGCGAAACACCATTGTAAATGACCAATTGTGGGGGAGATTGCGAACCCCAATTTATTTGTTAAGCGGGTTTTTGGTTGGTTTTATTTGTTAAGCAAAGCGAACATTCAGAGAAAATTATGCTCTTTAAGCGAGTTACTCTTTATGGAAGGTTTCACTGTACTATATCCATATATTTGCCTTGCAATTTTGCCTGTGAGTAATTTGTTTGTTGTTAGTAGATCAGTTATTGGTCTGTAGTTTCCAGGCTCATTTCTTTTATCCTTCTGAATTAGGAGTGTCCTTCCAATTGTTAACAATTTTTCACCTGTAGGTGTTTCTAGAACCTGATCAATCTTGCATTTATTTATTTATTTATTTATTTATCACATTTCTACCGCCACCCCCTCACCAAGGCGACTCTGGGCGGCTTGCACATAGAACATGACAAATTAAAACTTTACAAAAACATTTAAAAATAGCATTAAAATTATATTTGTTTAATTTTTTTTTTTTAAATGCCCTTCCAATGACGCATCACAAGATTTTCTAAAACAGACAGCCTGGACAATACTTAAACAAGCCAGGCCAGGATGGTTATCTCCCCAGCTGTCCCCCACACCTGCTGCGCCAGCCAGGTCTTAAGGCTCTTGTGAAAGGATAAAAGCTCTGCCTGTAAGTTTCTTAGCATTTTTAGACAGAGTCTATGGAGTTCATCTAAACCAGAAGCAGTCCAGTTTTTGATCTTCTTTGCTTGTTCTTGTGTGGCTTCTTTTGTTCTCTGAAAATCTTTCATTTTGGATGCTTTTGTTAGATTTTCAACCTGCTTGATTCATTTTGCATTTTCATTATGCTCCTTATTGTTTTCCCACAAGCTTCTCCAAAGTTCCAAATGCTTTCTCTGTTAGACTTTTCATTTGTGCTTGCTTCATGCCCATTTTCAAGGGTCTTTTTAAAAAGAATGTTGGTTAACTCAAAATGTGAATTTTGCTGAAAGTGCATTACTTGGGTTATCATATTGTTTAATCTTTTCTGCAATGGTCATAACTCATTGTTTCAACTCTTCAATTATAACTGCAATTCCCTTGTCATATCTTGTTATCAGGCTTCTTTTGATCTTCCTATATTTTAGATTTCCCTGTCTCAGACTTTTCCGATTACTGCATACCATATATACTCAAGTATATAAAAAATGTGCTGAAAAAGCATATTTGGCTTATATTTGAGTCAGCTGCATGGGAGATCTGCAATGGGCTTTCATGTAGAAGTGGTCAAGGCAGCTGAAGAGCTGGCCTTGACCATTTCTACAGTGGAGGAAATACCCTCCCTGCTGCCCTGGGGCCCGTGGCACTTACCGGGCTCTTCTGTGCCTCTCCTGTTAGAAATAGATAATCTTGGACCTAAACAAAAACGCTGGTCATACGAGGCTGGTTTATTTTGATTATTGAAACTCACTGGTAGGTGCTGCATTTCCCACCCTAGGCCTATACTCGAATCAATCAGTTTTCCTGGTTTCTCAGGTAAAATTAGGTACCTCGGCTTATATTTGGACCAGCTTATACTTGAGTATATATGGAATATTTACTATTTTGAATATTTAGTTGCATGCATATATGTACAGGTCTTCTCCTTGTATCCACGTGTGATATGTTCTGAGGCCCTATGCAGATACCAAAAACTGGATAAAAAACTACGGTAATTCTATATTAAATACCTTTACCTAAGTCATAGAAGCAGGGGAGAGGTTTCAAATGCTCTGTTGTTCTGTATGAGAGCTACCAAAATGTCTGCTCCTTGTAAATATTACATTGCAGACAATGGCCTCTAGTGGCCAGCTCTGGCAATGCACGATAGAAATACAGATCTATTTCTGTGATTTTAAATGAATATATTTAGAGCTGTGGATAACAGAAATCATGAACACTGCACCTTAACATATGGTGGGCGAATGGAATTTAGTATAACCATTAAATTATAAATAATGATATTAATGAAAGCTGGCCCTGAGTCCATGGGATAGAATAGAATATAAATTAAATAATATTTAGTTCTATTTTATATGGAAACATAAGACTTTTAATTCTAAGGCATATGTAAAAAATTAAAATGATAACATTCTTGTCCTTCAGCAGTATTTTGGTTTTAGATTGTATTCTTTTTCATTTATTGAAATAGCTAAGTTATCCGTCTAAATTTATGCATTGGTTAGATGGAGTAATAATGTGGGTATTAAATGAAAACTTTAAACATATTCATATTTTGCCCCTTTACCAATTTGTTGGACTCTACTGTCTCACTGCTTTTAAAAAGTCTGTTTTTCTCCTTATTCATTATCCTACAGGGGAAAAAAAATCCTTTGCTTCTTAATCTTCCTGGCTTCAAGTGGAATTCTAAAAAATATTCTATCTTCAACTAGTATAGGATTAAAATGGACCCAAATCTCTCTAAGGGTTTTTAAATAAATAATGAGGCACCATGCATCTTATTTAATGATTAATCTTGACCCAGGCTAGTTTCACAAAGTCAGGTTGTGCAGATGTAGCAATGATGAGTAATTTATACAGGCGTTAGCATTTTTAAAGTGGTATCCATGGCAACTGTAATACAATTCTTTCATTTATCCCCCATGTCTGATACTAACCAATAGGGCAACAAACCATCTGATTAGCAAGGTAGTTATTTCCTGACTTAATGAATTTGAAATTTCAGTTTTGATAAATGTATTAATAGTTTTTTGCTTAAACCAGTAAGACTTTTTTTAATTGTCAGATTGAAGTTCACAAGAAAACTTATAAGATTTCCTTCTTGTTTTTTTTTTAAGGTTTCTCTCAATAAGAATCTTGTAAATCTTAAGTGGCAGTACACACTTATTTGCGGATTGTTGTTTCACAACAAGTTCTGTAACTTAGTATACTTTCTGGATTTGCAAAGATGATCAGGATTTTACAATGAGTTCTCTGGAAATAAAATGACATTCATTTTAATGTAGTTGAATAAATCATTATTTATAGCAGGAATTTGCAGAATAGAAATTAGAGTTAGAGAACAGTCTGTAATAAAGAGAGCATGGTCTTCCCACCCACGATCCAAAAAGGCCAAGGGGAGAAATATCCTGATAATATGTTTAATAATGCAATTCTTTACATATTTGCTTTTAAATAAGCTCATAGGGCTCAGTCCCAATTAAGTATGTACAGTATTTGGATTTTACTCTTCATAGTTCTATTGTATGTATTGTTCAGAAAGCTGAAAGATGAATTTTAAGAAAGGATTTGATTCTGTGTAGTCAGTGTATTACATTTAGCTATTTCGCTGAAAAACACAAGACTCGTTTTTTATAGAAGAGGCTGGAATTGGAAATGCCCAGTGAGTCATTGCTAAACATTTTAAATAATCACTGTGTTCTCTCCACCCTTCCATGGTGCAGAATAATATGAATCATTTTCTTCTATTTTACCCAAATAGTTAAGAATGGAATTAGTAAGCATTCCTGCACAAAAAATTGTAATATGTTGGCTGTATCCTCCCAAGCAGGGATGCTGATACACACTTGGGATTTTTGACAGGATGTTAAAATGGCTTTGGTTTGACTAGACAAACATTTTGTAACCCTGGCAACCTATTTTAACCATAATGTTTTTTTATTTCTGTTTTCTCTTGCCACATCACAAACCTGAAATAAACTGGGAAATACTATGTATCTGAGTGAACATAATATTGTGTTATCCCCAAAAGATTGCCTAGTGTTTTTTTTAAAGTAGCAGAAAACCATTGCTTTAAATAGTTAGTTTCAAAGCTGATCATTCTGTCAGTCTGTTGTCAGAGTCATGGAGTAACATGACTTACACTCTCTTAATTCTTCCCGTTTAATTATACTTTTCCTGTTTAGTCCACTAAAAATGTATTTTCAGACTCCTCACCAGAGGTGCTATATCTTGAGTTGTATATATTTTTAAGATTTTGCTTCATTTTGCTGTTTTTTAAAACCCATTTCTTTTTTAGTTATTGTTTGTACCACTTCTTTCTTTGTATAGTTCTACTTCTTAATTTTTAGTTTAGAGGCAAAGGCCTTCAAAAACCTAAAAAGAATAAATTGTGGAGAATGGTGCTGGCACAGCTATATGGTATGTATGACTGATACGACACAAATAACATTTTATGCACCTTTTAGCTGCACATATGACTATTAACGACTGTCAGCTGGTGAAATAAGAGAAAACCCCACATGTGCATTCATTGGGCCTACTGTAGACTACATAAGTAACTACACACTCAAACATGTTATTCAGTATTCAGATAGCAAAGGAAAGTGATTGGAGGAATGATAGCCTCTATACTTAGTCTTTATCAATCCAACAGAGCTGCCCAAAGTCACTCATAGAGAAGGAGTGTTCTAAAAAAAGTCCCAGTGAGAGAGGAGGGGGTTTCAATGTGCTGATATTTGCCAGCATATCATGGATTGAGTGCTATGCTTGCAGAATCTCAAGTTTCCTCCTATCTGTCAAGGAAGTACACCGTTTTGTCACAGATGATTGCATAAATCATTGGGTGTAATGCAACATCTACACCTTCCATCCCTGTTCTAATATAAAAGTTCTAGATGTTCAGCAGCATCAACTCAGGTTTTTTTTTTTTGACAGCTTGGATGGGGGCTGATCAGGATGGGAAGGGGGTCTTGGCAGCAGTTTCCTCCATTTTATAGGAACCTTTTCACACAACTCCTTTTTCTCATGACTCTTGTCAATTCCTCTTAGTTTAGGGTGGCAGTGGTTAGTACCATGACATTTTCAGCATATTTTGAATTTTTATACAAGATCCCTCCCTTTCCAGTCACTGAATCATTTAGATTTTAACAATGTTTTTCGCCAGTTGAAGGCACAATTGTGACAGAGCTGTCAACAGTTTTCTGTCCAGATTATTTTGAAGTTTTATTCTTGGTGTTGGCCATCTGTAGACTTCCAGCATTCCAGTGTTAAAACTGTACATGCTAAGAGTATAAAAACAAACAAATAACCTCTTTCAGTTGTCCAGCAAAAATGTTTTGACATTGACAAAGCTGTCAAATCCCTCCTGATATATCTGAAGACATGCCAGCTAGGTGTGTACAAAATTTGAAAAATGTTTGCCATTACATTCCTCAAAGGAATCAGATGAATTGTGCACTTGTACTGGACGTAGTGATAAGCAAGATGACTGGTTAGACACTGAGCAAAGTTAGCCTCTCTTTTGGCAGATTGTTTCATATAGAAGATTACAGTCATACCTTGCTTAATGAATTTAATTCGTTCTGTGAGGCTGCTCGCTATGCGAGTTTTTCGCTATGCGAAACAAACTCGCATAGCGAAAATTCCTATGGGGAAACTCGCATAACAAGCGTTTCAAGGAGAAAAACTTGCATAACGAAAATTTTTCGCTATGCGAGTTTTCCACAAAGAAACACTCGTTATGCGAATTTTTTCATAGGGAAAGTCCGACTCGCATAACAAAAATTTTCGTTATGGGATTCGGACCGCTTAGTGAAAAGCTCGCTTGTTATGAGAGTTATGCGAGGTTTGACTGTATTTTCCACTACTTTTGGATTTTCATTTTCATCTTTTTAGTCTGACGGTAGATAGAGGTGCAAATGCTTCAGAGTTTGATTATTGGGACCTGCCTGTTCTCAATGAATCAGACACATCTGTGAGGTAGATTCCTCTTAGATCAGGATTTGTCTGTTCTTCAAGAAATGAACAAACTGTTTTCCACAAAGCAGGAAAACTACCGCAGTGGCTTAAAGAGTTTATTAACTACAGTAAAACCTTGATTAATACAATTAATGCGTTCCCTGGGACATTTCTTTAAGCAAATTTTTAAAAGTGAAATGCATTTTCCCATAGGAATGCATTGAAAACCAAATAATGTGTTACAGACCTCAGGAAAAAACCCTCAAAATCTGTCCACATGTGCTGACATGGAAACCAACCCACAATGCAGAACACACGGCAAAAGGCATGCTGACATGGCCCGCCCACCCACCCACAAAGCAGAATGGTCATTAAAAGCCCCCCCCCACATTATATATATATAATGGTAATTAAAAGCCATGCAAAAAACACAGAAATACCCCCAAACTAAAACTTTCAAACTAAAAACGCTCCCAGAACAAACAAAAAATGGCTCCCATACTTCATTTTAAAAAACCCTGCAAACCCCCCCCCCGACCTCCACAAATGCCGAATCATATATCATTACCTTTGCACTACTTGAGTAGTGCTCCAGAATCCAAAACTCTGCTCCCAAAAATTCAGGAATGGCTCTCAAAAAGTCACTTCCAAAATCCGCTCAATACCTTCACACTCACCGCTACGTGCAACCAACATACACAAGCACACCTAGTTTCAGTGCTATAAAACCTCCCAGGCACAATGTAGCCTGTGGAAACTTCATCTCATTTTGCAGTCTTTTGTTTGTTTGTTTATTGCTCAAACTTGTATAGCCGCCCCGCTCGCTCGAGCGACACTGGGCCACTCATAATGTTAATATCCCAACACTCAGAAAATTACGAACTCTTAAAATGTTAAAAATTACAGAAATCATTAGCGCTTAAAACCATTAAAACCTGCTGCTAAAAAATACCCCCACTAATTAAAAATTGAGATTAAAACTAAAAGTACAAGTGGCCATAATTATATGAGCCAGTGAAGGGGAGCTACCGTATCACCAATGCCCCCACACCTGCTTCATCAGCCATGTTTTTAGGTCTTTTCTGAAGGGAGGCAGTTCTGTCTGTAGACGTAATTCAGTTAGCAGGAGGTTCCATAGGGCCAGAGCAGATACCAAAAAGGCCCTCCTTCTTGTACCAGAGAGATGAGCCTCTCTAGCTGATGGCACTTTTAAGGAGCCTCTTCAGTCTGCTCTAGTGGGATAAACAGATGTCCTCAGGGGTGATGCGGTCTCTTAAGTAACCTGGACCACTACCATGTAGAGCTTTAAAGGTCATCACCAGCACCTTGAATTGTACCCAGAGGCACACTGGCAACCAATGTAACTCCTGCAGCAGGTGTGAGGCACAGACGTAACACCCACATGCCATCACCATGCGGGCAGCCACATTTTGGACCAATTGCAGCCTCTGAATGGTCATCAAGGGCAGCCTCATGTAGAGTGCATTGCAGTAACCTAGTCTGGAGGTGATTAGAGCATGTGTGACTATAAGTAAGGAGTCCCGGTCCAGGAACGGGCATAATTGATGGATGACACAAAGTTGTGAGAAAGCCCTCCTGGCCACGACTGCTACCTGCTCATTGACAGAAGTTGTGAGTCCAGGAGGACCCCCAAATTACGCACCGGTTCTGTCTGAGGCAAAAGAGCCCCATCCAGTACCAAAGATGGTAACTCCCAGGATAACACAGGACCCCTAACCCACAGCCACTCAGTCTTGCTGGGTTTCAGTTGTAGCCCATTGTTCCACATCCAGACCCTAACAGCCTCCAGACAGCTGGATAGGACATCAACTGCATCACTTGGATCACCACGGGCTGAGATGTATAGTTGAGTATCATCTGCATATTGATGATACTTCATCCCATGGGAATGGATGATCTCTGATGTTCTGATGTTCTGTTTATGTATTTTTGGTATGTTTTTGTAAGATGTATTGATATAGATTTTGTAATTGCTGTCATTTGAAATTTTGTTATAATATATTTGTAGCTGTGATATATATTGTTTCATTCTGATTCCCACTCATTTTGTAACTTTGACTGGGGATTCCCTGAATTGTTCTTGTTATTTGATATTCTCCATATTGGAGAAGTCTAGGGCTGGACCTCTCACCTTCCAGAAACACTGACTGGGTCCGACCCCTCAGGAATGAAGAAAACCAGGACCACACTGTGTCCTGGATCCCCAATCCTCGGAGCTGTTCCAGAAAGATACCATGGTCGATGGTATCGAAAGCTGCTAAGAAGTCAAGAAGAGCAAGGACGGACGGAATACCTCTGTCCCATTCATGCCAGAGATCATCCAGCAGCGTGACCAATGCAGTCTCTGTACCATATCCGGGCCTGAATCCTGCCTGAAAAGAGTCCAGATATTCCGCTTCATCCAGGAGTCCCTGTAGCTGCTGCATCACTGCCTTCTCCAAAACCTTCCCTAGAAAGGGGAGGTTGGATACTGGTCGGAAGTTGGCTAAAATTGTCTGGTCAATTGATGGCTTCTTCAGAAGGGGGCGCACCAACACATGTTTCAATGGTGCAGGAAACACACCCTCCTGCAAAGAAGCATTAATTATTGTTGTAAAAGGTAAAGGTTCCCCTTGCTCGAAAGCCAGTTGTATCCGACTCTAGGGGTCAGTGCTCATCTCTGTTTCTAAGCCGAAGAGCCAGCGCTATCTGCTTCTGCAGACGTTTCCATGATCATGTGGCAGGCATGACTAGACACCGGAGCGCATGAAACGCTGTTACCTTCCCACCAAAGTGGTCCCTATTTATCTACTTGCAATTTCTTGCTTTTGAACTGCTAGGTTGGCAGGAGCTGGGACAGAGACGGGAGCTCATTCCGTCCTGCAGTACTCAGGAATCAAACTGCTGACCTTCCGCCTCCCAGTCAGCTATGGATTCTCACTTGCTAAGTGATTTTTTCATTCTACAAGCCGTTCGTTAAGCAAGGTTTTACTGGACAAGACCAAAAATACATGGATTCACTTAGCTTTTATTTATGGTCCTATTACTGTCTTAATGTAAGGCAGGGATTCCTGGCCTTTTCAAGTCGGGAGCCAGGTCACGCTCTCTCAGTCAGCTTCGAGGGCCGGATGACCATTTTGCACTGCCTGCATGGTGGGGGCAGCCATTTTGCCCCAACAGCTTCAAGGGGGTGGCCATTTTGTTTCTTGAATGCCCTTGGAGGGGTAGGGGGCACATGAAATGGTACCATGGGCTGGATCTGGCCTACGGGCCTTAGGTTGGGAACCTCTGGTGTAAGGCATCAACACCTGAGAAGTGTGATGCTTCATTTAAAGATCCAGGTTAATTATGTTCCGAGACAGCTGTTTAGAATGCCATGTGACTTCAATCATGGTCATTAAGTAAGCAGACTCTTGTTCGCCAGGTACCTACTATCATTTGTATTGAGGACATTTTGAAAAGTCAGAATTTGGACCACAGTACACTTTGCAGCGTTGTATTCGTAAAAATACAAAATTGCTGCCATTTGGATGCAATTTAAGATACAATCTCTTTTTCAGCAAGGCTAATTGCAGCTACTACTATGGCACACAAATCTTTTTAGATAAAACATTGAGAAGCACATGCTTAGTTCAGAGCAAATATGGTTGTGAATTTCACATTGAAGGAAAACTCTTTGATTGTGCCCTTAAGGATATTTCTTCACAAAAACTAAGGTTTCTTGACCTCTCAGAAACAAGCAATGTACGTGGCTTCAGCTAGAAAAACAGATAGTAACACTCTAAAACATTTGTTTAGTTATCTGGTACCTCTAAACGGAGAGATTATTGATCAACGAATCCTAGTTGGTCCTGATCTTTATTGACTGGGTGAGGAAAAGGGATAGAAAATGTGTGTCTCTAATAGAGATGTTTATTTTATTTTTTTAAAACAAAGATGAAATATTTCAAACAGATGCAGAAAATAGATGATACCTTTTCAGGTCACTTTAAAAAATTCAAATCTTTAGCAAGCTTTCATAGTTCATGACTACTTCTTCTAGCTAATGTGACATGGAGTATGTAATCCAGCCAGGCTTATTAAAATGGGAGAACAGCAGGAACAAACAGGAGCGTACATCTTTTTACAATTTAGTAGCTATCTGAATGTGATTTTCACTATAGCTAGCCACTTTTCCATTTCATTGTCTGCTGCATCATAAAATAATAAAATTAAGTGTCTCAATCTTCCACAGTGGTTCTTTCACTTTTTCCTAAAGGAAACACTTAACTAATTTTTTGTTTTGAGATCTACTGTTTGGCTATGTCCTAATGTAGAGCATACAATCTGTTTTATCCTCTAAGCTATTTTTGAAGAGCAACAAAATTCTAGTAGAGACGCTTGACCTAACTGCAGCAGTCCTGGAACATACAGTCCTGGAACATACAGTAAATTACTAACTATAATCTGGAACCCAATACAATAATTCCCAGAGTGGATTTGATTTACTGCTCATCATTAAGAACAGATTTAAATTATGGCTTTCTACATAAAATACTCATTCAAGTTAAATAAAAAAAATCTTGATATAAATTTTAAAAATGTGTTATTCATTTTTTAAAAAAATAAATAATTTTAACCGGCATGACCACATATCATGGTTGTTCCAGATCCGAGTTAATAAGCTAGTATCAAACTGGATTTGCCTATTTAAAACATGATGGCAAACTCAGGTTTCTGCAGTTTAGGGTTGAAGTACAGTACTGAAACTAGTGTATGGAGAGAGAGATTACTGTAGATGAGGAGAGGGAACATGGAGCATATTGCTTACTTTGTTATTTGCTTTCAAGTCAGAACCAACTAATATTAAGTATAATAAAGTTTTCAAGGTAAATGATATATTTAAGCAGTGGATTTTTTGCAGTGGATCAAGTGGCTAAGATGCTGACTGGAAGGCGGCACGTCAGCATTTTGATACCCGAATACTGCAGGATGGAATGAGCTCCCGTCTTTGTCCTAGCTCCTGCCAACCTAGCAGTTCGAAAGCAAGAAATTGCAAGTAGATAAATAGGGACCACTACTGTGGAAAAGTAAACAGCATCCCGTGTCTAGTCATGCCTGCCACATGACCACAGAAATGTCTGCAGAAGCAGTCAGTGCTGGCTCTTTGGCTATGAAACAGATGAGCACTGAACTTTAGAGTCGGATATGACTAGCTTTTGAGCAAAGGTAATCTTTACCTTTTCCAGCTCCATACACATTCCCTGTGTTATTTAATTTAATTATGAATATTCAGGCTTAATAAATTACTTTAAAATAGTTTTATTAAAATATATGAAAACAATTATTCCCTGTATTTCATCCCAATATGGGAAAATTAATACATTCGTTTAAGAGAAATGACTGAGGGCTAAGATGTGAAATACGATTCCTAGGAAAAATCAGGTCATGTGACTCAATCTGTAAAAGAAAAAGTTACATAGAATTTATTTTCCTCTGAAATGAGAATAATGTTCCAACATATTCTGATTAAGTTAATGTTAAACATAGAATTTTATAATATGAGCACTAGTTTGGTAAGAATGTACTAATACCTAGCTTGTAAAAATGAATCTAATACAGTAATACCCCGTATAACGCGAGTACCGAATAGCGTGAAAACCGTATAACGTGACAAGATTTTCGGAAAAATCTTGTTTCGAATAACACGATTTTAACGTTATCCTATACAGTCGTTCTTAGCAGCAGGGTGGGTGGAAAGCTGAACGGGGTTCTCCGTTCAGCTTCCCAGCCACCCTGCAGCTAGGGAGGCAGGGGTGGGGAGGCTGGAAAGCTGACGGGGGGCTCCCCGTCGGCGTCCCCAGCCACCCCACAGCTGCGGAGGCATGGGCGGGTGGCTAGGGAAGCCGACAGGGAGTCCCCATCAGCTTCCCCAGCCACCCTGCAGCTGTAGATCGGGTCCTCTGATCTCTCTGGAGCAGGCAGGGGACACGGTCCAAGGTGTTTCTGGGCTTCCCCGACGTCCTGAGCCAGTGCAGCAAGCCAGAATGTCAGAGTTCGAATCCCGACATTCTGGCTTGCTGCACTGGCTCAGGACGTCGGGGAAGCCCAGAAACACCTTGGATCGGGTCCCCACACCTCCCTGGACCCAGCGGGGGGGTCAGAAACCCCAAAATTGGTAAAAAAAAGGACGTTTTTTTACCAATTTTGGGGGCTCTGACCCCCCGCCGGGTCCAGGGAGGTGGGCAGACACGATCCAAGCTTTTTCTGAGCTTCCCCGACGTCCTGAGCCAGTGTAGCAAGCCAGAATGTCAGAGTTCGAATCCCGACATTCTGGCTCGCTGCACTGGCTCAGGACGTCGGTGAAGCCCAGAAACACCTTGGATCGGGTCCCCACACCTCCCTGGACCCAGCGGGGGGGTCAGACACCCCAAAATTGGTAAAAAAGGACGTTTTTTTACCAATTTTGGGGGCTCTGACCCCCCCGCCGGGTCCAGGGAGGTGTGGGGACCCGATCCAAGCTGTTTCCAAAGTTCTCCCACCTCCCTGGAGGCTGCAGCAAGGCAAAATGTCAGGATTCGAATCCCGACGTTCTCGCTTCCTGCAGCATAAAAGAGGGTGGGGGAAGTTCAAAATTAGCGCGCATCGGGTCTCCCGACCTCCCTAGAGCTGATGCGCGCTAATTTTGAACTTCCCCCACCCTCTTTTATGCTGCAGCAAGCCAGAACGTCGGGATTCGAATCCTGACATTTTGCCTTGCTGCAGCCTCCAGGGAGGTGGGAGAACTTTGGAAACACCTTGGAGCGGGTCCCCACACCTCCCTGGACCCGGCAGGGGGGGTCAGAGACCCCAAAATTGGTAAAAAAATCATCCATTTTTTTTACCAATTTTGGGGTGTCTGACCCCCCCTCCGGGTCCAGGGAGGTGTGGGGACCCGCTCCAAGGTGTTTCTGGGGTTCCCCGACGTCCTGAGCCAGTGCAGCGAGCCAGAATGTTGGGATTCGAACTCTGACATTCTGGCTTGCTGCACTGGCTCAGGACGTCGGGGAAGCCCAGAAACACCTTGGATCAGGTCTGCCCACCTCCCTGGACCCGGCGGGGGGGTCAGAGCCCCCAAAATTGGTAAAAAAAATGGAATTTTTTTTACCAATTTTGGGGTCTCTGACCCCCCCCCCCCGCCGGGTCCAGGGAGGTGGGGAAACCCGCTCCAAGCTGTTTCCAAAGTTCCCCCACCTCCCTGGAGGCAGCAGCAAGCCAAAATGTCAGGATTCAAATCCCAACGTTCTGGCTTCCTGCAGCCTCCAGGGAAACAGGGCTTTTTTTAACATTGTGTGTTCAATGTATCGCACAACGTTAAAAACCGTATAACGACGGGACTTGTGGAACCAAGTCATAACGTTATTCGGGGTACTAGTGTACTATCTAAAGCAGTTCACAAGGTAACTTGAGACCCTCTTTTGTCATTCAACTTTCATGGTTTGAAATTCTCACAATATTGTTTTAAAGGCTTCTGTAATTTTGTTTGGTAATTTATTCAGTAGATTTGAAATTAGGAACTTTAAAATAAGAGCTGTTTCAGTATAGATATAAGGCACTTTTCAGTTAATAATAGCATTTCTGTTGCTTTGAACATATGATCCACTTTATGTAATACACCCACAGACCACTTCTGCCATTCAGGAGATTGAAATCAATGCTGTAAATTCAGTTGATTGGAGGACCTTTCATCTTTAAGAATTTGTTTTTGTTAATGTTTGTTAAAATCTGAAACTTGTATGTCTGTCTTGCAGCAATAAATATGTTTCTGGTAAGTGCCTATGAATTGGTTGTAGTATGCTGCATTTTAAAAAGCTTGTCTCATTTTTAAAGGTTCCTATCAGAAAAACTTTATGCCTGGAGAACCTTAGCTGAGACTTTTCAGAATGCAGTAAGACACATATGAAAGCAGTTAACGGTTTGGAATTGTTTATTTTCCTACATTGTTAGTCATCGGTGCCAGTATACTATTTTCCTTGTGGCTTTTAGTGGAAAATGTTAAAGGCTCAACGAAATTTTATGTTCAGCTGAATTAGTCACACAGAATAGTCATCAGTATTCTGTAAGGGCTGCCTAAAAGCTGCTCCCCCTTCTTTCCTTCCTTGCTTTCTACAGGAAGTTGCATGCAGAGCAGTAGCTCAGTTCTTAGTAAGTGTAACATGTGAGCATTACTAGGCATTTCATCCTGCGGATCTGCAGTCTGGGCTGTTTAAACTATTGCTTGATAGGAATGCTGCTGTAGACGGGATTTTGGGTCATGTAAATGTGTTCTTCAGTGATTTTTTTAAGACACTGGGTTTTTATACTGTTTGAAATACCATCTACTGCGTCAGAAATCCTGAATTAGTGACAGAAATTGGATAAATACGACATTCGGCTAGTCAGCTGCCAGATCAGCATGGACACAAATCTTCAGATAAAGAAGCTGGCTGAAGATAATGCTTGGAACTGGATTTTTTCCTCTACCACCTTTTTTTAAACATCAGGCTGAATGAAGGATATGTAATGGGAAGTTAAGTCACACATTGATCGCTCCTGTGATGAACCACTTCTGAAAGAAGAATCTAAAGCAATAATTCAAGTACCTGTGCTTTGGTATTTTGCTAAAGTATTTGTTGTTTTGCCTGTGTTTTCCCTGTTGGAGCAGCTAGAGCAATGATCTGACTGTGGACAACAAATGTTTTGCATTTCTTTTCTGACTAATGGAGTAATGCACTCTTTGTTACTGTCTCTTGGAAATCTGGATCAAACAAGCAATATTTGAGTTTCATTGTTCTTTGTTGTCTGACTCATCACATGCAAATGTATTGTATCTTAGCAGTACTTTGCAGGGATTTTTATATGGAGAAGAAATATCATCTCTAGAGTTTTAGTTCTGCTGAGAATAGCTTGCATTTCTGTGGTGAATTTCTAACAGAAAGGCAAATGAAATTGCTGCCTTTAGAATTATTATAAACTGGAACACTTGGGGCAGTCATGTATGCAATTTTAAGACAGAATACCTGCTACTGTTAACTGACCTTGTTCTGTGGTGAGAGCTGTGATCATCTCTGCCAGAGCAATTTTTCTTGTTTCATACTGTGCAGAACAATGTTAACGTTTGTAATGATGATATTGCTGTTTTGATAATTACGTTTTCTAGAAATTAAGGAAAATCAACTGGCTTGGTTAAAAGTAGAGAATATTTGTATATACTGTACTGCCATACTTTCTACTTCAATATTATTTTATCAAAGACTATTTTACTACTATAGTGTTATAAAATAATAGCAGAACTATTTTATTGACTTTTTTGCAAATTTAATTGGTTGAATATCTCAGGTTGTCAAATTATTTGACAAAGAAATTAGAGTTTTATTGCATTACTTAAAGATATAACAACAATAGTGTTTGCAAATTATGTTTAAGAGGGAACGAACTTCCTGTGCTACTTTAGTTATAATTAGAACAAGGCTGTTACATATCTAGTTTTTCTTCAAACGGAGCGAATGAGCCGAGTGTGTATTGTTGTTTTGGAGGAGGTGGAAGATGATTTCCCCACATTTGTTTCCAAACTGCCACTGGAAAGCATATCTCTAAATCCTTCACATGCAGGAAATGGCTTGGTAAGAGACTGCTTCTAAATATGTCCTATTTGTAATTGTGGTTTGAAGCTCAAATGAGAGTTGCCATAAATATACCGTAACTAGAATGGGGAAAGGATGTCTGCTGATTATATTGTTGAAATAGTGAACATAATGATGTAATGCACTTCTGAATGATATATAATCATAAATGACACAAATTATATATTTTTTTGGTGCCTTAAAGAGTATTCTGAAAATTGTCTTCAAAACTAACAGTGACAAAACACTATTTTTTACGTTTGGCTAAATAATTTTTAATACAGTGTTATGTGTTCTTAAAATTCATACATTATACTCTATAATAAAGGAAGTTCCATTCTTAAAGTATGATCATGTAATACAGGGTTACTATTCCATGCACATGTTTGCAACAGCTTAATAGTTTTTAATAAAAATTGAATTGTTTTATTAATCAGAAGTGTGTAGTGATGGTCAGTGCATGCAGTTGTTTTTAGAAATGGGTGAATGTATTACTAGATTATTTAAATCAAGGTGGCTAAAATTTTTGGGCTGCGGGTCGGTCACGTGGTTCTGCGGGCTGGCCATGTGGTTCCTCCCACCAGAGGCGGAAGTAAAACGCACCCACACATGTACAAAATGCTGCTATAAATGCACCCACGGCTGTTGTAAACATGTTTATGACAGCCTTGGGTGGATTTACGGCAATGTATGCACATGCACATTTTGCTTCCGGGAGCGGTGCAGGTGGGATGATTTGGCGCCAAGAACTGGATCCGGCCCATGGGCCATAGTTTGGACACCCCTGATTTAAATGCACCATATTTCTCGTCAGCCACAATAACAAAGGACAAAATTATGTTGCATAACTTTCTACCAATGCAAGTCAGATCAGACACTGGAAAAGTTTAATTTACGCTAATTAAACATTTCTTATCACCACTTTTTAGGGTCTGAGGTTACCTTGGGCTCACTTTTGCTCTGGAGGAAACTTTGGGAATTTCAGGGGTGGGGCTTTTAAAAGTCAAAAATCACTACTGGAGTACTGCCACTGGGTTTGAGACTTCTGTCGCTGATCCAGCAGTGATTTTTGACTTTTGAAAGTTTCCCTGTCTCAAGGCTTCCAAAGTCTTCCCCAGGGCACAAGAAGGACTGAAGAAGTCTCAGAGACTTAGAAAAACGAGAGTAAAAGTAAGATGCTTTTAGTTTGCCCAATCTAAATTGTGCCAGTGCAAAGTTACACAACAAGATTTTGCCCTGCGTAAGCATTTTCATATGATATTTCTTCTGAATTTTAAAAAATGTAATCTGCTAAGATTGGGCCATTCTTTCCCTATGGAAATATGCAGTGTTTACCTTCACAGTAGTTAATTCCTTTTCTTGTTGTTTTGACAATTAGTGCTGTTGTTTAAGTAAAAAATGTTCTACAAGACTAAAGAGATTGAAAATAAAGTGTTATGTTTTATTTTTGTATGAAATGACGTTGTTACTCATGGCTGAGTACAGTACATGATACAGTATATCTTGCTCTGAAATAAAAATTCTGCTTTTTCTTCATGTTTTTCAGCCACTACTTGTTCAAGCTATATTTAATGGGGACCCTGATGAAGTTCGTGCACTAATTTTTAAGAAGGAAGATGTCAACTTTCAGGTAAAAAGGCTAATGATTTTATTGTTAGATTTAAGTTTGTATTCTTAAACTATTTATCTGGGACTCTTTAAAAAATTGCTGAACTTCATTGCTTGGTGTACTAAGTTACAGCTACAGTAAGTCTTTTGATTCAATGGAACTTACAGAGGAATTGATTTTCCAAATTCTTGTGATTCAGTGGGCCTACTCTAGTTATGTATTATTGCACTAAGCAAGAGGATTTCATCTATTGTTTTTAAAAACACAACTAATCCTACTGTAACTTATTTGGGGTCCAATTTAGCTACATCTTGTGATGAATAAAGCTTGTAATAGCACTTGCCTGGCTCTCTTGTTTAAAAAGATATTTTAATCCCTTAAAAAAATTCACCAGAGTTTCCATTTTAACACGACTTCCATCTAATACTACTGAGTAACAAACATCTATTTATAATCATACCAGACAGTAAACAAAACAAAGAGACAAAACAACAACAACAACCCTTTGGCACTTAAAGATGAACTGCTGTATTTTAACTTTAACTTTCGTGGATCAAGTCCACTTTGTCGATGGACTTGATCCACAAAAGCTAGCATTAAAATACATTACATTATTTTTTTATTTGATTGGTACTAGGGCTGTGTCAGCTTGGAATAAGCAACTAATTTGGGGCCATACTTCTGAAAAGTGAGATTTCACATTCTACTCCATCAATCAATAATGAATAAAACTTCAAAAATCCATAGGAATTCATAGGAAAGACAAATTGATGTACAGTAACTGAATTTTTAAAAACGCCTATAGGAACACAGTTCTTTTGATATTGTAATATTCTTTGGCTAGAAGAGTCCTGTTCTTGAAAGGAAACAATTCTGTGACTGTACAGGATGTATGTTGGGATATTTCCACTCCAGCTGCATACCATTGTACCATACCAAAATCTTGTTTTTAAAGGCCATGAGAATTTCAAGGTGGGACTTTGGCAAAGGGACGTATAGTAGCAAGAGAGACTGTAAAAGCTCAAGAAGCCATATGATGTTTGGCATTCAGATTTTTATATTTTGGCTGTTGTGCCTTTGCATATTTGTGGCTAATAGTATGTTGACTCTGGAATAATAGAGTGTAGAAAAGAACAGTCTGTAAAGTTGTTTATGTACAACCTAAGAAAAATCTAAGAAAGTTTGAGAATGTGTCTTTTAGATTTCTGTAAATTTGAATTCTGTAAAGCCAATTGAAAGTATGGTGGAGTCTTCAATTCCAGCAGTTAAGATGAAGAAACAGAATTCAAAGCCACTGTGTTGTATAAACATCTGTGTGAATTATGAATGTTGTAATTAGTTTGTGAGGAGACCTTTGCGAATATAGATTTATTAAACCATTTAATGTTTGTAGTGAAGACATTAGTTTTCCTTTCCTTTCTAAAGAGAAGATGGTAAAAACATTAGTCATTTCCTTCTCCAGTTAAACTGAAAAGTCTGTGAGATATTCCAGTTGCTTATGATCTCTAGTCCCATCTCATGAGGAATTTCCCCCTTTTCTCATCACTGAGGATCCAAATTAGTACATGTTCATGTTTCTTTACAACCTCTTCAGCCAACCAGTCTAATCTCTTTGCACAGGTGTGACTACTGTCTGATAGCATCTGGCATTAAGCTCTGCTCACAGCTTTTCACATTTCCCTTTGCTCAAATGTATTTTCACAGAGAGATCTTTCTTCTGTAGAGAAAAACAGTCTTTAAAAACTATTACTTCACAAATGGCTCAGTTTTCTTGAAAGGATATACAGTAAAACCTCGGATAACGCTAAAACTTGGTTTTAGCATGTTAAAATCTTATGGGATGCATCAGATAGCATTAAAACTCCATAGAGATACATTGTAACTGCACAGGCTTTAGCGAATGTTATTCGATGCATCCCATAGGAATTTAACATTATTCTATGCAATCCCCCCCCCCCCCATTGCTTAACGTTAGGCAGTTTTAGCGTTATCTGATGCAAACGTTATCTGAGGTATTACTGTACTGTATATTTTAAAACAAGAGTCAATATGATAACTATTAGTTGTAGGTTGTAAAATAGTACTAAAGTATTTGTACCCCTAGGATTGTGGCAGACAGAAAGTTACAAATTTCCTTGCACTGAACAACTGACTGTCAGCCTGTGTTAATTTTTCCTTTTTCCTGTGTTCATCCTTATACTGAAAGGATGGAACTATGTTGACATAAACAGTTTGTGAGTTCATTGAATTCTTTGTAGGTCAAATAATGAATATATATGAGGGAATTAAGAGTAAAGGATTTTACATAATGTAATTGTCAATACTAGCTTTATTTGATGTGATTTAGCAGATGTATTTGTAGTTTTCCTTGAGTTATTTGAATGAAAGAAGTTTTCCCCCTGAGCAATTGTAAAACATGCTCTTTTAGTTTGTGAAACTTCTATTTTAGGTTCTGTGGAATTTTTCCCTAAATGAAAATTGACATTTGTTTTAGGAATAACAGTTTTACTGTTTTATATTGGTTTCTACAAACCGAGCTTGTGTTCCTTTCTTTTTTTCCCCTTATCATTTGAGTTCCCTATTGTGGTGTGAATTTTTCTTTCATCCTTTTGGAGTAACAGTCCCAGAATCTGGTCTATTTCAGCACATTGCTAATTTACTAAAGTGCTAGTAATGATGAAGGTTTATGAAAGTATTCTATGAGAGGTTAGTTGTTGATGTACTTGTCTAATCTGCAGTCTGTCAAAGATATGGCAAGATCATTATTTTGAAATCACCTACATTTTAGAATTAAATGTACAGTAAAACCTCCCATAAAGAGCTGCCTCACTTAGAGACTAACTTGGGTAAAGAGCAGAATGTAGGACAACTAAAACCTCACTTAACAACTAAATCAGGGTTCGCAGTCCCCCCCCCCTGCCAGAAGTCATGATTAGTCACTTACCATGGGGGTGGTGGCACTTTCCCCAAGTGTTTTGCTTAAAGAGCAACTTGCTTAAAGAGCAATCCCATGGAACACATTACGCTCTTTAAGCAAGGTACCACTGTAATTTAATTTAAATGTAATTTTCCAAGTGCTGTTTGAATAATAGATATCCTAATATTTCATTTTTCTCTGAGTATTTAAAGCAAAAAAGACTATGGATTTAAGACATAGTTAGTTGCTACATGCAGCTGTATAAGCAGCTAACAAAAGTTCAATGACTTTTTATTACATGCAGCTATGTAAGCAGCTAAAATCTTATGTGAATGTTTTTATTAGACAGACAACACACATCTTCTATCTGCTGCCACTAAGTTTCAAATGGTTAAGGACTTAATTAGTGACTTTTTTGTTATGCATCTTTCTTTTCTAATTGTATGCTTTGTTCTGTTTTTACTAGTTGCATAAGACATTTAATTTTATGCTCTGTATGTCCTAAAAACCATTGATGGCAAACCTTGGCGCTTCAGGTGTTCTTGAATAATTCCCAAAAGCCCTGATCAGCAGGAGTGCTGACTTAGGCTTCTGGTAATTGAAGTCCAAGAACACCAGGAGTACCAAGGTTCGCCACCACTGCCCTAAACTCTTCTGAGTTACAGAAATAAGTGTTGGGATACATACAGTACTTTAAAATACATTGAATGTAAAGTGTGATCATGAATGAAAGATCATTGGTCTTCTAAATGTGTAATTCTATAAAATGATGTTAAGCTTATTTTCATGGATCTGATCTGAGCTATTTTAAAATAATCAGTGTATAAATAACACTAATGCTTCACTTCCCACTATTCTTTAGTCCGGTGGGATTTCTAGTATTTATCAGTCATCTGGTTTATTTAAGCAGAACTGAAAGCATGGGCTGATTCTTCTTTGCTGCCAATAGTGAGTGAGGCAGAAGCAACAGGAAGTGCTTCTTGTGTTGCTCCATGATTTTCTAAGATAGTATCTGGTCACCACTGTCCCCTTTCCCATAAGCACATGTAGAGAAACCAAAAGCAAGGGAAGTAGTGATTATAGTGAAAAGGGGAGATGGAAGAATATTAACAATTTGAAAATGAAAAGGTTTCCCAGAAGAGTATTCACTAGCTGCTCTTTATTGTTGCTTCTGATAGCAAGATGAAGACTACTGTGTAGTGGGGGGGGGGGCAACATTTCTAGTTTTAGGGTGCAACACCCACAGTAGAGAAAACATGGTTTGTTTTGACTTTTTTCAAACTGGGTCTGGGCTAGTTTCCCTGGATAAAATCACTGTAACCATCCACACCTGTACAATCAATTACCATGTTCCAGAAGTCCATGGGGGCAGTAGGAAATAACGCTACAACATAGTATCCAAGTTCAAGAGAAGCTGTAATTCACCTTTTTATTTGTGACTACACTAGTACCTCGGATAACGATGAGACTTGGTTCCACAAGTCTCGTCGTTATCCGGTTTTTAACATTGTGCGATACATTGATTGCACAATGTTAAAAAAAGCCCTGTTTCCCTGGAGGCTGCAGCAAGCCAGAACGTCGGGATTTGAATCCTGATGTTTTGGCTTGCTGCACTTGCTGAGGATGTCGGGGAAGCCCAGAAACAGCTTGGATCGGGTCTTCCCACCTTCCTGGACCCGGCAGGGGGGGGTCACGGAGCCCAAAATTGGTAAAAAAAACCGTTCAAACATTTTGGCTTGCTCCACTGGCTGGGGACCTCGGGGAAGCCCAGAAACAGCTTGGATTGGGTCTTCCCACCTCCCTGGACCCGGCAGGGGGGGGGGTCAGGGAGCCCAAAATTGGTAAAATAAACAGACTTTTTTTTTAACCAATTTTGGGCTCCCTGACCCCCCTGCCGGATCCAGGGAGGTAAGAAGACCCGATCCAAGCTGCTTCCAAAGTTCCCCCACTCTCCTGGAGGCTGTAACAAGCCAAAACGTCAGGATTCGAATCCTGACGTTTTGGTTTGTTGCAGCTTCCAGGAGGATGGGGGAACTTCAAAAATAGCGCGCATCAGCTCTAGGGAGGTCGGGAGACCTGATGCACGCTAATTTTGAAGTTCCCCCACCCTCCTGGAGGCTGCAACAAACCAAAACGTCAGGAGTCGAATCCTGACGTTTTAGCTTGTTACAGCCTCCAGGAGGGTAGGGGAACTTTGGAAACAGCTTGGATCGGGTTCTTCCCACCTCCCTGGACCCCGCAGGGGTGTCAGGGAGCCCAAAATTAGTAATTAAAAAAACGTCATTTTTTTTTACCAATTTTGGGCTCCGTAACCCCCCTGCCTTGTCCAGGGAGGTGGGAAGACCCGATCCAAGCTGTTTCGGGGCTTCCCCGACGTCCTCAGCAAGTGCAGCAAGCCAAAACGTCAGGGTTCGAACTCTGACGTTTTGGCTTGCTCCACTGGCTGGGGACATCGGGGAAGCCCAGTAACAGCTGTAGATCGGGCCCCCTGCCTGCTCCAGAGAGATCAGAGGACCCTATCTACAGCTGCAGGGTGGCTGGGGAAGCTGACTGGGACTCCCTGTTGGCTTCCCTAGCCACCTGCCCTTGCCTCCGCAACTGTGGGGTGGTTGGGGAAGCTGACGGGGGAGCCCCCCGTCAGCTTTCCAGCCACCCCACCCCTGCCTCCGTAGCTGCAGGGTGGCTGGGAAGCTGAATGGAGAACCCCATTCAGCTTTCCTGCCACCCTGCTGCTAAGAACGACTGTATCGGATAACGCTAAAAAGAACGTTCTCCGGTGCAAATCTTCCCCCCAAATTTGTCATCGTTACGCAGTTTTATCGTTATCCGGTGCAATCGTTATCCGGGGTATTACTGTATTATTCCCCTCTCTTTAATTTCTTATTACATTTTAGAGCAGTCCCCAATGTAAATTCTCTTGGGTGTTTTCAAATTTAAGAAACAGCATACAGTGTAACAAAAAGAATACTACAGTGGCAATCTGTAGGCTAGGGATGTATACAGGGAAAATGTTATTTTCCCCCAAAGCCCGCCATTGTTAGTAGGAGAGTGGTAGTTTGGGAAGCATGGTTAAGTTTTGTGAATTCACAGATATCGACTTGAAGAGCCACAGTTGAAATTATGTTGAATGAAAAATAGGTGATTTGACATACAAATGGTAAAACATTCCCATTTTATGTGCTGCTCTTTCAGTAATATGACACATTGGTGTGTTAGAGGCTCAGGTTCATGAATCAAAGGAAGAACACTAAAATCCAATATAATCAACCTTATAAGGAAGATTCTTTTCTTTTATTACTTCAGTTTTTATGTAGCCTTCCAATCAGTTGTTGGATAGTTGCTGTTTCATAGATAAATTAATTGTAGTTTGAAAGTTCTTTTTTTAAACGAAACTAGGTACATTGAATCTTCAATTTACGGCTATATCTACATTGTCCCTCTTCATGCTCTCCCCCAGGGTTATTATCCAGTCACTGCAACAAAGGATATTTTGGGAAAGGTAGCGCTCCATTATCAATGTGTCAGCAATTAAAATTACATGATTTACTTATTCTAGTTCTGTGTTGTAATGGTGAAATGAAAATATCGTGGGGAAACCAGCAGTGGAGGTTTGAATGGGAAGAATTATGGGGCCCAAAACAAATTCTGCCACCCAAAACAAATTCTTGAGTTCAGAATGTCTTCATTTTTAATTTTAAAAAAATCCTCAGTTGGGCAAAAAAAATTTTTTTAGCATCAACTGCAAGTTTTCAGTTATATCAAAGCTTTCAAATTCTCCAGAAGCTTAAAACCTCCAAGCTCATTTACATTTGTAACTGCTCCTAATTAGGTATCAACTACTTGTGGGTTCTGTGCTTTCTTTTGTTTTATGGCTTTTGTTTTTATGGCTATCTTCCTTTAAAAAAAATTAATTGACCTTTTAACTTGTGATAATATAGCTCTAAAAGTTTCACCCATAGTGTCATGCCAACAGACTGTGTAACATGGTTCCAGATATTAATAATTTGGTTTTTGAATGTAAAGCACTAAATGTGATTTAAGAATAATTTCCCCTTTTTCCAGTTTAAGTTTAAAATTATGTAGAAAGGGTAGATTTAAAAAGGTATACAGTATTAAAGTTTCTACATTAAAGAATTAAAGTAGTTATGCTCATGAAAATGGTATTGTTACTGTGCAGAATTCTGTGGGAGCTGGCATTGGAAGTTGTGGAAGGAAGAAGGAATTGATAAAAATTGCCACCTCTACTTGTTTTCTTGAACCAAGGGGATCCTTGTGGGTTCTGTCAACAGAAGAAGGATTTATGGGAGATTAGCTGTGGTTCTTAAACCATTGTTTCCAAAACTTTAGGCTGGAGAATTTTGTAGCTTTCTTTCTACAATACTTAGGTTCATTAGTAATTATTGCAAAAATGAGACAATTGTACTTTATATTTCATAAATAAAACAATATAGTGGTGTGTCACACATTTCAGGATTTCTCTCAAACCTTTCCCCTGCAAATGTGTAATCAGCAAACTGCGGTTTCTTTAACAGCTCAGTTTTTGGAAATAATTAAATTTGTTTAGAAATTAATTTTTATAACCACTAGTCTCATTTCCTTCTCCAACTGTTTAACATTCCTATTCTGTAAATAAGTTTAAGGCATAAAGAAAGGCATTCTGTTTGGTATTCTACTCAAACTATTTGAGTATAAAAGCGAGGACTGATTATTTAGTGTATGAAAACTATTCTGTGTTTAAAATTCTAGAGTATGTAGTAGAATCTATAATACATCAACCATAATATTTAACATATATTTCTTGGCTGATTTTTAATAATATAAAATGTAGTAATTGTACCATAATTTTGAATTAAACAGAAAATCTACATGCTATTATTATTTATTGTTAAATTTTCTTGTCTTGATACAGGACAATGAGAAACGGACTCCTTTACATGCTGCTGCATATCTGGGAGATGCAGAAATTATTGAGCTACTTATTTTGTCTGGTATGCTGTTTTTGTTGATTATAGAGAAACTCTGGACAGAACATAATTGTGTAAATTTTGCAAATATGACATTAGATACTTGATTCTTGGATGTTCTGATTAATCACTGACACAAAGCTTAGTCTTATTTAGTCTGTTGAAGTCTGTTTTCTGCAACCAAAAGATTTGCCTCTGGGCCACCTTCTGGGAGAAGGCAGCACAACATCAAGCAACATCAGTTGCTGCTGATCTGTTCATAGCACCTCTCTTGGCTGAGTAGCTTTAAGGCCATTCTCTGATGCAGTGTCCTTGGGCATCAGCACAATTCTCCACACCGGAACCATGTTCTCATTGCTCACCTTTCTGTATGGGAAAAACAGAAGCAAAACAAAGGTATTGTTTCTACTTCACCCATCTGCTGAGCTCTCTCCATACCAAGATGCACTCTTAATTTTGAGACCCACAGCCACTTTCACCATATCATCCTCACTTCTCACTTGGACCCCACTTAGACTCCAATAACTTTGCTGTAGGATCTACAATTTATCTCTCTCACCTTCATTAGAGAGGGCAGATCATTTGAATCTATGGCACAATGTGATCTCTGCCTCCTTACCCTCCAGGCTTCTTTCCTTGTAGCAGTACCTTCAGCCTGGTGAGCAGGAAAACTGGCAACATTGCACTAGGAGCCTCCTCCTTTGCGTTCCAGAGAAAAAAAGTGATCTTTACTAAGGTGCTATCACATTTCCAATGTTGTTTTGCCTAACTTTTATCTGTTTCCTACCTCTCTGAAGAATCATCCCTCTCTTCGCTAGTTGTCAGGAAGGCTCTTGTCTTTTTGTTGTTGTTCAGTTGCACAGTTGATTCCGACCCTTTGCGACCCCATGGACCACCGAGATACCAATCTAGGAGTGGATAATTGGTACTAAAGCAATGAAGCACCAGAACATTCAATACATTCACCCTCAGAACAAGAAACCAGTATCTGTACCTCTACAATAGCTTCAACAACAGAGGATTCTGACTTGGAGATCCGCACCTGGTGAACAGTGGTGGACTTGGTGGCAAAATTACTGTCAGAATGAAGTTTGTGGTCCAAGTGGGAAGTGAGGTTGATGTGGTAAAAGTCACAGTGAAGGAACCAGCTATTTCAACAGACTACATGGCTCTTTGATGCCTATACAGATGCTTATATACAGAGGCTATCTGGATGGGTGGTGGCAATTATCCTCTTGGCCTGTGACTGGCAATGATCCTGTTTCCCCAAAATGTCCAGGCTCACATGACAAGAGCAATAGCATTGTCCACACTTGGCTGGCCAGCATTTTTCTCTACCCAATTTTTGAAGCATCCAGTTGGTCACAACACATTTGTCAGGCATTATAGACTCATGTTTTGAGCTCACCAAGAGGTGATTTTGTTTCATGATCTTTACTGCCTTCATCCAGTGACACCCGTCACTTGGTAAGTGAGCTTGCTGAACACCAAGAGGTGTGATGGACAGAGAGCATAATGGGGGGGGGGGGGGGAGAGATGTTACTTAACTGTAGTCAAGATTCTTCAAGTGACTATCTATACATTCATACATTCCAGTCTTCTCCTCTTCTGAGTCACCAGAAGTTATTTTTATTTCTGCTGCTCTCTGGTTACAGATTTCAGAATCAGATTGCACCCCCCCCCCTAATTATTTATCCTGGTAGGGAGCCAGGTGAGGCTCATGCTAAAAGCAGTTTCACTTTCCCTTTAGCAAAAAACAGAAACGAAACAAAAACCAAATCCTTCTAAAGTTGTCCACTTGCAGAGTACTAAATCTAGATTGTGACTGCACAGATGACCATGCAAGAGAACCATAATTACAAGTAAACAACTGTTTTTGTTTTTTCCTTGATTTCATAGACTGTTGTATACACGTTTTCATTGCCACAGTTCCTAGCATCTTAAAAAAATTTCATTCACTTGCTCAGAATACTTTCCTAGTTCCCTACAGTTTTCAACTGGAAAATGGATAATTTGTCACTTAAGGAAAACACCCCCCCCCCAATTTTAGTCCCCCTCTTGGCACTCTCACATCCTTAAGTATTTCTAAGCTCAACCACGTGACTGGCATGCAGCCCGAAAAATTTGGGCACCGCTGATTTAGAACTTGTTTGGGAGAAACTGAGTCTCAAATTTATTTTCTTTCCTCTGAATTTCCTTTTCATGTTTTTGTTTGGTTTGTTAATAGTGTCTTAGGAGTATTGCAGCTTGCTGGTAATCCTGAGTATGTTTAGTTGGAAGTATGTCCCATGTGTTCAATGGGTGCTTACTTTCAGGGAAGCATACAGACCAATGTTTCAATCTATTCTGTCACATTGTTTTGGAACTATAACTTGTGTTCCTGAAATATTCACTGAAATGTAATATAAAATTGTAGATTTGCAAGATTCATATTATATGTTTTGTTTAGACTAGAGCCATGATCTGTAGTTATTCTGCAGCAATAGTTCAGTATTTTCATTAACACACAGCTGTCAGATACATACCTTTAAAAACACAATTCATTTGAGCTTTCCTATGATATTTTTGTTTATATTTGCAGGAGCTAGAGTTAATGCCAAAGACAGCAAGTGGTTGACTCCTTTACACAGAGCTGTTGCATCTTGTAGTGAGGTATGGAGGTGTTTTTTAGTTATTTGATGCATTTTATTGAATTTTATCATGTGATTATATCTTGAAATTCTGCTCAGCTACATTGACCTATTGCACAGTATTCTCCTATCTATTTGCTGCTGTTATGTACATTATTCTTTATCCATTTAAACAACCCATAACAAATTATTTGTGTTGTGACAAGGTATTAGCTGTGGAAGGATTGGTTCTGCAGTGGAGTGTGTTTATGTACGCCGTTGTCTACGTGTATACACTTATTTTCATTAGTTAAAATAGCTTTCCATATTTATCTTTATATATCGAATCCTCAGAGCAAATGAAATCATTACTAAAACATCAGGAAATAATTAACAGGAAAAATTACATAAACTTATTAAAAGAAATATGTTAATTCTAGCAGAATAAAACATGTTGTTCAAATTTAAAGACTGTGATAGGAAGGCTAAAGTCACACAATCCTGGCTGTATCACATGAACAGCAGAATAAAACATTGGATTTGGGAGCACTAACTTTTAAAGAGATTATCCAAAAGGGCAACTCACTTTCCATGGGATTCTAGGGCTCTTGTTGCTAAAGGGGAGATGGAAACTAGCAAAGGAGGAATGTGATAGAGAAATATCTTATTAAGCCACCTGGTTGTATAAAAGGTTCATTATAATAACAATAATAATTTCGTGCCAGACATTATTCTGGGTTGAAAGGATTTTTGCGGAAGATATTCCGCTCAGAAAACACCCAACTGAGGCTCCTTTCATGTCCCCAAGAGCTGGGACAGAGACGGGCATTCAATCCGTCATGGAGCGCCCGGGTCTCGAACTGCCAACTTGCCAGCCTTCCAGCTGACAAAGCAAGTTTCTTAACCACTGAGCCACCACAGCCCCATAAAAGATTCATTAATTCTTTGAGAGTAAACACAAAAACAGCAGAAAATAAAATAAAATTGTGTCACCTTAAGGACTAACTTCTGTATTTAAGGTGATGCAACTTTTTTTTGGCGTTCTGTTTTGTTTACTCTCAGATATGCTTGCACAGATTAACACGACTACCACTTACAACCTACACCAGTTGAGAAAATATACCCTCTTGTTGGTATTGCTCCACCTAAGATCAGGAGAGAAGTAGCAGCAGATGCTGAGAGAACTAAACAAGATAATGACCCTCGGAATGAATATGAGCCTCAAGTTCACTGGCTCATATACAGAAAGAGCTTTATGTCAAGAACAAACATTCTTGAGGGTACACAAGAGCAAAATCAAATTAGAAGATGGAAGAAGGAGCTCACTGGGCAGAGAACAACATTACAGGTGTATATAGCTGAAGATCTCAGTCTCCTCAATGTCACCTGGAGGACCCTGAATAGGCTGAGGGTTGGAGTCTCTAAACACAAGACCAACATGCTCATGTGGGGAATGATGGCATATAACAACATACAGTGTAAATGTGGAGAGACACAGTATCTGGCCCATTTGCTGGTCTGCCAATTGCTGCCAGAGACATACACCAATGAGGACTTGTGTTTGGGCAATGACAAATAAAAAAAGTGGCTTCATTTTCGCAGTTTAGGGTTTGATCAGGACATGAAAGAAGAACTTCAAACATTTCAGTTGATTCTTTGAATATCTGTTTCCTCCTGTGCTTTGGGAGAGAACCAATGTGGTGTTGTAGATAATATGTTTGACATTTAGGACATCTTGGTTTAAATTCCCACTTAGTCATGGAAAGTCAGTAGGGGATGGTAGTGTTAAACCACTCCGTGAATAACGTGTTCCTAAAAAACCCAATTAAAATTGCAAGAAGTCAGAAGTAACTTAATGACACATGACAACCACAGCATGTGCTTTGGGATACTTTGATTAATTTATTTATTTATGTTATTTTGTAAAAGGAAAGACTGTTAGAATAACTGAAGATGGAGAGAGCTGGAAAAAAAAGCTAAAAGTTAATTGAATGTATGTAATTTATTATTTTATAGGATGCTGTGCAGGTGTTGTTGAAGCACTCAGCTGATGTCAATGCACGTGACAAAAACTGGCAAACACCCCTACACATAGCAGCTGCAAATAAAGCAGTCAAGTGTGCAGAAGCCTTGGTGCCACTTCTTAGTAATGTAAATGTGTCGGACCGTGCTGGTAGAACAGCATTGCATCACGCAGCTTTCAGTGGACATGTTGAGGTACAAAAGAGTAATTTTCAGTTCTTCAGACCAACTGTCCCTCCACAAACAAGTGTTTGTCTATGTAATTCTGTCGTTACTTGCAAAGGAAGTAGTATCTTGGATACTTCAATTTTATATTGTTGTTTGTTTTAATTTTGTACAACTGTTCCTGTGCATTAAGAAATGTAAACTTTTGATTCTAGATGGTCAATTTATTATTATCTAGAGGTGCCAATATTAATGCATTTGACAAGAAGGACAGACGAGCCATTCATTGGGCAGCTTATATGGGTATGTAAAGGAATTTCAGTTTTCCCCCCAACATAACTTGTTTTTCCTACTAAATTATTATTATTATTATTATTATTATTATTATTATTATTATTATTATTATTATTATTATTATTATTATTATTATTATTATTATTATTATTATTATTATTATTATTATTATTATTATTATTAATTGCATTTGTTACCCCGCCCCAATCGGGAGAACCCGACTCTGAGCGGCTTACATCAAAATAGAAATAAAAATAAATTTGCTTCAAGCATTTACCTTTTAACCATTGCTTTTTTACTTCTTTGTACAGATGGCTTAGATGCAAATTTGGATATACAGTAAACCCTCAGATAACTTTAAAACCTGGTTCCACAAGTCTTGGTGTTATCTGATTTTTAGTGTTATCCGATGCATGTTAAAATCCTATGGGATCCATAGAGATACATTGTAACCACACAGGCTTTAGCGGTTGTTATCCGATGCATCCCATAGGATCTTAATGTTATCCGATGCAATTCTCCCTCCCAGATTGCTTAATGTTATGCGATTTTAGTGTTATTCGATACTAATGTTATCTGAGGTATTACTGTATAGTAAATAATGGCAATATATCAGGCTTGCCAATTTACCATCCTCCAGATGTCTTGTTACTATCTTGAAGCAGATTGTTTTTAAAAAAAACGTGTCAGAAGGTGCTTTCTGGGTTGAAAAGATTTTTGCTGGAGGAACTCTGCTCAGGGGATGTCTGAATGAGCCTCCTTTCATGTCCCCAAGATCTTTTCCCACCAAAGTGGTCCTTATTTATCTACTTTCTTGCTTTCGAACTGCTAGGCTGGCTGAAGCTGGGCCAGAGACAGGCACTCATTCCATCATGCAGTACTCAGGTCTTTAACTGCCAACTTGCCAACCTTCCAGTTAACAAGGCAAGCTTTTTAATCCCTGAACCACTGCAGTCCCTGTTCAAACAATTTCAAGAACATGGGGTTTGGAGGAGGTTACTTTATCTGAAGTGAGATCAGAGTGAACAGACTTTTTTCCTGGATGTATAGACCATTACTGAAATACATCTACCAGATTTGTTGTGGATCTTTCATATGTAGAAAGACTACTTACATGGTGGCTATAAAAATTAGATTCTCTGAAAAGTTAACACTACTATTGAATCAATTGGAGTTCTCCACTAACTACAAAATTTTAGTAAGTTAACCTGTTAACTAATTGCAATTTTTAAAAAGTATTTTTAAAAAGCTGTTTTATATTGCTAATGTCTTAGTATAGTATAGAGCAGTGGTGGTGAATCTATGGCACGTGTGCCATAGGTGGCACACAGCCCTCTCTGTGGGCATGTGCACCATTGCCCTAGCACAGAGTTCACCCTATTCCTCTGCCCAGCAGCCCAATGGGAGTGCTTCCTCCCTCCCCCCGGCACAGAGTTCACCCCATCCCTCTGTTTGGGCACTCAGTCTCTAAAAGGTTTGCCATCATTGGTATAGGGGGCTATGATAAAACACTAGAACCACAGTAGTCTAGATATTTAAAAAGTAACATTTACCTGAGCACTAGACATTATAATTTATTGTTCAGTGTGCCAGTTCAAACTTGCAGGATAGCAGATATTTTTCTGTATATGTTCAGGTCATATTGATGTCGTAAAACTGCTTGTAGCCCATGGAGCAGAAGTTACCTGTAAAGACAAAAAGTCATATACACCGCTACATGCTGCATCGTCTAGTGGAATGATTAGTGTGGTCAAGTATCTTTTGGATCTTGGAGTTGATGTGAGTAAGTTTACATCTGAATGTTGTCTAAGGTTTGTTTTATGAAAATAATAAGCTGAATAAACTGCATAGGTTAATGATATACTCGCTTGTAAGCATAATAGCTTAGTGCAGATTTTGAAATGTCAGTGGCCAAAATATTGCTGCTTAGTGTAGTAAACCACAGTAGAGAAGGCCCATTGAATCAATGGGGATTTGGTGTTGATTCCTCTGTAAGTTCCATTTTTTTTAAATGGCCCAAGTCTAACTGCAACTTATTTCAATACAGTAGGTTGCAGTTAGAGTAGACATATTTGAATAATTGGAATTTATGGAGAGTTGACTCATTAAACCCCCATTGATTCAGTTGGCTTTCTCTAATGTGATTTACTACTCTGTACAAAAGAATTTTGTCCAATAGTTAGCAAGTAATAGTAATATAATAGTACAGTAAAACCTCAGATAACACTAAAACCTGGTTCCACAAGTCTTGGTGTTATACGATGCATGTTAAAATCCTATGGGATCCATAGAGATACATTGTAACCACACAGGCTTTAGCGGTTGTTATCTGATGCATCCCATAGGATCTTAATGTTATCCGATGCAATTCTTCCCCCCAGATTGCTTAATGTTATGCGATTTTAGTGTTATTCGATACTAATGTTATCTGAGGTATTACTGTAATATGAGCATTATGGTCATGCCTTCAGAATACTCTATCTCTAAATATATAGAAGTCCAAGAACCCCTGGAGAGCCAACTTTGAGGATTCCTGTTCTAGTAAAACCATAATCCTAAGATATATAGATAACCTTTTTATATAATGCCTATAATTATTCATTGTACAGTTTTTCATTCGTTGTGCAAGCTTAATTAAAATGGCAAATATTTGTAGCTGGCTCGTAAAATATAAAGTAGACCAATTATAAGAAGGATGAGAACATAAATGAAGTTACTTTATTTTCTGAGTTTTTATCTCCTTTTATGAGCTTTGATACACTGATTGTTTTACAGTATGTCTAGGATTCGGCATAAACCTGGAAGAATATATAGTGGGCACCAAAAATGTATACCGTATATACTTGAGTATAAGCCAACCCGAATATAAGTTGAGGTACCTAATATTGACTTGAAAACCAAGGAAAATAGATTGACCGGAGAATAAGCCAAGGGTGGGAAATGCAGCAGCTGCTATTGAGCTTCAATAATCAAAATATATGAAAATATGGTAAAATTAATTAAATTGTTGGCACATCTCAATCTGGCACTGTCTTGGGACCTTTGTGGTAGTTGACTGTGTCCCCTTTTTGGGGCTAAAACAACTCAGTATATACTCAAGTATATATGGTACACATTTTAAAAAAGGAAAAAAACCCTATTAAATATCTAACTCCCAATATATACCAATAACAAAAGATGAATACAAGTCATGTTTGACTTCTGCAATTACAAAAGGTAAAAGCTAACCTGAATATAAGCTGAGGTTCCTAATAGTGATTACCATCAGAATGCAGATGCTTCTGATTACGGTGAACTACTGCTTGAGTAACGTTGACCAAAGTGTCCACTGTGCTTGTCATTTCAATTCCTTTCCAAAGCGTTTTCTATGATACACTACATCAGGGGTGCCCTGCAGGCCAGTCACATGGTTGCTCCCACCACAAGCAGAAGTAAGACGTGCCTTGCAATCTGTTTTGCAACAGGATGAGATAGACTTTTAGGCTGTTGCTTTCTCTGCTTAAACCAGGAGTGCCCAAACTATGGCCCAGGAGCTGGAGCTGGCCGTAGTTTGGGCACCCCTGCACTACATCCTTTAAGGTTTCCATAGGTAGAAGTCAAATGGTGTTAAGTCAGCCCCACCTCTTCTTCCTGTCCATTGTCCTATGCTCTCACGTCTCACATTACTTCGATTGTCCTGCCTGTTGTATGGTGACGTTTGCATTAATTCTTTTGAGTGAACATTATAGTACACATTGCTACGTAGTTCAACTTCAGAAAGTTAGACACAGATAACATCTCTTAAAATGTGTATACATTTTGGCACCCTTTGTATATCTATAGATTTATTGGTTTTATATATTTTCTGTGGTGATGAAAAAGATAACCAGAGATCTATAAATCAGAGGTAAACTATGAAAAAATTAAACTGTTAAAATCTCATTGTGCTACGTCAAAATTTTGGTCCATTAATATTGTTTGGTTAACAGGTAGCAGTTCTGAATACCATAAATTTGAGATATTTTCAATTGGAATTAAATTTGTTCCAAACTCTATGTAAATGTACAGTACATGACTCATTTCCTGAATAATTTTACTCAACTGTTTGGATTCAAAATAAATATACAAATTGTCATTTTTTAAAATACAAATTCTGATTGTGATGAACTAAAAGCAATATAAGAATTTAGTAAAATTAGCATAACTTCATATTTTTGTTCAACAGATGAATGAACCAAATGCATATGGGAATACACCTCTTCACGTTGCTTGTTTCAACGGGCAAGATGTTGTAGTAAATGAACTGATAGACTGTGGTGCTAATGTAAATCAAATGAATGATAAGGGGTTTACACCTTTACACTTTGCTGCAGCATCAACCCATGGAGCATTGTGTTTAGAACTTCTGGTTTGTAATGGTGCAGATGTCAATATGAAGGTAAAGTGAACTGAAAGGTGAATTTTTAATGCTTTAACAATATTTATAATTGTCTTTATTGACAACAGTATATACTTAATGCTAAACTGTAGCATGTTCATTCAATAATTATGGCTTAATCTGTTTTAATTATGGGAATACTCAGTCTTATGCTGATACATTGATTCAGAACAGATTTCACTGATTCTTCTGGGACAGGTTATTAGTGCAAGACTACATCTACCCCACTTAATCAGGTTGCCCACAGTGTTTCAAGGGAAGTTATAATATGAGTTAAAAATGAGCTATGCTGGTGATCTTTATGAGACTTTAATTGTCTTTCACTCAAGATTTAAATGTTCTCATTTGAAGTTTAGGAACTAAAGTGCTAGATAAACATGTAGGAGAGACCAAAGGAAAATCTGGCATAGCAAAAAGCTTTCCATTGACTTTGTACTTGGAAATGGTGAAAAATAAAATGCTAGACAAGTTATTAACACTTAAAAACATGTGTTTGAAAATATCACTTAAATAAAGGAAGAAACTTAATCTTTGAGAAATTATTGAAGTTAAAATCCTCTGGGAAATAAATGGCTCTTTATCTCCCTGTATCTTCTCTTTAATAGTGAAACAGAATGGACTATTGATTTTCTAAATTACCTAAGCAACTTAGCTTATACGAATAGTCCTTTTTTTCCTACCTCCCTTGAGATGTTTTGATACTGTATAAGATTTAAAATAGTGGAACAAAGTAGTAATGATACTTTTTAAAAATGCAAGTTGTAATTATAATAACATTGTCTGGAAATGTTCTAAAATGTCTGTATATAGTTAGTCATTGCTACAGATTATTAATGCTTTGTAACATTTGAGCAGAAATCATGCCTCATTCATTAAGGCTGACCTACTTTTATGTAGGGAAGTGGCTGCATCTCAGAAATACAGCATTTTTCAGCATAGAATAATTGCATTAAACATGTGCTTTGTAATTTATCAATTGTGAGTTCACAAGTGACATTGAAGTTTAGGTGAACATTAATAAACAAAATATCTTTTCTCTTATGTTTGTTATATTGTAAGTGTTCATAAAAAGCTCAGTTTGTCTGCTTTTGCTTAATTCCTTGGTAGATGATAAAGGTGCATAATGTTACTAAGGTTTATCTACTGTCCTTTTGCCTACAGAATATGTATCCCAAAGGCATAGTTCTGAATGTGCCTTCTTGTATTCTTATATGCAACTTAATAGTGATTGCCAAGATTGATAAAGGTGCAGTATTGAATGGTCAGCAGCATTGCTTTGACTTGCCATTATCAGTTTGCTTATAAACAAAAAATATATATAAAAGAAAACTGTGAAATCTCTGTCTTACTGTTTAATTGATTTTTCTGCCATCGGTTGACTTCTTTCCCCCCAGAGTAAAGATGGAAAAACACCATTGCACATGACAGCAATTCATGGAAGATTTTCCAGATCTCAAACAATCATCCAGAATGGTAAAAGAAAACAGAAATGTTAATTATGTTTTTCCCTCACTGTGATATAGAGCAAAAGAGCTTCTAATCTATTAATTTGTTAATTTTACTTTTGTTTTAGTGATATTTTACATTCATTTTTGTAATTTCAGATTAGTAAATCAACAGCATGTGATTTATATTACTGTAATTTCAATATGCTCCAGGAAAATATAGTTTGTTTTATAATTTGCCAGGACATTTCTGCTAGTTTAGCATTACAATGTTTAATATTATCCTCTGATGAGCCATAAGCCACCATGATTCTTCCCTGGAGAATATTCCCCCTCCCCAAGTTTGCCTTTGTCTTTCTTAAGCAGTCAGAATAATCTTAGATGGCCCTGTCCATGTGTCTTAACTAGGCTGATGGCCTGTGGTTCTTAGTTTTGCTTCCAGAGTATCATTATGTAGCAGTCTCAAGTGAGCCTATATTGTGTTGAAATTAAAGGAAATACCAGAGACTAAGATATGTGTGCCCATTTTTTTTTAAATTGTAGGGTTTCTTCTTGCATTACAAAGAGTAAATAAAATGATTCTGGCTGTTATATAGGAGAAATGTTGGACTTGCAGAGATTTGTATAAACTCCTGAAGCCATCTTGTTCTTTGCAAAGGCCCAGAACATCATCTCAACATTTCTTTACTATAGATGTCTGTAGTATTTGATATATTCTTCTTCAAACTAAAATTTTAAGTTCTCATTATGTAGCTTAGGGTGAAAGCAGTTGTACTGCCATTTGTGCATTAAGCTACTTGCTTTTTTTGAAACACAGAAAGTACTTATTACCTATATTTCAAGACTTTTTGGCAAATCAAACTGCATTTTCCAATTTGATTTTTTTTTTTTGATAATGTGTGATTTTTAAATTTCTGTGTTACCCGTCACATATGTTTATATGATTTTGTTTTATTTTATTTTTGATTTGTAGGAGCTGAAATTGACTGTGAAGATAAAAATGGAAACACACCTTTGCACATAGCAGCCAGATATGGCCATGAGCTACTCATTAACACGTTAATCACAAGTGGTGCTGACACTGCAAAGTAAGCAACATTTAATGGCCTGAATTATGTCAACATATGTATAAAGAGGAAGTGTGTTTGCATGTGTATGCAGGTACAAAAGGTCAAGCCTTACTTAGCGAGCAACTAGCTTAGCGAAAAACTCACATAATGAGCAAATTTTCAAAAAGCGATCAGACTCACATAAGGAAAATTTTTGTTATGTGAGTGGGACTTTCCCCATGGGAAAAGTCGCATAACAAGCATTTCTTTGGGGAAAACTCGCATAATGAAAAATAGAAATGCTCGCTATGCAAGTTTTCCCATAGGAATTTTTGCTATGCGAAAATGAATCATTTTCGTTATGTGAGGTATGACTGTAACAGTAATATAGTGACCAGAATCCTATTTGGGATTTCTATATGTACAAGTGAAATTGCACAAGTCACACCAGAAAGTTGCTAATTAACGAAATGCCAGTTAGGTTGCCACCCATGACAAGGTGCATAAACGGAAAAGAAATCAGTGCTTCATTAGTAAGTGCATTATGACTTGCACAATTTTACTTATGCATGCATAGATTGCCAAAGAGTTACAGCTGGTGTCATTAACTGACATTTGGAACAAGATATACTTTTATTCTGTATATTCTAAGAAACAGGTTGCTCTCAAATCTTGCATCAGTGTTCTATACCCTATTCAGGGACACACTCATTATCATTTGGCACTAGGGGTGGGGAGGCACTTCATTGTGATCCAATTGCTCTCCACATGAAGGATGTGACCAGCGAGTTTTTTTGAGTGTGATGATAATACAGAGTTTGCACAGAGGTGCCTCTGCTGAATCTTAAATATTAGTAATATTACTAATGAGGAGGTGTTTCAAAGGAGTGGCTCATACAAACTTCCAGAATGAGTGGAGACAATTTGTGTCCATATAAAAATGTACATAACACTGGATATAATTTTCAGATTTGCTTTTAACAGAATATGATTCTTGCAGCTTAAACTGGTGTTCTCCTAAATATAAGCTAAATTGTTTATATTTCTAGTGTTAATATAGATAAGTCTCAATTATTAATTTTGTAAGAATGCACTCAAGTGTATTAGTTATTTACTTTAATTGTTCTAGCAATAGCAGTTAAAGGCAACTTATAGACATGGAATTTGGCATGGCATCTTGAATCACTTCTGTTGTAATGAGACTGTGATGTCTGATTATGGTGTATCTTAGGCGGGGTATACATGGAATGTTTCCTCTCCATTTGGCAGCATTAAGTGGATTTTCTGATTGTTGCAGAAAGTTACTTTCATCAGGTAGGTTCATCTTATAAGTTGCTATTTTACCTATAAATCTTTGGTTGATGACATATTGAACTCCTCTTGGCATAAATTTATACCATGCAAGTCAGATGACATCGTCATCTGGAAATGGATATCTTTAATTTAATTAAGATATTCTATTCCTACGCCCTTCATGTCATTTGCCGATGCTCCCTAGGGATCCCTTTTGCTTGTAGGAAGCCTTTAGCACCCTTGAGATGGATTGGAATGCTTTTAAAATTGGGAAATTGCTAGCAGCAATCCCACCATCAGATCAGGATCACCGATCCTGTGGTAATTAAAATCTTCTATCCCTTTAATCTGTTCTTCTGTCTTTTATTAAGCACTGCCGAATCAGCATCAAAGACATTTTATTTGGCATGAAGTCAGCATGAATCCAGAAATTTATATCATTAGTCTTTATCTGTTATAAAAACTGAAATAGAGGGAAGTTTCTAATTTCTGTATAAACATTAAGGTTATAATTAACATAGTAATGTCTTGTTCTTTAAATCCCTTCCCCTCTATATTATACTGTCATAGAGAGTGAGATGTTATTTCTTAGTATGCTGTTTCTTGGACACAGTTATCCCTATTACTCAAGAGAACAATATTCACATATTTTGAAATTCATTCTGTTGGGAGACACATTGAGAGAACAGACTGTTTGAGAGAATGGAAATATTTGTTTTTACAGTGATACAAAACTAGCTTCCAGCCACAGTTGGCAGTTCAGCCCTTAATAGCAAAGTGTGATGTTATTGCAAGGAAGTAATAGTAGGAGATGAGTCATTAGGATGTTGACATATTGACAGAAATGACAAACATGGGCTGTAGAATGATAGCAAGTGCTGATGGAGAATGTTTATGTTATATCAGTTTCTTGTCCATCTTATTTTTAAAAGAAAAACAAAGTTTGTGTTTCATGGTGATAGTGTTATAAGTGAAAAATAAAAGTATCACAAAATTTGGTTTCAATCAAATTTAGTATAGGAAGAGAGAGTGGTGAAGACTGAAAATTACTGAGCCTAGAGCAGGAGTTCTCAACCTTTTAAAGCCAGGGGCCAGGTCACGCTCCCTCAGACAGCTTTGGGGGCCGGGCAGCCATTTTGCCCCTCCTAGTTTGGTGGAGGCAGTGGAGGATGGTGCTGTGGGCCACATCCGGCCCACAGGCCTCAGGTTGAGAATCCCTGGTCTACATGACAACTCTTTGAAGATCAACATGACAACTCTTTGAAGTTATGTTGTCCTGCAGTACAGTTAGGCAACATAAAAAGAATCTGAAGACGTAGCCATCTGACCAGTTTTGATATAATCTTACTGATTTATGGTTTTGTACTTTACTGGGTGAACCTTGGGATCATGCCTCCCACGTCTGCTCAATGCAGCTGCAAAAAGAAGGTCAGAAGCAACTGCTTTTTTTTTAAACTAAAAAGATATCCTTGTTTCTGTCAAACACAGTGGGCATTATGATTATTTTAATTAATGAATAACCTAAGATCATAAGCAACAGTACTGGCTTGTCTAGACCAGGAGTTCTTAATCTTTTTAAGCCGGGGACCGGGGTCAGACTCTCTCAGTCAGCTTTGGGGGGGGTCAGATGGCCATTTTGCCCTTTCTCCACTACATGGCACTTCCTGGTATGGTGGAGGCAGTGGGGAGCTACATGAAATGGTGCTGTGGGCTGTAGATTGAGAATCCCTGGTCTAGACTGTGCTGGTTAAATTAATCAAATCTAAGCACCATTCCACAAATTTGGGCATAGCAGAGAATTGTTCTTCAGGTTAAAACCAAAGTTTTTTTACCTGGAGAAAAGAAAATGTATGAGCCTAGTTTTGTATAGATAGAACATATCAGTTATTACTATTGCTTTTTAAATGGTCTAGTATCAGTGTTACAGAAGTTGGATCACAGCTGCTACTTCATGCATCAACTGAATATAGTTTGAAAATAAATTAATTTTGTAGAAGTAATAACTCATGATCACTGCAGAAAGATGATTGTCTTATAGCATGTTCTGCCAAGCTAAAACCCACCCTTTTGAAGATGGTTTCACAAAACTACTTGTTTTGTAGGCTTTGATATAGATACTCCAGATGATTTTGGCAGGACTTGTCTTCATGCAGCTGCAGCTGGAGGGTATGTATTTTTAAGTATCATCTGAAATTTAGACTTTAAAAGGATCCTCATTAACATTGCCAGAATATTAACAATATCTACTTGTGCTATAATTAAAAATAAACTAAAAGAACCATATTAATTTTCTTTGTAAAAAGCAAATTAAGAATTACAATTGTGGAAGAAGAATTAAGACAGGCAATTGTGGTCTAATTTGATATACTGGATTAGATACGTGTTTCCATGCATTCATGCATACATGTGCTGTCCCACAGTGAGCACCTATCATCTGTCCCAGCTTCTGTCAACTTAGCAGTTCAAAAGCAAGAAGTTGCAAGTAGATAAATAGGTACATCTTTGGCAGGAAAGGTAATAGTGTTCCGTGTGCTCCAGCATCTAATCATGCCTGCCACATGAGCACGGAAAAATCTACAGATGCAGACAGCTCTGGCTCTTTGGCTGTAAATAGAAATGAGCACTGACCCCTACAGCCGGACCTGACTGGTTTTTGAGCAAGGCAGACCTTTAGTTATGGGTAGTTAAATGGGTTTGATATTAAACATACCTACATGTAAGAAACGTAACTTAAGACTAATGAATTTCAGTGTAGATTTTCAAGAATGATAGTTTATTCTGTAGTGCTATTTTAATTAGCAAAGTGTTGTATGCTGTACTGGGTCTCTGTCAGGGGCTCTTTTCTGTTGCTACTCCTCCATTTTATTCTTCCTTTGCTTTGGGGTGAACAAAATCAAGAAAGGATCCGTTGTGGTGATGATATGTCTGTGCATGACACAGTATTGTCTCAACACTCCGATCCATCGTAGGGTTTCAGAGTCAACAAAACCACAACGTAGACACTAGGAAGGAAGATACCTAACATTTAAGAGTAAAATTGCCACCACACCCACTGAAACACACCAAAATTGCCTGTAGCTGGAAAAAGCAAGACTTGGATTTAAGTACTGCAAACCCTTAGTGTCAATAATCCAGGCAGTTGCTTGAAAGATTTTTGTTTTTGTAATTTTTTAAAATAAGAAAAAAGGTAAAGATGCAGCAGGCAAAAAATTCCACATAACTACAAATACATTCTCAAAATAATGGAGCAAATTACAAAAGCAGAACTCTGAGTATTCCAAGAAAACACACCAGAAACTGACAAAAGTAACTAACCTATCTAATACACCTTTGTGGAGAGAAAAGTTAAATTTGGGACATGTACAGCGTATGTCTCATTCTGGCACAACATCAAAGACCAGCAGCAGATAACGGATGAACCAGTATTCTTCCTAAAAGGCAGGGTTGGCTCTCCTGTTTTTCAATTTCTCCACATATGCTGTCAAGTCATTTCTGATTTATGGTGGCTCTAATAGGGTTTTCAAGCTTCCGGGGGTGTTCAAGCAATTATTTACTACTACCACTCCCAGGATGTTTGAGGATTTGAACCATGATCTTCTGGATCCTAATCTATTCATTGTGACATATTGGTTGTCAAAAATATTACACAAGTTAATTAATATTAGTTAACATTAATATTGCTCTAATTATAATGAAGTTAATGTAGTAATAGTAAAATAGTACAGTGTATTTGCAAAACACTTAATATATGGAATAAGACATGTAATTCATTAAAATCAGTACTCAGCTATCTGCATCAAATTACATTTTCAGAAATTTGGAGTGCCTAAATCTGTTGCTTAACACAAATGCAGATTTCAATAAGAAAGATAAATTTGGAAGGTAAGACATAATGCTTTTTCTAAATGTTTAAATTTAATTAAATGTATAGTTGACCTGCTATCAAATGTCACACTACATTCACTGAAATACTGTTATTCATTTCCTTCTACTTGCATGTAAACAATAAAGGTTTATATGTATTTAAAAATCAGTTATACTGATATTTACTGGTAATACTTATCAGTGTAGGTAGAGTATTGGAATATAGCCCTGTTTGTCAAAAAGTCAGTAAGTATTTGCATTTTCTGCTAGTTCTTAGTGTAGGTCAGCATTTCCCAACATTTGGTGTTCAGATTTCAATTCCCAGAAGCCTAAGTCAATTCCCCAAAGCATTGATCAGTCAATGCTATGACTTTGGCTTCTGGGGATTAAAGTCCACTGATGGGGTGTGGGCCCCAAATTGGAAATCACTATTGTAGGTAAACTCCTGGAGTATCTCCAAATATTTTCAAGTAAACCCAGAAAGTTTCCAGTAAATAATGCAACTATTATACAACCTGTGTACATCCAGTGGGACCAGGATGACAGACAGGTGCAACTTTGGTAGAAGGGAATACACACCTCCCATGCATGATCTATTTTGGAGAGTCTAGTGCAGGAGTAGGCATCCTATTGCCTAAAGGCCAGATCCGGCCCATGGCACCAAATAATTTGGTCCTCGGAATCAGCCGCAGACTCACTTAGGGCTGTTGCAAACACATTTACGACAGCTATAAATGAGTCTGTGACTTGCAAACGCATTTAGGACAGCCATAAATGGCAGGGGGACTGCCAGTCCGGCACCCTCAACTGTATGAGGGAGTGTGACCGGGTCCCAAACTGAAAAAGGTTGGAAACCCCTGGTCTAGTGTATCATCAACCATTATCTTATTTCCACATACAGTAGTTTATTTTTAGAATCATTTTCAAGTAGAAGGAGGATATGATAAGGCTGTATTAATCATTGCTAATACTTCATTAATTGCCTCTTAGTTCAAATGCAGGCAGAAAAGGGACACTAGAAGTTTGAGTTTACAGATAAATGACTTTGTCAGCTCCTCATGTAGAGAAATTTTGTTACTCTATGTACCTGTTTTTCTTTTTTCTTAAATATGCCATAGAACTCCTCTTCATTATGCTGCAGCCAACTGTAATTATCAGTGCCTGTTTGCTCTAGTTGGTTCTGGAGCGAGTGTAAATGACCTTGATGAAAGGGGTTGCACACCACTACATTATGCTGCTGCATCAGACACTGATGGAAAGTAAGTACAACAAAGTTTTTGGAAATATTAGGCTGCAATCCCGCAAACATAACATGAAACAAATACATGGAACAACTAACAGAATGACAGCTGGTGCCCCATGACTGAGGAGCTTATATTTGAAAATTCATTTATTATAATGGAGCATAACAAATGCATGGCCAAATTCAACTTTTATATTGTTTTCATTTTTTAAATTTCACATAATGTTTCTGATTATTACAGTATTTTACTGTATAAAACAGGGCATAAAGACTAAAGATCCGAAGCCAGATTTAACAGAATAATGAAGCTGTATATCATAATTTTTTGCAGCTTATGCCCAATGTTAACTCAATGTTATCAGTCACAGCCATGGTAGAAGCTGCTTCTTCTTCCTTCATGTTTTGAGGATCTGTAGGGTTTTCCTTCAACACAGAAAAAAACTTGGCGATATAGAGAATGGGAAGAAAACTCTTTAATGCATGAAAATGACTGTTAACAATATTGGATCAGGCTTTTATAATGAGATTTATCAGTTTTATGTTCTTGTTCTGAAAAGCAAGTCAAGGTAATGTTAGTTTAAGACAGGGGTGCCCAAATGATGGCCCAGGGCGGGATGCGACCCCCTGTGCCATTTCATCCGGCCCACAAAGCCCTTGTTGCTCCTGGAAGCAGAAGTAAAACGTGCCCATATAGGCACATTTTACTTCCTCTACCAGAAACAACAAGGGCTTTGTAGGCCGGATGAATTGGCATTGGAGGCCGCATCCAGCCCCAGGGCCATAGTGACCGGCTCCCTGAACCACGTGACCCACCCATGGCCTGAAAAGTTTGGGCACCCCTGGTTTAAGATAAAATGATGTATTTATAGAAGAATGGTTCTACCTAGATATAGGTGTATATCCTCTGCTGCCCCTACTCTTTGTTGGTTCTTCTTTTTGCTAACTGGAGAAGGAGTGAGATTTTGGCAGGCAGGGTTCAGGAGCTTCAGCCGCTTAGGCTTCTGGCAGCACCTTTAATAACACCCTTGGTGGAGACGTTGGTGGAGATAGAATCACAGAATAACTGAGTTGGAAGAGGCCTTTGAGTTCAACCCCCTGCTTAATGCAGGAATCTGAATCAAAGCCAATCTGACAGATGGTGGTCCAATTCTCTCTTGACTGCTTCCAGTGTTGGAGCCCTCACCAAATCTTGAGGTAGTTGGTTCCACTGCTATATTGCTTTAACCCAGTGGTGGCGAACCTATGGTATGCCTGCCAGAGGTGGCACTCAGAGCCCCCTCTGCGGGCACCCATGCAGCCACCCCAGCACAGCGTTCGTCCCGCCCATCTTCCTAGCAGCCCAAAGGGAGCAATTCCTCCCCTAGCACAAAGTTTGCCCTGCCCAACAACCCACTGGGAGTGTTTACTTCCTCCCCTGTTGTTGTGTTGGCATAAATAAGTGTTTTTTTGGGTTGCAGTTTGGGCACTCGGTCAATAAAAGGTTCATGATCACTGTTGTAATCTTTAGTTGGACCTGTAATTACACATCCTGCCCTGTGGGATGATTAAGAACCGATTCCGCCCCTCCTCTTTATGACCATTTTCAGATATCTCATGTCCCCTTTCAATTTCCTTTTCATCATAGACAGTTTATAATGTCTGGAGAGGCTTAGTGATGGAATACATTTTAGGGAAAATTTGAAGTTCACCTTGGCATCCTATTGGAGTATAGAATTTATTAATGGGATTTGAGTTTGTATAGTCTCTGGACTGAAGCTAAAATAAGGAAAAAGACATGTTTTCTTTTTGAGACAGCTGATTTGCTACCAATCAAATAAGTAAAATTGATGCATTTTGGGGAACCAATATGTCAGGTGAATTAGTGCAAGAGGATTCCCTCCAGCTGTTGGCTTTACGAAAAAAAATCATTTGTTGAAAGATTGTTAAAAAAAATCTTAAGAACATTGATTCCTTGGGAATTCAATTAAAATCATTTATGGGTAACACAAACGTGAATCTATATATGGCTTCTGCATCTAATATACAGTACAGTAAAACGTTGCGTGAAGAGTGTCTCGTTTAGAGAGTAACTTGCTTAAAGAGCAGAATTTTCTCTGAATGGTTGCTGCGCTTAACAACTAAAAGCAACCAAAAACTCGCTTAACAAATAAATCGGGAGTTCACACACACACCCTGCCAAAAGTCACAATTGGTCACGAATGGTGTTTTGCTTAAAGAGCAAACTTGCTTAAAGATCAATCCTGTGGAACGCATTATGCTCTTTAAGCGAGATTCAACTGTGTATATATATATTTAACTCTCCAACATTACTTTTAGATTATTCTAAAATGTACTTTCTGTTTTGTCTGGTCAAGGTAGAGTGATTCATTGGGATACAAAATGGTTAATTAGGGAACATTTGGGTTTTATTCTAAACTACCATCTAAGAGCTATTGATTTGAAATACTCTGAGAGGCTCCCAGGGAATCTGAGAGAAAATTGCATTAATATAACATTTTATTCTGCTAAACTCCCAGAGGGAATATTAGCGAACAGAAAAAAAGTAAAAATATTTTAATATCTTTTATAACAGATGCTTTAAAAATACACCGTCAGTTCCTCTATTTCAATTTCAGTTCCCTGAAGCTAGAAAACACACATAGAAGAAAGAGATATCATTTGTGAATGCGCAAAAGTGGAACAATTTTCATCTAATAATGAAAGCAACACAGTTTATACTGGAATATTAAAAGACTCAAGAATAGTTAGAAGGGTCAGGCAATGGCTTGGAAGCTCCAAATTTGATAAGCCAATAAAGGAGGTTGTGAAATTTCCCAATTCACTTCTACAGACAATTCAATGCCTTGAACGGTTTGGAACCAAGCTATTTGAGGGAGCACCTGTTCCTCAGGAACTATACTCAAAGGACCCTGGCATGTAAATTCCAAGTGATTACACCTAGAGAAGCAAACAAAACTATAACCACACTGAGAGCTTTTTCTGCCGTAGCTCCCACCCTCTGGAATTAATTGCCAGTGGAGGTTAGAACTGCTCCTACTTTATTAACATTCTGTAAATCACTTAAGATCTACCTGTGTCAGCAAACCTTTTAAGGCCTATAAAATCATTAGAACCTTGATTATTCTATCATCCATCAAGATTGGCCCAATGCAATAGCAATTTTTCTTTTACAGATGATTTTTTGTTCTGGTCCAGTATAGGTCTCAAATGGTCTTGAAAGACATTTTCTAAATATTGTAAACATAAAAACTTACAGATAAACTATCAGGAGCAAACATTTTCGTTTTCTTCAATTTTTTCTATCAGTTGAATAAATCTAGCTGGCTTTGAATTTATTTTGGTGAAATCAGCACGATAGTATTTTGTGCAAAGCAGAAGTGTTGACACTAGTGGCGGTGGTAGTGCTTATGCTGTCTGGTGCCTGTCTCCGTCACTACAGAATATCCAGCAATGGGACAATTGTTAAATTCTGCAACATGAAAGGAGGCCATTGTGTTCTAGGAACATTATTCGCATTTAATGCAAAAGTAATTCTGGTGATTATATATGGTGATAAAGGGGGAATAACTGGAGTTCCCGAGAAACACGACCAGCCCCTCTTCCTTCTGAAGTATGCTAATGAATATGACATGGTGTGTTGTGAATATTATATTATGGAGGCAGTTTATCCAGCCTTTTATTGAGGCGAGAGCATGAAAACAGGATTTTGAAATAAGGCTGAAAATTATTTTTTTCCTAAAAGCTATTTTCTTGCCATGTTACAAGAAGATTCTTTTAGATCCTCTTAACAGATAACAAACTAGAAGTACTAGATTTAACACATGAGTTAATAACATGGGTGAAAGAGAATAAAGATTATACTGTATATAAGGAAGCAGATTTGCCAAATAGACTGGGCTAGTACTCAAATGAGAGCTCAAAGTGTATTTTCTTCCTCCATTTGTATTTCTGTTCCTAAAGAGGTCCTATCATATTTTTTCCATGTACCTTTTCTATGTTATTGCCTTGCCTTTTTATATATAAGATTAGTTCAATGATTGCAGCCAGTTATATTTACCCAAGGATGCAGTATTTTATTCATATAGGTTGCCCCCTATATTTGTGTGGGATACATCCAAAGATTTTCTGGGAATACCCGAAACGGCAGAAGGCAGTGAATCCTGTCTATTCAACATTTACTATGCCCAAATATTTTTGCAGAAGGGACTATAACAGAGGCTGGCCAGGATAGTGGCCTGGAGCTCTGGGCTATTGTTTTTCAAGCAACGGTGTCTGCAGTGAGGCATGGCTGCTTGCAGGGCACTGTTCTCTGGTATTGCCGTATGTTGGCAAACAATTCCTGGCTGACCAGATGGAGTGGCTGCTTTGTTTTCTGGCTGGAATTAATGTTGGCATCTGACTGCTTCTACCTATTCTGTGCGAGTTGACAATGGGAAGCTGGATGGAATCATCGGAATACAGTCAAGCCTTGCTTAAAGAGCGCCTCACTTAAAGAGCAGAATTTTCTTTGAATGTTTGCTTCACTTAACAAATAAAACCAACCAAAAACTCGCTTAACAAATAAATCGGGGTTCGCAATTTCCCCCTTCCCAAATTGGTCTTTACAATGGCGTTTCGCTTCAAGAGCAAACTAGCTTCAAGAGCAATCCTGTGGAATGCATTGTGCTCTTTAAGCGAGGTACAACTGTATGTAGTGGAGAGTTAGAGAAAGAGAGTGAGTCAGAGCTGAAAATAAATGGAAAAAAATCTGAAGTGAAGGACTGAAAGGGAGAAGATTGGGGAGAAGGATTATAATAGAATGAAGGATGATGAGAATAATGGAGAGAGAGTGAAGAAGGGATCTGGAATTGGATGACTAGGTGAAGGTTGGAAGAGAAATGAAAGAAATGGAATAAAGGAGAAAATTGACATTAGGACTGTAAAATGAGATTGTAAAGTTGAACGAAAGTTGGGAGGAATTGACAGTATTAAAAGGTCTGGAAATAGTTATTTTCATCCGTGATAGAAGATTTAAAATATTCTACTGATGTGATCTGGAGTGACAGTTGGATGTTACAGGAGAGTTTGACCTAGATGTTTCATATCTGTTGTGAGCTCTAACTGCACTTCTGTCCAGCAGGTATAAGGTAACCAGCTCAGTCAACTCTTCAGTCTGACTCTTCTGCTGTTAAATGCCAGGTCACTGAAATATAAGCCTCAACTAATCTGTGATTTGGTAGTGGATGATAAAGCTGATGTGGCCTGTACTATCAAGACCTGGTTAGGTGTGTGTGGAGTAATTATCTGAGGCAGATAGGTCCACCTGACTATTCCACCCAGCACCAGTAGATCTGAATGGCAGAGAGGTGAGACGCCTAAGTCAGTACATTGGCTGATCAGTGCTTTGGGGAATTGACACAGGCTTCTGGAAATCAAAGTCCAAAAACCAAAGTTTGAGAAGAGCTGGTCAAAGGATTGAATTCTGTAATGCTTTCTTCAAGGGGCTGCCCTTGAATCGAATATGGAGGTTGGAATGGGTCCAGATCTTCACACCTGGGATATCTGGAGGGAGCAGATTTAAACACATCACTCTGACTTTTGCACAACTTCATTGGCTTTCAGCTGCTTACTGTGTTAGTTTTAACATACAAAGCTCTAAATGGTTTAGGGCCTCATTACCTTGCAGAATGTGTGTCCCCAAAGATCTACTGCCTTTATCACCTGGTCTTCCCAAACCATGCAGCTCCAGGTGGTAACACCAAGAACTGTATAACTAGGAAAAGAGCTTTCTTGGTGGTGGCTCTATCCTATGGAACAGTTTTTCTGTGGAGCTATAACAGGCTCTCTTCCTAGGTATTTTTAAAATGTGGCTAAAAACAGAATTATGTAGGGAGACATATAAGAATATATCCCCCCTCAGTGATTTATTTTCTTTGTTCCTTCTTGGCTTTATGTTTTTTGACCCACAATTTTCAAAGTTTAGATATTGATGCATGTTTTCTGTCAGTTCAATTATTTTGTCTATCTGTGTTTATTTTATCTGTGTAACCACCCAAAGCGGTGAATCTTTCACCAAATGGGCAGAGAGCACACAAGAGAGAGTACCGGTAATAAAAAAGAAAGATTGAATAATGTCCCTCTATTGGAAATGCAAGGAAGTTTATGACAATACTAGGCTGAATACTTTTTCACATACTTTGTGTTCTTATCGTTCTGTGAGAGCATTTTATTAAATATTTGATTTACTGGAAGTACCATTCTCTGAAGGGTTTGTTTCTACACTGTTAGAAGAAAGATCTTTATTCCTCTGAAACAGTTGTTAAATTTGTTGTTGCTATTCAATCCTCCAAGCTAATTCCATTGTCTTACAGTATTTAAATATTTTGGTTTTGCTGCTCATGAGTTTTTCATGAGCATCTAAGTGAGGAAAGGAAAGGTTCTACACATATCCCTGTCTCCACATTAAAATAGCTTGTTGAGAAGTATGCTCTTCCTGTTCTTCTAGACCTGTTGAAGAACCACAGAAGCACAGACCTGTTGAAGAACCACAGAATATATTTACAACATTGTCATTTTCACAATGTAAATTTGGGGAAGGGCTTGTTTCAAGATATATTATCTCCTCGCTCTTTAAAAGTAAATACTATTTATTTTGCACAGGTGTCTGGATTACTTACTACGAAATGATGCAAACCCTGGGATTCGAGACAAACAAGGATATAATGCAGTTCATTATTCTGCTGCTTATGGTCATCGCCTATGCCTTGAATTGGTAATAGAAATTATTATGGAATATTATAATAGGAAAATGATATTCAAAACAGCAATAGCATTAAAATAGAAAAGTAGCTAGGAGGAGGTCTTTCCAACCCAAACTACCTGACCTTTCCTTCTGGCTGGAGGGACAGGCATGGGGTCTGGGTCAGACAGTTGCATCGGCTTGTTGGCTCATTTGACCCCTTCCTCTCTTTGTATGAATTTTTTTAATCTTTTAACTTGTTTAGTTTTAATATTTTAATAATTTTTAAATTGGATTTTATATTGTGTTTTTATGTATCTGTAAAATTAAATAAATAAATAAATAAAATCTTAGAGTGCTTGAGGTCTTAAGCATGCCATTGACCTTCTGAGTTTTTCTCTTTGAACTGTTGATCATAATTTTTTTTATTGTCTTTGGTGTTTCAACTAATTTTTTTTTAAAAAAGTTTTGACACATGGCATGCTTCTTAAAAAACAAAAGCCTGTAATTTGTTGAACTGACAAAATGGGTATTCTTTGCATTTGTTAAAACCATTTCAAAGAAAGTTAGCTGGAATTTTGCTTTAGGAGTTATGTGCAGCTGTTGCTAATCATTTATGAAATAATCAGATAAAATACATTTCCATTACAATGGCTATTTCTAAACATAATTTTCTGTTAGGGATTGTGTGTTTTCTTTAGAAAAATAAAAATACAAGTAGGATAATTTTTATTGGTATATTTTCAAAATTTTGGTAATAGTTAATGGAAAAATGTTTCATTGCAGATAGCCAGTGAAACACCTCTAGATGTTGTAAGTATAACAACTTTGAAATGTCTTATAGCCTAGTAATACTGAAAAGCATATTTTGTTGTTAAATCATTTTGTTACTTTTATTTGATTAAACAGTGCATTGACTTAGTAAATATCTATAATTCTGTTATTTAGTTCCTGTTTAAAAAAATTAAACCTTGATTTAAATTTTAAAAATTAAAAACTCTTGTATAGTTGTGTTTTGTCTATTTCTATGTTCATTTTATTTGCCTAAACTGCCTAGAGTGGTGAATCTTTCAGTAGGTGGGCAGGGTGTGTCTAAGAAAACAAACAAACAAACAAACAAACTGTTAGATGGTTGATTAGTATACTGTTACAGTATCAACCTTTGGGTACAAGGCCAAACTAATTATTGGTACCTTTTCAGTATCGGTTTTCTGTCTACAGTTGTCAGGATTCTTCAGATTGATCCCCAATTTTTAATGCCGTTCTCAGATTTTGCTCTTTCTTATCTGCTGATTTATTGGTAGCTAATAAGTATCTTTAAGCTGAATTTTAAAAAGAAATTAACATTGTCTCCAATATCTTGTGTTAGGAAAAATAGGAAATTGTCTTATCCAATTACTTAACTAATATTTTTCTTAAACTCCTATATCTTGGTACTTCTCATCTCTGAGGAAGGTAGTGTAGGACAATTCTATCTTACTAAAGTATGCATATTAAGCTTTATAGACATATATTAAATTGTTTCCTCAAGCTGTTGTATTTGCTTTCAGTTAATGGAAACATCAGGAACTGACATGCTCAATGATTCAGATAGCAGGGCACCAATTAGTCCATTGCATTTAGCTGTAAGTATTCCAATCACTAAATATTGATTACTTGTCTATTTTAGAGTACGAATACATTTTCTGTGTGATGCAACATAGAGTTGATCTATGCTTTGAATTTGATTTTGAGCCAATACTTATTTACAGTTGTTAAAACTGAGCATTTAATATCATTTTGTAATGTGTACATTTTGGCTTCAAATAAAACTTAGGTTTTTTTAATATGATAAATGTGTATTATTTCCTCTAAAGTTGTACAAATTTTCAGGCTTACCATGGACACCATCAAGCTCTGGAAGTGCTAGTACAGTCTTTATTGGATCTTGATGTCCGGAATAATAATGGAAGAACACCATTGGACCTTGCAGCTTTTAAGGGACATGTTGAATGTGTGGATGTACTAATTAATCAGGGAGCATCTATCTTGGTAAAAGACTATGTTGTTAAAAGAACACCAATACATGCAGCAGGTAAAAAACCCTACTACTTAATTTTTTATACATATTAGAATAGTAGCTAGGAAAGGGAGATAAGCTCGTCCATTCTATAAATTCTCCTGGAAGGATAAGATTTATTGTGTTCCTCTCTGACTTGGACTGTTGTTGTGTGTGTGTTTTGCAGCTAGTCATTACTCTTATTCTTCATGTAATGCTTGCTTAACATGGCTGTAGCTAATTAAAAAGGTGCTGGGTCATACATCACTGTCATTTAGCTGCTGCAAGTGATGCAAACCTTATGTGAAGACCAATAGGAATTAATCTTAAGCATTTATGCTAGAGCATCAATTTTTATCTCGTTCCTTCACATACAGTAAAACCTCAGATAATGCTAAAACTTGGTTCCACAAGTCTTGGTGTTATCCTATTTTTAGTGTTCTCTGATACATGTTAAAATCCTATGGGATGGATCGGATAACGTTAAAGCTCCATAGAGATACGTTGTAACCGCACAGGCTTTAGCAGTTGTTATCTGATCCGTCCCATAGGACCTTAACGTTATTCAATCAAATTCTCCTCCACAGATTACTTAACGTTATGCAATTTTAGCGTTATCCGATCCAATTGTTATCCAGTGTTTTACTGTACTTCATTTCTTTTGTCTGCAGACAAAGACTGTGTTGCTTATTTGAGTCCAGTAAAATACTTTGGATTAATTTGTAAAAGGCCATATGTTGTTGTTAGGTTTTATTTTTATCTTAACACTTTTATGCAGTCAGCATGCAAAAATTCTTGCTAGGTAAGTAGTGGTAAAGACATTCCTAGCCTCCAAAGACCCAAGGAAATTGTTCTGCCTACATCCACTCCTGAATCTCTGCAGGGATGCCATACTTTGCAGATATTCTGGAAGAAAATTGCAGAGCAAGGGGAAAACAGAACAGAAATAAGGTTTTAAAAATATTTTTAAACCGGATTGCTTTGAGAGTTGGCACCTTCTGTCCAATTCAGCCTAGACAGAAGTTCAGTCAGAGGGGAATGTCGTAAGACTTATACAGGATACATGGAATGATTCACCACCACCACTGAACTTAGACAAAAATTGTGCTTTCAAGGCCAACTGATGAACAGTGTGTGACAGGCCACCCATTAAAGACTGATTCTATCTTCCTAAGATGTGCACGTTTTATGTTGTACCCGACCTGCGATGCCAGCTGGGCACAAGATGGAATATCATATCTAACTCAAGTTGACAGTCATCTTCCACATGTGCCACTACAGAAGGGCAGTTCTAGATAATCTTAGATGGTGCAGGGGCTCATATGAGTCCTGACAGTTCAGTATGAATGTGGGTCTCAAGCCATTTAGGACTTTAAAGATAACCTCAGTATAGCCTGGAAAATCACTGACAACCAATACTACTGGTGCAAAATAAGTGTAATATGGTAACAACATTGTTAATAGCCTATCTGCTGTGCTATAGCAGTTGTGTCTTTTGTGCTGTTTCCAAGCTTATCCTTAAATGGAGTGAATTACAGTAATCTTATCTTGAGATTACATTTGTTATAGTGTAGGTTTTTTGATTTTGCTATCTTTTATGCTGATAGTTTTAATATTTGTTTTATTATTTATTCATTCTTTTATCTGTTATATGTCTCGTGTCTGAGACCTAATGTATTTTACAGTATAGTTATGTTTTCAGATTTTATCATATATTTTAATTTTGTTTTATTGGAGCATAATATATTGTTTTTGTATAACTCAATTGACTTGAAAGCTTTTTTGCAGGATATTTAAGTGTACAGAATTCTGAATTTATTATAAATGTTTAAGCTAGGATCCAAAGAGAAACAGCAGAAATCAAATACATCCATTTGTTGGACACCTATCACAGAGCCTTAAATATTAGCCAAGGGCTTCTGGGACATTATTAAATTCGATACACAGATTGCTATATGCTGCTAGATATTTTATATACTGTATTTTGGTGTATTATACCACCTTTACTAACCTTCCTGCAAATCCTCTTTTACAACATGAGCACAACAGGATGTGCCCACACAAGTAATAGGTTAAACCAGTAAGAGGTTAAACTCATTAGCATAGGCTTTGCTTGGCAACTTCACACTTTTAAGATTGAAAGGGGGACATTTAAAACTAATCTGAATAATCATTTGTTATTGCTAGCTGTAGGAAGCTATATTGATATGCATGCTTGTTTGTTATTTTGCTTGATTACTCTTTACCTCATTGCTTTGTGATCCATTTGCCTTGTGACATTTTGACCCATGGATCTGGTGTATATAAACCATGCCTGGAAGTTTTACTCTTTTGTCTGAAGATGTGGACTTGATCCACGAAAGCTCACAGTAAAAATATAGCAGTTAGTCTTTAAAGTGCTGCAGTGTTTTTGTTTTTATTTTTTGTTTTCTGATATGCCTGAACCACAGACTAACAAGCTACTATTCCTAAAAAATCTGAGTTTGTTTTTCTCAAAGGAGAATAGAAGTTGATCCACCAAATCCACTTGGATTGGTGAGTCAACTCTAATGTAATTTACTACTACAAGAAAGAGGAACTTGGCCAGTAGAACTTAAGCTAGCCCTTGATTTCTGTGGATCTAGATACATACATCCAGATACAGTCAATTATTTTTGTGTAACACAGGATAGATATTTAACAATATGCTGATTAATATGTCCAGAATAAAATCACATAAATCAAGGTTTCATCTGATTATTAAGGTTTTGAAAAGACATTTGGGCTCATTTTTGTGTGGCGAAAGTACAATGTAACATGAGCTCCAGCTCTCTGCGTTCCAAGCCATTGGTCTCATTGGAACTTGTACTTGGAGAAGAAGGTGCTGAATGCTTTGTGTTAGCTCCCAAAACCTTTCTGTTTGTATAGTAAAGCATTGTGAGGAGCGGAATAGGGCATTTTGATTCTGGCTTTAGATGAGCTCAAACTGTTTGTTAGTGAACTTTGAAGAAACAGATACAACTGATCTTCAAAGTGATTGTTTTTAAAATTGTGCTATTCTCAACCAGAAAACAATGATGACTAAATATTTTGATTTTTGATCATATATTTCAGCTACAAATGGTCATTCAGAATGCTTGCGGTTGTTGATAGGAAATGCAGAGCCACAAAATGCTGTTGACATTCAAGATGGAAATGGACAGTATGTTTTAATTTTTTCTTCTGTTTCTTCAAATGAGCCAGTTGAAGTTGCATAGAAGTGTGCTTATCCAGTTTATGTAACCTAGTTGATATGATTGGAATTTAGGTGAAATTTAAAGGTCACCCTTGCTTGAAAGCTGGTCATATCCAACTCTAGGGTACTGTGGTCATCTCCGTTTTACAGCCAAAGAGCCAGCACTGTCTGTCTGCAGATATTTCCATGGTCGTGGTCATATGACTAGACACCAGTGCCTATTTATCTACTTGCAATTGCTTTCTTTCTAACTGCTAGGTTGGCAGGAGCTGGGACAGAGATGGGAGCAAGCTCCGTCATGCAGGACTCAGGTATCGAACTGCTAACCTGCCACTCTTCTAGTCATCAAGGTCTTAACCACTAAGCCACCACAGTCTGTCGGAGTTTACCACGCAATAAAAATGCTTCTTTCAGTCCAATGCAGCTAAATACCCTTTGAGTCCTATAAAAGCATTTAAAAAAGAAGAAGCATTGACTCACATTTGTCTGACAGTCTTTTTGTTTGTTTGTTTGTTTGTTTGTTATTGTTGACTGCTGTGGGTAGCTTCAAAGGGAATTCATCAATGGCTTGTCGCTGTAGGATTAATACAGAGGCATCATTCCTCCTTCTCTTTGCAGTCCCTGCTGCCACCTCCCATATTGTCCTAGAGCAGGGTTCAGCAAACTTGGATCTCCAAGTGTTCTTGGTCTTCAGTTACCAGATGCCCAAGTTAGCACACCTGCTAATCAGGGCTTCTAAGAATTGAAGTCCAAGAACATCTGGAGCACCAAGTTTGCTGACCCCTGTTGAGAGTTATTCAGAATAATGTTGTGGTGATACTGGGGACTGCAGAGAGAAGCCTGAATCAGAGGATATTTCTATCCTGTCCACTTTTTTAAAAGCATCAATGGAACTCTATGAGCACAAGTTTGGGTCTCTTCCACTTAATTCTGATATTGAGAAAATATTTCTATGGACTTAAGGGTCTGCATGATTGTTGGCCTACATGGCGATCTTGTCCCAGAAGATACTGTTTAAGTATCTTGTCCCAGATGATACTGTTTAAGTTTAAAAAAGGGATGAGAAAGGAGTGTGAGAAGGTAGTTGTGGCCCCTGAAGTCTTTAGGCAGATTGAGTTGTACAGCCCCTGAAAGTTGCCAATCCTCAGTGCATTTACAACCATACAGTGATCTTTCTGCTGTTCATTCTGAGAAGAGAGGTTCTCTTATTTCCATTTATGGGTTTGGCAGAAAAGATTTTAGTCACCTTTCTTTTAACAGTTATTGCACTTGTAACATTCAAGATTTTATAGCTGCTAATGTGAAATGTATGTGGTCTTATTTAATCTCCTACTTTTCCAGGACTCCTTTAATGTTGTCTGTTCTCAATGGTCACACAGACTGTGTCTATTCGCTGCTTAACAAAGGAGCAAATGTAGATGCCAAAGATAAATGGGGAAGAACAGCATTACACAGAGGGGTAAGAGACAGAATACATGTATTATTCCATTCTTGGTTTTTTACTTCAAAAGATAGCATTGTTGAAGTTCAATATTAAAATACAAAAATATCTGGTTGGAGCTGGATTAAATTAATTGCAGTGAAGTTGGGGGAATCATTGATCTGAATGAAAACTTAAGTGCAATTTATTCTAGATCTAGATCTCTGTTGGTATTTATTTTGGAGATTTGTATCCTGCCTTCTGGAATTTCAATATATTTTACTATTGTATTACAGTGAAAAAATACAATTTTCTAAAAATGGTATATATCGTACAAATTAGGTAAAGGTAAAGGTTTCTCCTTCTTGAAAGCCAGTCATATCCGACTCTAGGGTTCAGTGCTTATCTCTGTTTCAAAGCCGAAGAGCCAGTGCTGTCTGCTTCTGCAGATGTTTCCATGGCCATGTGGCAGGCATGACTAGACACCGAGGGGCACGGAACACTGTTTACCTTCCCATAAATTAGGGTGCCTTTATAGATCCAGATGCTTTGTGCTTCTTTTTCTTTCTTTATTCTAGTTCTGAGCATTTTTCTTTATATTCCTGGTATAGTCCGTTATTATTGACCAGGGAGCCATCAGTTTTCCACTCTATGCTCCTAGCTTTCAACCATAGGCTGTTATATCTTCTAGTTTGTCCTATCTCAGCCTTTCTGTATCTATCATGAACCTAACAGCAGAAGTGGGCAGCCAGGCATCTATAGGGGAAGAGGGCGGTGGTATTCCTGATGGAAATGCAGATCAATTTTGGCAATTGTCCCCATGCAAACTCATAAGAGCTTTTTTTGGACTGCAAATAGTCACCTTCATGTGGCTCTTGGTACAAAATGAGGCCAATTTAGTGAAGCAGTTGAAGGATCACATATAATAGTTGAGGGAAGTAACTGATTTTTTCCCATGATGCATGCCTTCCTGCACAGCATATACTATATATGTTACATTTTTCCAGGCAGTTACTGGACATGAGGAGTGTGTGGAAGCACTGATTCAACATGGTGCAAAGTCCATATTACGGGATTGCAGAGGACGAACGCCTATACATCTGTCAGCTGCATGTGGACACGTCGGAGTATTGGGGGCACTCTTACAGTCAGCAGGATCTGGAGATGTAGTGCCAGCCCTAACGGACAATCATGGATACACATCATTGCACTGGGCCTGTTACAATGGTAAATAAAGAAAAAAATTGAGAAACAAATACTCCAGAGCAGAGAAAAACCAGGATAGACTGTAACCCTACCTCTTCCATGTAAGCACCTTTATTTCCAAACTCCACAGCCATATTCAGACTCATCATCTACAAATCAGAGAAGTTAGCAAGGTAATAAACATCCAAAATAGAACAAGTCAGGTAGGAAAACAAAAAAGCGTTTGAGGCATCTTAAGATGGACTGTGGACTACTTCATCAAGATACATTCTGCTGGGAAAATGTGAAAATCAGCTACAGGATTCTTGCTAGAATCAGGCCCTTTAGTGATTTGCAAGTGAAAAGAATATTAAGTGTGCAAAAATTGGGCACCACATGTTTTAACATAACAATACAACGCTGGTGTGGTCTATGGGAAAAATAAAATTTACTTATCAGACCAGATAGTATATGTACTAGCAAATTCTTCAGTCCATACAAGAAAAATTAAATTAAAACCAGATTCCAAATACAGTGAACATGTGTGTAGGATATGGTCTATTCAGCTTTTCAGTTAAAACTGCTTAACTTTAATTGATATTCCACTCTTAACCATTTAATTTCACTCAGGAAATATTACAGAGATGCTGTGACATCATAGCCATTCAGAAATGATTATACAAGACAATGATGACCTGGTTGTTAGGAGGACACCAAAATGTACATCATTTGCTAATGATTACATGATACAAGTACGGTATATTGCTTCTGCATTGTAATTTTATTATTTTGTCTTTGCTGTTGGCATTAAAAATTTCGTTAGGTCATGACACTTGTGTGGAACTTCTTCTGGAACAGGAAGTTTTTCAGAAAATGGAAGGAAATCCTTTCAGCCCATTACATTGTGCAGTGTAAGCAACTGATATGTAACTCCATTCAGTTTTACTATGGCCTTTAGCAAATTTTCAGTTATTGCAGAACTAATTGCTTGTTATTTTTGTATAGGATAAACGATAATGAGGGTGCTGCCGAAATGCTAATTGACACTCTTGGTTCTGGCATTGTAAACTGCACAGATGCAAAGGCAAGGTAAGTTTCAAATTACTAGAGAAAAATGGTGGGGAGGTGGGTGGGAGGATGGATGGATGAAGTGCCTTCCTGGAAGAAGGCATGGCTGGGCTGGACCCTGGCCAGTAGCTTTCCACAGTGCAATATTTTCTTAATAGGTCCTCCTCCTTTTCTGTTTAGAGATTTCAGAATCATAACTGTTAACTATTAACATTCTGTTGATTGATCGGTTTCTTCGCAATTATTAAATGTACTCTTTCCCTCTTTTCAGAACACCCCTTCATGCAGCAGCCTTTATAGACCATGTAGAGTGCTTACAACTTTTGCTTAGCCATAATGCACATGTAAATGCTGTAGATTCTTCTGGAAAGACCCCTCTTATGATGGCAGCAGAAAACGGTCAAACAAATACAGTTGGTAAAAAGAATTTTTTGTGTATATTTTGTTTCATGACCATATATACTGTCATTTTTAAAACTATGATAATCACAAATAGCTTTGAGTAAGTAGAACCTAAAAGATTTCAGGAAAAAGGAATCGTACTGAACAATAAAAAAAATACTGAGTTTTGTTTGGCGTAACCTCTTGTGGTTTACAGCCACTGAAGAAATGGGTTTCATGCCATGAAGGCTTGCGCGAATTAAAATTTCTTAATCTTTTAAGGTGCTACAAGACTTTCTGGTACAGACTAATTGGTACAGTCTTGAAATTTGAGAAATTTAATGCAGCTGTTTTTATTAATACTTCTGTTGATGATAGAAAATAGATTAGGTTCAGAATAACAAAACTGAGCCCTGAAAGTAATACAGTGTCTATAAGAAATGATTACAGCAGTATCATACTTGCAAGATAAACCCTTTTGCGTCTTAAGCTGAAATGGGAACTGGTTGCCACTTGAAAAGAGGCTTAAGGGATAGAGAGTATAAGATGTTGAATGACAGAACAATAGAAAACTTTTTCAGAAGAGATTAATTGTGAGATTGGAAGTCTCTCAACTGTATTTGCATTTCAGAATGGAAAAATCCTGCTGAGCTAGTATTTGTGTTAGATGGCTATAAAAAAGAAACTGGCTTTAGAAGAAATTGACCTTTTCGTTAATATAAGGTTTTATTTTTTTTCCAGAGGTGTTGGTTAGCAGCGCAAAAGCTGATTTGACCTTGCAAGATAAGTGTAAAAACACTGCACTGCATTTGTCTTGCAGTAAGGTAATAATCTCTTTTGTTCATTTGTTTTGAAGCTTGTTTAGCTAAAATCTAGAGATGTAACAAAGGCTGCTGACGTCATTAGCAGCGGTGGTTTTTCAATAATTAAAATTTTCTGATCTCCCACAGTGGAAGATGCTGAAGCTCTGTTGGGATCCCTTTAATTGTGGGGGAACCATTGAGGGCTGTTGGACTGGGAGGGAGATCTTTAATTTCTGAAAATTGCTGCTGTTGGCGAAATCTTCCTGGCAGCTCTCAACAGCTTCCAAATGACTTAGGTATACTTTTTTGCTTTCCTTTCATGTCTTTTCTTAGGGTCATGAAACTAGTGCCTTGTTAATATTGGAGAAGATTACAGATCGAAATCTCATCAATGCTACAAATGCAGCATTGCAGACGTAAGTTTGGAATCATATGAAAGGTTGGGCATAATCACAATTTAGTGTTATAGGCTCCAGCATGATAATAATGACCATCAAATTGCACTATGAAAATCCTGCATTCCTACTTTCTCTGTTTTTAAATCTTACCCTAATTCACCAAAAGAGGGGTGTGGGTGGGTGTAATATAGCTTACAGTATGATGGGTTAAACTTAGTTCACATGCAAAAAATTACAGGTGACATGCCCCAAGATTCAAATATCATCTTAAACTATACTGAGGTGTTATAATTCATCTAAACAGACCATACATAAAATAGAGTTTTGTAGACTAGTGATTCCCATCATCATTTCTGTCTCCCTTCTATGTGTGAAAAGCATTGAGTCTAAGATAGGGAGCACTACTGTCTGTGATGGCTCTCCATATCACTCAGGTATTAGAAAGCCAGGGTCTGAACAGATATGAAAAGTGTCCATTGATAGTAAAGCCTTCCTTGTTTAGATCTGATAGGCACGAAATGTAGGATAGTGAAACCCAGAGAAGGGTTGGGGCAGAGCCTGGACCATTCTCTGCTGTACAGAGTAAGGTAAAGGTTGTTCATGCTCAAAAGTCAGTCATGTCCGACTCTAGGGTTTGGTGTTCATCTCCGTTTATAGCCAAAGCACCAGCGTTGTCAGCATCTCCAGATGTCTCCGTGGACATGTGGCAGGCATGACTGAACACCGGAGTGTACCAAATGCTTTTAGTCTTCCCACCAAAGTGGTACCTATTTATGTACTTGCAATTTCTTGCTTTCAAACTGCTATTTTGGCAGGAGCTGTGGTGGAGACGGGAGCTCACTCTGTCATGCAGCACTCGGGTTTTGAACTGCTGACCTTCCACTCGTCAAGTTCATCGTCTTAACTACTAAGCCACTGCAGTCCCACACTGTGCAGAGTGTATTTACCCAAATTATAATGGCTGGATAGGACCATAATCTGGAATAATACAAATGCACTACAATAGTACCCCGGATAACGTTTTGACTTGGTTCCACAAGACCCGTCGTTACCCGGTTTTTAACGTTGTGCGATACATTGATCACACAATGTTAAAAAAAGCCCTGTTTCCCTGGAGGCTGCAGCAAGCCAGAACGTCGGGAGGTGGGGGAACTTTGGAAACAGCTTGGATCGGGTTTCCCCACCTCCCTGGACCCGGCCGGGGGGGGGGGGTCAGAGACCCCAAAATTGGAGACCCCCCCTTTTTTTTTACCAATTTTGGGGTCTCTGACCCCCCTGCCGGGTCCAGGGAGGTGGGGAGACCCGATCCAAGCTGTTTCTGGGCTTCCCCGACGTCCTCAGCCAGTGCAGCAAGCCAGAATGTCGGGATTCGAACTCTGACATTCTGGCTAAGGACGTCAGGGAAGCCCAGAAACAGCTTGGATCGGGTCTCCTGCCTGCTCCAGAGAGATCAGAGGACCCAATCTACAGCTGCAGGGTGGCTGGGGAAGCTGACGGGGACTCCCTGTCGGCTTCCCTAGCCACCCGCCCTTGCCTCCGCAGCTGTGGGGTGGCTGGGGAAGCCGACGTGGGAGCCCCCCGTCAGCTTTCCAGCCTCCCCACCCCTGCCTCCATAGCTCCAGGGTGGCTGGGAAGCTGAACGGAGAACCCCGTTCAGCTTTCCAGCCACCCTGCTGCTAAGAACGACTGTATCGGATAACGTTAAAAATCGTGTTATTCGATACAAGATTTTTCCAAAAATCTTGTAACGTTATGCGGTTTTCACGCTATACGGTATTCGCGTTATCCGGGGTATTACTGTATTTGTATCTTCCCTGAATTATGATAATTGACTGATTCTACAGTTTCATAATAAACTAATTCAAAATAATATTTTGGATTACAAATCAGTTTGTCTCACTCTTGGAGAACATAATTTCTACTTTAGTAAATACTTATTTTGATTGGATATAATTTCCACTCCACAAGAATTCAAATCTAATAATAAAACATGTTATTTTAGACTCAGTCTTTCTATGCATTTTAATTTGTTCACATAGAGTCTTGTCACAATGAATGGATATTTTCCCCCAGGCCTTTGCATGTTGCTGCTCGAAATGGATTGACAGTTGTAGTTCAAGAACTCTTAGGGAAAGGAGCAAGTGTACTTGCGGTAGATGAAAATGGTAAGTAGACAGAAGCAGGTAGAACTCTTTTAGTTAATAACAAAAGAACCTGCTGAATTAAATGATGTAACACGCTCTCTTTTCAACAGTTACCAGTCAAATGCACGTGCATGCACACACATACACACACACACACACCTGCTGTTGAGAGGTATACATTCTCCAAAAGTGGAGGTCGTGTTTACTTGTTATTTATTTATTTATTTTATTTACTTTTTATGCCTAATACCTGCTAGGTAGTCTTAAGTGTCAATTTATCAAAAGCTATTTTTAAACTGCTGAACCCAGTAGTCGCCAGCATATCTTGTGTAAAGGCAGTAAATCCCATCAAGCTAATTATAGGTAACGTGAAGCAGTTTTTATTTTCAGTTCAGAAGTGGTTGCAAATCACTTTCAGTGAGCCCATATGCTAGTGCACAGTGTGTGCTTCATTCTGCTTAGGAATTGGCTAAGTGAGGCATGTGACCATGGTGTGTGTGTGTGTGTGTGTGTGTGTGTGTGTGTGTGTGTGTGTGTGTGTGTGTGTGTGTGTGTGTGTGTGTGTGTGTGTGTGTTCCTTTATACAACAGGTTGTACATTTGATTTCAGAATCATTGTGCAACTAGTTGCAAAATAGACAGCCTGCCAAAAGGGATAGACTGCTTGTGTGAGTATTGTTGCAAATATGGCTTTTCTCAATAGATTTTTGGACTATACATTTTAGACAAATTTTAAATGACCACAGCTTTTAAAAGGTTTTATTAATAGAATGAGATATGTATGACAGTTCCTAGTTCCTTGTTGGGAAAGGGCCTTTTGAAAGATAAAGCATTCAGCCAGATAGTAGTAGGAAGACAAATAATGTATTGGTTAACTGTCCTTTGTGTTTATTGTTGCTCAAAGGGAATGGCCAGCACAAATGAATACAGGGAAGCGAGTGATGGGTGCAGCAGGAGGCTTATGTGGGTCTCAAGAACCAAATCAAGGTGGTACATGCTGCCAGTTTCTTTAGAGTAGAACTTTCCTGCTTACAAAGGAAGATGTACTTTCTCATATATAACAGTGTTGTTGTAGGGGCAACTGTAATAGTAGTAAGGTAGGATTATACTTTCCCCAAGATTTAGGAACATTTCTGCAGTGCTTGATCAATGCTGGTAAAGATAAAGGTCATCCTTGCTCGAAGCCCAGTCATATCTGACTCTAGGGTTCAGTGTTCATCTCTGGTTCTAGCCAAAGAGCCAGCGCTGTCTGCATTTGCAGACATTTCCCTGGACTTGTGGCAGGCATGACTAGACACCCGAGTGCATGGAATGCTGTTTACCTTCCCACCAAAATGGTAACTATCTACAGTACTTGCAATTTCTTGCTTTCAAACTGCTATGTTGGCAGGAGCTGGGACAGAGACAGAAGCTCACTCTGCCATGCATCGTTCAAGTCTTGAACTGCTGACATTCCAGTTGTTAAATTCAGCTTCTTAACCACTAAGCCACCACAGTCCCAATCAGTGCTGACAAAATCACAAATTAACCAAACAAGGAATTCCTTTTTAGTTGTCTAACACACAGGGGTGCCCAAACTACGGCTCACAGGCTAGATCCAGCCCATGGTGCCAAATCACCTGGTCCACTCCACCCATGCCACTCCCAGAAGTCAAAGTCAGACACACCCACACATGTGCAAAATGCTGCCATAAATGACCCACAGCTGTCGTAAATGCATTTACGACAGCTGCGGGTACATTTACAACAATGTTTTAAGCAAGTGTGCACATGCTTTATTTCAGCTTCTGGTGGGAGGAATCACATGACCGGCATGCTCAGCCATGTGACTGACATGTGGTCTGAAAAGTTTGGGCACCCCCTGGTCTAACATATTCAGAAAATATAGACAGATTTTGGACCTACCTGAAAATAAAATTATGATTTTATTTTTACTTTAGGCTATACACCAGCTTTGGCCTGCGCTCCTAATAAGGATGTGGCTGATTGTCTAGCTCTTATTCTGGCCACAATGATGCCCGTTTCATCAAGCAGTACGTTACCTTCTCTTACATTCAATGCCATTAATCACTATACCAACACCTCAAAAACTGTCAATTTTGATTCTTTGCCAATTATCAGGAGTGAACATAGTTCTTACTGTAGTTTCAACAACATTGGGAGAGAAGATGGCTACCCATATGCAGAAGAAGATGAACTTAATGACTCGGATTCTGAAACTTATTAAGAAACTCAGTCAGAGGTCAGAAGAGTGAACTTGCTTGCTGAATTTCAAGCTGTGCTGGAGAAAGCAGTCTTTTTGAATATGGAAAGGACAACCTGAGGAGAACTTTACAAAAATGCGTGGGTACATGTGAAAAATGTGTGGGACTCCCAAAAGACTTTTCAAAAGCAAGTTATGCAAAGGAAATGCTTGGAATCCACAGTGCAAAAAAAAAATTACATAGAATGTTATTTAACTACAGTGTATTGGGTGCCATGAATAATCCCAACAAGTCTGTGCACCGCTGGCTGTATAAATGAACACACAGTTATACAACAAAGAGGACAATAGAATTAAATCCTACCAATAAAACTAAGAACGTTTTGAAGGCAATAATTGAGTTTGGTACAGAAGGCATTGTTTGTGCAGCAAATTGCCAAAGGACCAAATAACTTACTTTTTTAATTAAAGAATTTTTTTTGAAAAACTTGAATAGTTTAAATAGGTAAATAGTCTTAACCACCCTTAAATTACTTTTGGCTATTAATCTTGAATTTGGTTCCAGATAGTGATTTGTTTCTAATCATCTAACAGCCTTCCAATACTGTTAAATGAAATATACAATGGAAAAATATTTTCCATTCTTTTTCTCTTTTAAATAATTAAAAAAAAAGGGGGGGTATCTCAATCTTAAATACTAAAGCTGTAATTAGTTGAACCATGAATGGTCAGGGTGAAAGATGTACAGAATAAAGGAAGGGAAGGCAGTCATGCAATCATTTATTGCATAGCTTTCTTTTATTTACAAAAAAAGCCCCTTGCTGTTTTAAAGATATATTTTTATTCAGAATACAACATGGGTAGTTATTTAGGCAAGTGAAACTGCATCAAAAAGAGAATTGCAATATCCTGATGCCCTGGTAAGCTGCCTTAGGGGAACTAAGTTTTCTACAACTTGCCCAGTCCTCTATGTCTTAACAATATAGTGATATTTCTGCCTCTCTGAATATCATTTTTTTAATCCAACGTTTTAAGGGACCTGATGTGGCAACTAGGATCATCTCCCTGTTATTAAAAGGTATTTTAGTGTTGGATCTTTGGGAACTATACAAACTGCTTCAATTTACAGTTTTTCAAAAATATTGCTCTTTCTGTCATAATAAAAACTTGACCTAAGTTTATAATGGGCCACCGTAAAAAAAGGTTTTACAAATTGAAGTATGGAAATACCCCCCCCCCCCCGGACATCTAAACTGAAGTTTGGTAAAAGAGATATTTGCTTTATTTTATTCTGCTTTAATTGAAATGTAACTGTTGAATTATTACTTGCTTATGTACTTGCAAGAACATCATCTTGCATTTTGAGATAAAAAACACAAACTGATCCCAACCTTCATTTATCCTTTTTTGTATTGTGAAACTGGAAACCTTATTGCCATTGTAAATTATCAGCTTGTTTTCTGAACATAGTGTGGAAACACAGGACAGTATTTTGATCTATTTGATAATTTTGTGGGTTTTTGAAGAATTAATGAGCATGTACATAGAAATAGTGACTGCTTGAATACTGTATTTACTTGCATTCTTTCAGTACATCAAGATTTCTGTGTATATTTTACAGAGTATAATAAAACCCAGATGTGAGAGTTGTATTTAATGAATAATTTGTCTACCAGTGTGGAATAATTACTGTACATGTTTTCTTTAAACGGCTTCATATATTGAATATCTCAGATTTATAAATCCTATTCTTCACATTATTTTTAAGTTCTCTTGATTTGAAACAAAGATAAATACAGTAGTTCAGATGCTTGAAGTAATACTTGATAGGCTACTTGATTGGTATATTTTGATCAGTGATTGATTTACTGAAATACTTCAAAGATTATATGGGTTAATATTGTTGGATACTTTTGCTTTTCTAGATCACTGTCCTGAAAACTCTTAGGTAATCTAAGATGAAATAATGGCTTACAGCCTGTTAATCAAAAAGTCTCTTTGCCAGGATTGGTAATGCAGCAATCTAGTTGTAAATTAGCTTTATGGACATTTTTGAAAATTGTGGATTCTTCTTCTGTGCCTAGGCCAGGCATGAAGCTGCCAAAATGAAGCCACCTTTTGGTGAATTTATTACAGTTCCTTTCTCCTAACCTAGTGTGAGAAAGATTAGCCCCATTGCCTGGGGTACGCCCGATTGTGGTTCAAAAATGCAATCTTCTAGGAGGCTCTTTGTGTACCCCAAAACGCTGGATAAAATACTTCCCTTTTTCATTTAAGTTACTTTTTATTGTAGTACTGTTTTATGGTGACTGAGATTGCCAGATTTTGGTGCACTTGAAAGAAATGTGATTATTTCTTTTACACCGGAGTTCTTAAATGCTGTTAAGAATAACCTTTTTAATCAGTTGAAAAATGGAACTAAAACACACCATATTGTTTAAAATAACAGTATAATACCCAGCAGTACTTTTCATCAGGGCGGCATAGGTTCTGTTCGTTCGGTAAAAAGCTATTCAAATGGTAATTAAATGTTCTTTTGTCTTAGAAGTCATGTCTTAAGCAGAAAAGAACACCCACAGAACTGCAGTCGTGTGAGATCAACTTCATGCAGATTTTCTGTACACTAAATACCTCGGATGTTTGCATCAGATAACGCTAAAACCACATGACGGCAAGCAATCTGGGGGAGAAATTGCATTGCATAACGTAAAAATCCTATGGGATGCATCTGATAACGTTCGCTCAAGGCTGTGCAAGTTTAAATGTATCTTTATGGAGTTTTAACGTTATCCGATGCATCCCATACGATTTTTACGATATCCAATGCATGCATTAGATAACATTAAAAATTGGATAACACTAAGACTTGTGGGAACCAAGTTTTAGCGTTACCTGAGGTTTTACTGTATGTGGATAGCAGTTCCAGCGGAAAAGACTAATGTGGAAGCAGTCTAAGGTTTAATATAGCTTCTGGTGAAACCCTATCATAGAGTAAACAAAACAGAACAGCAAATAATAATAATAAAAAAAATAATATAATAATAATGTTGCTGCATCTTAAAGACTAACTCTTGTATTTAAATGTGAGCTTTCATAGACCAAGTCTACTTCATCAGACTTGGTCCTTGAAAGCTCACATTTAAATACAGGAGTTAGTCTTTAAGGTGCCACAACTTTTTTTTTTGCTAATCTGATCTATTTACTCTCTGTGCTTGCACAGACTAACATGGCTATCACTGAATGTCTTAGTCTTCAGCTCAGACTCTTGATGGAAGGGAAATTTGCAATCCAGGCTTAACACATAGGACACATTCTTTGCCTCGAGAGGTAAAATCTGATGCTAACCTTTTAATTGTATGTCCATTACACCATAAGTTAATTATCAAGTCATTTTGCATGTGACAAGAACAGTCTTCTTTTATGAGCAGAAACCAACCTGTCTAATAGCCGGTCCATTAAAGTCCAAGCCATAATTGCCAGTCTGTTTGGCCACTCATCCATAAATTTGCTTGGTATGTCTCCCGTTTCTCTCTTCCTCCTCAGATTTGGCAATTTGTACTCCCTGTCTTTTGTTCCTCTGGTGATACTTACCAGGAACATTCCTACACCATTAAGCCTGGGCTAATTAGAGCAAGGGACACATGGAGGAATGCTGAGCTGAAAGGAAATGGAAGCAAAAACCGCTGGGGGAGTATAGTGGTTATGAAGATACGTAGAGAGCAAGTGACTGCAGCAGTTCTGTTAAGCAAAAATGAGAAAACAGCAGTGGCAAGAAGATCAGTTTTAAACACAAAGGTGAGAGCAATAGATTTTCCCATAGGTATTCACATGTAAGCCCTGTTCCTTATTTTCCTCCCTTTCAATGCTAGAATTTGCACTATTGATAGCACACTATTTTCAAAGCTGATTGGATCCGGTAACCCAGAAGATTTGGATCTGACATGGTTCAATATGAATTCTAAAGTCAATACTGTCAATGCAGGGGAAATCAAAATGTGGAGATTTATGATCTCTAGGGATATTATTCCCCTTACCAGTCTCTGGGAGGGTTCAAGAGATTTCATGTGTTTTGGACTAAAAGGAGCCAGTGTTCTGGATTATGTTTTGACTTCCATCAGCAACTTGGATTCCGTTTCCTGTATGCATGTAAATGATTATATGGACGGTGATCATTTCCTTTTAACACTTGGAATGTGATAGTTAAAGCAGGGCATAACTTGCAATATAAATCTAGACTATGTCACTTAAAATGGGGTATGTGTGAGTTTAATAACCAGGATTGCTGTATTTCCAATCGCCTGGGCCAGAGAAGCAAGAAATGGAGATAGATGGGTGTTGATTGTCCTCGATTTGGAGCACAGAAGCACTTTCTACCAAAGTGTCTTGAGATGCCTGAAACTCCTGCAAGGATCTTGATGCAACACTTAAGTCTACAGTTGAATCCCAAGAGCCCCTGAGTAATCAATGCATTCAAATAACAGTTCTCTTTATTATTAGATACCCAAATTAACCATTTTGACTGGAGATTTCTCATTCTGCCAGATTCATATTTTAATCCTTCTCATACCATCTTCCATATAAACCTGCTGTTACTAAGCCAGAGGATCCGCCTTTCTTCTGCATGACATAGTAATTGTTTTTCCAACCCAGAGAGTCAGCAAAGTCCAGGGTAACGCCAGATCTTAGTAACAGAGGGAAGACAAACCTGGTACTGAAATTTCCTTGGAGCTGAAAATCTATCAATCCAGCGGCCTGGGTCACTTCTTGTCCACAAGTTGTACAGTTAAGTCCACCACACTTCACTAATACACATGCTTGTACATAATACGTTCCATGGACGGTGTGCAAATTATCAAACACTCCTAAAGCATAAAGTTCATCAGACAAAATGAATTTCTGGTAACTTAAGTAACAGCAAAGTGTATGGGAGCAGATGTGGATGTCTCCTTTGGGTTCAGTAATGGGCCTTAAAGTAAAATTGTCATACATCATTTCTCCATAAAAGAAAGGGAATGCTTCCTTAGGGACTTCCTTTGCTATGCCATCGCAAGCCTCCTGGTTCTCCTTATAACAAACCGGAGTATCTATATGAAAGCTTGAGAAACTCTCCTGTATGTTATTGCTGGATATTCCACTGTTGTGCGTAGAAGTTTCATGCTCTGATATAACAGGGATTTCTGCTACTATAAGCTTGCCACTAAAACTTTCTGTATCATAGTAAGTAAAAGACTTTGATGGTGTATATATACCACTGCCTGTCATACCTAAGTCAGGATGATGGATATTTGCTGCCAAAAGATTAATGTTAAAAGCAGTTGCAAAAGCTTGTTGAAATTCTATGGCTGAGAGAAGTGGAAGCTGGTTCATCCACGCCGTCGGATAGGCAACTTGTTTCACATGGTGTTGCATGATAAGATTCACAGTTGGTTCATAAAACAGAATATCAAAACAAGTAAAGACTCCAAATTTGCCTGCAAAAGGTGTCTCAAAAATGGTGTAATCAATCTCAGGTGGAGTGTTATAGGCATATTCAAAATACAGGTTTTGCTTTCGGTATCTAGCTATGAGTGTACCACTGTCACTAAATACTAGGTCAGTGTTGAACTGGTATCTTCCGTCTGGTGGGCAATAGGGATCGCTGTGTGTGCAGAGCTGTTTAGTTCCCAAATTTGCCACAAGAAACACTTGATTCTTTAGTGCCATACAACTGAGTCGATGGAGAATCTGTGAAAACAGTATGAATTTAGAAAGAAAAGAAAGTAAATCCTCTTGTAATCGAGAGATAACACTACGCTATTCTATTAATAGCCTTGTAGATTATTTACACATGTACTAATTTACATTATTGTGTGGAATGGTTATACCATTTAAGTAAAGTACAGTAATACCTCGGATAATGATGAGACTTGGTTCCACAAGTCTCGTCATTATCCGGTTTTTAACGTCGTTTGCACAATGTTAAAAAATATGTATACCTGTTCCCTTTCCAAAGAGAAAAGGGAAGGGGGGGGGGAGATCAGCTTGCCTCTGGAAAGGGCAGTGGGGATTCCAATAGTGGAATCCCCCCTGCCCTTTCCAATGGGGTCAGAGAGCCCGAAATGGGTGAAAAAAACATTCTTTTTTCCCCGCCCACTTTAGGCTCCGTGACCCCGCTGCCGGCTCCAGGGAGGTCGGGGGACCCGATCCAAGCTATTTCCGAAGTTTTCCCCACCTCCCTGGAGACTGTAGCAAGCCAAAACATTGGCATTTATTTAGAAATTTTGCATCGTTATCCGATTTTAGAATTATCCGATGCAGTTGTTATCCGAGGTATTACTGTACTGTATACCATTTAAGTTGACCTCAAGTACTAGGTGAAGACCTTGCTTAAAGGTCTCAGTGTTTTGAGGTATACATATTTATAGTATGTTAGTAATTAGAGATATGTTTAATTAAACAACAAGGTTGATTGCTGCAGAAACAAATGACCAAGATACGTTGTTACTATGGGAGTGAACTGAAAACGAGCAAATTAGTAATGTTTGCCGCTGTTATCTTTAAATCCTATTAAAGTGAAGAGTATTCACTGGAAGTTATCTAACCTACCTCAGTGTCATTGAACAAGTCTGCTTCTTTGCATGGATTCCACTTCACAGAGAGAGGGGATGGAAGCAAATCCAGGTAAGGATAAATGGATGTCCTGGTGAAGTTGAAGCCATGAATTCCATCTTCAGGAAAGATGATTATTTGTGCTCCCTAAATTTAAACAAACATGTCTGTCAGCCAAATGAAGAACAAGAGAAGAGGTGATGTTATATCTTTTCAAGAATAAGTACTGGTAGATTGCTTTTAAACCAAACTTGCCAAGTATCAAAATGCACTGTACTTAGTACTATTTCAGTCAAGTTGTTTTTCCATATGATTGCAAAATTCTGAACATATCCATATACTGTAGTTGGATCTCATATACAGCTTTGCTGGAGAGCACAGCGCAACCACAAAAGTTATTCTCTAGATAACTCTGTCATCTACATCACAAGCTAGTTAGAAGCAGTCATACCAAAATCAAGAGGACTTACTCCATCATTCTTTTCAAGTGGTAAAGCATTCAACTGGATTAGAAAAAAGCATATTAACCTAGGTACAAATCTGGTAGATACTTGAAGCTTTACCTTGATGATTAGTCCTACTTTTGAGTTCCCATCTTTGTCCCAGCTCCTGCCAACCTAGCAGTTCGAAAGCAAGAAATTTCAAGTAGATAAATAGGGACCATTTCGGTGGGAAGGTGAACGGCGTTCCATGCGCTCCGGTGTCTAGTCATGGTTGCCATATGCCCATGGAAATGTCTGCAGAAGCAGACAGGACTGGCTCTTCAGCTTTGAAATAGAGATGAGCACTGAAACCTAGAGTCAGATACGACTGGCTTTCGAGCAAGGGAAACCTTTACCTTTATGAAGCAAAACAGTATGTGTTCTACTAACATCATTTAGATAAGCCTAATTTTAGTGGTAGGTAACTCCAAAATTAACTGTAGTTCAAAACAATCTTCCTCAAAATGCTGGAATATAGTTGATGTATAGTACTGAAATTCAACAATAGCAATAACAATCACACTTCTATACCACCCCATAGTGCACTTCACAAGGTAATTAGCATTTTGCCCCCAACATGCATGGTACTCATTTTACTAACTTCTTGAAACAAAAATAGAATATCTATATATCCAATATCGAATTGCCCCCACTTTTAGTGCAAATCAACTGAACTCCAAAATGTTCTATCCTTTGCTTTCTGTTTCCATCTCTGGCTGAACAGCTTTACCATCAGCTCACCCCATCATTTTCGGGGTCTGCCTAGTGGTCTTTTGTGGTCTCTTGGTATCCAGCCTGTTAGTCGACAGGCCCATCTGTTATCCTTGAGGTGGGTAATATAGTTCATTGATCACATAATGCAGTCTAGTTCTTTGGGGTAATTCCTTATTGCTAACCTTATCTCTGATTGTTATTTATTTATTTGTTCAGATTTATATTGCCGCCCACTCGCTGAGATGACTCAGGGCGGTTTACAGTCAAAACAGCAACAGTACAGTAATCCACACATCCATAATTCCATTGCTCTTTGGGTTACCGCCAGTTTTTCTTCCTCTGATTTTATTACTCATGTTTTAGATTCACACAACATTGCTGGTAATACTGTTGTATTAAATACAATTGCCCTGATATTCATTGGCAGACGGTTATCTGTCAGCAGTGTTCGGTTTATATTAAAGGCAATCCAAGCTGCTTTGCATCTTCTTATCGACTCATCACATGGTATGTTATCTGGTTGGATTTTCTGACTGAAGTAGACATAATCAGCTACTTCTTCAATCTTGGTTCCATTTCTAGTGATATGAATATGTATATAGCTCCTTAATTAACTTTCTTATTATACCATGTGCTTTTCTACCATCCAACAGCTCTTAATGTGTGCCTGCCACAACAGGGCAGATAATCTCCAAATTGTCAACCAAATATTTTTACAAAACCACTGCAAGCCTACCTGTTCAGCTGCAGCTGTCACTTGCTCTTCATAAATGTCTAGGTTTCTGCTCATCAGTTTTAACGCAGACTGTCGATCTGTGATGGCTGTTGGGTTGGGATTCAGGATGACATGGTGTTCATAAACAGCAGCAACATAATGTCCCTCTCTGTGACCATCTGCAGTAAGAACTTGATAGCAAAGAAGAACAAGTATACAGCTGCTGCCAAAACTGATGTCTGCCATGAGTCTGAAATGAAAGTACAGTAGATGTAAGTGGCACATGAGGAATACAACATAAAACATGTACAAACCAGCTAATGCTCTTGCCGTATTCAAATTCACAGTTATTACTTACTACGCTTAAACTGATTAATACAATTACTGAATAAGTAGGCCTATGTTGCTTCTAATTTTGTAAGAATCTGGTTCATTCTGCCAATGCATGAGATGAAGGATGCTCCAAAAACAGAAACATTACACTAGAGGTGTGAAGATTTGCAAATTTTGAACATAACTAGGTGAGAGCCATGTCGGGCGCTGGGGCTTGAGCAGTCTTAACTAGGCAGTGTTGCCCATCTCTTGTCAATGATGTTAGGCAGGGACTAAAACTCACCAAAGCATCTTTCATCAACATCGTTGGGCAAGGTGAAAGCAGAGGGCACATGTCATGGTCCGCCTAGCCAGCAGTTGGCGTGATCTCCAAATGGCTAAAAAACCGCATGCAGATGGACTTGATTTCTCAAGTCTGTTTGCAAGTGTGGAATGTCATCGCGGAGATGTCTACCAATGTCAATCTGTGACAGCAGTTTGGTTGAGATTCAGGATGGGCAAATGCCAACAGCATCTGAAATCCAAATAATAGGAAATAGCAACATTGGCTTGTATAATCCTCAGCATTAGGAAAACAGTACGCCTCCTGTGTGAACATCTTTTAGAAATTTTCTTTGTGGTTTCACACTTCCTACAGAAAACTACTGAATAAAATTTTGCATTTTACAGCAGCTTTTGTTCTGCTAAATTGATTGGTTTCCTTGTCCAAGGTATGTTAGAATTGTTGTTTATCATTCTGGTTACTGACTCTATTTTTATGCTCTTGTTTTTCCTCTGTTCTTTACTGCTGCCAGTTTTGGTTTCTTTTGAATGATACAGATGCATATAAACATTAAAAAATATATCATATGAGCACTTAACAAGGCCACATTCAATATAGAATGCCTTGACAAACACGGTAGGTAAAGGTAAAGGTCTCCTTTGCTCAAAAGCCAGTTGTGTCTGACTCTAGGGGGCGGTGCTCATCTTTGTTTACAGCCAAAGAGCCAGCGCTGTCTGCATCTGCAGACATTTCCGTGATCATGTGGCAGACATGACTAGACACCGGAGCACATGGAATGCTGTTACCTTCCTCATTGAAGGGTACCTATCTATCTACAGTATTTGCAATTTCTTGCTTTTGAACTGCTAGGTTGGCAGGAGCTGGGACAGACGACGGGAATGCATTCTGCCATGCAGCACTCAGATCTCGAACTGCTGACCTGCCAACCTTCCAGTCATCAAGTTCAGCATCTTAACCACTAAGCCACCGCAGTCCCTGACAAATACAATACTAAGGAGAAAATCTATATGTTAAAGGACAATATAGTGGCTGAATTGCTATTACTATGTCATCAGAAGCTTTCAGCTTGTTAGCATGTGAATAACAGTTCAGAAAAATGCCAATGTTAAAATAGAAGTTGCCAGTTCGGAACACTGAATGCATTCCAGCAACATGATCTTGCTATTTCAGGATGGCTGGTTATTACCCAGCATCATCATTTCTGAAGAAAATTGATGTGACACATTCTGTGAAAAATGCCCAGGGTTCTGGAAAGTTACCTGCTGACACTACCTTTCTCTAGCAGGCTCCAAATCAGAGATGGGGGATGAAGAACAAAGTGCAGTATTCAGCATTACTACTTGTATAAAATGTAAGTGATGTTTCTAAACTATTAAACATTTCCCTATTAAACACAGACACTGATCAGGTTCTTATTGAACAGGATCTTTAAAACAGGTTACTTATTTCTTTTACACTGAGAACACTTGTGTCTTGTGGTTTAAAGGTAAGGAAAGAAATTGTGCTTATTAGAGAAAATAACAAGGTGGTCTCCAACATTAGCCATTGGGCTAATATTCCTTTCCTCTATTAAAGTCTATTGACCTTGTGATAGAAACTTGTAAATGTAAAGTGCAAAAATAATATACTTTGTCTAGAACAGGATGGCCAACCTTGGTACCCCGGGTCTTCTTGGACTTCAGTTCCCAGAATCCAAAGTCAGCACACCTGCTCATCGAGGCATCTGGGAATTAAAGTCCAGGAACATCTGGGACACCAAAGCTGGCCATCCCTGGCAGTGATGGGATGACAAAAATTCTACTACCACGCCATGACGTCACGGACGTCACGGGCGTGGCCAATGTCATGACGTCATGATGTCATGGGCGGAGCCGACGTCATGACATCATGATGTTGTGGGCGGGGCCAAAAATAAAAATAAATAAATAAAATAAAAATAAACACACACACACACACCCCTCAGCCCAGCCACCCACCCAGACAGCTACAACACAAACCCGTAAATAACTTAAATAAATAAAATAAAGAAATAAATAAAATAAAAATTAAATAAAAATACAACCACCCACCCAAAACACAAATAAATTACCCACCCACCCCAAATAAAAAACCCTCACTTGCTTACCTTCCTTGGGACGACGAACCCCCATGGCCCGGGGCCACCCGGCAAGGCGCGCTGCCCCGACTGCGTCCTCCTCCTCCTCCGAAGGCCGCGGCCACAGGAGCCACCGCCTGCAGCCGCCGTCCACAGCCACCACCCGCCACTGCTGCCGCCGCCGGAGCTGCCACTGCCTGCAGCCCTGTGGCCTCCTCCTCCTCCTTGGGCCGGTGCCTTTTTGGCCCGGCTCCGGCCATGGCCAGGGGTGGCAGGCAGCAGTGGCTCTGGCGGTGGCTCCGGCCACGGCTGCAGAGCCTCCCTGGGCCGTCAGCTGCAGACAAGCCCCCATGCCCAGGGGACACCCGGCGGGGCGCACCGCCGCCGACTGCTGCCTCCTCCACTGGGCATCGCAGCCGGGCCAAAAAGGCCCCGGCCCAAGGAGGAGGAGGAGGCCACAGGCACCCGGTGGAGGAGGCGGCTGCAGGCGGCAGCGGTGCGCCCCGCCGGGCGTCCCCAGGGCATGGGGGCTTGTCGGCAGGGGACGGCCCAGGCAGGCCTCAACGTGCCCCGGGGGAGGTACCCTCCTCTGAGGGCTGGTGCCGCCGCCACCACCCTAAAAGGTACGGTTCCAGCTCCAATATAAAAAAAAAATTAAATTGGAGCAAAAATGGCTCCAATTGACTGCGCATGTGCAGAAACTCAATCTGACGCATCTGCAATACGTCAGATTGAGTTTCTCCGCATGCGCAGTCAATTGGAGCCATTTTTGCTCCGATTTTTTTTAAAAAAAATTTCTTTCCTTGAGGCGTCCGGAACCTGACGCCTCAAAAGTTGACTACCCTCCCGGAGAACCCTCCAGGATTGTTCCTACCGGTTCCAGGGAACCGTATGGAACCGGGGACATCCCATCACTGATCCCTGGTCTAGAAACACAGAATTCTACTCATGTCATGAGGATTCCCTATTCACTTTGGAATACCCTCTGGTCCTTCTCTGGAGTGAAAACCCAATCTTAAATCAGGAGACTATCTGGGCTGAAAATGAGGGACAAGCAATGGCACTTCCAGGCAGGGAGTTGTCAAAATTGTAGAAGGAGCTTGCAGTAATTAATTGAGCTTCTGCTCACAGGAAACCTAAGTAATAAATACTACAGAAGATCAAACCATTCACCTGTGGTCTTGATCCAACCTACAAACAGCCCAGTCATAGCTCACAAAGAGTTTAGAGCAATGTTTCCCAATCTTCAGTTTTTGGACTTCAAAGGGGTTCCCAAGGCTTGTGGGCCAGATCTGGCCCATGGTACCATTTCATGTTGCCACCCAGCTCTCCAAGGGCATTTAAAAAACAAAATGGCCACCCCAATTGAAGTTGTTGGGACAAAATGCCCCCCTCCCCCATCGTGCAGGCAGGGCAAAATGGCTGTCCGGCCCTCGAAGCTGACTGAGAGAACATGACCTAGTAGTCCTTGGCTTGAAAAGGTTGGGAACCCCAGCTTAAGTCAGTTCCTCAAAGCACTGATCAGCCAATGTACTGACTTAGGTTTCTGGGATTTGAAGTTGCCCTGTGCGGCCTGGGTCCCACGTTGGGAACCACTGGGTTAAGTCTCTCTCAAATCCCTTCCCTCTCAGAAGACTGTTGGAAATCCTGTTCTCTGATATTTTGTACAGAAGGCATGTTTGCAAAGGGGAGAGGGACACTCATAGTTGCTGAATAGCTGTGTGTTAGGTATATGGGTGAGAAGCCAGAGGCTGGGAATTTAACACTCCACTGTGCCTCCTGGGGTGTGTGGGGCTAGCTTCTGTTAACCTTGAGCAAGCTTTCCAAATCCAGAATGACCTCAGAAGAAGATAATGGTGAACCACCTCTGTGTATTTTCTATCTAGAAAATGCTGGGGGAAATTGCCACTAGTCATAATTTTGCAATAGTTTCATGCCAGCATTTTAAGCATTTAACCACATACAGGATGAACCATATCATGAACTACATCCAGTGATAAGTTAACGATTATTTACTCACAATGAAATCTACTGGGCAATTTAGCCATGATTAACTTGAGACCCGGTGATTTCGACAGAACAGAAGTCTGACTAGGCTATGTTGGATCCAAGCCACAAAGGGGAAGTTATGAAACTTATAACTGGGCAGATGGGATGCAAATACAGATCCAAGCAAAAAGAAAAACAAAAGAAGGCAACAGTCACTAAAAGTAAGCAACAGAGAGAGAACCTTTAACTCTTATCAGAGTCTAAGAATGGAACACTGAAGTTAATAGAACAATTTAAAATTTCTCAGGATAATTGTTTAGCAACAAACAATGTAATATTTTAATGTTTTTTATCTTAATATTTCTGTAGAATTTTTACCTGTCATATTTATGTGTAAGCCACCCAGAGTCGCCTCGGCAAGGGGGCGGCAGTAGAAACGTGATTTAATAAATAATCAAATAAACAAATTTTAATATAACTAATTTTAACTGCTTCGTTTTTCAGTTTTCCTTCTAATTACATTAAAATATATTGTAAAAAATGTTTTAAAACATGCATTTAAAGAAAAATTGCACATATTTTTACTATGCTCAATATTTGAAAAGCCAAACCTTGATGTTGTTGCCATGCTACCTCAAATGCACCCTATTTTTAATTTCAGTGTGCGTATATAGTTATACAAGTAACCTGTAAGAAAACAATTTACATTAAGATAGAAAATAGAGCAAAATAAAGGGAAGGAAAAAATGCTGGGGCACCTTAAAGCTGCCCAGAGTCTTTGGAGTGGGGCTGTGATATAAATTGAAATAAAAGAAAGAAAGAAAGAAAGAAAGAAAGAAAGAAAGAAAGAAAGAAAGAAAGAAAGAAAGAAAGAAAAAAAGAAAGAAAGAAAGAAAGAAAGAAAGAAAGAAAGACTAAATGAGATGGCTAGATGGTATTGTAGAGACAATGGGCACAGAACTGAGCGAGTTGAGGAGGATGGTGGAGGACAGAAGTGCCTGATGGACAGTGGTCCACCATGGGGTTGCAAAGGGTCGGAATTGACTGTGCAACTGAACAACAAAAGGACTAATTGCTATACTGTACTATATTTCAATGTGAGCTTGATCCATGAAAGCTAACATTAAAATATAGCAGTTAGCCTTTAAAGTATCACAACGTTTTTTGCCTTTGCTTTTTGTTTTCTTTCCTGTCTGATATGCTTGCACAGTCTGACACACAGATCCCATTTCGAAAACTTAAATTGGGTTTCTCAACCTTGGATCCTCAGGGGGGTTTTTGGACTTCAATTCCCAGAAGCCCAAGACAGCACTCCTGCTGATCAGAGCTTCTGGGAATTGAAGTCCAAAAAAACCCTGGGGACTCAAGGTAGAGAAGCTAGATTTGACTGAATCTGGATGCAGCCTGCACTACACAACCACTGAGTCTGATTACTTCCCAGTCCTTATTTAATTACAGTCTCTGTATCCCAAGCTCTCTATTACGTTATCTCTTGGGGGATTGTCTTGAGTATATGACCAACCTTTGGCCAACCGAAGTCATCTGCTCCTCTGGTCCTTGGCTGGAGAATGATTCCTACAGTTCCGCCCACTTCCTCCATTCCTTTTCCCTTTAGCCACGCCCACCTTATTTCTTATGAATGGGGCACGTGTCAATCAGAAGGCAGTGTGCTTCCCATTGGCCCAGGTTCACACATCTGATGCTAGACGCGCTCTGCTCGCGGGAGGGTCCCGGGGATTCGCGTGGAAGCGATGGCGCCTCCGAGTTCGCTGCAGGAAGACGAGGAATGGGTCAGTGGAGCTCAGGTCATCGCGGAAGCCCTGAAGGCGCAAGTAAGGACGTGGTATGGAGAAGAGAAGGAGAAGGGACTGAAAAGGAGAGGAAAAAAAAATAGGGTCTTAGCTGGATCAAAGAGTCTCTTGCTAATTAGCCCCAGTCACCGATGCAGATTTACTCCCAGATCGCATCACTGTCAGAGATCACTTACAGACCTTGGCTGAAAGCTGCGCAAAAGGCTTTGATTTAAAATCCCAACAACCTGTTCCCATGTTCATAGAATGACTGAATTGGAAGGGGTCTTATTTTAGGTCATCGAGTCCACCACCCCTTGCTCAATGCAGGAATCTGAATCACAACAGATAGGACAGGTGGTTGTCCAGGTCTCTCTTGAATGCTTCCAGTGTTGGAGCGCTCACCATCTCTCCGGGCAGTTGTGGTTCCACTGTCGTACTGCTCTAACCATTAAGAAGTGTTTCCTAATGTTCAGCCTATACCTGGCTTCCTGTAGTTTCAGTCTGTTATTAAGTGTCTTGCACTTTGGGAGGATAGAGGACAGATCCTTCCCTTCCTCATGCATATCTTTCAAGCAGTGGTGGGCTCAATATTTTTTACTACCACACTGTGGGTGTGGTATGGTGGCCGTGGCCAGGGGAAAAGCCCTGTGTTGCACCTGAATTAGGATGACTTTATTTCAAAACTTGGATGGGCAGGGCCAGCCAGAATTTCTGCTACCAGTTCTGGTGAACTGGTGCGAAGCTGCTGATGCCCACCACTGCTTTCAAGTATTTGACGCGTGCTATCATATCCTTTCTCGGTCTCCTTTTCTCAAGGCTAAACATGCCTTGAGTATGTCCTCTAGTCTGGCCAGGTTGTCCTGCTATGGTAATAGAGTAGACCATACTGCCAGTGACTTAATGCCGAGTGTCTGGTGGCAGTTCACTAACCTGACAATCCTGAGGACTAGCGGCCTTGGCAAAGTCCACGGGAAAGGGTGGTGGTCTCAAAGTGGATTAAATCCCACTTGAATACATCCTGATGGATGGAAGCATCTTCATCAATACTGGCCTAGGGCTGAGTAGGATTTTGCTTGCCAAAAGGGCTCAGGAACAGAAAGTGACTTGAGCTGGATTAGTATGCAGGCGTCACGCTGTGATGCAGAAGGCAGATGGAAGGCCACTGCATTATATTCACAGGACAGTCTTCAGGGCTGATCACCATGATAATTGCCAATATTTGAAATCGGATATGGCAGAAGAAGAAGAAGAAACCTGCACAGTTCCTGCAGTCTTTTCTCATATGGCTTGGTTTCCAATCCTCTAATCTTTGTTGCCCTTCCCTGTCCTGCTCTAATTTGTTTTCATCTTTCTTGAAGTGTGGTGCCCAGAACTGGACACAGTACTCTAGATGTGTTCTAACTAGTGCTGAATAGAGGGGGACTAGTACCTCATGGGTTTTGGAGACTATACTTCTGTTAATGCAACCTTTTCTGTTGTTCAGTCGCACAGTCGATTCCGACCCTTTGCGACCCCATGCCAGGCACTTCTGTCCTCCACCATCCTCCTCAACTCACTCAGTTCTGTGCCCATTGTCTCTACAATACCATCTAGCCATCTCATTTTTGGCCGCCCCCTTTTTCTTTTGCCCTCCACCCTTCCCAGCATTAAGGCTTTCTCAGGTGAATCCTGTCTTCTCTTTTACTGTCCAAAGTACTTTAGCTTCATCTTTACTATTTGACCTTCTAAGAAGCAGTCAGAGTTGGTTTCTTCTAAGATCGACCTATTTGTTCTCTTCACTGTCCAGGGGACTCTCAAAATTCTCCTCCAGCACCACATCTCAAAGGCATCTATTCTTCTGCTCTCAGCTTTCCTAATGGTCCAGCTCTCACAACCATACATTGCCACCGGGAATACCATTGCTTTGACTATACGAATTTTTGTTTGCAATGTGATGTCTCTACTTTTCACTATTTTCCCCAGGTTTCTCATCGCCTGCCTCCCAAGAATCAGTCGCCTTTTTATTTCATGGCTGCAATCACCATCTGCAGTGAACTTTGATCCTAGGAAAGTCACTGCTTCTAGTTCTTCCCCATCTATTTTTCAGGGACTGATAGGGCCTGTTGCCATTATCTTGGTTTTCTTTATCAATATAAGCCAGCTTTTGCACTTTCTTCTTTCAACCTAATCAGGAGCTTCTTTAAGTCCTCCTCAGTTTCTGCCATTAGGGTGGTATCCTCTGCATATCTCAAATTGTTGATGTTTCTCCCAGCAATTGTGATTCCTCCATCCCTGCATTGTGCATTATGTGCTCTGTATAAGTTCAATAAGCAGGGTGACAAAATGCAGTCTTGTCTTACTAATACAGCCTAAAAGAGGCATACTATCTTTAGTTCAGCACATCTGGAGATCACTGAATAAGCAGCCACATCACACTGTTGACTCATATTTAGCTTGTGATCTACAACTCCAAGCTCCTTCTTGCTTGTAGTTTTACTGAGCCAATTATCCTTTATCTTGTAACTGGGGTTTTCCCCCTAGGTGTATAACTGCATTTCTCCCTATTAAACTTCATTCTGTTGGTTTAAGTGAGTGTTCAAACCTGTCACGATCTTTTCAAATTCAGCTCCTATCTTCCAAAGTATTGGCCATTCCACCCAGTTTTGTGTCACCTGCAAATTTGATAAGAATCCCTTGCATTTCTTCATCCAAGTCATTTATGAAAACGTTGAAGATCACAGGACCCAGAGCTGAGCCTTGTGGTACTCCACTTGTTACTCACTCCCAGTTTGAAAAGGAGCTGTTAATAAGAATTCTCTTGAGTACAGTTCTGTAACCAAGCAATAGAGATTTCACAATGATTACATAACAAGATTGGAGCAAAGGGCGTTTTTTCTCTCCAGCTCAGATAGCTTTGATCAGAAGGATCCTAGATGCGGGTGAAAGGTGACAATCTGCTAGAGGCTGTCAAAGAAGGACTTAAATATAGTGGAAGATCACTTGCTCTCTATACATAGAAAGTTTGTTTTAATCCTTGGCATCTCTAGTAAAACAAGACAGGAGGATATTTGCCACTCCAGATATTGTTGGACTCTGGTTCCCATCAGCACCTGCCAACCTGGTCAATAATGAGAGACAATGGGAGCACTAGTTCACCAATATCTAGAGGGCAACAGGTCTCTTCTCCAAAGTTAAAAGGATGAAGGCATGGATGATGGGGGAAAAACACTGTCTGTGACCCAATCAGAGTAAACTAGCCTATGCTAATTTGGTGATCTCCAAATGTGCTGGATTAGAGATAGTATGCCTCTTATTAGCATGGCCATACTGGTTTTAATCCAGTGTTTGGAGGATGCCAGATTGAGAAATGCTGGAGTAAACCACATTGGGATAGAGGAATTACATTTCTGTGTCAAGAAGGAAAATGTATCTATCAGTATTTCACAGAGTATTTGATTACAGTTCTTCACCAAAACAAAACTGCTCCTGTTTATAAATGTGGGATACCACGCTTCTGTATCCATGATTCAAAACACCAGAAAATGGCCCAGTAATGCTACACAATATCATGCCCACATTTGGCAGCAGGAAAAAAGAGGTCAAACCTTATCTATAGCAAAGGGCAGCCTGAATGCAGAGAACACTGATGGCATGCTTCAAAACACATGTGAGACTCCAGTCCCGTTTAGCATGCCTTACTTAATCCATGGACAGTACCAGTTAAGATAAGATGAAATGAAACATTCCATGCTCATATTCCACTTTTCCTCAAGGTTGCTAAAAGGACCCATGGTCCTCAAAACAATCTTGTGAGGTAGGCCATCTAGCTATCCTTGTAGGATGGAGAGAATAAATGCTAAGCCAAAGTCAAGCCAGTGAATCTGTGGCAAAGGGGCAATGCCATTTCTGTTGAAAAGAGTATTCCTTTTTTTTAATCTGCCTCATGTTGCATGCCTCACATTACAGATCATATGCAAGCCTTCACTCTAGGCCAATGATGACGAACCTTTTAGAGACCAAGTGCCCAAACTGCAACCCCAAACCCACTTATTAATCACAAAGTGCCAACACAGCAACAGGAGAGGAAGGAAATGCTCCCACTGGGCTACTGGGTAGAGGGTCAGGGTGAACTCTGTGCTGCGGGGAGGGAGGAAGCGCTCCCATTGGGCTGCTGGGCAGAGGGGTGGGGCAAACTCTGTGCTAGGGTGACTACATGGGTGCCCACAGAGAGGGCTCTGAGTGCCACCTCTGGCACGCATGCCATAGGTTCGCCACCACTGCTCTAGACAACCTTCTAGCAGTCCTTTCAAGCCACGCCATTGGACACAGCACTAACCATTAGGTGGCAGGGCAATTTGTTCAAGAGACTTGGGCAACACAGTATCTAAAACAAGTAAACATTCATGAGAGATGTGACTACTAGCCGTTATTTGCTGTCTTCTGTAGATCAGCCTTTGATCTCATCCAACAGACCCTTTCTTAGATCCTTTCACTATTGTATATTTTCATTTGTTCTGGGAAATAGGATTTGTGGTGCATTGGTTTATAGGTAGGATTATTAGAAATGTCCCTTCTTGATTTGGCATCCAAAATTACAATTCATTTCTCTCCCTAACAAAATATTTATTTCGGTTTGAGATTGTAAATAGTTTGAGCAGACAATTCTAATTTTTTAAAAAACTTTATTTCAGCACATAGAATACATGTTTGGCATCGTTGGGGTTCCTGTGGTTGAAGTAGCAGTGGTTGCTCAAGGAAATGGGATTAAATATATAGGAATGCGCAATGAGCAAGCAGTAAGTATCTTTGATTTGGTGGTTTATATGTGGGGCTTGAAGTCTTCTTGTTTATTCTGTAGCTGTGATAACAATCATTTTACTCACAGATGACCTTTTATAGATCAAAGATAAACAACACATATGTAAGCAGTCTCAATTTTAACAAAATGATATAACAACTTTAATGTAACCAAGAACGTGGCAGTTTCTATACAGTTCTTACTAGAACTTGGAAAGGATTTTTGTACTCCACAGACTTTCCCAGAGAGTATGGCTACTGGTAGTGGATTCTGGGAGCTGTAGTCTTGTTTGCTTCCTGCTATAAATTCCTTTGAGGCAGGCTAAGGCAGTGTTTCCCAACCTTTAGTTTTTCGACTTCAATTCCCAGAAGCCTAAGTCAATTCCCCAAAGCACTGATCAGCCAGTGTACTGACTTAGGCTTCTGGGAATTGACGTCCCCCAATGGGGCGTGGGTGCCATGTTGGGAACCACTGGGCTAGGGGTTATTTTGCCTCCAAGGTCTTTTTGCATACAATTCCAAACAAGCCATAGCAGTCCAAGACATATTGAAGGCCAAAGGTTCCATTCCCCTATGGGGGAGGAAATGGAACTGAGCTGGGATTTATCACCCTATAAGATCTGTGTTTTCAGTGGCTCTCCTTCCATTCTTCCTTGAATAATACATGCTGGAGATCATCTTGAAGATTAAAAAACAAACGAACCATTCCATACATGTGACCTGCTCATAAGTCAGTTAATATGTTTACAATTTTAGTTGAGTATTGGTCTGCATCATAATTAATGGAGACAGCTTTAACAGTCTAAATTATAGCATGACTGTTGGTAGTGAACAAAGGGGAAAGTGGGGCAGCACCCTATTTCTTGAGATTTCAAGGTGAAATGTTGACACATAGGGATGGGCCTTTGTGACAAAAGAGAAGGGAGGGAGAGAGATTTCAACTGCAAAATGGTGTGTGTGTGACAGATGACAATGTAGAGGCAGACTGATGTTATTTATTTGTTTGTTTGTTTCCCAAGAAGTGAGATATATTATGTTTGTTCTGAACTAGATGTTTGCTTATCCTCATTCATCACAATGTTATCTGACTGGATGAATGCTATAATGATGCTAATGTTTTACAAACTGGTCCTGTTGGTTCACAATTTAGAAAATTGTGTAAGACGTGTCCTAAAGAAACCGACCTTGTGTCAACTGTTTTTGAAAGTGTCTCCTGTTTTCAAACTTATCACATTTTTACAAAAAGACAAAGTTGCATCTGAGCATGTCTAATTGAATGCCCCAAACCCATTAGAGTAAAGCACAGGTTGGCAGCATCCCAATCTCTGAGAATTTGTGTACAAAGTCTCCCAGGAACCCTAAGAGTCTGAAGTCCATGAGTTTGCAAGAAAGGGAGATAGATTCCCCCAATGCTCTAGAAGGGGGTCAGCAAACTTGGCTCTCCAGATGTTCTTGGACTTCAACTTCCAGAAGCCCTGATCTGCAGGAGTGCTGACTTGGGCTTCTGGTAATTGAAATCCAAGAACATCTGGAGAGCCAAGTTTGCTGACCCCTGTCTAGATAATTGGGGGAATCAGTCGCCCTTTCTTGCAAACTCTTGGACTTCAGACTCTTAGAGTTCCTGGGAGACCAAATTGTGCAATGTATTACTTGCCCAAACACCCACAAAATACTGCCCTGGCAGGTTGACCAAGGCAAGTTCTGGACTTAGTACCAGAAAGTATCCATAGAATTTAAAAAAAAAACAGACTGTAATATATTTTATGTATCTTTATTGGGGAGAAAAGGTTCAAAATAAAAACAATCTTGAAAAATGAAATTGTAAAAGTATATTTAAGCCACTGCATTCTGTCTAGGCAAGAAAACAGCCAAGTTTGCTGACCCCTGCTCTAGTACATCTGGCTACCCAGCAAATTGAGGCAGTGTGACCAAATGACTGGTGTGGTCTTTCCTATCCCACTACCGCCTCCCAGTTTCTTGACACTAATCTATATGGATGTCATCCAAAATCAAAAGTACAATAAAAGGGGAAAAAAACATGGATGCATATTGTTCTCTTTGAAACCTAGAAGCAGTGTCAAGAGGGTTGAATGTACCTGCAAAGTTTTGTGAGGTGCTTCAGCAATTGAGTTGACAACCTGTTGTTGCCATGGCACCCCACTGGTGAGGTAAAAGGAGCCTGGCAAATAAAACACCCACTCAGGTTGCCTTAAAACATTTGCCATGTTTTGTTTTGGTTTCATAAAGAGAAGAAAACACATCAGATAAAGTTGCCTTCTCTCTCTTTTTTAACCATAATCTTTTCCCCCTTTCTCTTTACCAACGATATGTGAAAACTGCATTCTCACCCACCCACCCACGTTAATTCTATACATCTATTTCAATATCCTGACTCCTACGCTGAATGTCATGGAAACTGTTCACGTAATCCTGCTGAATGCTGACTATTCTTAGCAAGTTAAGCATTCATGTTGTTATCCTTGTTTGTTCCAGTATGCATATTATACTTGGGAAATATGATAGAACTAACCCGGTCCATCTCTATCCTTTTAGCTTAAAGCTCAAAGCTGAGTCAATGGAGATATGAAAAACAGGGCCTGTTAACATAGTCTTGTCACCTGATACAGCATTTCTATTTACTTTACAAACCTGCATTTTAGAAAGGAGTCCTATTCTGAGACATACATGATTTTTAAATCATGCAGACTTTGACCAATCTGTAAGACAAGCGTGCAAAAATAATGGGAGAACTGAGCGTAATGCCTGGGAAGAAGGCTGTGTGGTGACTCTGCCCCAGTATCCCTAACCTTACCTTGTAGAGTAGCACTATCCCTGCAAATCTTGTTGTTCAGCATGGCAAGTTAGGAAACCTGAGGAGCTGCAGTGGTGAAGGCCCAAGACATTGGAAGCTAGTTTACTCTCCTCAGCTTCTGTTTTAGCTCTCATGTGTTCAAGATGCCTTTAATCTTCTACAGCAGTGATGGCGTACCTTGGCACTCCAGGTGTTCTTGGACTTCAGTTTCCAGAAGTCCAAGTCCCTGTGAATCCACGTGAATGGATTTACTGCACATAAGCTTCTGGGAATTGAAGTCCAAGAACACCTGGAGTGTCAGGGTTCACCACCATGGCCCTATAGAGTGAAATACGTTAGAGCATTCCTATTAGCAATTACACTTACACACCGCCCCATAGCGCTTTGTGCCATCTCTGGGCAGTTCACAAGTTAATTAGCATATTGCCCCCAACATGCTGGGTGCTCATTTTACCAACCTTGAAAGGATAGAAAGCTGAGTCGACCTTGGGCCTCATCAGGATTAAACTCATAACTTTTTGGCTACAGTACAGTATTTTAACCACTGCACCACCATGGCCCATTAGTGAGCTATTAGTGCTGTATAGTATTGTGTAAACTGAGGTACTGCCCACAGGAATGGAAGTACTGTACAGTAAAATCCCGTATAACAGCTAGTCATTGTATGATTTAATCACTATATGATGCATGCATTGCATAGCAATTATCCCTATGGGATGCATCTTACAATGATTATCTCTATGGGGAAAATCATACAACAACAAAAAAATGATGTATGATTTTTTCCATAGAGATGCATTGCATCATATAAGTATTTTAGTTTTTATATGGGGCACAATGTTTTTTTTTTCCAAATCCTTGTCGTTGTGTGATTTAATTGCTTAAGAGGCATTCGTTATACAGTACGTGGTTCTACTGTATTGTAAATTAAGCAATGTTAATTCAGAGTCATGTTTCCACTCTTGTTCAATTTCTGTATCTCCTCACAGGTGCCATCTGGTGGTGTATGGGAAAAATCTACACGTAATCTGAAGAAATTGTCCCTAACAAATATTGAGCAAATGTGGTCACACAAGTTGCAAGCTTGTGTAACCAAATTCACTGACCATTAGGGTCCCTTCCAGCCCTTCAAGTCTATGATCCATAATACTTGTTCCTCCTATATTATTACAAGTGGTAGCCAAATCCATACAACTGGTTAGTACAAAAGGGAGGCATACTTTCAAAAGGCTTGTTTCTGCTGTGCCTTGTGTTAGATCTGTGTGGAGGAAGTTGCTCTTTGATAATAACTCATGTGGTTCTTAGAAGCCACACATGTGTTTCTTGGCCGACATTTGTTGCTTCTGTGGACCAAAGACCCATTTTTAAAAAAGCTATCACAGGTTCTAGATTAGTGGTTCCCAACGTGGCGGCCATTTCCCACAGGATGACTTCAATTCCTAGAAGCCTAAGTCAATACATTGGCTGATTGGTGCTTTGGGGAATTGACTTGAGCTTCTGGGAATTGAAGCCCTAAAACCAAAGGTTCAGCAACATTGTTCTTGCTGGAAATGTTCTGGCTCGGTGTCATAGAAGCCTTGAAACATATCAGCATACAATCTGGTGAGAGATGCTACATGTGCTTCTGGTTGAGTCTGGGCTCATGTCCTCATGTATACTCACATAGATCTATCTCGGTGACCCTCTTTTCCTAATCAGGAGTAGCAGATAAATTTCCTTCCTTTGGCTCTCCTAGGAATCCTAAAACAAATTGCTCTTTTCTGTCCACAACATGGACAAAATGATCTATGTGAAACAGGAGGGAAACCAGAGCAAGACAGTAGCATGCATATTCAGCAGTAGTGTACACTCTTTGGGTTTCAGGTGTTGTGAACTTCTGGTTTTAAAAAGTGATGTTAGTTGAGGCTAATTTATTGCTACTGCTACAGAAATTCTATTCAGCAGACCATTTATATGTCCTGTATCTGTCCTGTTTTCAATAGGCCTCATATGCTGCCTCTGCCGTTGGATACCTGACAGGCAGGTAAGATGTGTGCTTTAGGTTGTTTTTTGAATCGTTGCAAAAGGAATTCAAGTTCCCTCCAGCCAGAATTTCTATGATCTTGTTTCAATTTTGTCCCAGTGTTTGTACTTTATATGCCTTCTACTGTAGTGTCATGTTGTTTTAGATTGTAAAGCACAAGCACAGGGCTTGTCTTTTTCACTTTCTTTACTCATGTATACTGAAAGGGCTGCAGTGGCTCAGTGGTTAAGAAGTTCACCTTGTTAGCTGGAAGGCCGGCAAGTCAGCAGTTCGAGACCCGGGTACTGCATGATGGAATGAGCACCTGTCTCTGTCCCTCCTGCCAACCTAGCAGTTTGAAAGCAAGAAATTGCAAGTAGATAAATAGGGACCACTTCAGTGGGAAAAGATCTTGGGGACATGAAAGGAGCCTCATTTGGGCATCCTGTGAGCGGAGTTTCTCCAGTTAAAATCCTTTCAATCCAGAATAATTTCTGACATGAAAATTATTATTATTATGTATACTGAAAGTCTTTTTTTTTTGGCTGAAGGATTGCCTAGAGTAATAGCATTTATTTGATTGATTGATTGATTTCTATACTGCTCATCTGGGATATTTTCCCAGTCTGAGCGGTTTACAATAGTGGGTTCTCTGAGCAATTCACAAATTAATTAGCATTTTGCCCCCAAGTTGCTGGGTTCTCATTTTACTGACCTCTGAAGGATGGAAAACCCAGTCAACTATGATACTTGGTCAGGATCAAACTCACAACATTCTGGCTGCAACACAGCAGTTTAACCACTGTACCACCAGGTAGTTCAAATAAGCTCCGTATCATAATTAATTCTGGATGACACTGGGCACAGTCACCTGTACTGCCATTTCTTCTTATCAATTGATATGGAGAACTTGATTGCTAAACAAGGTAGGATAGTCTGGCTATGTCAGGGGTTCTCAACCTTTTCAAGCCAGGGGACAGGTCACACTCTCAGTCAGCTTTGAGGGCCAGACGGCCATTTTGCCCTGCCTGTCACCATTTTGTCCAAACAGTTTCAAAGGGGTGGCCATGTTATTTCTCAAATGTCCTTGGTGGGTGGGTGGCCACATGAAATGGTACCGTGGGCCAGATCCGACCTGACGGCCTAGGTTGGGAACCCTTGATCTATGTCATCACCCTTGCACGGTTGAAGAGAACAGTTTTCCTGCATGATTCATCTGAAGCTCAGATTGTTCTCCTTAATTTATTTCCGTTGCACACATTTTAGTATGTTCTTTGCTTGGTTTCCTTTTTTTAAATGCAGGCCTGGTGTATGTCTTGTTGTTTCTGGTCCCGGCCTTGTCCACGCTCTAGCTGGAATGGCAAATGCGAACGTGAACTGCTGGTAATGAACTTACATTTCATTCTGACATTTCTAAGTATTGATTTACAGTTGCAACGCTAATCACATGTCACGATAGCAGGTCTAGTATTGGTTTTTAAATAATTAAATAGATTTTGCAGAAGAGTTTTCAGACAATGCAGAATGCCAATATATATGTTGGCTTATCCGAGGACTTCATGTACATCTTATTTCTTTGAGTTCTGCCTGAACTCAAATGGCTTTCCTTACCATTTCACCTTCGTAGTAGCCACATGAGTCTTGAGAGAGAGTGCCTGGTCCAGGGTCACACAACGAGATTCATGGCTTAGCAGGGGCTTTAAACCCAAGAGGGAATTAGTTTGACACTCTAACCACTACAGCACTTCTCTGAGAGCTGATATCCTAAGCCATAGTAGATCTATTAAATGCATAGGTTTTCATAAATCAACAATTATGGAGGCCCTATTGTTCTTTGTAGTGGTCTCTGTGAATGACATATTTGATGCACATGGAAAACTCCTTAGAACCTTTCAGACCTGAAAGCTATAAGGAATACCCTCTCTCATGGCATTTGTCCATACTCCTAATAATCATCAATTGATTCAGTGGGTCTGCTCTTCTTGAGTTTGACATTTGGGTTTAATCTTCAAGTCTTATTGTGGTTCTGGTTACAGGGAGTGAGCTCTCTGCTTAAGAAATTTATCTGAAGAAGGGCAGCCTTGTTTTTTATTTAATCAATAATTTGGTTTTGAGATCCTTCTGATAGCTCCTCCTTATCATGTGAATGCAGTGGCTGTCAGGGCCATGATAATGTTATTGCTTGCAACTGTCATACGATCTGACAAAGTAAAACAGGAAAACCTCTCATCTTTCAGCAACTGTTCAGCATTTTTTTTAAAAAAAAACCCAAAGGTCACATCAGTCTGCTCTCATTTAAAATGTCTGTCCTGTTCTTCTGTTTTAACAAACTCTAACCAGCAGTTTGGGGCAGCATTAACAGCAGTTTGGGGCAGCGTTTGTATTATAGTAAGTGAACATTCTCGTGGGGGGTCTTCCTATTCCTGATTATGGTTAGAACTAAGAGGAGTTTACCCAGGATAAAACATTTGGTGAGACTAGGCCTGGATTAATTGTGGACCTGATACACAGATCATCCTACATAGCAGTCCTTAATAAATGTCATCATGCCAATTCTGTCTGTAGAAAGGCTGACCTGAATTCACCCCATTTCTCCACCACGGCTGCCAATAGTTAACGAGGGCTCTGGGAACAAAGCATTCTTTCCCTCCTTGGAAGGGAGACATGAGGCTCTCTAAAAATTGTTGCACTTCACAACTGGCCCATGGGCTGGGGCTGATGGGAATTACAGTTAAGTAACTTTTTGTGGTGGTGCACAAGTTCTCTATATTTTTCTTAGAAATTGCTTTGACCCAATCAATGTGGATCACTCATATGCATTCCCAAATTCTAGATATAGAAGTTTTACCTAATGCAGCATTATTTGTTTATACATACTGTATTGTTCTTTCAGGATTGGGGTCAAAATTTGTTAAAAGCATAGTATTTTACTCTTTAGGGACTGCAACGGCTTAGTGGTAAAGATGCTGAACTTGGTGACTGGAAGGTTGGCAAGTCAACACTTTGAGACCTCAGTGCTACATGATGGAATGAGCACCCATCTCTATCCCATCTCCTGCCAAACTAGCAGTTTGAAAGCAAGAAATTGCAAGTAGATTAATAGGGACCACTTTGGTGGGAAGGTAACATTGTTCTGTGCACTCCGGTGTTTAGTTATGCCTGCCACATGCCCATGGAAAGTTCTGCAGGCACAGACAATGCTTGGCTCTTTGGCTATAAGCACTGAGATGAGCACTGAACTCTCGAGTCGGATACAACTGGCTTTCCAGCAATGGTGACCTTTACCTTTACTATTTTACGCTTTAAGAAATGAAACATATGGCTTTTCCTCTTTTTTAGGCCTTTGATTGTCATTGGAGGTTCATCTGACAGAAATCAGGAGACGATGGGAGCTTTTCAAGAATTTCCACAGGTACATAGCTTGGTCTTTCTCCCTCATTCCAGTACAAGTGTCCTGGAAATTCTTGAGGATATAGGTTGCCAATAACAAATGGGAAGCAGCTTCTGCTTTGGCACATAGAAGTCTTAAATTTTTGATGTAAATCTCCGTCACTAAAAGTTAGGAGTTGAATGAAAAGCACTCCCTTAAAGTTCATAGTCTGAAAGGGAGGGGGGAATTCCCCTTTGTTTTCACCTGCTGCCGTGTTCTTGCTACAGATTTTACATAAAAATCAGCTTGCTGTAGATTTTATCTTGCTGTATCTTGTGGATTTTATCTTGCTGTAGATTTTACTTAAACATCAGAACACACATGCCTTAAGTTCAGTTTTTCATCAGAATTTTCCAGATTGTTTAAACTTGGGCAGGAACAGGGAAATTTCAGCAGCAGAAGCAGAATTGAATCTTTTAGGTCAAGGGTCAGCAAACTTGGCTCTCCAGATGTTCTTGGGCTTCAATTCCCAGAAGCCCTGACCCGCAGGTGCACTGACTTGAGCTTCTGGGAATTGAAGTCCAAGAGCACCTGGAGAGCCATTTTGCTGATCCCTGCTCTAGGTGAATGAAGTCGGTGGTCTCCCAGGGCAATTGAGCTCTTGTAATCTTTTTAGTGCAAAGTATTTTCTTCTAGTCTTATAAGAGCCGTCAAACTGCTGTTCTGTAACCAAAAACTGCTGCCATTGTGACTTTGATCCTGATTGTTTTCTAAGTTCTGGTCTTGAAAATGAGAAGGGGAGTTGTTTTAGTGAAATTTATTGTTTCCTTATTTTTAGGTGGAGGCCTGTCGGCTATACAGCAAATTCACTGCCAGACCAAGCAGTATAGAAGCTATTCCTGCTGTTATTGAGAAGGTAGGACACTGAAAACAACCAGGTTCTGTTTGTCCAGGAAACAGCGGTAGAAAAAAAATTCCACAAAGGTAGCTGTGTTAGTCTGTGTAGATTGTGTAGTGCTTTTAAGACTATAATAAGATTTACTATACAGTATATGGTAAACTTTCATGAACGCACTGCCCACATAGTATTGAAAAAGCAGAATACACAGTGAATGATAATAAATAGATAACAAAATTTATCTGGCCATTCTTATTTCTACATCACAATGAACAATATATCATAAGATCATCTTATAAATCAGGGATAAGCAGCTTTAGTCTGCTGATCAAGGGGTTACATTGGCATCTCTGAACCTACTGGCTGTTGCATTCCTCCTCCTCCTCTCTCCTTCCTGACACCTCAAATTTAGAACAAGGTACACCGAAAGTGTTTGCCTTGTTTTTCCTTCTTCATTCCTTCTTTTAAAATCAGTGTACACCAATGGATGGGATTGGGGTTTCTGCTTGCATACAACCAGATTCAACAGTGTGGCAGCAGATTCAGTAAAAACATCAGAGGTTGACAGGGCATTTGCAGTCTGTTGGCCACATTCTGGTTAACCCTACTATCTTCTTCAAGTGCTGTCTCCGATTGCAGATATTGACTCTCATCATGGCGATCAGTAGTGGCATTCCATTTGCCTTCCACAATGGCCATCCATTTGCCTTCCGCATTGCAGCATGACACCCATAAAACTGATCCAGTCACTTTCTTGTCCTGAGCCCTTTTGGCACACAAAGTCCTCATCAGCTCCAGGCCAGGATTGATTGCCTTTCATCAAGATGGATTCAAGTGGGATTTAATCCACTTACGGACCGTCACCCTTCCCAGTGGACTTTGCCATCCAAGACTGTTGGTCCTCAAGATTGTCAGGTTAATTAACCACCTCATGACGATCGTCATTGAGTCGCTGGCAGGATGGTCTACTCCAGTGATGGTGAACCTTGGCACTCCAGATATTCTTGAACTTCAATTCCCAGAAACCCTGATCAGCAGGTGTGCTGACTTGGGCTTCTGGTAATTGAATTCCAAGAACACCTGGAGTGCCAAAGTTCACCATCACTGGTCAACTCTATTACCATAGCAGGATAACCTGTCCAGACCCTCCTACAAGAGTAGAAAATAGCTCAAAGCTTTGGAGATCAAAATATTTCCATCTGTATTATTTCATATATGGGATTTACCTTGCATTACTATAAAAATGAATCAAAATAAATTTTGTTCAAATTTAGTGGAACTTAATGCCCAAGAACTGTGTATATCATTGAAAGCTGACACTAGAAATACCATGATACAAACCTTTGCAAAAAACATGACATTTTTCTGCTAACTTTTTTGTCAATACAGTAAAACCTCAGATAACGCTAAAACTTGGTTCCACAAGTCTTAGTGTTATCCGATTTTTAATGTTATCCAATGCATGCATCGGATAACGTTAAAATCCTATGGGATGCATCGGATAACATTAAAACTCTATAGAGATACATTGTAACCAGCACAGGCTTTAACGAATGTTATCCGATGCATCCCATAGGATTTAATGTTATGCGATGCAATTTCCCCCCCAGATTGCTTAACGTTATGCGGTTTTAGCATTATCCAATGAAAACGTTAATGCGATGTATTACTGTACCACGTTCTTCTGACAAAATACTTCTTTTATATAAGACCTGCAAAGAGTTCTTACTGCCACACTGCTGTTCCAGGTATTCTCTCGCAGTCGATAGCAAAGCTGCCCTGCAAAGTTATTTTTGTTGTGGCTCCTTTTAACTTTCCAGGAATTGGTTTTGTAAGGCTCCATAGTACTGTAGAAAAACAGTTTGAGCCCTCTGGCTTTTAACTGATAATGTTTCATGCTTTAGCCAGACAGTAATAGAAAGCATTTGAAGAACTGTCCCAAGCATTTACCCAGAGCTCACCCTACTTAAAATAGGCTATTTTAAGGAAATTTTCGTCTTGATAATTCCAGCTGCAACAACTCATACTATCATTAAGTAGTTCCTGGTTGCAAAGGGCTGCAAGCTAGGCTTCTCTGCTCTGTAAAAGATTCTGTTGTGCCTTTTCCTCATGGCATACTTGACATCCTTTACGCAGAAAGCCCAACATTTTGACCTTTAAACAAAAGTCCTAATTTTGATTATTGCAGTGTATTCTTTTTCTTCAAATGCTCTTCCCAATGCAGGCTGTCAGAGCTAGTATCTATGGACGTCCAGGTGCTTGTTACATTGACATCCCTGGGGACTTTGTAAATCAGCAAGTTAAAAAGAGTTCTGTTCGGTGAGTCCTTATGTGATGAGCCTTTTATTTAAGGGGTCTATTTACAGGCATTTTGACTGTTTGGGATTGCTTAGTAAAGTTAAAGCTTTCCCTTGCTCAAAAGCCAGTCGTATCCAACTCTAGGGTTCAGTGCTCATCTCTGTTTCAAAGCCAAATAGCCAGTGCTGTCTGCTTCTGCAGACATTTCTGTGGTCATGTGGCAGGTGTGACTAGACACTGGAGTGCACGGAACGCTGTTATCTTCCCACCAAAGTGGTCCCTATTTATCTACTTGCAATTTCTTGCTATCGAACTGCTAGGTTGGCAGGAGCTAGGACAAAGACGGGAGCTCATTCTGTCCTGCAGTACTCGGGAATTGAACTGCTGACCTGCCGCTTACATTGACTATATTTTTTGAGAAGGTAGAACATACATTCTGTCAACTGATCAAGTGCAAAATATTTGACATAATCAACGACACAAAATAGCTTCAAAATCTGTAGATCCCCTCAACACCATTTGCTGAAGAGCTCACTGCCATTTGAGAATTGTTCAACACAACCCCCAGAAATGTTCCATTTAATCCCTTGAAAATGCACACTCTCAAACCATGCTCCACTGAAGGCTGTTCTGGAACTTTCTGAGGCGCTTTTGATGTATGAGGGGGTCATTAGAATGGGAAGGAGGTTGGTACAGAAGCTTTGCACTTCACATAAAGTTGCTCTACACAGCTCTTTTGATCTTGTTTCTTGGGGAATAATTAGGTAAGAACATAATCCTTTTTTGCTTTTTGACAGAAGTAAGCAAAGAATATAGTGGGAAGTCCTTTTTAATACTAATTGGGGAAAGCCAAGTGAAAGTACAACATTGCTACAATTCGGAAGAAAGTGATTTATAAAGAACTGGAACAGTGCCTGCTGCTGACATTCTCTGTGTTCCCACTTACGTATTAAGAAGAAGAATATATAATTTTCCTGTATACACAGTTTGTAGTAAAATTGCCACCTATAGAGTAATAGAGACGTATTGGAGGGTGAACGTTTGTAGTGTAAGTCCTGTATAAAGAAATAGAGCTTATTTGGAAGGCAGTTGTTTTTCTTTAGTAGTAATGTGGCAAGCATGCATGAATACGACATTTCCCCTCAGTCTACCAGATTAGACTTTGCTTTTACAATGGTTATTTTATCCAGTTGCTCAACTGACTTCTCTATTCATTCTGCCTTCCAGGTATGTAGAATGCTGCCCGGCCCCTCCCATCAGCATGGCGGAAGAGGCGGCAGTCTTCACAGCAGCATCAGTCATTGCACTTTCTAAAAAACCACTTCTAATTATTGGCAAAGGTAATCTTTCAATCATGCCATTGATTGTAAAATACAGTGGTTGCAGTGTTCCTTTTCAGTGGCTTGTTTTGACTTTTCATAAAGCAGTCCCCCGCCCCCTTAATTTTGGAGTTAAAACCGGCTGAGGTCATATTTGGGGGATCTGAGGGCAGAAATAAATTGCCTTTTCTAAATTATCCCTTTATTCTTTTCTGTAGAATAAGAAGCAATTGAAAATGAATTTGCCAGAACTGAAAAAATACTTTGAACACCTGAACTTTGCTTTGTTGAAACAAGTGTTTTAGGATGCTCTAAAAGTGATCTCGTGGGGACTGCAGTGGCTTAGTAGTTAAGACACTGAACTTGACAAGGTCATCAGGTCAGCCTTTTGTGACCCGAGTACTGCATGACGAAATGAGCTCCCGTCTCTGTCCCAGCTCCTGCCAACCTAGTAGTTTGAAAGCAAGAAATTGCAAGTTTAGATAAATAGGTACCACTTCGGTGGAAATGTAAACAGTGTTCCATGCACTCAGGTGTCTAGACATGCCTGCCACGTGTTCATGGAAACGTTTGCAAATGCAGACAGAGATATAAACAGAGATGAGTACTGAACCCTAGAGTTGGATATAACTGGCTTTTGAGCAAGGGTGACCTTTATCTTACAAGTGATCTCTAATCGTTAACTGTTATTGGCTGAATTTCTTGTTAAGTGTGCTTTTTCATATGTTGTATATTAACTGAAAATGCAACATTGATCACGCCTGAAGTCCTGTTAATGGTCTAAAGATTTTTAATATTGTTTTAGTTCAATTTGGACCACAGTAAATTATTATCATTTCCTGTTAAACAATGACCTTCCTGTCAGCCAAGTTGTATTCTGCAGGTGATGTAACTAAGCTATATATTAGCAGGATACTTTTTAATGACACTTGTATAGAGCTAGTGGATAACTTAGCAAAAGCATAATCCTTATGGTTTTTGGAAGGGATTTGTGATATGTTGAATAGGATCTCTTGTGGTGGTTATTTTTCTTAAGTTCTACCATGAAACTCAGGAAAGGTGGGAGAAATCCTCAGAAGATACCTAACCAGGCTAAGATCATTTACCAACTGAGAGTACTTTACTTTGTATAAAATCTGCTGCCACCTTTCTTCTACTTTATTAAAGCCAGAATGTTTAATAACCAATATATGTCCTTGTAGCCTGTAGTCCGAATGGTCTAGGACTAGATTTAGTATGATTTCACTTAACCAAATCCTATTCCAAGCACCTGAATGGGTTTTATAAGTATTATTAAAAAAGAAGAAAATGTCAAAACCAAAAAAGTAGATTAAAAGAATTAATGGAAGGTTGCAGGTTTTCACAAAAAAATATATAGATGGAAATACACAGCAAGCACCCAACTTACTTTGGATAACTTGGAGTCGTTATTCAATGAGGAGTCTGCACATTGGTAGCTGTCTCCATGATGACATTACACACATGCAAATAGACTTGAGAAATCAAGTCCATTTGCATGTAGTTTTTTAGCCATTTAGATGTCATGTCACCCACTGGCTTGGCAGACCATGATGTGTGCCCTCCCCTTTCCCAAGGGATTCCACAGAGGACGCTTTGGTGAGTTTTAGTCCCAGCCTAACATCATTGACAAGAAATGGACAACACTACCTAGCTAGACCACTCAAGCTCCCACATCCCAACAACGCTCTCATCTAGCACACAACTAAAATGACAAAATCTATATCTTAACATCTACACATATACTTAAGTAAGCCTTTTAGATTATCAGAAAGATGTCAAGATGTCCCTGTCCTATTTTCCTAGAGGACAGCATTTCTGGACCTCCACACCACTCTCTCCAGAGAAATGGATGAAAGGCTTCTTCCTTCCTTGGAATATCACTTTTCTAGAACAAATGGGCATTTCTCTCAATGGCTCTGCCCATCAATTCTAAAGGGTTTCCAGTCTCCCTTAACAAGTGCCTAATATTCTTTTTCCAGGAAATTGAAAGTTGAAGGAATCCTTTTGATTCCTGGACTACTGGGCCTGTCTTTCCTGGCTAGCCATGTATTGTTATTACAAATACAGTAAAACATTGGTTAACGCTAAAACTTGGTTCCACAAGTCTTGGTGTTATCTGATTTTTTTGGTGTTATCTGATCCATGTTAAAATCCTATGGGATGGATCGGATAACGTTAAAGCTCCATAGAGATACATTGTAACCGCTCAGGCTTTAGCGGTTGTTATCCGATCCATCCCATAGGACCTTAACGTTGTTCGATCCAATTCTTCTCCCCAGATTACTTAACGTTATGCGATTTTAGCGTTATTCGATCCAATCGTTATCCAGTGTTTTACTGTACCAGCTTTCCAGTTTACACAGGCCAGACAGCCCTCTGCAGGATGTCACATGTGTAAGACATTCTACCTAATTTAGTCCTTCACATTTCCTCTGAGCATTTACAGAGGTGCGTTTTGGCCTGACCAGCATGTTATCTGTTTAATTTCTGACAGGTGCTGCTTACTCACGGGCTGAAAACAGCATCAGAAAGTTGGTGGACCAGTGTGGGCTTCCCTTTTTGCCTACACCAATGGGGAAGGGCGTTGTTCCTGACAGTCATCCATACTGCGTAGCTGCAGCCAGATCCAAGTAAATTCATGAATCAAGGCTTTCACTCCTGGCTCTTAACACTAAAGGTTAAAGAATATAATAGTCCTGGAAAATGCATCGTCAGCAAACCCTTGCCATAATACTAAAAATGTCCTGTGTAGTATAAGCATAAAGGTCAAGGTCACCCTTGCTTGAAAGCCAGTCATATCCTACTCCAGGGTTCAGTGCTCATCTCTGTTTCATAGCCAAAGAGCCAACTCTGTCTGCTTCATTTCCATGGTCATGTGGCAGGCACACGGAATGCTGTTTACCTTCCCACCAAAGCAGTGCCTATTTATCTAATTTAAATTTCTTGCTTCCGAACTGCTAGGTTGGCAGGAGCTGGGACAAAGATGGGAGCATAAAGGCAAAGAAACAATGAAATCCAAATAGAATTATTCCATGGTACATTCTGTGCTACAAACACGAGGTTGATTTACACAGAGGAGTTTTGGACATGGATTAAAGTCTAAATTGGGTCATGTTTTATATGTTTAGTATACTGTTGTCAACTTTGAAATCTTGCCCATGTGTTCCCCTTTTTGTGGTGTTTCCCCACATATTTCTAATTCTTCACAACCAGAATAATCTAAAAATGTGAAAAGCACAGTGTGGAATACTAAGCGTGGAATATAGGTTCCTGCCCATTACCTCTTTCCTTTTATAAAACACTAATAATATATTAGGCAGATTCTGAGCAAGGTTTTGGGACAGAGGTACAGTTCAATGCTTGTTTCATGGTCCTTCCTGTGACTAGAAAAATCAGTATAAATTATCTTTTTAAAATGTGACCATGTTGCATAGAGCAATAAATCCAAGGAGAGGGAGAGGTGAGATCGAAAGAAAGGGGAACTGTGGACTGATAATCCAACTCGCATTGCATCCAGTACAAATGGTAAACTCCCAAATCTCCATAATCCCTGTGTGAGAACTGATTGCAATTTAAAATATAATACAGAGTGAATTCAAATGCAGTGTAATTCTCCAGTGTAGTTACATCCTGAATCGGGAGTGGTGGTGGTAGTAATAGTCTGTTGGAATAAAAAGGCATTCAGCAACATTCAATTAATCTACTTTATTGATAAAAATCTATAGTTTTTCAAGTCTTTGATATATGCAAAAGTGGGCAGCAATATAAATAAATAAATAAATAAAATAAACTACAGTGTGTTATTAAATTCTTTCTTAATATGTTTATCTGTAGAGCACTGCAAGAGGCTGATGTAATCATATTACTTGGTGCGAGGCTAAACTGGATGCTACACTTTGGACTCCCTCCAAGATTTCGTCCAGATGTGAAAATCATTCAGGTATTCGAAGTAATAATAATTTCGTGTCAGAAATTATTCTGGTTTGAAAGGATTTTTGCTGGAGAAACCCTGCTCAGGGGATGCCCGAATGAGGCTCCTTTAATTTCCCCAAGATCTTTTCTCACCGAATTGGTCCCTATTTATCTACTTGCAATTTCTTGCTTTCAATTTGCTAGGTTGGCAGGACCTGGGACAGAGACCAGCACTCATTCCGTCATGCAGTACCCCGGTCTTGAACTGCCGACTTGCTGGCCTCCCATCTAACAAGGTGAGCTTCTTAACCACTAAGCCACTGCAACCCAAAGTGAGAGGAATAGTTTTGTTGGTGCACTTGGCTGTAGAGTCTGATCAGGAGCTAGAATCCCCACCGTACCTTGTAGAAGAAGTACCACCCTGTTTGATTTGGGCAAGTTGCACGGTCAACAAGCACCTGCAGGAGAAAGGATATATAAACTATGTCTGAGTAATCCTGGGAAAGGATAATCTCAAAATTGGAATCAAAATGCAGTATAAATTGGAATCATCTTGATAATGTCAAGGGCTGATATTTTGTATGTATAGAGGGGTTAAATTATTAAGAGGAGTGTAAAAATACAGCCCTGTAAATGTATATTGTGCTTAAGAAAATGAGGCTTGAATAGCTGTATACTAAAGGATCTCTTTCCTAGCATATTATAATAATTGTTATTACACTGTTGAAAGTAATTCTCCATTAAGATTTGGACAGACGTCAGAAATACTGTAGAATGAATGACCATTCTGGAATAGGTTATATGTACTGTATTATATTTTTATCTCATTCTTCTTCAGAGAAGCAAGGGGTAGGATACATGGTTCACTTAATTACTCCTATCACCAGAACTACTTGCAAAAGAGGTTTTTCAAAATCATCTTAAGGGTTGCATTTAAGTAAATAGGTTGCCCAGCATAGCCAAAAGCCATCTGTCGCTTAGATAAAGTTTGATTCCAGGGTAGAGTTATCTCTACCACTTATCCCACTTTGAGTTTTTTCCTCTGGCTGATTTTTACATTTTCTATTTTTAGAGTTGAGAAGCAAGAAATTTCTTACCCAACCTGATAGTTGTTATTACAAGGGAATTGTAAATTTAGGAAAGACACAAGAGAAGGAAGAAGGCTGGCTGCTAAGGAAAAAATATGAGTACAAGCAAGCTGAATGTTCCTTGCTTAAGCTAAAAAGTTGTGACACCCTGATTTGAAGAGGAAGATGTTAGTGCACATATTAAAGTGTAACATCCTTTGTTGTTTGCCATAACTGAGTCTACATCATTTTTTCTACATGGCAGGTAGACATTTGTGCAGAAGAGTTGGGGAATAATGTGAAACCTGTTGCAGCCTTACTGGGTGACATCAAAGCAGTGTCAGAGCAGGTACAGTAAGAAATTATCTTGGGAAAATGCCCTTTTCTGTTTGGCTGCTTAAAAACTAGTGGTGTGTTGACCTGTGCTCCTATCAGTGGCGTAGTGTGGGGGGCAGGGGAGCAGCCCACCCTGGGAGCACTTTCCAGGGGGTGGCACTTGGGTCCCAAGCACTTGGGAAACAAGTGTGGCAGTGTTTGTTTCCGGAGGGAACACATTGGTGAGGGTGTCGCCCGTGCGGGGGTGCTTTGAGGTGGCGGCACCCATAGGCAACCACAGCTACTACACCAGGAGCTCTCCTAGGGAAGGGACGTCACCGTCCAGGGTGGGACGGGGCTGCTCCCTGGGCTTTAGCCAGTCTCTGAGGTGGCCCCGGACAGGACATGGCGGCAGGAGCAGCTGCAGTGGGCTGGCTCTTGGCCTCGGTGCTCCGGACGACAACCTCTCGGCATCAGCCTCCTCCTCTTCCTCCTCTTTGCCCCCCCACCGTTCTTCACAGTGGCGTAGCATGGGGCAGCGAATTTGGCCTACGCCCCAGGCGACTAAAACCCACGCTACACCACTGGCTCCTATGGGCTACGTGCAGCCACAGTACCTCACAGAATTCTGATTTTTTTTTTTAATTCAAGAAATCCCTTTGTACCCTCTCTAGGCAGTATGGAGCCAATGTTGTCATGTTTTGAGGCGTCTTCATTACTCCTAGTTCTTTTTAAAAACCCAACCAAGACAATGGATTATCTAAACTAGCGTCTAAAGCCATGCATCATGGATTCTACTTGCATATTTTAATGAAGAAGCACATCAGGAAACAGAAGATTAAGAGGGCAAAGAAAGCATGCAATTCTCCCTTTAAAATACTGCTATTCTCTTAGCTTTTAGATCAGCTGAACAAAAAAGGTTGGAAATACCCTTCTAATACAGACTGGTGGAAAGATCTACAGGCAAAAATGCAGAGCAATGAGGAGACATCTAAGGTACTGTTGGTAAAATTCTCCCAGCTATGGACTGTCTTGAACTCTCTTACAGGTTGCATTAATAACTTTTGATTAGTTTGCTTTATAGTGTCTGGTGTTGTAAACCACTTTGAGATGTATGCAAGTGAGGCATGGTATAGAGGTATTTCTAATAACAATGATGTGTCAGCAAATAGTACAGCTGGGGTACTTTTAAAAAGTTAGTAAGTAATCAAAAGTATTATGACACTTTGTTGAACTTCCTCAGAATAATGTTTTATGTTTAATCATGGTTTTTTAAGATTTACATCTATTGGGACAGATCTTAACAAGATTCTCTTTCCCCCCAATCAAGGCACTATCGTTACAAAAGCGTTTACCAATGAATTACTATACAGTGTTCTACCACATCAGGGAACATTTGCCAAAGGACTGCCTTCTGATTAGTGAGGGTGCTAATACTATGGACATAGGGCGCACAATGCTTCCAAACTATTTCCCCCGACACAGGTAAGTTATTTCTATGTCAGAGGTCGCCCCTCCCTCCCCCATATACAGAGGCTCAGTATCCATGGTTTCAGTTATCTGCACTGATGAGAACTTAAGTTTGGCCAACGACAAAGCCAAGTTAGTGGCTTCATTTTGGCGGTCCAGGGTTTGAAAGAAGATCTGCGGGTCTAAACAAAAACCAATTAAAAACCCTGAAATAAATCAAGCTTTATTCCTTGCATGTGCATATACAGCAGAAGAGTGGGGAGAGTCAGTACACCAGGGCTGGCTCTCTTTTTTTGTTGCATGTTGTCATCTTTCTATTTTTACTAGAAAGCACCCAGGTTTACTTTAAAATCTCCCTAAATGTTGACTGTAGTGCCAAAGTTTCATTATTTTCAGGTATCCTGGATTATTATTTTTTTACTAATAATACATTGCACCGCAGAGTTTGGGTAGCAACTCCGTGAACTATATATGTCATTATTCATTACTTATCTTGGCTTTTTTAAAGAGAAAAATTCCAGAAAATGTCATGAAACCTGGAAAATTCCTATTAAAGCTGCTCCTAAATCCTTTAAAATGCCCTTGTAAAGTGTCTTTGATGCATAATAGAAAATAGCATTCATTATATCAGTAAAATAGGTTTATAATTACTTGGTAAATTTTGAAATATAATTTCACTAGGCACTCATTAAAAAATTAATTATTTGATTAACTTGGGTAACATCATTATTTCTAATCTCATTGCTTCCAGACTCTAGAAAAAATGGTGAAAGCCGTCCTTCTTTTCTTACAGGCTTGATGCTGGTACCTTTGGGACGATGGGAGTTGGGCTGGGTTTTGCAATAGCAGCTGCTATGGTTGCTAAAGGCTATAATCCTCAGCAGCAAGTGGTCTGTATTGAAGGAGACAGTGCCTTTGGATTCTCAGGCATGGAAGTGGAGACGATGTGCAGGTAAACACTTTGCTGAGGTCAACTTATTAGACATTTTAATATCTAACAGAGCAAGTTCTGGTGCTTTATTGAAGTTTTAGATATAACCAGGTCTCCTTAAAATAGTGATGGTGAACCTTTTAGAGACCAGGTGCCCAAACAGAGGGGTGGGGTTAGCTCTGTGCTGGAGATGAGGGAGGAAGTGTTCCCATTGAGGTGCTGGGTAGAGGGGTGGGGTGAACTCTGTGCTGGGGGGAAGGAGGAATTGCTGCCATTGGGCTGTTGGGCAGAGGAGCGAGGCAAACTCTGTGCTGGGGAGAGGGAAGAAGTGCTCCCATTGGGCTGCTGGGTAGAGGGGTGGGGAGAACTCTGTGCTGGGGGAGGGAGGAAGTGCTCCCATTGGGCTGTTGGGCAGAGGAGCGAGGCAAACTCTGTGCTGGGGAGAGGGAAGAAATGCTCCCATTGGGCTGCTGGGCAGAGGGGCTTGGTGAACTCTGTGCTGAGGGGAGGGAGGAAGTGCTCCCATTGGGCAGGGGCAGAGTAAACTGTGCTGGGGCGATGGCATGCATGCCACAGATAGAGCTCTTGAGTGCCCCCTCTGGCATGTGTGCCATAGGTTCGCCACCATTGCCTTAGAACATGGAACTGTTCTTAAAATGTGTTCTTCCTTGTGAACTATAGATACAACTTGCCAGTCATTATAATTATCGTTAACAACAATGGGATATACAGTGGCTTGGATGCAGATACTTGGAGGGAGATGCTGAAGCTTGGAGAACCTTCTGCATGGTGAGTAATTCTACACTGGGCTCCTTTCTCTGATTTAATTGTAGCATTTTTGCTCTTCTCAGTGGGCCGTTGTCCTTCTAAAACCATTAGATGCTCTCTATAATAAAATGTAGGAGACTTCGCAGTTACGAGATAAACGGGCTCTATTACTTTAGTGCTGGGATCTTTCATTCGTGGTTTAAATCAGGGGTTTTCAACCTTTTTATGGCACGGGCCAGACCACACCCCGAGATAGCTGAACGGGCCAGTCACATGGTTCCCCCTGCCATAAATGCTGCCATAAACCATCACGGGTGCATTTGTGGAGGCTCAGGACTGTGTGCACAGGCATGGGTGAATTTTACGGCTCTCATAAACACATCCGCATCCGCTTCCAGGTGGCAGTGGTGGCGATGTGGGCCACATATAATGGTGTCACGGGATGGGGACGGGGCCAGCCCATGGGCCATAGGTTGGCCACCCATGACTTAAATCATGTACTTGATTGAAATCCAAAACAAAGCAGCCTTCAGATATTTATTTTAGCAATGCAATGGACACCCAGAAAACTGAGTTACTGGGTCTAATATTTACCAAATCAGCAAAATGATTTTCTTTTATATCTACCTGTTTCATTTTAGTGTCCCTCCTGTTTCTCTGTTGCCAAATGCTCGCTACGAGCAGATTACATCTGCATTTGGTGGTAAAGGGTATTTTGTACAAACACCAGAAGAACTGCAAGCTGCTCTGAAAGCAAGCCTGGAGGAAAAGCACATGCCCTCTATTATAAACGTAATGATTGATCCACAATCAGACAGGAAGAAACAAGTGTGTATATCCATTTTTATTCTCCCATTCTGATATGTAAACCAACAACTGCATGCTTTGTAATGCAAAACAACTTGTTAATAGTGATATATATTTCAGTCCCTTTGCTGGTGTTAGATTACAATATTTTAAATCATTGTCTTAGTAAGCTATAGCTTGATTCTTTAGATCACAGTTTACAGATTGGCAACATTCAATATACAGTACTGTACCTTCCAATCCCCCCCCCCCAAAAAAGAAGATGCCAAAGAGTGCAATAACCATAAGACCATTGCTTTAATTTCCATGAAAGCAAGGTAATACTCTAGCTCAAGGATGACCAACCTTGTTGCTCCAGGTGTTCTTGGACTTCAATTAACAGAAGCCCAAGTCAGCACATCAAGGTTGGCCACCCCTGCACTAATTATACTGTTCCTTGGCCATCAATGTGAAGTGGATTGAGTTCCTAAAAGAACAACAGGCTTGAGTTGGCAATTTCTGAGCTGGGCTGTAGAGGACCAGACATTTGGGAGATCTCTGTTTCATAGTCGCCATAGGTCAGATACGACTTGATGGCACATAAGAATAACAAATGTTACGGGAGAGCAAAGAAGACACGCCTATAAATAGTTTTACTTAAACTTCGTAAAAGATGACAATTTTTTTTTGAATGGTGGTTTTAGCTTTGTATGAGTTGTTACTTTGTGGCACCACATTCTGTGTGTCCAGCATGGATTTTCTTAAGAATGGTTGCCCTGAGGTCTCTTAAGTCAAAATCAAGCAGATCACACATACTCCTCTAACCGTTTTCCACCAAGACAACCATCAGTTCAGGTTACCGTCCACAATACTGTAAGAATGGAGAACAGTGTATTGATTGGTTTCCAGGAACAGCATCAGAAGCTACAAATGCATAGTGAGATTAAGAGTTTGTTTGGAGCACCTATGGGACTAACGAAAGGGTTATTAATTGACAGGTCTCTAACCTTAGCTGATAAAATCCTTAGGTTTCTCTGTCTAATCTTGCCACCTACCTGTAGGTGGTATCCTTCCTAAAGCTAACCAACTACCTCCTTGCACCAAAAATCTGCATCTTTCCCCTTTGCAGTCCAAGTTCTGTTGTCTCAGTTTCCTTAGTTCTGTTTCCCAGGATCTTGTGCTTTTTAGGGTCTCGGCAGACTATATCAAACTCTTAGTTTGCACTTGAAGCAACTTGAAAAGTAGAAGAAACAGCCCCCCCCCCCAAATTGTTTTCCTGACATATGTATTCTCACTCACCTTTATCCTTTTAATTCCTATTCTTTTTAAATCCCAGATGTTCCATGTGTCTCAGGATGGGTTGGCCACCCATTCCTTACAATATTCATTAATATTTTAAAAGTGGTTTGTATTCTGCTAAAGTGACAAGGGCCTCTGTATCTCCAACATTTACTTTTCTTCTCTGTTGCCGGGCGAAATAAGACTTCATGTTTCCATAAAGCTTATTTCATTTTGCTTGCATAATATCTTGCTGGATTGCTGAGCATTGCCGATCTTTTTTTCTTTTCAGGATTTTCACTGGCTGACCCGGTCTAGCCTGTAGCAAAATGGACATGAGCTGAACATTGTCAGCAAAGAACTTTGGGGAAACTTTTGAATGGACCTGCAGGATTCACATTATAATTGCCCTTTGTGCCTTTTCATACTGTATAATATAATAGAGAACGTGTGCCATAATAATGTCTGTAGTCTTGAAGGTGCCACAAGACTATCTGTTTTGCTAAAAGAAACTGACATAATTGTACCTCTGAAAATATGAACTGGTATTAGTAATGTTGACATGAACCCCTAGTATTTTTTTTTATCAATGAATAGTTAAATGGAAAACTGTATCTTTCTTCCCTCCACTACTGCCTACCCCAGTGTTTACCAACCTCTGGGTTTTAGACTTCAGTTCCCAGAAGCCAAAGTCAATTCCTCAAAGCGCTGATCAGCCAATGTCCTGACAGGCTTCTAGGAATTGAAGTACCTTTGCAGGGCCTGGGTCCCACAATGGGATCCACTGGTCTACCCAACATACCATTCTCCATAGACTTTCTCCCAGCTCCGTAAACCAAGATTGGCAGCTACCACAGTGCTTCAATGTGTGAATGCTTCCTGGTAAGGGAATGCACAATGTGGCACTACTGAGACTATAAACTTGGCTGCCATGTTTAAGTACTCAGCTAACATCTTGAATAGAAGAAAGAATATATGCTCTTTGCTATACTAAACTGAGGCTTGGTCATCTAGAGCCCCTTCTTCGAAGGCAAATGTATACAGACTATCTTTCATTGACATAGGCCATAGTTCCTGCCCTCTGCCCAGGATATTTGTGCCCTCTAGAACATGCAAATATTTTACTTCATGTTAAACTCTTAATAATAATCAAGTAATTGGAATGCTGTACTTTGATTGATTATCTAGAACCCTATTGATGATAGTCACCATGTAGGAAGCACTGAAAAGCCCATTATAGATGTTGAGCAGCACCTTTCAAAATTAAGGATCTGCATGGAAATGGTTTGTCATTAATAAGTAGCAGTTTGCTGGCCACACTTTCCTAATCTGCTTTCTTCCCACCCTAATCTTTTCTCATTTGACCATTATTCTCAGAGCAGTTATTTCACTTTTTGTAAGAAACTATAAGTCACCTGTCCTATCCTGTTTGGTAGTCTTTATATTATTTCCCAACCTTGATTGTGATTCCTACATCCCTTTGACTGTGTGGACCACAACAAAATGTGGCAAGTAATTAAAGAGATGGGAATACCAGAGCACCTTATATACCTCATGAGAAATCTGTACATGAATCAAGAAGCAACAGTTAGGACAGAATACGGAATGACGGAGTGGTTTGGAATAGGAAAAGGAGCAAGACAAGGCTGCATTTTGTCACTCTGCTTATTCAACTTACACACAGAGCCCATAATGCGCAATGCAGGGATGGAGGAATCAGAATTTGGGATCAAAATTGCTGGGAGAAACATCAACAACTTGAGATATGCAGATGATACCACCCTAATGGCAGAAAGTGAAGAGGACTTAAAGAAGCTCCTGATTAGGTTGAAAGAAGAAAGTGCAAAAGCTGGCTTGAGATTCAATATCAAGAAAACCAAGATCATGGCAACAGGCCCTATCAGTCCCTGGAAAATAGATGGGGAAGAAGTAGAAGTAGTGACAAATTTTACTTTCTTAGGATCAAAGCTCACTGCAGATGGTGATTTCAGCCATGAAATAAAAAGGCAACTGATTCTTGGGAGGAAAGCAATGAGAAACCTGGGGAACATAGTGAAATTAGAGACATCACATTGCAAACAAAAATTCGTATAGTCAAAGCAATGGTATTCCCAGTGGCAATGTATGGTTGTGAGAGCTGGACCATAAAGAAAGCTGAGCGCAGAAGAATAGATGCCTTTGAAATATGGTGTTGGAGGAGAGTTTTGAGAGTCCCCTGGACAGCGAGGGAAACAAATAGGTCAATCTTAGAAGAAATCAACCCTGACTGCTCCTTAGAAGGTCAAATAGTAAAGATGAAGCTAAAGTACTTTGGACATCAAATGAGAAGAGAGGATTCGCTTGAGAAAGCATTGATGCTGGGAAGGGTGGAGGGCAAAAGAAGAAGGGGGCGGCCCAAAATAAGATGGCTAGATGGTATTATGGATGCAGTGGGCACAGAGCTGAGCGAGTTGAGGAGGATGGTGGAGGACAGAAGTGCTTGGCGGACAGTGGTCCATGGGGTTGCAAAGGGTTGGAATCGACTGCGACTGAACAACAAAACCATCCCAGCAGAAGAGTAGCGTGCCTTGGCGGGGCCCCGTATAAAAATTTGTTTGGGGGCCCTTAGGAAGGGTAAAGATTTGTTTTGCTTACGCACGTTGGGGGCCCCCGTGGCCAGAGGCCCCCGTATAATTGATACGGCAGATACGGCGGTAGCTACGCCTCTGCATCCCAGCATTGCGCAATATGTGCTCTGTGTATAAGCTGAATAAGGAGGGTTACAAAATGCAGCCTTGTCTTACTCCTTTTCCTATTCCAAACCACTCCGTCATTCCATATTCAGTCCTAACTGTCGCTTCTTGATTCATGTACAGATCACAGGCACTATATTAGTTTAAATAAAAATTAGGTTCCATGCAGGTTATTGGGAAGTACCAAATATTGATGTTTTGTAATGATTTCATCAAAGCATTTTCATTTTGTAATAATTTGGCAGTGTTACCTATAAAACTGTTGCCCAGATTTTAAGTTTCTGTATAAGCCTGAAATCGAAAACTTCCTAAAATCAGTGTTCTGTATATTACATTTTGTAATAAATGTTCAATGGCACAATAGTATCACCAGAGGGCACCCTTTGTTCATGATTGTTACCCATGACGCTATACTAATTTCTACTTTTAATGGAAATATTTAGTACTGTATTTGTGAGGGAGAAAATGAATTCCCTCAAAAATCTTTGAAAATATTCTAGTATGATGACAAAACAATGGAACAAATTTTTTCTACACACCAGTAAAGCCATTTTATTCCCTGAAGCGTGTTCTGTCATTGCAAAATTCTTCTTCAAGTGCTGTATCTGATTCCAAATATTGGCTATCTTCATAGTGATCAGCCATGAAGATTGTACTGGGAGCAAGATAATGCAGTGTCCTTCCATTCGTCTTCAGGGTCTCAGTATGACACCTGTACCACTGATCCAGTTTTGTGAGTCACTTTCTGGTCCTGAGCCCTTTTGGCACATAATGCCCTCCTCAGCTGCCACCCTCCATCAAGATGAATTCAAGTGGAATTTAATCCATTTAGGGACCATCGCCCTTTTTTGTGGACATGGTGATATTTTTCTGTTCATTTCCCTCCTCTTAGGTTCAAAGCAGTAGGTTTCCAAACCATGAAGATACCATGTTCTATTGCTACTATAAGCTATAGCTGTTAGGAATTATTCTAGTCTAAACCATTTAGTCTTACTCTCCCTATAACACCACATAGGCCACTGTCCTAATATCGCCTCATTTTTAGTCACCTCTATTGAGGCTATAAAGAACATAAGCAATTGTATAAGAAGAGTGAGGACTTACTTAATGACCCTGTCTTTTCTATAGCATCACTGCCTCACTGCCCATATCAGTAGTAAGGACGTACATTTGGAACTGACTGAATAATGCTATATTCGGATCATTCTGAGTGTAAAGTCTCTGAATCTGAATATGATAATTCTGAATGTCTTATACATTTCTAGTATTCAGAGTCCCATTTGTTTATAGATTAGCAAAAGACTAAGGTTCTGCTTACTAAAGGAAGACGTGAAAGTGAAACCTATTTCTTGGACATTCTGGAGTGATCTCTTGAAAAATTAAAGTTAAATTCCTCAGATATTGGTGCCAAAGGGAATGAGGACATACTTCTGCCTCCTGAATGGGATTGCCATGGGTTTCCTGAGGAATGGAGCCTGGGGTAAGAGCAAAACCTTTAAATTATGTTTTGTACCAATCAAATCTAAAAGGCGTGAACATCTGAAGGTATTTTTTTCACATTGGTCCTTTCCAATTAAAAAGTCGCCGCAGCTGGCTGCTACTCATGTCCAAGCATACATTTCTCTTGGAAGTCATTTTCTCAGTTGATGGATGTGTCTCTGGTGACTCCATAAACCGATCTTGGCATGAAACATGCGACACACACAGTATACTGAATAGATGGTGGAGGGCATAGTTTATTAAACTGCTTAATAAATCCCCTAGCTGCTTATTAAATCCCCAGCATATTTGCTGTTATAATATGCCCTGTTAGAAGCTTGCACTGCAACAGTTTTCTCTGTGTCCTCTTCTAAACCCTCAACTTTCATTTACATTGTCAGCTTGAGCAGTAGCAGTGCTACTGCTTCTGTGGTGGGAAAGATTTCTATGAAGACATTGCCCACTATAACCATACCATGCAGCTCTGTCATCCAGGAAGAATTTGTCCTCAGCCCTGATTCCCAGCAAATCTCACCTATGCAAAGCAGCAGTGCAGCTGATGGGAACGCTTCTTCCTGTACAGTGATGGCAAACCTATGGCACGTGTGCCAGAGGGGGCACCGAGAGTCTTTTCTGTGGGCACATACACCGTCATCCCAGCACAGTTTGCCCTGACTCTTTGCCCAACAATCCAATGGGATAGTTTCCACCCTCCCCCCAGCACAGATTTAGCCCCGAACCTCTGCCCAGCAGCCCAATGGGAGCACTTCCTCCTTTCAACACAGAGTTTGCCCCGACCCTCTGCTGCATGGACAACAGCCTGTTGAGTTTGGGCACTCAGTCTCTAAAAGGTTCGCCATCACTTTTCCAGTACATATACATCTGACATGGGTGAGGAAGCATCTGACACTGTGAAATTGCCCCCACCCTTCCAACTCCACTTACCCCATCAGTTGTCAGAACTAGAAGTGGTGACAAGTTAGCAATCCCTTTAAGGAACATGTAATTAAAAAGTGAAGAGTCCAAGAAGTCAATAATCTGGAAGCATTTTCAGTTTGCAGCAGATGCTCACATGACTGAACAGATGCAATAGCAATTACACTTAGATAGTATATGGTGATGTCTTCTCTTTTAGATTGTACAAGGAATCTTAGCTTTTTAAAGAACAGCTTGCCTGGGAACATTTTTGAAGCTTTTACAATGTCTTTTATAAACTCTGAATTTTGTACTGCCAAAGCTTAGTTTCTGTTAAATTTGGGCAATGTAGAAGCTCCTGATTAGGTTGAAAGAAAAGAGCGCAAAAGCTTGCTTTAGACTCAACATCAAGAAAACCAAGATAATGGCAACAGGCCCTATCAGTCCCTGGAAAATAGATGGGGAAGAAGTAGAAGTAGTGACAGATTTTACTTTCTTAGGATCCAAGTTCACTGCAAATGGTGATTGTAGCCATGAAATAAAAATGCAACTAATTCTTGGGAGGCAAGCTATGAGAAACCTGGGGAACATAGTTAAAAGTAGAGACATCACCTTGCAAACAAAAGTCCTCATAGTCAAAGCAATGGTATTCCCGGTGGTTATGTATGATTGTGAGAGCTGGACCATTAGGAAAGCTGAGCGCAGAAGAATGTGGTATTGGAGGAGAGTTCTAAGAGTCCCCTGGACAGCGAGGAGAACAAATAGGTCGATCTTAGAAGAAATCAACCCTGACTGCTCCTTAGAAGGTCAAATAGTAAAGATGAAGCTAAAGTACTTTGTACATCAAATGAGGAGAGCTTTGAGAAAGCTTTGATGCTGGGAAAGGTGAAGGGCAAAAGAAGAAGGGAGTGGCCAAAAATGAGTTGGCTAGATGGTATTGTAGAGGCAATGGGCGGGTTGAGGAGGATGGTGGAGGACAGAGGTGTCTGGCGGACAGTGGTCCATGGGGTTGCAAAGGGTCGGAATTGACCTTGCGACTGAACAACAAAAATGGGCTCAGTGTTAGTTCAAGTCAAGGGTCAATCTAGCCTACAAAGCCAATAAGGTTGCCTTTAGAAATGTCCACAAGCGAACTATGACTCATCATTCCTCTTCTGCAAATTCTACTTGGACATATTCCAGATATGTATCATGGACAATTAAATCACTGATTCTCTATGAATTTGCTCAGCCCTCCCTTTTAAACCCATTTAAACCACAGGTTTAAAACAGGAGTGGGCAACTCTGGCCTTCTAACTGTTGTTGGTCTGCAGTTCTTCTCAGCCCTAGCTGCTAAAACAAATCCCGAGGATTACAAAAATTGAAGTTCAGACACACCTAACACTTTTTCGGTATCTGTGGTTCCCTGTGAAACCTCCTGCTGACCAAACTACACCTCTAGTCAGAGCTATTGCCCTTAAGGAAAGTCCTTAAAACTTGGCTGGCCCCACTGGTTCATATGAATGGCCTTCTGGGTTCTAGTTTTAACCTATGGTGAACGTTGAGGGGTATTTTAATGGCTTTTTAGTGTCTTTATGATTTTAATTGCTGTTGGGGTGTTTTTATATTTCAGTGTTGTTGTTTTTTATTGGTTGATTGTAAGCCCCCCAGAGTCGCTTCGGCGAGGGGGTGGCGATAGAAATTGAATAAAATAAATAAACAACACACTACAGTCATATGTCCTTTACATTTGAAGGTAATGGACACATTTTGCTCTTTGTAAGTTGCTCTGTGGTAAAAGAAAGGAACCCCTGCTGTTGTTTACATGCTCTGTGATTAATTCATTATACTGTAAACAGCTTCCACTGAATGACTAATCAAGATTTGCAAGAGGGGCCATCTGCTTCTAGAGTCAGCAGGGAAAATAAAAACCCTCTAGTGCTGATATGGCTAGCTGTAGCTTGAAAGATAAATCAGAACTGGCAGGTATCGTATCTGATTCTGAATATTGGCCATCATCGTGGCAATGAGCCCTTTTGGCACACAAAGTTTTCATCAGCCCCAGGCACGTATTGATAAAGCTGCCGACCTCCATTAAGATGGATTCAAGTCAAGTTTAATTCACCCGGGGACCGTCACCCTTCCTTGTGGACTTTGCCAACCAAGGCCATTAGTCCTCAGGGTGGTCAGGTTAATTAACCGCCACCTGATGATCAGTGCTGAGTCACTGGCAGTATGGTCTACTTTAGTACCATAGCAGGATAACCTGGCCAGACTGGGCTAGTCTTAATATCTGACTTTATAAAATAAAATAGACATCCTTAAAAAAATAAATCATCCACACACACATTATGACATAGAACATTTAAGTTAAATGTACAGTAAAAACCCATGTTACAACCGCTTTGGTTTAAATTTGCTGTGGTTTACAATGGCAAATCCTATGGAAATGCTGTCCCGGTTTACAAATTTGTAATATATTTTTTCCGGTTTACAACGATCAATTAAGGACCATGTTTTTTATTTTTCAATGCATCCCTGTGGATGTTTCAGTTTATATTTTTTTCGGGTTACAACGGAGGCTGTTGGAACATACCTCTGTTGTAAACCAGGGTTTTACTGTAGTTAAAAGTTACATTCCATAGTAAATAACATAGCATGTATAACAAAATAAATTCATTGCACCTTGCTCTAAAGCCTGCATTTGAGAACTCAAGTTAAAAGTTAGACATTGCCAAGACTGCTGAACAGCAGATTACCAAGGGTTGAAGAAAAGTTGAAAATAATAATTTTTATACACCAGACATTATAACAGGTGTTAATGCTGAGCTTCTGATTTGCAGTCAGGAAGTCTCACATTTTTCATCGATTACTCACACAGCTGTAAATTTTCACACAACAATTTCCAATAGATGCTAGGTCTAAAAGATAAACTCATTAGCAGAAATTTAATGCCACAATGTTTATTTTGCTTCCATCCAACAACCGTGGATAAGTCAACAGAACCAAACCTCATAGTAATAAATCTGAATATCAGTCAGGGATTTTCTGTTATTACCAGTTGTAAAAAAAACCCACTGATTAGTAACTTTAGCTATTATATTAACCAACAATAGTGTGCCTCTGTACTTAATGCAGTGGGACCTCATACAACAATCACCCCATATAATAACGAAATTGCATAACAATTAGGTTTTGGGGGGAAATGGCATTTCACATAACAATTTTCCCTATGGAAAAAAAATTGTACAATAATTTTTCAGTGGGAAAAACTGCGTAGCTAAAAAAAATCATTGTATGATGCATCCCATATGGAAAATCGCCATACGATGCATTCATCGTATAGCAATTTTTTCGTACAACAATGAGCCCTGTAGAGCAGATTAAAATCATTGTACAAGGTACCACTGTATGTACAAATTAATGCCATGAAATCTCATTCTTATGTCTGATTAAGGGGACTTGATCTACAAAAGCTAACGTTAAAATACAAGAGTTAGTCTTTAAGGTGCTACAGTTTTTTGTTTTTGTTTACTCACATTTTACTGTCTTTTCAGAAAGGGCAAATTGCAAGGGAACAGCTACTGGAGGATCTGGAAACCATTTATTGATTATACATTGGTTAAGAAAAAAGGCATGGCCCCTGTCCTAGAACAAAATGCTTTTTGGAAATTATGAGGATACATATTTCTCCGGACAATGTATATAGCACAGGGTGATACTAATGATGTAAAATGTAACAGAGTAAGAGAACATAATGTATCAGGAAAAGATACTGTGTGATTTTTTCTTTGCTATTGATAGTAATTATATGGGCGATGTATTTCCAATATAGTATTGTTACTTTACTTATCTTATCACTTTTATGTTTGTATACATATTTGTATTTGTTTTCTTTTTTTATATACCTAATAAAAATTATTAAATACAAAAGAATGACATAAGAGGCCATCTTTTAAAAACCCACTTAGCTAAATCTTTTCCAGGTACATTATTTCAAAAAAATAAATAAATCAGGAATCTCAAAAAACTTATTCATTTAGCTATATTTTTAATCTGAGAAACCTTTCTATGTGTTTCTTTACTTTTTATTATCACTGTTTTCTATTTGATCAACGGTCTAGAATATTTTTCATCAATTTTGTTTTAAATTAATTTAAGCCACAGGTTTAAAAAAGAAGTGTTTTTTTCTCATTGTGCAATACTGTGTTAATGAAGCACCTGGTTTTCTATTTCTAATATTCTAATATTCCAAAAACATTAATCAATTTTCATTTTAAGATCCCTTGATTTTTATGATAATATTTCATGCCTGTGAATAATATGTATTACAGCTGGTAGTTCATGTAGTAAAATACTTCAATACATATTCCAGTTCGCTGGCATGACCTTCAGTTTTGGAATTATGGCCAGTATCATATTACTGGTACCAACTGGAGTAGACCCATTGACCCAGTGGGATTTAAATAATTAATTGATTTAATGGGTATACTCTCTTGCTGATACTGAAAATATACAGGCCAATATTTACAGTAGATAAATTTTCCACAGTATTGCTGGTAGAGTCTTGGGATAAAAAGATTATTTTTTTTGTACTAAAATCACTCCTACTAGACTCTTGCTAAAAAATTGGTTTCATCAGGCACTCTCATTATCTTATGTGACAGTATTTCATTACACAATTTTGAAAGTAATTTGTGGCACACCATTAACATAATTAGATGGTTCTTTCTCCACCTTTTGTAGAAGATTGTAGATATTTGTTAGACGCATGAGGTCTAGACCTCTGTTGTGCTTTCATACTAAAACGAACAGGTTAAATTACCTCATAAGAGATTAAATTTATTTTGACTGGGAGGCATAAATCTCTAGTGGATTTCAATTACAACACTCAGCTAACCCAATTCACATATTAGCTGTGCTTTCTAGTGAGACGAATATTGTTCTGCATCTGAGATAAACTATTTTTGTTGTTGTTCAGTCGCACAGTCGATTCTGACCCTTTGCGACCCCATGGACCACTGTCTGCCAGGCATTTCTGTCCTCCACCATCCTCCTCAACTTGCTCAGCTCTGTGCCCACTGTGTCTACAATACCATCTAGCCATCTCATTTTTGGCCATCCTCAACTGTAGCAAACCTGAAATCTCTTCCCCCTTTTGGAGACCACTGATTTCACTCATAAAGAGAGGGAGTGATTGTTTACTTTCAGAGAATAGAAAACTTTGTTGTTGTTTCAAACAGACTCTCTAGCAATAAAGGTAAAGGTTTCCCTTGCTTGAAAGCCAGTCGTATCCGACTGGAAATGTAGGCCTCCCAGTCAAAATAAATTTAATCTCTTATGAGGTAATTTAACTGTTCGTTTTAGTATGAAAGTACAACAGAGGTCTAGACCTCATGCGTCTAACAAATATCTACAATCTTTGTGCTCATCTTTGTTTCAAAGCCAAAGAGCCAGCGCTGTCTGCTTCTGCAGACGTTTCCCTGGTCATGTGGCAGGCATGACTAGACACCGGAGTGCACGGAACACTGTTACCTTCCCACCGAGGTGGTCCCTATTTATCTACTTGCAATATCTTACTTTCGAACTGCTAGGTTGGCAGGAGCTAGGACAGAGATGGGAGCTCATTCCATCCTGCAGTACTCGGGAATCGAACTGCTGACCTTCCGCCTCCCAGTCAGTGTCTTAGCCACTTCAGCCACTGCAGCCCACAGAAATTTCTTCCTGTTTGAGGAAGATCGTCCCATGGGAGAAAACTCAACCATAGCTATAAGGGCTTTTTGGGAGGAGAGAAATGTATTTCTCCACTGGCAATTTCAGAAATTACTGTAAAGGCTGCTTCTGACTGAGACAATACTGCCACCATGCAGTGACTTGCACAGAAACAGCTCATGTGAGGGGAACCATAGTGGGAAAGGGTTATGAAACTTCAGCGAGATTTATAAATAAAAGATCTCCCTTGCTTGAAAGCAAGTCATGTCCAACTCTAGGGGGTGGTGCTCATTTCCATTTACAGCCAAAGAGCCTGCAGACATTTCCGTGGTCATCAATGTCAACAACAGTGTCAACAAGATCATCAACAATGTCAACAAAAACATCAACAACAACATCATCAACAACAATGTTATCATCATCAACAACAACAACAACATTGCCGCTGCCAACCATCACCACCACAACAACAATCATCACCACCACCACCACAACAACAACAACAATAACAACAACAACAAAACAACAAAAACGTGTCATCAAGTCAATTCTATCTTTTGGTGACCCATTCCAGGGTTTTCTAGATCAGTGGTGGCTAACCTATGGCACACGTGCCAGAGGGGGCACTCAGACCCCTCCCTATGGGCATGCATGTCGTCACCTCAGCACAGAGTTCACTCTGCCCAGAAGCCCAATGGAAGCACTTCCTCCCCCCTGCCCCCAGCACAGAGTTCACCCTGCTGTGTTGGCACTTTGTGATAAATAAGTGGGTTATGGGTTGCAGTTTGGGCACTCGCTCTCTAAAAGGTTCGCCATCACTGTTCTAGATAGTCTTATATAATTGGTATTATATACTCCAATATTATAACATTTTGAAATTAATTACAAAGATGAGACTTAGTATGCAAAAAACCCATGAATTTTCTATATCCATATCCCTAGTGGAATCATTAATGGAACGGATGAGAGGAGAACATTATTTGATGAATGGAATTACCCCATTGCTTGTCTGATTACTAGTCAGGGATGCAGTTTTCCATTCAGTTTAGAACTGCCCCTCCCTCACTTCATTAGTCCTGCAGCTATATTTTAATAGATGGTATTTGTGATGGGGGCATCTGATCCAGTGCTTGGGTTAAATATAGCCCTGTCTAGTGTAAGAGGAAGATTTAATGGGAAATGGTTAGCATTCTTGCTTTCTAAAGCTCATACACAGAGAGAAGAGGAAGAGAATTGCACACATAAACATACCCAGCCAGTGAAGGAGCAAAAGCGGGAAGCAAGCAAGGAAGCAAAGCAGGCAGACGGAGAAGACAGAGGGCGAGAGATCCACGTACAGTACTGGGATTATCTAGCTTGCAAGAAGCATGGTCGTCCTGAGATGTGTTGCTTTGGGATTTTTTTATCTCCAGTTCCTCCTCTGCTTTGCTCTATCTCAGAATTCATTTGTTGACAGTGTCTTCTCAATTTCCACAGGTAAACCACAACTTTGCTTTGCTTACATTGCTCTGCGCATTATTAAATCTTCCGGCTGTTCCAACTACTCAGGTGTTGTGCTTATGGAGGGTTTGAGAAGGAAAATAAACGTAAGCATTCAAAATGCTTGCCAATGCATGCGTAACCGCAAGATTGTATGAGTCAGTCATCAATTGTTTCCCCTGGTTTAAGCCTCCTCTTCTCTGTGCTTTATTTTATTGCTCCTGGTGTTAGGAGGATGTTAACATCTTTTTAATAGACCATGTTCTTACAAATGTAAACTTCCCTATTAGAGAGCCAATGTGCTTTATTCATCAGCAAGTGTTCCCTTGAAGGGCAGTAGTTTACAGGGGCGTAAGTGAAACAGATGAGAGGAAAGATGATTCACAGCATATATTTGCCTCTGCTAATATATCCCTGACCTTCGTCCAGTGCTGTCGGACTTGAGCTGAATGTTAGCAGAGTAAACATCTTCAGGCCATGGCAATGCTCAGATGACTTTCATAGCAAACAAAAGCCTCCCTGCACGGAAAACCCCCGATCGGTCCAAAGTAAAGGGCATAAATTCTCTCTGTGCAGGGAATCCTGTTTTCTCTTTTAAGCCAGTTATTCTTCTCTTCATCTGTGCCCAGTGGAAAGAAGCGAGAGAACAGAAAATATATTTCTTTCAATGGCTGATGCCTCCCCAAAGCTGGAAGAGAAAATCACTTTTCCAGCTTGAAGATAACTTCACAACAACTTTGATTCCAACATTTCTAGACTTTGAGAGACTACAGTCAAACCTCGCATAAAGAGCATCTCACTTAAAGAGGAACTCGCTTAAAGAGCAGAATTTTCTCTGAATGTTTGCTTCGCTTAACAAATAAAACCAACCAAAAACTCGCTTAACAAATAAATCGGGGTTCGCAATCCCCCCCAAAATTGGTCACTTACAATGGTGTTTCGCTTAAAGAGCAAACTCGCTTAAAGAGCAATCCTGTGGAACGCATTATGCTCTTTAAGCAAGGTACAACTGTATTTTGAATTCAGATCTCGCTCTTACCAGTTGGCTAGAAAGAGACGTAATTGCAGGTACAGTATCTACATTTTTATTGGATTCATGCCCATGATGGACATGGCTGGCCATACCACAAAGCAGAGCTTCAGGTTGGCATGGGGAAAATGTAATTTTTAAAATTTTTTATTAAATTATTTTTACTTCCTAGAAGAAGGAGAAGTGCAGATGAGGTTTTCTGGCTCCAAGCCTTGGATCTCATGCCTCCAGCTATAAAATGCCTGGGTGAAGGGGGAAATTCAGGGGAAATCTTTTAAAGCATCAAGAAGGATGTGCCTGCAGGAGAAGGTTTTCAATACTTGGCAACAATTATTAATTCTGAGGATCATTTTTAGAACTGAATCTTCCTTTTAAATCCAAAGACTTTCAAAATTATAATAGAATTCAGTAACTATAATATTCTACTGAGACTACAGCAATGTCTCCTGCTAATGAATAATCTTGCCTTTCTTTCACTGTGATTAAATTTACTTAGATTGAGAGATGTGGTACTTCATGATAGTTTGGAGTTAAGTAAAACAGTTGTCATCAGAGAAGGAGACAATAATTCTGAAAAAATGTCAAGTCTTTCAAAATAATCAAGCTTTCCCCCCTTGAACTATGTTTTATAATTCCTTCCTTCATAATTTTTGTTTCATTTGTATCCCATCTTTTTTCAACTCAGGGACCCAAAATGGCTTACAAACTACCAAGGAGAAAGACAAGGACTGACACATGATTTAAAATATTGAAATTACAGTATAACTAATCATCAAATAACATTAAAATACAATTGCATCTTTAAAAAAGCATAAACAAAAAAAACCCCAAATACACAAACATTAAAGTTTAAAGAAGAAAAAGAGCAACAGTCTTGTTAAACGCTTGATCTGTAGTCAAAACCTTGACCAAAAAGCAAAGCCTTTATCAGCTATGGAAGAAGGAGACAATCTGCTTCTTTGAGGAAAGGATTTCTACAGACTGGGAGTAGCCACTAAAAAGTCCCTTTTCCAGGTCATTAGTAGACAAAATTATGAAAATTAAGAATGAATTAAGAAAAGGGTGTTGGTCTCAATGCAGTCAGAAGATGTTCAAAGCGTTTAAAGTTTGGGAAGGCTCATATAGGAAGACACAATACTGTATTTCAAATAGCCTAAACCTAAGCTGTATAAAGTTTTAAAATTATTGCTTTAATTTGGGCCCAGAAAATGGATTAGAACGAAGTTAATGGAGCTGGCATAACAGAGAAATAATATGCTTAGCCACTTGAGCCAGTGCATTGACTCAAATGGCTAAGACGCTGACTGGAGGGCGGGAGGTCAGCAGTACGAGACCCGAGTACTGCATGGCAGAATGAGCTCCCATCTCTGTCCCAGCTCCTGCCAATCTAGCAGTTCAAAAGTAAGAAATTGCAAGTAGATAAATAGGGACCACTTTGGTGGGAAGGTAAACAGCGTTCTGTGCCTGCCACATGACCACGGAAATATCTGCAGAAGCAGACATCACTGGCTCTTCGGCTTTGAAACAGAGATGAGTACTGAACCTTAGAGTCAGATATGACTGGCTTTCGAGCAAGGAAAACCTTTACCTTTACTTTTATAACCACCCATGGTTGGCAACATTCCAGACTAGGCAAAGTTTCTGAACTACAGTACAGAATTTTTGGATTTGCTTTGCTTATACTTAAGTATAAATAATTGCTTCAACCCACTGCTTTCTCTTTTTCTATGCTGATCCATGAGACGATAAATTTTGCAAGAGGGTTTTTTATTTGTTTGAGAAAAACCTTTTGGGCTACAATCTCTTACCTGTGAGTAGGCCCCAATTAATGAAAGCTACTTCAGAATGATACATTGTTGGATTAGCAAGAACCTCAACTAAAACATCCTCACTCACAAGTAAAGATTCCACTCTGTTCAATGAAGCATATTCTCTTAAGTGTGTATAGGATTACAGCCAACATAAACCAATCCTGAGCATGTTTGGTAAGTAGGTTTTTAGGACTTACTCTTTAAAAGTGTTTTTTTAGAATCCTCTCCCTCAGAAGGAGCGATTGGGCTACATATATAGCTAAGAAGTTTTCTGAAGATGTTTGAAATTGCATAGGAACAACTGGAATTGATAAGAATTATCGGCTAGGACAGGGGTCTGAGAACTTGGCTCTCCAGATGTTCTTGGACTTCAACTCCCAGAAGCCCTGATCTGCAAGTATGCTGATTTAGGCTTCTGGCAATTAAAATCCAAGAACACCTGGAGAAATAAGTTTGCAGATACCTGAGCTATGTCATAGTTCCTGAAGTACTGTAACTGAGCTCATCATCAGAAGTACCTCACTGTCAAAGTACTCGCCAAATTGCAACTCTTAGAGTTATGGTAGCTGAACTGATTAGATTGCTATCCCTGTGTGTCATATAAATAGAGAGTATCACGGTGAAGGGGGCTTCTCTCTAGCCACCACTCATATTGCTTCGATAGGTAGATTAAGCTAGAGAAGAGCTTCAGCTGATGAGCATCATGCTCATATAGCTTCATATGAGTAGGCAGATGTGAAATTAAGTTACCATTCTAGTATCTGTCTCTTCAAGGTCAGAGTAATTGAAGCCCAGGTAACTGGCCTCCATGGCTGATTCATCTCCAAAGCCCAATTCAGTCATTAAAAAAAGTCTAGATGTCAGTTCAGTTGGAGGGAAGCATAGCTCTACCCTCCTTTGTCACTGCTTTCTCCACATAATTGACAGGTCTGAAGAGAGAGTCCTGTTTGAATGCAGCTTTGCAAGTGAGCAGGAACTCTAGAAGGTTAGGGGTACTTCCTCAGATATAAAGCCTATACACAAAAGAGAACCTCTCCTTCCAGACTAATCATCATTTACATGAAGAACACAATGATGGAGTGGGGCATACACTTCTAACTACATTGATAGTGCTGAAGAGGTATGATCTCATCACTCTTGGAGACACAAATGCATATAAAAACTCCTTTAATATGTCAAATTCTACTCAAGAAACACCTCTACAATATTTTATCATATACAGTAAATGTTAAAAACTTAAAAGCATCTCTTCACACAGAAAAATGATGTACTGAACTAGGTTCTTCTTCCTTCTTCCTTCTTCTTCTTCTTCTTCTTCTTCTTCTTCTTCTGCTGCTGCTGCTGCTGTGTCTAGGCCAGATGTGAAACTGCCAAAATGAAGGCACCCTTTGGTGAGTTCATTCTGCAGTTCCTTTTGCCTGACATAGTGTGAGAAAGATTAGCCAGCAACACATAGCCTGCTGCTACCAGTATGCCTGATTGTGGTTGCATACTATCATCTTGATTCTGACTTATGATGACCCTTTCCAGAGTTTTCTCGGTAGAGAGTACTCAAAAGTGGTTTACCATTCCCTTATTTTGGAGACTCCCTCAGTGGTGGGCTTCAAAAATTTTTTACTACCACACTATGGGTGTGGTATGGTGGGCTTGGCCAGGGTGAAATCCCTGCATTGCATCTGAATTAGGACTACTTTATTTAAAAACTTGGATGGGCATGGCCAGCCAGAAGTTCTGCTACCGGTTCTGGTGAACTGGTGTGAACTTGCTGATGCCCACCACTGAACTCCCTTGGACTGTGCAGCATGCCAATGACAATACAGGTTGGTTCCTCTCCCTGGAAGCATATTAAAAGCAGGATTTTGACAAAACATCTGTTAAGGTTTACACTAAGAACAGGGAATGAAAGGGTAAAAGTAGGCATGATTATGATGGTAATAATGTGAAAGTAATTAGCACACATGTTTTTGTTCTATGTAGAAAGAGCAACTATTGGAGGATAAAGGAAAAAAGGGTTAATTCTTATCTCGAATGTGGCTCTAAATCAGTGTTTACCAACCTTTGTTTTTGGGACTTCAATTCCCAGACGTCTAAGTCAATTCCCCAAAGCACTGATCAGCCACTGTTCTGACTTAGGCTTCTGGGAATTGAAGTCCCATCTTGGTACTAGAGTAGACTCAATGCCAAGTGTCAGGCGTCCGTTAACTAACCTGACCACCCTGAGGACTAATGACATTGGTTGGCAATGTACACAAGGAAGGGTGATGGTCCCCGAGTGAATTAAATTTGACTTGAATCCATCTTAATCTAAGTCGGCAGCTTCATCAATACTGGCCTGGGGCTGAAGAGGACTTTGCATGCCAAAAAGGCTCAGGACCAGAAAGTGACTCGCAGAACTGGATCAGTGGTATGGGGGTCATGGTGCACTGTCTAAGGCAGATGAAAGACCACTGCGTTATATTTTCAGGACAGTCTTCATGGCTGATCACCATGAGGATCACCAATATTTGGATTCGTATATGGCAGAAGAAGAATTGTGTACAAACAAACATTCAGGGCTAAGCTTCACATATTTTGGGCTCAAACTCATTTTATTTCTTTCAACATTTCTTCTCTCTTGACACCCGAAGGGGTAAAAGAGGAAATAAAGAGGAGAAAGAAGACAGTTTCTTTGCTATATTTTTTACACATGTAGGACCAATCTGGATTGTGTCCACTAGGTGTAGGTTACTGAAGATTAGGCTCACACATAGACTTTCCTCCCACAAATTGCTTGAGCTAAACAAGAAGAAACAAAACAAAAGCGTCCATTGGTGTCAATTGAGGCTTTTCTTTTTTTAGCCTTCACACAGATGGGTTTGTGAATTTAGAGGAGGGAAATGTTTAAGGCAGGAGTTCTCAACCTTTTAAAGCCAGGGACTGGGTCAGGGGTGTGCTGGGCACCTTGGGAGGGCGGTGGACAGGAAGTGATGGGGCGCCGGTTGGGAGGGGTTGGGGGGAAATAATCCCATACATTCCCATTACCTCTGCCTGCCTGGGGCGGGGGGATGTTTCCCAGTCACTGGGGCACACTGGGATGAATCTCTGTATCCCTGTGGGCCAGCACACCACAGGTTGAGAATCCCTGGTTTAAGGAGGGAGTCTAAACTGGGTTTGTATCAGCTCCCTGGGTGGATGGGTGGTAGTTATATTTTGCATACTATGTATTTGACCATTGTTTAATCCTTGGAAAATACAAGGAAGAATTCTGTTGTTAATATTTTTGTGTGTGCTTCAATCTGGTAGATGTTTAATATGTTGTGGTTGTCACTGCACAGCCAAAGAGGAAACCCCCTTTATTTTAGTCTTTGTTGCAGTCTATTTTAATATTCCGTCACATGTTTAGTTATTCTAAGCCCAGAATTCCAGATAATTATTTCTCTCTGGCAACAAGGGGTAGCTTGTGTTTAGAAGAGCCTGGTTCAAACATGGTGCTTGCCAAGTACTGTATAACTATAAGCCTTGTCATATTAATCATTTCTGAACAGCAACTTCTGTTTCTTACCATGATAAAAACACTTTCTATTTTCTGGACATTTTTGAAACTAGTGGCCTCAGGGTTCTCTTATTCTTGTCCCTATATACCTTCCTGTGATGACACAAAGAAAAGTTTAGGATGCAACAAATTATAAAAAAAGGACAAAATTATGTAAGCAACAGTCATTGATTTAAATGGAATATTATGAGAGAATAGGCATATATATATTGCTTTGAATGAAACCTATGCAGATTATAAAATAATTTAAATTCAAAATAATTTATTAGAGGTACAGGTCAGCTCTTTGTAAGCAATACGATACAGTATATGCAAAATAAGTAAAAGGTTTCTTAAGCATTTGGTTAAGATCCAAATGCCAGATTGGAGTCTGGCTGGACATCCCGCTGTGATAATGGAGTAGACCACACAGCGAGCAACTCAATGCCGAGTGTTGGGCAGTGGTAAATAACCTGACTCCCTAAAGTAGGGTTGCCCATACACCCTGGAAAACAGGGGTTGTCCCGGATTCAAGGTGGGAAAAATTGTCCTGGGCAGTTCAATAAAAATCATGTTAAAGTCCCAGATTTTTAAAACTTACTGGTTGTATATTATAACACACCATTGAAATACATTTGAACTCTCACCATCAAATGAGCGATTTCCTGCCACATTGGAGTTGGAGTATGCCTGGGGACAAATCTTAATGTCCTCACCTCACACCACCACCCAATAACTGTGACCAGTGTGTTTCCTGGAACTTAGGACATTAAGAGTTGTCTGTGATGCAACTTCTGAGAAGTACAACAGATCATCTTACAGTAAGAATTAACTGTTGTAAATAAATTCATTTATGTATTGATATATATAATATGAAAGTGTTTTATAGCTTTCATTATATTATGTTGGTTTTTGAAAAAGGCTATTTTGTAGATATCCCGCCCATTTTTGTCAAGTATACTTCTGTCCCAGTTTTGTGGAAGAAAATCATGGTAACTACCCTAAAGGGACCAATGGCTGTGGGGGGATTAGCCCCTTTAGGTGGGGTGATGGCCCCCCTCAGTGGAGGAAATGACACAGAAAACCATATTGGGCCCAACAGCAAAATGAGCGGAGGAGGAACCGCTTCACTATTCTGATTCCCAATGGTCATGGAGGCGGAAGAGGCCATGCCAGATGGACTGGTTGTGAAGCCACACTGTGTCAATATCCTAAAGGCTGTGGCAATCCATTTCATACGTGCCACAGGAGATGCCTCTGTGATCATTGTGTGTGGGTCACTTCATGGCAAATTCACTCCAATGGCATTTCCCCTGAAAATGTATTCTTGGATATGAGTAGCAGCAGATGATGATGATGAAGGTTAAAATCAAGTGTGGTTACAAATTATAATTTTAATCCAGCTCAGTCCCTCTGATTGTATGTGTCAAGATTCTTCCCAAACATAGTGAATGACCTGGGTAGCTACAGCAAACCGGATTTCTTCGTGCTGAAACATCATTTCTAGAGGAAATGCTCCAGGGTGTTACATTACATGAGCTAACATGTGGTTGTGATTCTGTATTTTCCTTGGTATGTTACACCTACCTAACAACAGTTGGTAGCAACCGATATGGAGGTGTGAATATCTGCAGATGGTTCTTATAATATGTTTTCTTCAGAGGACATCCCTTTCTAAATATAACATTGTTGTGGGTACTATATTTTGATGGGTGCTTTATTAATTAATCATCTGATATATTGCCTTATAGTAGTGGTGGCAAACCTATGGCACGTGTGCCAGAAGTGGCATGCTGTAGCTGTTCTTCTGGCATACGCACCATCGAGGGGAAACCCAAAAGGAGAGATCTGAACTTACCTGGATGCCTCCCTTGATTAGGCCACCCAGGAATTATGCCCCCTCCTCAGCACATTATGACATCAGTCAGTCTGCAGGCCCAGCAGCAATCAGGAACCGAAAGTAAACAGAGCCCAACCAATTTTTCTCATTTAAGCATATATTGTAGGAGCTTGATTACATTGTGGATTATAGAAGTGGAAAATCTTCATTGGCAAGAAGGAGAATATTCAAAGCAAAAGTGTAGAAAACCAACAAACCTGTCTAACTTGGAGCCAGAAGGCCCTGTTCCCCTACATTCAAGCCCTTGCAGGATTACATATTGCTAACCTTTTGGTTGGCCAGGAACTCAGAAAGAAGCACAGTTAAGCAGAATGAACCCTCACGTTAGCAGATTATATATCTTATTCTTCACTCCAGAACCCATCATCCCTTCTTTGGTTGTCACTCACAGATGTAAACCAATCAAGAACTTCATACAGAAATCAAGGGCCGTTCCCTCTTAGGGTTTAACCACCACCACCCGGATTCTCACTCACTCCCAGATTGTGCAAACCTGCGCCTATCTCACCACGTGCCACAGATTCCTTCCTTTCACTCTTATTGAGAGACTTCACCCCCTTCTTTCCCAGGGGAAAGACACAGCTAAGCTGCAGCCATTTTGGTGGCTCACTCTGCCTTCACATCCCCCTCGCAAGGTAGAATATGGGGTTGGTTTTAGGTCCGTCTTCCAAATTCCAGAGTGAGGTACCCTAGTTTTGTTACCTAAGTACGCCAGCAGCATTTTAAGCAAAACAGAAAGTTTTATAGCATAGAAGCATAACACAATATTCAGCAGATAAGCATTACAACCTACTCACATTCCTCAAGGAGCCTGGAACTGCTTTTACGAGTTCTAGACCATACATTAGGGTGGTTCACTTTTCAGTTGACCATTTGGGAACTTGGCCACCCACCACCTGGGGTCAGAAGAGGGAACCTTCCCCCTGGATCTTGCTCTTGAAAGTTGCCCTCCCTGTTGCCGCCAAAGCTCTTCTTCCAGCCAGGGCCACTCATAAAATGACATTAGGGCATGAAAGCAGTTGACGCTGCCCCTTTTGATGTCTTTGACATGGAAAACTTGAGGAGTCTATCCTGGCAATTCTGTCACAAAATTCATGGCATCCAACTGTTGTCAAATTTTTGCAGGATTCTCCCAATTGGCAGCATTATTAGGCTGGGAGGGTCTAATGAATACCCAATCTCCCTCTTTCAGATCAACAATTTGTTCAGGAGTCAAGGATAGGCCAGAGAAATTACAAAGTATTTCCCTGCGGACTGCAGTGGAAGGAAGGTACCTCCCTTCCCATTAGCTTTTACAAACTCAAAATAATCAATCGACTTCTGGCCCTCGGCTACCAACTGAACTTCTTTGGCCCCTGGCAAATTACAAATGGTACGCTTGTCACACCACTCTCTTGTATCAGATGCCATACCTTCCCAGTAAAAGAATTTGCCTAGCTGTTCCAGCATAACCAGGGAATTCGCATGATTAACAAAGTTAGACCCATAAGCAATTTGAATCAACTTGTTTCTATGCAATTCAGGCACTAGTTGAACATAAGGATACACAGACTCATTTCCCACCCAAGAGTCACAGAACAATAGCCCATTAATCCAGCTGAACCAATCGGAATAAAGTCTTGACCATGGCAAGTTCTGATTATCCACCCCTGTAAGTCCTTTCAATGTCATGTCCTGAGGTTGCTCCACTTGGAAGGCCTGGTAGACAGCCAGACAGTCTCTAGATATGTTCAAGTCCTCCATAGTCAAAGAGTCCAGTTCAGGTTTGTCTTTGTCCAGCCTTGAGGGAGCTGAAACAGGCCATTCCCCAACTGGAGAAACCGGCTTGCCACTGGGACACTCCAGCTTTCCCTCTGCCTCTCTATTTTCATGAGAGGCTCCTGACAGGGAAAACCCAGCTGTAGCTTTCAGTCCCTCCTTCTCTTCCCCCTCAATAGTGTTTGAACGGAAATGTTTCTTCTCATCACCTTTTAACTCAGGGAGTGGCTCTATAGGCAAAACTAACCTCCTTCCCCCCAGGAGATTTGTAGCTCCTTGTAGCACCATCCCCTCTTCTTGCCATCACTTTCAGCATTAGACCATTCAAAATGAATCATAACAATGAAATGGCTGTGGAAAAATCCATAAATGGAAAAGAAAGGCTTGTGCTTAGATTTCTATTCATTTCACCAACTTCTGTTCAATTAGACTAGGGATGGCCAAACTTTTCAGGCCGGGGGGTGATCACGTGGTTCAGGGAGCTGGTCACTAAGGCCCGGGGGCCAGATGCGGCCCCCAACACCAATTCATCCAGCCAACAAAGCCCTTGTCACTCCTGGAAGCTGAAGTAAAATGTACCTGTATGGGTGCATTTTTACTTCTGCTTCCAGGAGCGATGAGGGCTTTGTGGGCCAGATGAATTGGCATCAGGGTTCACATCCGGCCCTGGGGCCATAGTTTGGGCATCACTGAATTAGACCATACCTTGCCAAAGTTGTGGAATGGAAGGAGAAAGCATATGTAGTAGAATATTTAAAAATGTCAAGATTTGCAAAAGCCTATGCAAATTCAATCAGCCTCTCTGATTACTTCTTTCCATATTATTAAAAAGGGATGGGTATCATTATCCTGGAACATTGTAATGAAATATGAGCCAGGCAGCCAAAACAGAGAGTAACAGCTTAATAATGTATAAACTGAGTCGATTGTAGCACTAAAGATCTCAACATCTATGGACAATTGGGCTGAACCATCATATACTAAAGATGTCACACATACAGTATATGAAAACACAAATGGACCTGGTATACAGTCTGGAGCATTCCTGTTGGTTTGAATGACAAGTCCCAGATCTCTAATCTTTGAGCATAATTTGGTATCGTTTCAAGAGTTGCACTGAGAACAACTCTCAGATTGTAGAACCTTCTGCAAAACAGAATCTTTTTACAGTATTCAGAACTGAACATAGGCAGATTGTTTCCCCCTGCAGAATCACGCAGTGAAATTATAAACATCTGTTGCTGAGAACATTGGCAAAAGCTGTGTCTGTTCTCCTGAGAAACAGAGCATAGGCGGCTATAAGCAAGTGGACTCAGGTGGAGGCAGGTAAAAGTCTTGGTTGAGGGAGAAGCCAATGTGGAAGGAGACAGGCAAATTCCTTTTTCAGTTGGGGGTTAACCAGGATCAGGATGCCAGCTTCAATTGTGACAAAAAAAACACTACCAAATTCGCGGATGACTAAAATGATGAAGGTATCAGACTCCTCATTAAAAATCATCAAGATTTCAGTTGCAAATAGGAAAATGTAAAGGAGAAGGAAAGAAAGTAAAGCCACAGCTGCCCTGATATGAGCTTTCATTTGGGAATGGCTAAAGTGTGCTCCTTGGCTCGTCATGTGCCAGACGTGACTAAAGAGCGAGACGATATTCAGGATGGAGCAAATTAAAACCAAAAAAAGTGTAGGGGAAAAAGTCCCGAAGAAAAAAACAAGGAAAGGTACAGTACACTTAAACTGAAGACCTATGTCCACCTTTGAAATCTCCGCTGTTGTGTTCCTCTGGTTTGGTGTGAAATTGTTCCAGTAATTTAGGATAGAGGCAGGTGAGCAGAAGATGATGGATCCCAAAAGAAGCCAAGGCACCCACTTGGATATCTTCACCTTGCAGTGAAGGAAGATGTAGTGGTTGCAGTTCACAATCTTGATGCAGAGGTAAACAGAGAGCCAAGCAGTAAACCAGCATCTGCACAGAAGACCAAACATTATCCAGACACTGAGAATAGATGCCACAAAACCACTCTCAACAAAAAAGTAAACATGAATTTCTAAATAGATGCAGAAGATATTAGTGGTGCTGAGGCTCAGCAGGATCTGATTTCTAGGAGACAAACTCCTCTTTTGTACCCATTCACAAATCATCACTTTTAACATCAAACCATTCAAAACCAATCCTAACAACGAAAAGCATATGAAAAAAGGCATAGATTGAGAAGAAAGACTGGTACTGAGGGTTCTATCCATTTCACCAATTTCTGTTCAATTAGACTATGCCTTGCCAAAGTTGGAGGGAGAAAGCATATGTAGTAGAATTTTTTTAATGTCAAAATAAGCAGAAACCTATGCAAATTCAATGGGCCTCTCTAATTACTTCTTTCCATATTACTTAAAAGGTATGGATATCATTATCCTGGAACACAGTACTGAAACCAGAGCCAGGCAGCCAAAACAGTTATTAAGATCTACATAATGTAGGAACTGGGTCCATTACAACACCAAGGATGTCAACATCCATAGTAGATTGGGCTGAGCCACCATATTCCAAAGCTGTCACACAGATATGAAAAGACAAGTGAGCCTAGTATACAATCCAGTGCATTTCAGTAGGTTTGAATGACAAGTCCCAGATCTCTGATCATTCATCCTAGTGGGTATTGTTTTAGGAGCTACATCCAGAAAAACTCTCAGATTATATAACCTTTGGCACCACAGAATCTTTTTATAGTATTTGGAACTGAACATGAGCATGTTGTTTCCCCCTGTAGAATCATAAAGTGAAATGATAAACATTTGTTGCTGTGAACTTTGTCAATGGCTAAGTCTGTTCTTCTGGATAAACAGAGCCGGGGCAGCTCTAAACAGCTGGACTCAGGTGGAGGCAAGTAAAAGTCTTGGTTGAGGGAGAATCCAATGTGGAAGCAGGAAGGCAAGTTCGTGTCTCAGTTGTGGGTTAACCAGGATCAAGATGGCAGCTTCAATTGTGGCAAAAAACACACTGCCAAATTCGCGGGTGACTAAAATGATGACGGTATCAGACTCCTCATTAAAAATCATCAAGATTTCTGCTGCAAATAGGAAAATGTAAAGGAGAAGGAAAGAAAGTAAAGCCACTGCTGCCCTGATATGAGCTTTCATTTGGGAATGGCTAAAGTGTGCTTCTTGGCTTGTCATGTGCCAGACATGACTAAAGAGCGAGATGATATTCAGGATGGAGCAAATTAAAACCAAAAAAAAGGGTAGGGGAAAAAGTCCCAAAGAAAATAACAAGAAAAGGTACAGTAAACTTAAACTGAAGACCTATGTCCTCCTTTGAAATCTCCGCTGTTGTGTTCCTCTGGAGTGGTGTGAAATAATTCCAGTAATTTAGGATAGAGACAGGTGAGCAGAAGATCATGGATCCCAAAAGAAGCCAAGGCACCCACTTGGATATCTTCAATTTGCAGCGAAGGAAGAAATAGTGGTTGCAGTTCACAATCTTGATGCAGAGGAAGACAGAGAGCCAAGCAGTAAACCAGCACCTGCACTGAAGGCCAAATGTTTGCCAGGCAATGACAATAGGCTTCGCCAAACCAAAATCTACAAAGTAAATCAGATTTTCTAAAATGTTGCAGAAGATATTAGTGGTGCTGATGCTCAGCAGGATTTGATTTCTAGGAGACAAACTCCTCTTATGTACCCATTCGCAGATCATCACTTTTAGCATCAAACCATTCAAAATCGTTCCTAAGAATGAAAAGGCTATGAAAAATGCCATGAATTGAGAAGAAAGGCTGGTACTTAGACTTTTATCCATTTCACCAGCTTCTGTTCAATTAGACCGTGCCTTGCCAAAATTGTGGAATGGAGGGAGAAAGCATATGTAGTCAAATTTTTAAAAATGTCAAAATGAGAAAAAACCTATGCAAATTAATGGGCCTCTCTGATTACTTCTTTCCATATTACTTCAAAGGGATGGATATCGTTATGCTGGAACACTTGTACTAGAACCTGAGCCAGGCAGCCAAAACAGTGATTAACATCTACATAATCTAGGGACTGGGTCCATTATAGTCCCAAAGATGTCAACATCCATAGCCAATTGGGCTGAAGTACCATATACCAAAGCTGTCACAAAGAGATGAAAACACAAACAGACCTGGTATGCAATCCGGTGCATTGGTGTTGATTTGAAAGACAAGTACCAGAAAAGTCTGATTATTGATCCTGGTTGGTATTGTTTTAGGATTTGCATCCAAATTATATAACCTTCTGCAGCACAGAATGTCTTTACAGTACAGTATTTGGAAATGAACATAAACCATGCAAATGAACAGGATTCTCTCACTCGGAGTCCATAAAAATTCTTTTCATAAAACTGTCATTTGTAAAGAGTACATGAATACCCTATTCTGGTGCAGTATCTTCTTACCAAACTGATGGTTTCCTGGACCATCCGTGGGCTTTGTAAGATGTGCTGGTTACTATTGGAAGAGAAGTGAAGCCAATCGAAGGCTACTGTTGGATCTTGGTCTTTAAACAAAAAAGATCAACAGAGTACATCTGAGAATCTTTAAATGGCCTTTGAATGAGTGATACATGACTCTTGCAACATCTTGACAGCAGAAACACCATACCGTCATACAAATAGGAAAATGCAAAGGAGAGGGAAATAAATTAAAGCCACTGCAGCCCTGATATGAGCTTTCATTTGGGAATGTCTAAAGTGTGATCCTTGGCTTGTCATGTGCCAGACGTGACTGAAGAGCAAGATGACATTTAGGATGGAGCAAAGTAAAACAAACAAATAAAAAAGGGTAGGGGGAAAAGTCCCAAAGAAAATAACAAGGAAAGGAACACTAAACTTTAACTGAAGACCTTTGTCTGCCTCTGAAATTTCTGCTGTTGTGTTCCTGATGTGAAAAAGTTCCAGTAATTTAGGATAGAGTCAGGTGAGCAGAAGATCATGAATCCCAAAAGGAATCCAAGGCACGCACTTCATTGTCTTCACTTTGCAGCGAAGGAAGAATGGTTGCAGTTGACAATCTGGATGCAGAGGAAGAGAGAGAATCAAACAGTAAACCAGCATCTTCACAGAAGACCCAGTGTTATCCAGACACCGATAGCACTGCAACACATAATAATAATAATAATAATAATAATAATAATAATAATAATAATAATAATAATAATAATAATAATAATAATAATAATAATAATAATAATAATGATGATGATGATGATGATGATGATGATGATGATGATGATGATGATGATGATGATGTCTGCTCCTTGGTCTATTCCAGGGGTGGCCAACCTTTTTGTGCTATGGGCCTGACTACACCCCTTGGTCAGCTGAGTGGGCTGGATCATGCCTCCAGAAGTGGAAGTGGGGGCATTTACAGCTGTCTCAAATGCACCCACTTCTGCATTTATGACTGTTGTGGATGCGTTTGCGCATGCGCAGGCATGTGCCCACACAAGTGTGAATTGATTATTATTATTATTTATTAATTGTTCAATTTGTTACCCCGTCCCAATCGGGTGAACCCAACTCTGGGCGGCTTACAATACAGATTAAAAATACATAGCTTAAAACCACAGTTCAAAAGTTAAAAAAAAACCCGTAGGGCAGTCCCACCTGCCCCATATATATCATTTAACTATTAACAATTAAAAATATGATTAATACAATACTAAAAATAAGCCTAAAAGAAATAAAACATTTACAGATTACAAAAGTTTAAAAGAACAAAGGCAAGAGCAAGGAGGCATGGGCAGAGGGGGGTGGCTGTCTCATCTGATCAGCCACCCAACATGAGATCCAACATTCTTCGATCCACAAACTTGCCCTGCCAGCCAGGTTTTAAGGCCCTTCCGGAAGGGCAGGAGCTCTGTCTGTAGTTGTAGCTCAATCGGCAGGAGGTTCCAAAGGGCCGGGGCCGTCACGGAGAAGGCCCTCCTCCTAGTGCTAGAGAGGTGCGCCTCTCTAGCTGATGGAATTACAAGAGAACCTCTCCAATCCGCCCTGGTGGGCTGGACAGACGTTCTTGGATCCTCTTCTGGGTGCGGGGGAGAAGTTTTCATGTTTTTAGCAAAGGGACCCCCCCCCCCCCAGATTATTGCTCTCCATATGAAGAAAGTGGTGGGGAAGGAGAGATGTCTCTCTCCTCACATTCTCATCTTACCTTATTTCAGGCATTCTCAACCTTTTAAAGCTGGGGGCCAGGTCATGCTCCCTCAGACAGTTCCGGGGCCCGGACAGCAATTTTGCCCTTCCTCCACCATATGGTACTTCCGGGTGTGGTGAAGGCGTGTGTGTGTGCGCATGGAATGGCACCACAGGCTGCATCTGGTCTATGGGCCGCAGGTTGAGAATCCCTGCCTTTTCTTGAAAGACTGAGTAGGGCTAAAATTAAGTAATGAATACTAGTAGAAACATGGATTTTCTCCACTTTTTAAATGTAATTTGAAAAAGCTCTCATCTTGCAAGACCATAATGGGATCTCTCTTACACAGCTCCTTCCACAGGGCACCTTTAAAGTGTTTACAAAACTATATAATGGCCAGAATGCAGTCAAATATTTATGCTGGCATAAGTGCAATGGTGCAGTTTGGCACACCAAACAGCTGCTAAGTAATTACTCTCCTACTGAATTCTTGTTCAAATGCTAAGTCACACAACTGGCATGTGACTGGAGTTCAATCAGGGACTATTCAGTTCTTACCTATATATCTGGCCCTATGCTGCCAGGACAGAACTTGAGGGCTGAAGTCCTTGACCAGCATCAGAGTAATAGCCCTGTTTGCCCTACCAAAGTCAGCTATGTTAATTTGAAATAAAAACTGTTTGAATTTGAGCTAGTGTATTGATACAATGAAGAATACTAAAATGCCCACAGTACAGTCAAACCTCATATAAAGAGTGTTTCGCTTAAAGAGTAACTCGCTTAAAGAGCAGAATTTTCTCTGAATGTTCACTTCGCTTAACAAATAAAACCAACCAAAAACTCACTTAACAAATAAATTGGGGTATGCGGTACCCCCCCCCCCATTGGTCATTTACAATGGTGTTTCCCTTAAAGAGCAAACTCACTTAAAGAGCAATCCTGTGGAATGCATTATGCTCTTTAAGCGAGGTACCACTGTATCTTATCTCTCTTCTACTTTTGATAGAACTTTCAAACCCATGTTCCAACAGCACCTTGTTCTCCATATGTCTTTAACAAGGTATCAACAGAGTATTTTCCAGGTATCTTTGGCTAGGTCTTTTAACTATACATAGTACTTCCTTAATTTTGAAAAATAAATTATGCCTCTTAAAGTCTAAATCCATGTCTCCTTTTTGCAGTACCAGCAATTCTTCTGCAGTGACCTCTACTTGTCATTTCATGGATAAGATTGTTGAAAATTGTGTCATGTTGTTCCACTAGGTAGACTTTAGCTGTAGCATTTCTAAAAAGCAGATGTGCTCCTTCAAGTGAGAAAGATGTTTGTGTCCATAGTGCTTGATTTTTCTCACATAAATATCTTGCTTTGCTTGGTGGTTCATCATTATGTGATCACCATGTGCTTTGTTTGTAGGTGTCACTGCTGAGGCATGCTTCTCTAAGGAAATAGCAACGTTGGTGGGGAAATGGTCCATAATTGAAAATATATATTTCCTTTAATGCCTGGATGGATGTTTAGTTATGGTAATTGGCTTGTCCTCTGAAGCATGTTCTCAGTCTCTATTGCAATCGGGTTCCACTTCACAGAGACTGCATTGCCACCTAGACAGAAAACATCAATGGCTGGAAACTCAGGAGTTTGCTGTCATTATGACAAATGAAGGTGTTTCCTTGAGAAGGGTGCAGATCTATAGTTTTGGACCATAACTCCCAGAATTCTCAAAGCAACATGGATAGTTGCCATGCCACCTGCGGAATTCTGAGACATGTGCTGTATATACTTGAGTATACGCCGAGTTTTTTAGACCCAAAAATGAGGGCCCCCCCCAAAAGGAAACAGCTTATACTCGAGTCAATGATCATGATAGTCCCAAGACCACACTGGATTGCAATGTGCCAGCAATTTAATTAATATTACCATATTTTCATGTCTTTTGATTATTGACACTCACTAGCAGCTGCTGCTTATACTCGTGTCTCTCTATGTTCCTGGATTTTCAGGTCATAATTAGGGACCACTGGATATTAGACTACTTTAGCATGGTTTTTGTTCTTCCAATAATCCATAAAACGCAGAGCAAAATGTCTCTATCTTCAAAGAACAAGTTCAGCCATGCAGTAAGAGAAACAGCTGAGATTCAGCTAGCCTGGAGCATCCCTCTCAGGCAAAGGAAAAAACACACAGCTTGTATCCAATACATACAGGGTCGTCGCTCTCCAGTACTTTCAGCAGGCACACCACACACAGGTAAAAACTTCAGGGAACGTTACATCCCATGCGATAGCCAACATGTCAGACACCGGCCGTCTCACTCCAAGGGCCCCTCCCTTTCAGTTCCTGAGACCTTGTCTCATTCCGGGAACTTTCTAAAGCACTTACCTCACAGCTGACAGAGCCGGGCTGCTTAAAGAGAACTCTTACTATGCTCAGGCAATAGAGCAAAACATGGGAGGTTTGGGTAGCGAGGCTCTCTGTGTGCTGATTGTGTGCTGATGATAAAAGAAACAATCTTCAGAGAAAAACAGCTGCTTTATTGGTCAGGTTATTAAAGCATAGTCCATGGAGAAATGTAGATAAAAAGGTCAATAACATAGGATAAGTCCAGCAACAACATAGGATCACTCCAGCATTAGGTAATCATGATGAAAAGGAAAAAGAATAGTCCCACAGGTCAAGATCTTAACACCTAGACATCCAAAAAACGAACTAACTCTTCTCTCTCCAAAATGGAGATTCTCCAGTCTGGTGGGGTACCTTTAACCAATTAGGGAACAAAGAAAACTTTCTCATAACAAGAGAAGATGTTTACACACGTGAAAGAAGAGTGCTCTCTTTTCATCAAAACATGCAAGATCAGCTAGCCTAGAGAGATAAGAAGCAGGAACACTGAACTGAAAACAAACTGTCTCATGACAGGAGTCTTGTGAGACAGAGAGAAGAAAGGACTTTTAAGGCCTAGCTAAAACTACAACCTCTCCAAGCTATGAGAACGTTAGGAAAGATGTTGTTTCCTGACAGAGAACATTGGCAATAGCTGTGTCTGTTCTCCTGAGAAACAGAGCATAGGCAGCTATAAGCAGGTGGACTCAGGTGGAGGCAGGTAAAAGTCTTGGTTGAGGGAGAAGCCAATGTGGAAGCAGGCAGGCAAATTCCTGTTTCAGTTGGGGGTTAACCAGGATCAGGATGGCAGCTTCACTTGTGTTGAACAACACATTGGCAAGTTCGCGGATGTTTACAATGATGAAGTTATTGGACTCCTCATTTAAAAATATCAAGATCACTGTTACAAATAGGAAAATATAAAGGAGAAGGAAAGAAAGTAAAGCCACAGCTGCCCTGATATGAGCTTTCATTTGGGAATGGCTAAAGTGTGCTTCTTGGCTCGTCATGTGCCAGACGTGACTAAAGAGCGAGACGATATTCAGGATGGAGCAAATTAAAACCAAAAAAAGTGTAGGGGAAAAAGTCCCGAAGAAAAAAACAAGGAAAGGTACAGTACTCTTAAACTGAAGACCTATGTCCACCTTTGAAATCCCCGCTGTTGTATTCCTCTGGTGTGGTCTGAAATAGTTCCAGTAATTTAGGATAGAGGCAGGTGAGCAGAAGATCATGGATCCCAAAAGAAGCCAAGGCACCCACTTCGATATCTTCACCTTGCAGTAAAGGAAGATGTAGTGGTTGCAGTTCACAATCTTGATGCAGAGGAAGACAGAAAACCAAGCAATAAACCAGCATCTGCACAGAAGACCAAAAAGTATCCAGACATTGAGAATAGATGCCACAAAAACACTCTCAACAAAAAAGTGAACATGAATTTCTAAAATGATGCAGAAGATATTAGTGGTGCTGAGGCTCAGCAGGATCTGATTTCTAGGAGACAAAGTCCTCTTTTGTACCCATTCACAAATCATCACTTTTAACATCAAACCATTCAAAACCAATCCTAACGACGAAAAGCATATGAAAAAAGGCATAGATCGAGAAGAAAGCCTGGTACTGAGGCTTCCATCCATTTCACCAATTTCTGTTCAATTAGACTATGCCTTGCCAAAGTTGGAGGGAGAAAGCATATGTAGCAGAATTTTTTTAATGTCAAAATAAGCAGAAACCTATGCAAATTCAATGGGCCTCTCTAATTACTTCTTTCCATATTACTTAAAAGGTATGGATATCATTATCCTAGAACACAGTACTAAAACCAGAGCCAGGCAGCCAAAACAGTTATTAAGATCTACATAATGTAGGAACTGGGTCCATTATAACACCAAGGATGTCAACATCCATAGCAGATAGGGCTGAGCCACCATATACCAAAGCTGTCACACAGAGATGAAAAAACAAGTGAGCCTAGTATACAATCCAGTGCATTCCAGTAGGTTTGAATGACAAGTCCAAGATCTCTGATCATTCATCCTAGTGGGTATTGTTTTAGGAGCTAAATCTAGAAAAACTCTCAGATTATATAACCTTTGGCAGCACAGAATCTTTTTATAGTATTTGGAACTGAACATGAGCATGTTGTTTCTCCCTGTAGAATCATAAAGTGGAATGATAAGCATTTGTTGCTGTGAACTTTGTCAATGGCTAAGTCTGTTCTTCTGAGAAACAGAGCATAGGCAGCTATAAGGAGGTGGACTCAGGTGGAGGCAGGTAAAAGTCTTGGTTGAGGGAGAAGCCAATGTGGAAGCAGTAAGGCAAGTTCCTGTTTTAGTTGTGGGTTAACCAGGATCAAGATGGCAGCTTCAATTGTGGCAAAAAACACACTGCCAAATTCGCGGGTGACTAAAATGATGGTATCAGACTCCTCATTAAAAATGATCAAGATTTCGGCTGCAAATAGGAAAATGTAAAGGAGAAGGAAAGAAAGTAAAGCCACTGCTGCCCTGATATGAGCTTTCATTTGGGAATGGCTAAAGTGTGCTCCTTGGCTTGTCATGTGCCAGACATGACTAAAGAGCGAGATGATATTCAAGATGGAGCAAATTAAAACCAAAAAAAGTGTAGGGGAAAAAGTCCCGAAGAAAATAACAAGAAAAGGTACAGTAAACTTAAACTGAAGACCTATGTCCTCCTTTGAAATCTCCGCCGTTGTGTTTCTCTGGAGTGATGTGAAATAGTTCCAGTAGCTTAGGATAGAGGCAGGTGAGCAGAAGATCATGGATCCCAAAAGAAGCCAAGGCACCCACTTGGATATCTTCAATTTGCAGCGAAGGAAGAAATAGTGGTTGCAGTTCACAATCTTGATGCAGATGAAGACAGAGAGCCACGCAGTAAACCAGCATCTGCACTGAAGGCCAAATGTTTGCCAGGCAGTGACAATAGGCTTCGCCAAACCAAAATCTACAAAGTAAATCAGATTTTCTAAAATGTTGCAGAAAATATTAGTGGTGCTGATGCTCAGCAAGATTTGATTTCTAGGAGACAAACTCCTCTTATGTACCCATTCAAAGATCATCACTTTTAGCATCAAACCATTCAAAATCAATCCTAAGAATGAAAAGGCTATGAAAAATGCCATGAATTGAGAAGAAAGACTGGTACTTAGACTTCTATCCATTTCACCAACTTCTGTTCAATTAGACTGTGCCTTGCCAAAATGGTGGAATGGAGGGAGAAAGCATATGTAGTCAAATTTTTAAACATGTCAAAATGAGAAAAAACCTATGCAAATTCAATGGGCCTCTCTGATTACTTCTTTCCATATTACTTCAAAGGGATGGATATCGTTATCCTGGAACACTTGTACTAGAACCCAAGCCAGGCAGCCAAAACAGTTATTAACATCTACATAATCTAGGGACTGGGTCCATTATAGTGCCAAAGATGTCAACATCCATAGCCAATTGGGCTGAACCACAATATACCAAAGGTGTCATACAGAAATGAAAACACAAATAGACCTGGTATACAATCCGGTGCATTGCTGTTCATTTGAAAGACAAGTCCCAGATGTCTGATTATTGATCCTGGTTGGTATTGTTTTAGGATTTGCATCCAAATTATATATCCTTCTGCAGCACAGAATGTCTTTACAATATTTGGAAATGAACATAAACCATGCAAATGAACAGGACCCTCTCACTCGGAGTCCATAAAAATTCTTTTCATAAAACTGTCATTTGTAAAGAGTACATGAATACCCTATTCTGGTGCAGTATCTCCTTACCAAACTGATGGTTTCCTGGACCATCCGTGGGCTTTGTAAGATGTGCTGGCTACTATAGAAAGAGAAGTGAAGCCAATCAAAGGCTATTGTTGGATCTTGGTCTTCAAAAAAGATCAACAGAGTACACCTGAGAGTCTTTAAATGGCCTTTGAATGAGTGGTACAATGCACCACACGACTTTTGCAACACCTTGACAGCAGAAACACCATACTGTCATACAAATAGGAAAATGTAAAGGAGAGGGAAATAAATTAAAGCCACTGCCGCCCTGTTATGAGCTTTCATTTGGGAATGGCTAAAGTGTGATCCTTGGCTTGTTATGTGCCAGACGTGACTGAAGAGCAAGACGACATTTAGGATGGAGAAAAGTAAAACAAACAAACAAAAAAGGGTAGGGGAAAAAGTCCCAAAGAAAATAACAAGGAAAGGAATGCTAAACTTTAAGTGAAGACCTTTGTCTGCCTCTGAAATTTCTGCTGTTGTGTTCCTGATGTGAAAAAGTTCCAGTAATTTAGGATAGAGTCAGGTGAGCAGAAGATCATGAATCCCAAAAAGAAGCCAAGGCGCCCACTTCAGTATCTTCACTTTGCAGCGAAGGAAGAAGAAATGGTTGCAGTTGACAATCTTGATGCAGAGGAAGAGAGAGAATCAAGCAGTAAACCAGCATCTTCACAGAAGACCCAATGATTTCTGGACACCGGTCGCACTGCATCATCATCATCATCATCATCATCATCATCATCATCATCATCATCATCATCATCATCATCATCATCATCATCATCATCATCATCATCATCATCATCATCAGTCTGCTCCTTGGTCTATTCCAGGGGTGGCGAACCTTTTTGTGCCGTGGGCCTGACTACACCCCTTGGTCAGCTGAGTGGGCTGGATCATGCCTCCAGAAGTGGAAGTAGGCGCATTTACAGCTGTCTCAAATGCACCCACTTTTGCATTTATCACAGTTGTGGATGCATTTGTGCATGCGCAGGCATGTGCCCACACATGCGTAAATGGATCCTCTTCTGGGTGCGGGGGAGAAGCCTTCATTATTTTAGCAAAGGGACACCCCCCCCCCTGATTATTGCTCTCCATATGAAGAAAGTGGTGGGGAAGGAGAGATTTCTCTCGCCCAGTGGCGTAGCGTGGGGGGCAGGGGGGGCGGAAGCCCCGGGCAGTGCTTTTCAGGGGGGGCAAAATGTCCCTACCGCTTTGGCCTCCCTCTGCCTGGGCTTAGGGAGCAGGACTTCCCAGGCAGAAGGCGGCCCTTTTGCTGCGCCAGCGGCCAGGCTGCCCCCTCTTTGCCTCCCGCCGGCCGTGGCTGCTCTTGCTCTGCCTCCTCCGCCACCTACCCCTGACGAGCGCCGCGTGCACGCGCACTGCTCAACTCTGCCCCCCCCCCAGCTAGCTGTCAGAGGCTCTCTGCCACCTTCCTCTGATGAGCTAGCTGGGTGAAAATTGTGTCATGTTGTTCCACTAGGTAGACTTTAGCTGTAGCATTTCTAAAAAGCAGATGTGCTCCTTCAAGTGAGAAAGATGTTTGTTGTCCATAGAGCTTGATTTTTCTCACATAAATATCTTGCTTTGCTTGGTGGTTCATCAATATGTGATCATCATGTGCTTTGTTTGTAGGTGTCACTGCTGAGGCATGCTTCTCTAAGGAAATAGCAACGTTGGTGGGGAAATGGTCCATAATTGAAAAAATATATTTCCTTTAATGCCTGGATGGATGTTTAGTCATGGTAATTGGCTTGCCCTCTGAAGCATGTTCTCAGTCTGTATTGCAATCGGGTTCCACTTCACAGAGACTGCATTGCCTCCTAGACAGAAAACAACAATGGCTGGAAACTCAGGACTTTGCTGCCATTATGACAAGTGATGGTGTTCCCTTGAGAAGGGTGCAGATCTATAGTTTTGGACCATAACTCCCAGAATTCTCAAAGCAACATGGATAGTTGCCATGCCACCTGGGGAATTCTGAGACATGTGCCATATATACTCTAGTATAAGCTGAGTTTTTTAGACCAAAAAATGAGCCCCCCAAAAAGGACACAGCTTATACTTGAGTCAATGACCATGATAGTCCCAAGACCACACCGGATTGTGATGTGCCAACAGTTTAATTAATTTTACCATATTTTCATGACTTTTGATTATTGACACTCACTAGCAGCTGCTGCTTATACTCGTGCCACTCTATGTTCGTGGATTTTCAGGTCAAAATTAGGGACCACTGGATATTAGACTACTTTAGCATGGTTTTTGTTCTTACAATAATCCATAAAACATACAGCAAAGTGTCTCTATCTTCAAAGAACAAGTTCAGCCATGCATTAAGTTCACATGAGCTGGTTTAAGATGCACCATTCCCACGCCAACTGGTGAAAATGGAGGACAGCTATAGGCAGGTCTGATATCTCAAGGATGGAAGAAGTGTTGAAGTGTTCACCCTATGTTCAGCCATTTGGCAAAATTTGTTCAGTCATCACAGTCTTTGCCTTGTTTATGTTCAGTGGTCTCTCCCCAGAGTATCTCTCTTGGCACAGTGGCCATGCTTTATGTTTCTGTTAATGGGATGAATTCAATATTGCTTCAGTCTTATTCTACTTTTTTTTCAAAGAACCCTAATGAAGTCATGTTGAGCTGTTAATTAATAGGTATTTCTTTTCCAACAGCTCTTCCTTGCCTGGACCAGAAGAAACGGATTAATAATCACAGAACGTGCTGTCTCCTTCCTCTCCCTCCTCCTCCGGTACCACCTCCACCACCGTCACTTTTTCCTTTATCACAGTTTAAAGGAGGATGGAATTCTGTAAGCGTAGCTTCATGCATTTCTTTTCCTGTAATGAAAACTGCTTTAATCCTTGTGAATTCTGTGAAACTACTGCACTACATAAACTGTGGCCAAAGTCCAATGACAAGATTTATTAGGACTGCACTGAGTGAGCATGGAATGGTTACCTGAGGCCACAGTTGGAAAAAAAAAGATAATTTGTTCAGGCCTAGTGATACTTCTGCAGGGACTGTGGTGGCTTAGTGGTTAAGATGCTGAACTTGACAACTGGAAGGTTGACAGGTCAGCAGTTCGAGACCTGAGTACTGCACAACAGAGTGAGCTCCCATCTCTGTCCCAGCTCCTGCCAACCTAGCAGTTTGAAAGCAAGAAATTGCAAGTAGATAAGAAGTTTCTTCTGGAATCATCTCCTACTTGTAAATGGAGTTATGAATTAAATGTAATGATGCATTATTTTGGCTGATGAGAATGAAAGAATATGAGAAGAAGTGCATTGAAGCAGACCAAAGGTTTATTTATTCTAGCATTCTGTTTTCACAGTGGCCCACCAGCTGTCTATTGGAAGCAAATGAGCAAGACAGGAGAAAATAAGTGTCTTGCTCATGGACCCCAGTAACCAGTATTTAGATGCATGCTGATTCCAGTACTGGAAGTAGTAAATAGCCAATCTGACTAGGATGGATGAATTGAATATGCTGCTTTCCCTCCCACCCCCATTGAGTCTTGAAATGCCTAATAGTTTTATCCTCCATATAGTGCTAGAACACCTTTTTGTAATAACCCCTTGCTTGAGGAAATATTGAGCCTGGAAAACACAAGTGAATAAAATGCACTTATAAGAACATAGAGACCTGCAGAATTCCAAATTAAGCCAGTGATCTACTTAACGCAGAATTGCCAAATCCAGCCGGAAGCAATGGCTCTGCAGAATCTCCAGCAAGATTATTTTCTCATTTTACCTCAAAACCCCTGGCATTTCTTGTTGCTTTCGTATCCAAGTCTTAATCTGGTTTAGGTTCTAAAATCAGTCAAGATTGGGTATATTCAGGTTGAAAATGGTGGATAATCCTTGATCATCCTAAAGTGGACAAAAATTGCCTATTAGTGTATCATTGAAGATTTCCTCTTATGTTGCATTAACTGGTAAACTCTCTCTTTCAATTTCTTAGATGTTACTCAATCTGGATCAGAACCATTTATTTCAAGAGCTTCAGATAACACACTCCCCATGTATAGAATCTGTGTGTCCTCCAGGACCTCCTGGTCCCCAGGTTGGTATTTCCCTTTAGAATGTATGACATGGGACCATTTTGACAGGTTTTCTGGGCTGTGCTATTTTCAGACAGCGAGAGAAGGCAAGAATGACTTTTTATGTGCAGCTTTTTTTGTCATTACTTTAAACAAAAAGTATATGGAATGACATAATGGCAGGAAGACAGGAAAGACTGCTATGAAAGTAAGTTATTGCTGCATTAAAGATCCCCATGTGACAATCATTTGTTCAACTTAATTGTCTCATGTTGATGTGGATGGCATGAATTCCAGAATTTGCATGTAGCCCATTTGTGGGCATCAGGAGGTTCGCACCAGTTAGCCAGAACTGGTAGCAGAAATTCTGGCTGGCCCCACACATCCAAGTTTTGAAATAAAGTAGTCCTAATTTGGGTGCAACACAGGGCTTTCCCCCTGGCCACGCCCACCATACCACACCCACAGTGTGGTAGTAAACATTTTTTGAGCCCACCACTAATGTAACCCAGTCTATATGAGGACACTTTCTAAGTCATACATCTTTGAATCCATGGCATATATGGATTTTGGAAGATGGTGTAGAGATTTAGCAGGATCCATTTCTGGAATTACACTGGTGAAACAGTGGAATCTAAAGGAATCAGAAATGCCAATTCCCCAATTTCTTATGCAGTCATTACTGTGACCCCTTCTACTCTGAAATGCTCTTAAGCTATTTTTGAGTAGGCTGAAGATATTTGTAGCAGAAGAGAAAGAGGATGTTCCATTACACTGACAATTTGTTGTTGTTTGGTTGCACAGTCGAGTCTGACCTGTTGTGACTCCACGGACCACAGCATGCCAGGCTCCTCCATCTGCCATCCTCTTGAGTCTGTCCAGATCTACGCCCACTGTGTCAACAATGCTGTCTAACCATCTCATCTCATACACTCAGATACAATCATAGATCTCATACACACATCTCATCCCATACACTGACAATGGTTTTTAGCCACCACAGATTGATGTAACCATTATTATCTTTCTTGGGCAAGGTTAATTTCTTTATTTTGACCTCTTGGATTCTCACAATTTCAGAACTATAATGTGCTTTTTGCGGGGCTGTCCTTGAAACTGGATAGTGCTAAATGCAATAGCTACAGTGATGGATGAAGTTCCCTGTTGCAAATGTATTACATTTGTGCTGAAAGAACCTCATACACTGGCTGAAGTAAGACTCAACTAGAGTAGACCCATCAAATCAATAGAATTTATGGAGGAGTTGACTCACTGATCACACATTCAGAAAGCCTTCTCTAGTTGCAGCTTACTTTGCTAAGCAACAAAAGTTCAGCTAGTGTTAGTACTGGCCCCTGGTCAAGATTTTGTTACCAGCTAAATAAAGCCCTGCTGATTTAGGACAAGAGTCTTAGTGATATTTCGACTGTCATTTGATGGGAACACAAATAGATCCCCTCTGTGTTGGCAACTCTTCTCTAGAATGCCCTCCTTTGCTTTTTGGGACGCCCCAACCTTAGCATGCTTCCAAAACACACCTCTTTGCATGGGCTTTTTCTGACCATTACTACTGTGCTTTGATATATTTCAATATGTTTAATAATTTATTTTGTTTTGTATTGAACCTTGAGTAATATATGATTTAATTTTGTGATCTGATTGGACATTTTGTAACAATACTTGGTTTTGGAAAGATAATGAATAAACAATCTGGAGGAAACAATTAATCCCATATCTCAGTGGAACAATAATAATGTAGCAATGTGGTGGGAACCACAGCTTGAGTAATACAGGAAATCCTTAGAGCAGGGGTGCCCAAACTTTTCAGGCAGTGGGCCAGTTCACCAGGCCGGTCACGTAGTTCCTCCTACTGGAAGCGGAAGTAAAATGCGCCTTGCAATCTGTTTTTCAACAGATGTTTTGCAACAGGATGAGGTAGATTTGTAAGCTGCCATTGTCTCTGCTTAAGCCACGGGTGCCTAAACTGCAGCCCGTGGGCCAGATCTGGCCCCTGACACCAACTCATCCAGCCGTGCTGCCCTCATATCCCCTGGAAATGGAAGTAAAATGCACCCATATGCGCCCATAGCACGTTTTACTTCTGCTTCCAGGAGCGATGAGGGTGGCATGAATTAGATGAATTGGCGTTGGGGGCCAGATCTGGCCCATGGACCATAGTTTTTGTTACACAGAGAAACTATATATAAAAAAATTTAGAGTAGAGGCCAAGATATGAAAAACCACCGCAATTACCAATATAATAGAAGGAGACAAAGCAAATATTTTTACAGAGCTAAAATTAGAATGCTGACCAGCGACATAAAGTCACAATTCCCAGTATTATGCCATTCAGACTGGGGATATGTGATGGAATCACTTGTTTCAATGTTTTGCTTCTACCTTTTCTTTTCACCCATTTTCTCAATAACAAACAGCTCCTCTGCCCAGTCCAGTGGCTACGTTTGGTGTTTCCCTTCTTTCTCTATAACTAGATCCATTTATCTGCCTCCTGAAGCCTAATGAGGTTGGGGTGCTTACAGATGATGATTAAATCAAGCCAGTGCAGTGGAGACAGATCTGATACTCACAATCTGAATTTCATTAGCATGTCTAATCAGTTGGGAGGCAAAGCAGAATGGGTAAAACATGGTATAGATTCTTTTGAAGAAATAACAAAAACAGGAATGCATTTTTAAAGATCTCACATTAGATGCAAGGTGCTGGGACAAGCAGACTTGCAGGTGTCATGTATTATATGCAACCTTAAATACTATTTTCTTCCATTTCTTCTTTTCTCTCTCTCTTCTTTTTTACGTAGGGCCCACAAGGTATTCCTGGAGCAAAGGGACCAAAGGGAGCAAAAGTAAGTGAGAAGATAGTTTTCTGAATCATGAAGAATTATGAGTCTGTGGGAGTATTTTTGTATATATGTGAACCTTTGTAATATGATGGCAAAGCCACCTCAGAATATTTTAGTGCCTGAGGTAAAGAGCCTAGATTACACTTCTCCAATTCCATATATAGCAGAGAAACAGACTGGCAGTTCAGATTTACTTCCGCTTTGGTGACAAGGCAACATCCTCCACCACACTTGACTTAGGAACCAGTAGGCTATGGGACACACACATTTGTGTTCTTCAGCATTTTGCCATTGCTTCAGCCGAGTACCTATCGCAAGAGGCATCTTCCTTGCTCTGCCTAATGCTGTGTGTTTTCAATGTCAGAGATTACTCTGGGTTGAAAGGATTTTTGCAGGGGATGCCTGAATGAGGCTCCTTTCATGTCCCTGTCGTGCAACTCTTAGGGAATCGAACCCCATCCTTTCGGTCTCCAAGCACAGTGCTTTTACCCACTGAGCCACTGGGGAGCTACTGGCTAATGGTAGGTTGACTGTTGACTCTACTTGAAGGCATCTCAACGATCAGTTCAGAAGTGTGAGTTGTGATTGCTGAACCAGAAATCTTTACAAACCAGAAGAACATTCCTCTTGAAATAAAATGAATATATTTGCCATCTCCTTGACTTTTCTCCAGATGTTTACGGCCTTTCACAAAAGTCCACTGAATGGTTACTTGAACCTGTTTTTCTACCTTGCTCCCAATAATTGCAAAGCTAAGATTCACACATGCAATGGACTTCTGCCTCTGGTAAAGAGACAGATAGGAAAGGGATGGCTCAAGCACACCAAGGGTTCACCCTAACAGACAAATTGCCACTGTAAATATGTAATTGTGGAAATACTAGTGTGTTGTCCTATACCCCTTCAAAATTAGCCAAATGAACACAATGCTTTGCAAACTGTTCTGGCTCGTTGCTTTTGTCTTGCCCTAATATATTATTTTCTCTGGCAGGGTGAGATTGGCAGACCAGGAAGAAAGGTAAGAGACAAATTACACAAAACCCTTTATAGCTGTCTTCCCCAGGCTGATGCTTTCCAGATAGCCTCTAATTCAGGATTTAGTATTTTTGCGTCTTTTTACTGAGCCATTTTATTGTATCTTAAATATTGTTTAAATTTTGATTTAAATTTAAAGAATATATTTATTAAATAATAATTAAAACTTGAAGTTCTTTTTTTGGACAAAATGTATATTTTTCTAAGTCTGGTTAGAAAGAAAAGCTTTAATTTGCTCCTATAGACAAGCAATAATGTAGCTATACATAGCAGTGGCTCAAGTCACTAAGACGCTGACTGGTAGGCGGAAGGTCAGCAGTTTGATTCCTGAGTACTGCAGGACTGAATGAGCTTCCGTCTCTGTCCCAGCTCCTGCCAACCTAGCAGTTCGAAAGCAAGAAATTGCAAGTAGATAAATAGGGACCACTTGGTGGGAAGGTAACAGCGTTCCGTGCACTCCGGTGTCTAGTCATGTCTGCCACATGACCATGGAAACGTCTGCAGAAGCAGACAGCGCTGGCTCTTCGGCTTAGAAACAGAGATGAGCACTGACCCCTAGAGTCGGATATGACTGACTTTCGAGCAAGGGAAACCTTTACCTTTACTTACATAGCAGTACTTTCCATATAAGTTAGTAGGATTTACCATGGTGATCCTTAAAAATATTTGTAAATATGTATCCCCAAATTAGCACTTTCCACATGCATCCATTAGACCATTAGTTCCCAACGTGGGGCCCATACCCAACCAGTGGATTTCAATTCTCAGAAGTCTCTCCCAGTACATTGGCTGATTAGTGCTTTGGGGAATTAACTTAGGCTTCTGGGAATTGAAGTCCAAAAACCAATGGTTTTGGCCAGCTGTCATGCTACCTGGGGATGGTTATATCACAGTCCTACACAGCCGGAAAGCACTAAACTACAAAAAGTTGACCCAAAGCTGTTCCCGTTCCACCTGGTCAGTATGACAAATGATGCCTGACTGGGCTTGAGTTCCTTTTCTTTCCATGTCCCCTTTCTTTTGACCTAGTGTATTTTAGGACAGGCATGGTCTGGGCCACTGGGACAGGGGGGATTCATCCAGGTGCACCCTTGTCTCTGGCACCCTGGGGTACAAATAATAATTTTATTATTATTTTATCCACCTGGTGCACTGTACTTTAAGTCATTGTTCCAAGCTACTTCCTTCAGCTATGAGCAATGTCTTATTCTAAAGTGCCTCCCTCCATGCGGACCAAGCGAGGGGCAGTGACCAAGTGGTTCTGAGGAGCAGCCTTCTCTCCCATCCCTTGGTCGCCGCCCCTCGCCCTTGTCCAGCGCCCTCCCATGATTCCTAGCACACCCCTCTTTTAGGATGTCAGGATGTGGGCACAGAACCATCCCGTGTTTATTGATTTAATATAAACATTTAGGATTCTTATTGGCCTGTGAGCTGCATGCAAATTGCCCCTGGTTAAGAAGACAATGCCCTTATGGTGATAAGCTCGTGTATGACAAGGAATGCAAATGTTGACTTCTCAACTAGCCACAATTCACTACTGCACTTTATGCTGTTGTACTTACATGGATATACATAAGTCATGTGTTTCTGGCTCCAAAACACCCCCAACAAACAAGAATAAAACATCTGTTAGTACTCTTTTGGTACAATAATTCTGTTTAAACTTTCATGATAATTAACATGTTTTTATTACTTTTGCATGGTGACATTATATAGAATTCAGTATCATTAGATCTGATTTTCCTTCCCCTCCCCTCCCCTCCCCTCCTTTTCCCCTCTTCCCACTTTCCTATTTTTAATTTTTTTTGAAGGGTAGCCCAGGTCCTCCGGGTGTTCCTGGAAAGCCTGGACTTATTGGATGGCCTGGCCCAAGGGGACCTAGGGTAAGAAGAGGAGGAATGTTTTCTTGATATGGCAAACTTTATAATGTAAATGAAGTTAAATTAATGTTATCAAAACCAGCCCAACCAATCTAACACCTTTCATGCAGTGTTCATTAACGCCACAAAAGTTTAAGGTGCCTCACAACTTTTTGCTGTTGCTGTGTTTTAACTAAGAATATGTCTTTACAGTGCAGTCTGATCTCCTTTTTAGCTCACTTTTGGATGGGAGACATGAGCTTCACTATACAGGCAAATGAAATACTTCCCCTGTTCTTCTGGAGAGGTGCAGGGAAAGTGTAATTATCCCCTCCACACCTGATCACTGTAGCACTGGATCGGTTAGGAGGGTATATCTGCATTTGTTAGCAGATATTTTATTGCCAATCAAATATCTGCTAACAGCTGCAGTTTTGATTGGTGACATAAGGGGAAAACAGAAAAAGAAAAAAGAAAAAGAATGTACGCTCCTAACCAATGCAGTGTTCAGGGATTTGGGGTCGGTGGGTGGGGGGGAGGGAATATTTATTTATTTATTTACATTTATACCCTGCCCTTTTGGTGCAAGCACCACTCAGGGTGGTATACAATATGTAAAAAACCATTATATAAAAGAAAGGAAAACAATGCAGAGAACCGCCACATGGCATAAAAATCCTAAAACCACAACAATATTCAAATTAAAACACTATCAGCAGCAGATAAAATTGGGTAATATCAATTAAAAAGAGTCCTGGGTCAACATTACATAATTCTAATAATCTTATAGGTATAGGCCTCCAATAGGCTTGTTGACACAGGTAAGTCTTAAGTTTTTATTATATCCTCTCTGCCACTCTGCAGATGGACATGGGAAGTGTTTAATTAAAACATCCAAAATACTTAATGAGTTTGTTAGCACTGCCAGTATGCCAGATGTTTTTAGTTGAAGGACAGTACTTTCACAGCTGCAAGCCTAATTAATATGCGGTTCCCAGTGTCTGCAGGTGCTAGGAATAGCATGTCTTCATGTGCTGAAAAAATACACACACACACCCAATGGAGGGTTCAAAAAGAAGTGCTTGGGAAGAGGTTGCGGCACTCCAGTATCCATGAAATGTGGGCACATGGAGCTCAGATTGATCTTCCAAGAGCTCAAAAGACATGCTTGAAACTTTGGACTCCTATAGTCAGTGTGGCCATAGTCCATGTTGGCTGGAGGATTCTGGGAACTGTGGTCCAAAATGAATGTTCTGAACTATGCACTTTGGCTATTGGATTTGAAGAACAGTTCTCTTTCTGAGAAAGCCCAGAAGATTGAAATACTGTCTGCTTGCACAGCCTGGCTGCAACACTTTTCCAGGACACCTGTTATTCTCTCAGATATTATAAGGACAGCAGGCCCCATTGATGCCAAGAGAGATTGCTGCAAATACATTTGCAATGTTGGCAACAAATAACCACCAGGCCATATTTCTGAGTGGCTGTATTTCAGAGGGTTGCTAGCAATATGTCAGTTAAGATTAAGATACAAATGAAGCTGCAACTAGACTGGAAAGATTTGATTTACAGCCTTTATTATGTTTGAAATTGCTCACACAGTGGCCTTCAGTTGATGTAGGAGTTCAAAATTCATGCTGTATGTGATGTGAGGGACCTCTTCTTTCCTGCTTCCTCTGATCTCATCCCTGCAGATCCTTTTATTGTCTAGGGGAATGGGTACAGGTATAAATATGGGAAAGAATAGTAAAGGTGATCCAGTCAGTGATAAGGTGACTGAGTGATCTAGCAATAATCTTGTTTTGGTCCTGAGCATTATGCCCCAACTGTCTACATCACCAAGCACCACCTACAGACATGCCCTCCCCCCTCTTTACATACAATTGACAGTATGGGGGAAAACAGATGGAATTGTTCCAGCATGAACAAATAGAAACCCCCAGCAGTAGAGAAGAAAAAACAGGTTGGAAGCAAAAAGCAACAGATGGATTCTAATCAATCTTTGCATTATGCAGCCAGTACAATAAATAAATAGAATTCACCTATTTCATATATGGAGCAAATTATGCAGTTTTTGACCTTGGGGCTATAATCAAAGCAGACAATCAACTAACAACAGTCAGTCCCAATACAGGCAACTGCTCTAGGTATCATCAGTCAGGAAGTGCTGAACCATTTAGTACAGGAATTCTCAACCTTTTAAAGCCGGGGGCCGGGTCACACTCCCTCAGACAGCTTCAGGCCATTTTGCCCTTCCTCCACCACATGGCATTTCCTGGTGTGGAGGAGGCAGTGGTGGGGCACATGAAATGGTTCTGCAGGCCACATTTGGCCCATGGGTCGCAGGTTGAGAATCCCTGATTTAGTAAAACATAAAGGGAATGGGATACAGTTTAACAATTTAGGATAGCAGGTTCTGATCAAGGGGCCAGTTGTATCTTACCTTCTGATTTCAGGAGGAAGAAAATGATTTGCAATTAGAGGGGTGGGAGTCGCTTTGGTGATTGGGTGGCTATACAAATCTAAATCTAAATAAATAAATAAATAAGGAATAAGCTGTCCCCTCTTGCAGAGATGGCCAACAGCAGCAATAAAAATTGGATCAGTTCTGCTGTATTATTGATCACCAGCCTTCCATTGACATTGCTAAGGCATCTCAGATAGGCAGGAGACTAGGACACGTAGGCTGGAAGTTTTTGGGGATTGTAACAATAGCAATTACATTTATATACTACTCCACAGCACATAGTGCACTCTCTGGGCAGATCACAAGGTAATTAGCGTCTTTGCCCCCCAACACACAGGGTACTCATTTTACCGATCTTGGAAGGGTGGAAGACTGAGTCAACTTTGATCCCCATCAGGATCAAACTCAACATGTTTTGGCTGCAGTAGACCAGTTTAACCACTGTGCCTCGGGGCTCATATATTTAAAAATAAATAAATTGTCCAACCTCTGACTTTTACAGCAAAAACTGTTGAGACACTACCTGTTTTGGAAAAGGAGTTGCTAGTTGTCCCAGTTATCACCGCCTTGCATTGGCCTCAGTGAATAACTGTCTTTGTTGACCCTTTTAGGGTGAAAAGGGAGATTTAGGTTTGATGGGCTTGCCAGGTACAAGAGGACCAACGGGGCATAAGGTTTGTTAATCAGGATGCTATGTTATTCCTCTCTGGCTTGTAATCACTGCTTATAGCTACTTCATTGGCTGGAAAATGCTTGTATTGTAGATAACAGAGGTGTTTGTATGTGTGTGTGTGTGTAATAATAACAAAACATACAGATTCTCATCCCCTCTGGATATAATGTAGAAAATGAAAAGAAATGCCAATAAGCTCTTTTCCACTTATTTTCAAAAGCAGCAAACAGGACCTCTGCCACTTACTTAAAGGTTACTGAAAGGCCAACCAAATTATTTTGGAATATGAGGCCAGAAATGGGCACCAAAATAGTCCATAATTAGAATCAAAAACATGTTAATGTTTCAGGGAGGCGATTGGGACAATCTTGCCCTACATGCAAAACCAGATGTCAAAGGAATCCTAGCTTAAGTGATGAAACCAGTTGCCAACAAAGCCAACTGGTTTATGTAGTTGTGACTATAAGAAGTGCTAGTTCTGTGACATTCACATTCACAGACATCATGGATTTCTCTTTTCAAGCATTGGGATGTCTCTAATGTCTGTTTCTGGACTGAGACAGAATTTCCTGCAAACACCTCTCCTAATATATGGCTGTAAAAATGCAGTAATGACAATGTGCATAATTATTAATTTGCTGTGCTAGCATAATGCCCAAAATCTGTTGTGTGCTGTGATTGGCTCTCTCTGTCTCTGTTGGGACCGGCTATGTGTGACAATTGTTTTTTCTTCTCCTCATGTTGGCTTAGAGGCTAATCACTTACTTTACATGTTCTGATTTGCAGTTCTTTTGATGGCTACAAAGTACTTCTGGTGTCAGTACTATTGCTTTCCCATCCTGAATATTTTTTTCCAACTCTTACCTTTATAACTCAAACTTACTTTTCTCTGTATGGAAGAGTGAAATATATATGTTGACAAAGGATGTCACTGTGACATAATACTCCATCAGTATAATCAGGAAGCCTGCAGTACAGTGGTGCTGAACTGATGGCACACATGCCAAAGAGGGTACTCCCAACCCTCTCTGTTGGCAAGCATGCCACCACTTCCTCCCTCTCCCAGCGCAGAGTTCTCCCCGTCCCTCTGCCCAGCAGCCCAATGAGAGTTTTCCCTCCCTCCCCCAGCACAGAGTTCTCCCCGCCCCTCTTCCCAGCAGCCCAATGGGAGCACTTCCTTCTTCCACACAGAACAGAGTTTGCACACACACACCTCTGTTTGGGCACTCAGGCTCTAGAAGGTTCACCATCACTGCTGTAGTAGATGAAAGTTTGAACAAAAGATGCATGTAGGGAGTATGTAGGTTAGGTCCTCATCTAACCTCAATACCACCCTATCCTACCTAAATGCACACATTTTCTTGCATATTAGTGACTGAAGACAGCTTTTTCTTCCATCTTTACAAAATGCAAAACAAACAGCGAGTCAATAGAAATGCAAAGGGCTCAATCCTGTTGGCGCATCCTAAATAATTTGCCCATGATTTTTTTCTGAGTCAGTGTCTATTGGCTGAAGATTCACGCATGCACTTCACTTGAAAGTCATTTTGCTAATTAGATGGCTAGGAAAAGAGAATGTAAGATGTAAGGGTCCTCATACGTTCTGCATCCTAAATAATTTTGTATCGATTTCTCTGTTCCATGTTTTTTAATTGCTGTGTTATACTAGCTTTTATATCCCTTTTTTTCTGCAGGGTACTCAAGGAGAGAAAGGTGTCAAAGGCAGCAAAGGCGACAAGGTAGAATTACCTTAATAGAGCATTTAACTGGTGCTTAATATAGTTTCATTCATTATTAGATTAACTGAATGGGTGATATGTTCTAGTCCAGTGGTGGCGAACCTATGGCACGTCTGCCAGAGGTGGCACTCGGAGTCATCTCTGTGGGCACCTGTGCAGTCACCCCAGCACAGAGTTTGCCCCGCCCCTTTGCCCAGCAGCGTAATGGGAATGCTTCCTCCCTCCCCCCAACACAGAGTTCACACTGCCCCCATGTCCAGCAGCCCAATGGGAGCATTTCCTTCCTCCCCTGTTGCTGTGCTGGCACTTTGCGATGAATAAGTGGGTTTGGGTTGCAGTTTGGGTCTCTAAAAGGTTCGCCATCACTCTTCTAGTTTATAGGAAATAGACTAACACAATTCTCCTGCATCTTAGTGCAAGAATGCAGCTCCTGAAAATGGGATTATGGATTTTGTGTTTTATTCAGATTTATATTTGTATAACACTGTGTTGTTTCTAGAATATAGTCAATGGAAAACCCTTGCTGAACTTTTCTTGTCATGAAAACCCTAGTCTAAAATGAAACAAGAGTTAGTGCTGAAACATGAAACTTCCAGATTGGAAAGCATTCAACTAGCTGCCATGGAAGACCAGAGGACAAATACAAATAGCATAGTCACTAATGACACAACTAGAATAAAGCTGAAAGGTTTCTAGTGGTTGATATGTATAGATGTGAAAGGAAAGTCTGATTTTGCACAATACATACAGTTGGAACATAGGATGTAAGAAGTATCAATGACACTGTTTGGTGTCAGTCAGTTAAACTAGTGTTTGACTCTGGAAATGATCGATTCAGAAGAAACAGGAGCACTAATCACGGGGCAACATGTAGCATACACAGGTAGGGACAATAATGAAATGTCTGACCAAATATCAGTGAGACTACATGGAAAACTTATTAACATAACTGTAATTCAACCATATGCTCTAACTACACATACTGAAGAAGATGAAATGGAAAGGTTTCATGCAAGCATCCAAAAGAAAATTGATCACACACCAAAATGGAACATGCTATCTAATTACAAAAGGAGGACATAAACCAGAACCAATGTTGTTCAATTTTTTTAGTCTAGGGGTAAGAATTTAAGCAGGAGAAAGACTAGTGGTGGGCATCAGCAGGTTCACACCAGTTCGCCAGAACCAGTAGCAGAAATTCTGGCTGGCCCCACCCATCCAAGTTTTGAAATAAAGTAGTCCTAATTCAGGTGCAACGCAGATATTTTCCCCAAGCCACGCCCACCATACCACGCCCACAGTGTGGTAGTAAATTTTTTTGGAGCCCACCACTGAGAAAGACTCATAGAGTGTGAAGTCAACAATCTGTTTATTGAAATACATGCTTCAGACAACCAACATTTAGCTAGAAATGTTTAATCATCTGTGATCTTGTAATTTTTAAATGTGTCATATTATGTAACATAAAAACAATTTGCTGGGATAGCTGATAGACTGCTTGCTTGAATAAAACAGGGACTCTCTCTCTCTCTTATGTCCTTCCCTTACAAAACCCATGATGATTCGCTGAAATCACTGACATATCCCCTCCATCCATTTTCTTTGCAGGGATTCATAGGGTTTCCTGGAATGCTTGGGCAAAAGGTAGGCAACTAACACACTGGAAAAACTCACTTGACTGGTTCATATTGCTATTAATATTCTGGAAACCATTTACAACGGAATTTAATGCATATTTACTCCGAGGTAATTTCCACTTTTGGGGACTGTGGTGACTTAGTGGTTAAGATGCTGAACTTGATGACTTGAAGGTTGGCAGGTCAGCAGTTCGAGATCCCAGTGCTGCACGACAGAGTGAGCTCCTGTCTCTGTCCCAGCTCCTGCCAACCTGGCAGTCTGAAAGCAAGACACTGCAGGCAGATAAATAGGAATCGCTTTGGCAGGAAAGGTAGTAGCCTTTCATGTGCTCCGGTGTCTAGTCATCCTCCCTACATGACCACAAAAACGTCTCACTATAGCTGTCATTGTGGGACTGCGGTGGCTAAAGTGTTTAAGAAGCTGAACTTGACAAGTGAAAGATCAGCAGGTCAACAGTTCAAGACCCAAGTACTGCATGATGAAATGAGCTCTGGTCAATGTTCCAGCTCCTACCAACCTACCAGTTGAAAAGCAAGAGATTGGAAGTACAGTACTGTAGATGAATAGGTACAACTTTGGTGGAAAGGTAAACAGCTCTCCAGTGCCTATAGACATGTCCACAAAAACATCTGCAGACACAGACAGCACTGGCTCTTCGGCTATAAACAGATGAGCACTGCACCCTAGAGTTGGATACGATTGGCTTTTGAGCAAGGGCAACCTTTACATTTACCTAATTTCCACTTTATTCAGTGGGAGCCTACATTTGTATTAGTATGTGTTTAGGGCTGCAGAAAATCAAGTTAAACTACGGTACTTCAAAACAGAGATGCATAACAGTGCTCTATTGAACTCATAAGTAAAATGTGGTTCTCCTCTAAGTTTCAAAAATCAGGACTTAACAGATATATTGACAGATTCTCATTTCTTTTTGTTTACTCAATAAGGTATTTAAACATTCTTCTAAGAGGCTTTTTGTAGGCTAAGTATTGAAGCCTCTGAAACTGAGATTCCTTCATTTTAAAAAAGGTAGATGGAATCAATCACTCTCCTTCAAAATAAGCAAGATTTGTCTTTTTAGCTTATATGAGCTGTTTTACTTTAAAGAAACTATAACTTGAAAACCCTTCACCCAAACATCCCCAAATTTGACCCAGGTGAAAAGCAGGCTGACTGTTCCATCAGTGCCATGTTTGGTGCTGATATGAAGTCCAGTTTCAAAGTTACAATTTTTTTATTCAGGGTGGCCCCCATTTTTAGAATTGCCTTGTAGAATGTTGTTTTGTTGTGCAGTACAATAACATCACTGCACTTATATACACCTATAATCAGTGATGGGATGTAACAGGTTCGCACCAGTTCGCCAGAACTGGTAGTAACTTTTCACACTGTCCCAGAGAACTGGTAGCAGCTTTTGGGGGGGAACCACCTTTGGGGCTTACCTTTTCACTTAGTCCCTAACTTCTTTAACTGTTGAAAAGTTGAAAAGTGCCAAAATGAAGCCATCTTGTGGTGAGTTCATTCTGTAGTTCCTTCCATCTGACCTAGTGTGAGAAAGATTAGCCAGAATAAGCTTTAAGCTCTGGTTTAAAAGCTCTGGTTGATTTGTGTTTGGGATGGGTGTTTGGGTGTATTTTAATGTATTTTTTCATTTTATTTACTTATTTAATTTATTTATTTAATTTATTTACGGGTTTGTGGGTTGGGTTGAGGGATGTGTGTGTGTGTGCTTATTTTTATTTTATTATTTTATTTTTATTTATTTATTTTCTTTGGCCCCACCCACAATGACATGACATCATGTTAGCTCCACCCACACTGTGATGACATCACGGTGGGGTAGTAAATTTTTTGACACCCCACCACTGCCTATAATTGTATGACCAAGCAAACTAGAATTTTGTTTTTTGTCCATTTTGTGTCCATCAAGGGAGAAATGGGTCCAAAGGGAGAACCAGGTGCACCAGGGAACAGAGGACCAATTGGAAGACCAGGAAAACGAGGCAAACAAGTAGGAGTCGCTCTATTTTACGCTCTTCCTTAAAGTGTGTTTCAGCGGGCTACTGTATAGTTCTGCATTTTTGACTGTGTGAAACATGTTGTCAGGCCATCCTGAGTAGATAAGTGAGTGGTTTTGATTTGACTTGACTATCTATGAGAAAGGAAGAAATAAATGCAAAAGAATAGGAGATAAAAATGCTAATACTTAATGAAATGAAGAATACCTAGAACAGGCAGTGCTCAAATAATTCTAGGATTTTGATAAAATGGTACAAGATAAGGAGACAAGGAGGGAACAATTGCATATTTTTATCCCTAAATCTCCCATCTCTTCCACTTTTCTAAGCTAAACAGTTTGAAATATTCTAACCTTTCTGTATAAGATTCCTCCACTCCCTTAAATTTTTTTGATAACAGTATTTGGACAGTAATTCCACGAAGGTTAACACCATAGATTTGTATAATGGCAGTGTGATATGGGGAGTTTTATTTTGTTTTTCTTTCCTAATTAATGACCAGTATTGAATTTCCCTTTTTTACATGAGTTACACACACTAGTTTGGTGTTCTGCAAATGCCCATGATCCATTCATTGCACAGTTGCTGCAAGCCCAGATCCTGTCAATGTATATACACTTTACCATTGCTTACATCGAATCTAATTTGCCACTTTAATGACCATTCCTCCACTTTGGAGATATGTTTTTGGGAGCTGTTTACAATTTGGTTTCATTCCAACCTCCTTGCCTAATTTGGTAAGTAGACATATATAGATCAAGAGATAATCATATTTAATGGTAGACTGATTGAAATCTACTCATTTATGTCCCATTGATTACCATTCATTACTAACTTAAGTCCCATTGATTTCAGGGAACTACTCTAAATCTGATTTAATCTAGGTCTGACTCACATTTTCGTTCATTCTAAATGTTATTTTGAAGACTGAGGGTATAAGCTGGAGAAGGATCCGAAACATATACTTAAATAGTTACTTCTTAAATAAGGGAGGGTGGTGGTGTCACTTTTCAACTACTCAGTCACATCCTGTCTCCATTGCCAGCTGACATCCCTCTATAAAAGGCGGCTAAATTAAGAAGTGCTACTTCCACTTGCATTCTGAGATCCATCTTGTTTATCTTGTTGACTCCTTCAAGTTCCTGCCAAGAGTCTTCTGGGGTTTGTTTACCTTACAGCAAGCCAGACTGTATGCAGATCTACACGGCCCAACCTTACAAGTGCTAAACATTATCAACAACAGTAGCAGAACACACTTGTATTCACTCATACACAAATGCTGCTATAGTCTTAGTGATGTGAATTGATGCTGGGTAATTAGCTTTAAGCATTTAGGTCCTCACTGTCAGGGCTGTAGCCAGGATTCTAGATTGGTGGGGGGGATTTTTCACAAGGTCCATAGGGTCGCAAAGGGTCGGAATCAACTGTGCGACTGAACAACAAAAAGGCACTAATGGCCAGGTTATCCTGCTATGATACTAGAGTAGACCCTACTGCCAGCGAGTGAGCACCAAGTGTCAGGCAGCACTTAAATAACCTAACAACCCTGAAGACTCATGGCCTTGGGTGCCAAAGTCCATAGGGAATGGTGATGAACCCCAAGTGGACTAAATCCCACTTGAATCCATCTTGATGGAAGGCAGCGGCTTCATCAATACTGGCCTGGGGCTGATGAGGAATTTGCATGCCAAAAAGGCTCAGGACCAGAAAGTGACTTGCAGAACTGTATCAATGGTGCGGGTGTCATGCTGCAATGCAGAAGGCAAATGAAAGGTCACTGCATTATATTCTCAGAACAGTCTTCATGGCTGATTGCCATTATGATCACCAATATTTGGATTCAGGTACGGAAGAAGAAGAAGAAGAAGAAGAAGAAGAAGAAGAAGAAGAAGAAGAAGAAGAAGAAGAAGAAGAAGAAGAAGAAGAAGAAGAAGAAGAAGAAGAAGAAGAAGAAGAAGAAGAAGAAGAAGAAGAAGAAGAAGAGTCTATAAGAGCTGAGCAAGGCTTTTGAGGAAATGAGATTGTGGAGGTCATTCATTCATAGGATCACCATATGTTAGAGTCAACTTGATTGCATTTTACAACAGTAACATTAGAAAAAAATTATGTATTGGTACTGAATATTATTCATTGATAAGTTTAAATTTAAGTAAAAGCAAACAAGGTATAAATGTTTTCAATAGATGCATATGTCACTAATATCATATACTTTTCCACTGTTTTGGGTTTCCAACTCTTTTTTCATTCTTAATTTCATGCTCATGCTTCACTTTAAAAAAAAAATAGTTGAAAAGCAAAAGTAAAAGGGATAAGTGCCACTGATGCAATCCATTTTGGACTGCATAATGATCCATTTTTAGGTCATAATCCAGCAGATGCAGGTTAGTGTTCTAGAGATGGAGGAATTGCACTGCTGAGGCTCAAGCACATCTGCAGAAACAGTTCTTGCATTGCTGCAGGAGCTACATGAAAAGAAAGAAGCTGTGCTTAGGGTTATAAATCATAAACTTGCACAACAACGATTTTGCTACTGGGAATAACACATGTGATTTACATTATACCGAGTGTGCTGATTCCAAATCTAAACTCAGAATTTGCCTATCACGTACAGATTTCAAAGGCATGCTATAGCTGTTCAAATGGTCGGCAATTGAATAATGTATTTTTACATGGGAATATTATAACAGTTGCAGCTGCCACTATGCCTGCTGTCACCTCAGCTGAATCACATCCCCTGGTGGCATGCATGTTCCAGCAGCGGTATGTCTTGGCAAGCCAGTGAGCTGACATCAGAAATAAGTTTATAAGGCGAGATGGAGCAAGGGCTTGTCTCTAGTCTAGTGCAAAACCACCTTATTGGATAGTAAAGCTACGCCATAGTGAGTCTGTTTTCAGCTAAAGATGAGTAAGCGCAGCTGTGCTGTGCTGTGCTGGGCTGAGTGTCAGTCTAGAGACCAAGTACCCAAACTCACCTTCACCACAGACTCAACAGGCTGCTGTCCACGTCACATCTCCACGCCACATGTGAGCCACCTGCCTTACTCCAGACAGGGGAGGGAGGAAGCGCTCCTATTGGGCTTCTGGGCAGAGGGGCGGGGTGAGCTCTGTGCTGGGGGAAGGAAAGAACTGCTCCCATTGGGCTACTGGGCAGAGGGGTGGGGTGAAATCTGTGCTGGGGGAGGGATGAAGTGTTTCCATTGTGCTTCTGGGCAGAGAGGTGGGGCGAACTCTGTGCTGGGGCAAAGGCACACATGTCCACAGAAAGGGCTCTAAGCAGTGATGGGATGTTACCGGTTCTGACCGGATCCACAGAACCGTTAAGAAGATTTCCGGAGGGTTCTCCGGGAGGGTAATACCGTTTTTGAGGCGTCCGGATCGGACGCCTCACCGGCAGGAAAAAATTTTTTTTTTAATTGGAGTCAAAATGGCTCCAATTTAGTGCGCATGCGCAGAAACCAATCTGACGCATGCGCACTGAAATTGCAAATACCGTGTTTCCCCCATAATAAGAGACCACCGAAAATACGCCATGTGCCGATTTTCGGGGGGCTCTAAAAATATAAGCTACCACCCGAAAATACGCCATGTGTTATGAAAAAACACAGCCACCCCACTGCCTGCTCGGACACAGAGAATACACCCCCCAACTCTGCTTACCTTCCCTCTGCTTACTGTATTTTCTCTCCCGACTAACAGCTGATCAGAGACTTTTTTTTAAACTAGGGAAACAAGGGGGAAAAATTCAGCGATGTGATTGGATCTCTATGTCAGCTGACATAGAGATCCAATCACATCGCTGTATTCCCCTCCCTTCATGTGGTTGGATCTCTATGTCAGCTGACATAGAGATCCAATCACATCGCTGAATTTCCCCCCCTTGTTTCCCTAGTTTAAAAAAAACTCTCTGATCAGCTGTTAGTCGGGAGAGAAAATACAGTAAGCAGAGGGAAGGTAAGCAGAGTTGGGGGGTGTATTCTCTGTGTCCGAGCAGGGAAGGGGGGGAGAGAGAAATGTTGCCTGGGCCGCCCAGGCACTCATCCTCAGAGGCTCCAGCTGGAACCGGAACGTGGCCGAGAGGGCCGGAGGCTTCTTGCCGGGCGCCAGGACGCCTTTCCCCAACCCGATGGAGGCCGCCGCGCTGGGGAGGAGGGATGGATGGAGGGCAAGAGGCCGCTCACCGGCGGCATCCATTGCGGCGGCGGCAAGAGCAGCGCCTATCTCCGAGGGGTGGTGGTGGTGGAAGAGGGGTGGGTGGGTTGGGGGATGGCGCCCTGGCGTCCGGCAAGAGGCCTCTGGCCCTCTCGGCCACGTTCCGGTTCCAGCTGGAGCCTCTGAGGATGAGTGCCTGGGCCGCCCGGGCCTTCGGGAGATTCCGCGCCGGGGAGGAGGGATGGATGGAGGAGGGCAAGAGCCCGCTCACTGGTGGCCTCCATTGCGGCGGCGGCGGGCAGAGCAGCGCCTACAAGTGGGGTGGGTGGGTTGGGGGAAGGCATCCTGGCACCCGGCAAGAGGCCTCCGGCCCTCTCGGCCACGTTCCAGTTATATTAATTTTATATTTATTTATTATTATTTTAAAATTAAAAAATATTTTAAAGTCACATGACCAACTTTGGCCCCGCCCACCAAGTCACATGGTCCCACCCATGACACTGGCTCCGCCCACAATGCTGGCTCCACCCACAACGCTGGCTCCGCCCACAACGCTGGCTCCGCCCACACTGTGATGACATCATGGAGTGGTAGTAAAATTTTTGACATCCCATCACTGGCTCTAAGTGCCCTCTCTGGCACACATGCCATAGGTTTGCCATCGCTGACCTAGATCTTCCATTTCTTAGTCCAACATATTGATTAATATATACTGCACTGCAGTGGTGGGATGTCAAAAATTTTACTACCCCACCGTGATGTCATCACAGTGTGGGAGGAGCTAACATCATGATGTCATGTCATGGGTGGGGCCAAAGAAAAAATACAAAATAATAAAAATAGGAAGCTTCAGGCTATAGGGAGCTTCAGGCTAGCAGCTTCTCTTCTTCCTCCCTGTTTGAGAGGACAGCAAGGAGGCCGTGCATATGTGCCAAGCACTAGGCGTGCATGCACACCAAGTGCTTGGCATGCATGCGCAGTGGGAGAACCAGTGAAAAGGTAAGCCCCGAAGGTGGTTCCCCCCAAAAGCTACTACAGGTTCTCTGGGACACTGGGGAAAATTACTACCGGTTCTGGAGAACTGGTGAGAACCTGTTACATCCCATCACTGCTGCACTGTCTCTCTTTTAATTAGAAGAATGTCTAATGAAAATACAATAAAACTCCTGTTTATGACTTTTGTCCGTTCTGACTGCTTTTGTTAGAAACTGGATCAATCATAAACTGAACCATGTTTTCCCATAGGAATAGATTGAAAATTAAAAAAACAGTCCTGACTGGACCAATAATAATAATAATAATAATAATAATAATAATAATAATAATAATAATAATAATAATAATAATAATAATAATAATAATAATAATAATACAAACCACCACCACCCATGGCAGACACGATCATCCCCCACCCCTCAATTGATCCCACCAGCTGGCAAGGGCCAGGGGTGGAGAAAAGGGGTGTTCTACCCCCTCCTCCCCCCCCCCAGTTGACCTCCAACAGTGGAGATCAATCAATACCTTTTGAATGCTGCTGCTGCTTCTTCAGTGGGTTGTCCAGGCACTGGGGGAGCCCACGCGGCAGTGTTGTTGTTGTTTTTGAGACTGTTTCCACAGTGTCTGCCAATTCTACCATCAGCGGCAGATTGTGGGTACCTTATCTGCTCCATTCTGGCCTTTGTCCGAGGTCCCCCCGTGGCACTACAGCCAGAAATGTGCACCTGTGTGCCTGGCACATAATCAGGAAGTTCCAGAGAGGTACATGTTCCTGGCTGTAGCGCCACAGGGGGACCTCAGCCAAAGACTGGAACAGAGCTGTCTGCCGCTGCTGGTAGAAGCAGTGAACGCTGTGAAAACAGTGCCAAAAATGCCGCCTCTGCAGCAGCAGCAGCAATAACTTCCAGCAGTGGGGGGTGGGTAGGCGCCATTTTAGAGTCTCAAATGATGTGTGGCCACCATTTTTAGAGTCTAAAATGGCACTGGTGGTCTAATTCCTAGCCGTAAGCGGGGGGGGGGGGGAATCACCAAGGCTGTCGTAAGCTGGGTTTTTACTGTAGTAATAAAGTAATACAGTTTATCTCCAGATGCACAAATCTGCTTTGCATTGTAATTTATAATTTAACACATTTCCAGACTTTGAAAGCATGATCTTTTCTTTTATGTATTAGGGTCAAAAGGGAGACATGGGTCCTCCTGGAGTTTCAGGCCTACCTGGCAGACCTGGTGCTCCTGGCCGACCTGGTCCACCAGGATCTTTGGTATCAGGTAAGACTTGGCTCTTATTGGCTGCTCTTCCCTTCTATCTTCCCATGAGGTGTCTCGTTTAACTAGTTGCAGAGATCACATACATCTAAGGTACATTTTTAGGGCTGTGTTGGTCTTGCCCTGCATTACAGTGAAAGCTGTTTAGTTCAACACTACCTCTTGCCCTATAGCAGTGATGGCAAATCTTGGCACTCCAGATGTTCTTTGACCACTCCGGCTGATCAGGGCTTCTGAGAATTGAAGTTCAAGAACATCTGGAGTGCCAAGGTTCACCATCACTGCTGTTGAGTAAGAGGAAGGACTCTAACAAGGGCAGGACAACTAGAGCTTTGATCCAGGGCAGTATAAGTTAGGAGATGCAAACAGATTGCTACTGGAAAGAAGTGGACTCCCTGCTAGTATTTGCTGCTGGAAGGACATAAACCCATCCACCTTCCTCTTGTATACCATCCCTTAGTGCTCTTTACTAGGCAGAATATAGCACAAAGCAGGCTGGCCAAGTGCAGAACCTGTTGTATATCCAAGACACAGCTGTTCCTCTATTTCAATGTCCTGTCTCTGTGTCTGCCTATCTCACATGACCTAAGCTTAATTAATAAGGCAGTGAAGTCTCTGACACCCAAATTGTTAGCTACAGCTCTGGTAACCAGTGCTTTTTTATAGTTCTTTCCAAAACAGAAGGGTTGGATTTTGTTCTTCTTTCAGGACCCCTTGTTGGGAGAGATTAGCTGCAGAGACAATTGTATTGTATGCTATGTGTTTGAAAACGGAACGCATTGGAAGAGAGTACAGTGGGAATAAATTTTTGCCCTCCCTCCTCTGTGAACTAGACATTTACAAACATCTCAGAGCTAAACTGCACACCTTGCTAAATACCAGTAAATGGTCATACACTGAGTCTCACTTAATGTTTTTTATTTCCAAGAAAGTGTGTGGGTGTAAGTTTCTATCCAGGATTAAGATAATTTTACCTCAAGCATGTAGGGAAGGTTTAAACCAGGAGTTCCCAACCTTTTTACTCTGTGGGCCTGACCACACTTCCCAGACAGCTGAGTGGCCCAGGCCACACACCCCAGAAGCAGAAGTAAATGTGCCCACTTCTGGGTTTACGACAGCTGTGGGCGCATTTATGGCTGATGTAACCGCATTTATTCATGTGTTGGGTGCATTTTACAGTTGTCACAAATGTGCCCGCTTCCACTTCTTGGTGTGGCAGCAGCAGGCCACATGAAAGGGTGCCACAGACTGAGTTCAGCCTGCAGACCATAGGTTGTGAACCCCTGGTTTAGACCATCTCCTTCACAATTTCTTCCTTAGTGTGCCCTCCCCTAATGTAGGGACTAAAACCAGGAAGTGAATATGGACGCTTCTGCGCATGTGTGATGACATCAGCACCGAATCAGGAAGTAAATACAGATGCATCCGCACATATGCAGAAGTGTCTATATATTCACTTCCTGGTTTGGCGAGGGTGTCACAGGCCTGATGGAATGGCGTCAAGAGCAGTATCCAGCCCAGTGGTTGTAGTTTGAGCATGCCTGGACTAAAAAATAAAAATAAAAATATTCCATTGGTGACACTAGAGTTTCTTGCTGTCTCTACCTATCTTAAAGGGGAAGGATCACATTTGTTGGAGTATCAGCTGGGGAGGGGGTGCTTAAATTCCCCTTCCCTATGAATCTTGGTTCTGATCCCAAAAGGCATCTGCATAGTTACTTGAGACAGTGAAGTTAATCTGCTTCCTATAGATTTAACATGGTGTATAGGTTAATTAGGAGGGCCATGGTGGCTTAGTGGTTAAGACACTGAGCTTGATGACCAGAAGATAGCAGATCAGCATTTTGGGATCCAAGTGCTGTGTGATGGAGTGAGTGCCCATTGTCTATCTCAGATCCTGCCAACCTAGCAGTTCGAAAGCTAAATAAGGTACTGCTTTGGCTGGAAAGGTAACAGCATTCCATGCACTTTGGCATCTAGTCATGCCTGCCACATGACCACAGAGATGTCTGCAGATAGCTCTGACTCTTTGGCTGATAATGGAGATGAACACCACCCCTAGAATTGGGCATCACTGACTTTCGAGCAAGGGAAGCATTTACCTTTACTTATAGTTTAATCCAGAGGTGCCCAAACTTTTTGGACCACGGGCTGATCACATGGCTCAGGGGACCAGTCACTATGACCTGCGGGCTGGATCTGGCCTCTGACGCCAATTCATCCGGCCCATGAAGCCCTCGTTTCTCCCGGAAGTGGAAGTAAAACACGCCCATATGGGTGTGTTTTACTTCTGCTTCCAGGAGCGACGCGGGCAGTGTGCACCAGATGAACTTGCATTGGGGGACGGATCCAGCCTGTGGGCTGTAGTTTGGGCATCCCTGGTTTAATCAATCCAAAATTTTGCTTCTTTGTTCATCTACCTAGAGTAAAACAACACTACACAATAACATTATGATACCACTTTAACTGCTGTGCCTTCATTCTGTGGAATCCTCAAATTTCTAGTTTTCGGAGATCCTCAGAACACTCCTCTAAAGACTTCTAGTCCATCCTCATAAAATATAGCTGAGAATTCTAAATTCCTCCCTGAACCATGAGTCCTAGAGAAATCTAAGAAGAGAACCAAACAGTGGTGAAGAACAAGGCATCTCGTCCCAAAGCTGCAAGACCAATAATACCCAAGAAAAGTTATATGGAGCCCTATTGTAAAGATAGTAGGCATCGGAGACACTTAACAAATTATAGCATTCATATTTTAAGTATTATGATATTAGCTTGCAGATAGTGCCATTCTTCTCTTTTTGGCATGGGTTAATTTATTTCAGCAATATTCCTATATGAAATCTGATATTTTCTAGGGCAACTAACAATGGGACCAAAAGGGGAAAGAGGGATTCCTGGACCTCCAGGGAAATGTCTTTGCAACCCACAGCAAAATGTGAATACCCCATCATATGAGGAACCACTGTTTGGACCAGCCTTTTCAAAGGTTCCTGCAGTAAGTGAGTTTGAAAAAAAAAGTTAAAATGAATGGGCATATTGCACAAATAGATTGTTTTGGTCAACTTTATCTTGGCTGCTGTGGGCACTTTTAAGATCCCCCCCTCCTCCGAAAACAAACTGCATGTGCCAAATGTAATCTGAATGCTTCAGAACTTTACTTTTGAGTAATCACTGTCTCCTGACAATTCTTTATCAATGATAAAAGTTACTTTGTTAGCCATGATACATAGGGGTTCTGGAAGATGTGGTCCAAAAAGGATCATTTTCCATTTCTGTATCTATTGTCTTCTCAACTAAGTTCTTTTATTGTTCTAATGTCAACCCTGGAATGCCAAGTATCATTTAATAATAAAGCTACATAATGTGTTAAATATCTGTCAGGCCATCACATGCAACTGAAGGAGGCTTCAACTTCAGCTTTAATGGAGACATACTGACATTTTCTTTTGGGTAGGCAATAACTAATTATTTTTCATTTGACAGTAACAATCCAGACAGTTCTTCCGCCTGTTGCTTCTGTTCTTGGGAAATTACATTTCCCCTGCAATCATACGACAAACTGATTGAGCTTTGCCTCCATACAGCTGTTATTCCTTGAGTAATGAGATTTTGTGTGGGTTGTGGTTGTGAGAATATAATTGCAGGTACTGAGGGAATGTTGTCTGTGATGATGTCTTCCTCTCTCTAGTTAGAACACCATAATCTTTTGAGTTACCTTTTTGTCCTCTGTTTGCTTTGGAGGTTGAGCAATACCACCTTCTGATTTGGAATTCATCTAAGTCCTTTTTGTTAAAGACCTTTCCACACTAACTCTACTTTCAGTACAGTATGTCTGCTTATAAAGCAACAGATATACAGTATAGCAATGTGGTTTATTAATTAAACTGGATAATAACCAGCCCTTAGATCTCTGCAAAGACCAGTTACTCTGCTACAGTGAGTTTTGTGATGACTTCTAACTTTATTTGATTTCTCTTCTCCAGATTTTTGTAGTGAATAATCGTGAAGACCTAGACAGACTAAACACAGAAAATGCCCTAGCTTTTCGAAGAGATCAAAGATCTTTGTATTTCAAAGACACTTTTGGATGGCTTCCAATCCAGGTAAAAATAACAAAAACTGCAACTTTTGCAAGTATTTCATTCTCCAGACAGTGAAATTAATGTGACTTTAAAATGTTGCAGTTAAACAGCTTTTTTGTCTTATAAGGTGATTTTACAAGAAAACAAAATGTTCCCAAATTACTTTCTATAGAACAGTGGTGGCAAACCTTTTAGGGACCGACCATCCAAACTCAACAGGCTTCCTACTGCAGCACAGAGGGGCAGGGTGAACTCTGTGCTAGGGGGAGGGAGGAAGCATTCCCATTTGGCTGCTAGGCAGAGGGACAAGGTGAACTCTGTACTAAGTGAGGGAGGAAGCGCTCCCATTGGGCTGCTGGGCAGAGGGGCAGGGCAAACTCTGTGCTGGGGCAATGACACATGTTCTCACAGAGATGGCTCTGAGTGCCCCCTGTAGCATGTGTGCCATTGGTCCACTACCACTGCTATAGAGTATTTTTCAGAAATAAACTTACATCGAATATTGAGAAGAATGTGGCCAGAACTAGTCTATCTCTATAGTCTATCTACAGGCGAAACACAGGGGTGAGAAAGGAAAATCAATGGACAAAATCCTATTGGAATTTTGCACTAGCGTAATATAATTGGCATAAATCTCAGGGGTGAGTCACCACAAATTCAGAGGTGAGCATAACCATCTGACTCAGTACACAACAGCAGATGTTACACCAACTTTTCAGTTTATGGCTATTCCAGTGATGGGATGTAACAGGTTCTCACCAGTTCGCCAGAACCGGTAGTAACTTTTCCCAGTGTCCCGGAGAACCGGTAGCAGCTTTTGGGGGGAATCATCTTTGGGGCTTACCTTTTCAGTGGTTCCCCCACTGTGCATGTGCGCTAAGCACTTGGTGTGCTTGCACGCCTACATTGCTTGGTGCGTATGCACAGCCTCCTTGCTGTCCTCCCAAGCAGGGGAGGAGGAAGAGAAGCTGCTAGCCTGAAGCTCCCTATAGCCTGCTCCCCAGGGTAAGTGCCTCACCTTTGGATGTGGTGTGCCTGTGTGTATTTTAATGTGTATTTAATACCTTTACCTACATTGATGTACTACCACAGTTCCTAAAAAGGCCTGTGGGCCTGGCTTGGGGTTTTTAAGCAAAGTCTTGGAGTTACCTCATCAATAAGCTACACCTGTGCTGTCCCAATTGCTGTTCCAATTGGAGAACCCTTAAGGAGGTACAGCTGTTTTACATTTACATTAAGGCATATTATCCTAGAGAACTGGTACAATGACCATATCCATCTTGCAATATGGTGCTGGCCAGGCACTTATACTAACAGGTGATGGGTTTGTGTTTGGTTTGGGGTGGGTGAGTTGATTTGTGTTTGGGGTGGGTGGGTGGATGTTTGGGTGGGTGGGTTGTATTTTAATGTAATTTTTATTTATTTATTTAATTTATTTACGGGTTTGTGTTGTGTGTGGGTGGGTGGGTTGAGGTGTGTGTGTGTGTGTGCTTATTTTTATTTATTTTATTTTTATTTATTTTGTATTTTTTTATTTTGTATTTTTTTCTTTGGCCCCGCCCATGACATCATGACATCATGTTAGCTCCACCCACACTGTGATGACATCACGGTGGGGTAGTAAAAATTTTTGACATCCCACCACTGCTATTCACTGCTAAGCTCTATACAGCTTGCATTATGCCTATGGACAGTTCTAGTAGAATTTTACTTTGTCACCAATATTGAAATAACATTCTGTTTCCTGTTCATTCAGTTTTTAGTCAATAAAATCTCTTGGCCAGCCATCTCTGTACTTACAAGAATCAAACTGCCTTGAATGATTTCCCCCAGTAATTTCCATCAAATAAGAAAAAGAATGTATGCTTCTCGGCTTCCACGTGCCATCTCCACACTTATTTTTCTGTGATATTAACTATGGTTATAATTCATTTTGAGCCAATGTTTTACATTTACTCCAATAGCTTATCCCTTTCTATCCTGTGGATTACCCAATAGAAGATAGAAGCACCTGCGGAGATGGGATCATCCAAGATGGGGAAGAATGTGATGATGGCAACACTGTTGTTACAGACAGCTGTATAAGTACGCTAGAGCTTTTCAGTTCCTTATTTTACATAAATGTCCCTACAGTCCACGGAGTCGATTAATAATAGCCCAATTCATATATTCTATTGCAGGGGTTCAGAACCTAAGGCCAGTGGTCCAGATTCTGCCCCTGGTGCCATTTCATGTGGCCCCCAGGGTCGTAGCCAAGATTCTAGAGGGGGAAGGGTCAGGAGGGACAACAATGTCTCTCTCTCTCTCTCTCTCTCTCTCTCTCTCTCTCTCTCTCTCTCTCACACACACACACACACACACACACACACACACACACACACACACACACACTCTTATAACATTGGAATGCCGGGGTAGGCTGTTAACTCAGGAGGGTTTTCGCCGCCACTGCCGCCACGCCACCCCCCAGTGCCCCTCTGGCTACGGCCCTGGTGTCCCCCTACCTCTCTAAGGGCATTTGAGAAATAAGATGGCCACCCTCTTGAAGCTGTTGGTACAAAATGGCCACCCCTATTGTGCAGGCAGGGCAAAATGGCCATCCGGCCCTCGAAGCTGACTGAGATAGCATGACCTAGCCCCTGGCTTGAAAAGGTTGGGAACCTCTGTTCTATTGTGTGAGAACTGCATAGCATTCTCAGTCATACACCTCAACCAGTAAGCTGGCCAACACTTGAGCAACCATTTGCTTGGGTCAAAGAAAGCCCAATTCAGAGGTCACTGAAAGCAGCGATCTAGAGAGAGAATAACAATACTAATTATTTATTAATTATTATTATTTATTAATTTAGATTTATATTGCCGCCCACTCGCCAAGGCGACTCAGGGCGGCTTACAATCAAAACAAACACAGTACAATAAAAATAATAAAATGCAACCACATAAAACAAACAAACCAGAACACAAAGTAACTCCTGTCAGGCCGTTGTTGTGGGCCCAGAGGAGTGGGCAAGGTCACAAGCCACTGCTAGGCCTTGGCATCTTCTTCCTCGGGCCGTTGTTGTGGGCCAGAGGAGGGGGCGATGTTCTCAGCCACTGCTAGGCCTTTGCATCTTCTTCCTCAGGCCGTTGTTGTGGGTCTAGAGGAGTGGGCAAGGTCCCCAGCCTTGATGTCATGCCAATTCTACTTTACAATGATCTTTTCCAGAGTCATATAGAGAATATACAGAAGTGGTTTAACATTCTCTTCTTCTGGGGGCACCCTGGGAATATGCAGTTAGCCCAAAGCCAAAGGGGCTGGATTTTTTGGAATGTACAATTCCAACTCCCAATATCCACAGCAAGATACCAACCTAGTCTTTTTCTTAGTCCAGTCTGTCTCACAGGCTTATCATAATGGTGAAGGGGAAGCAGGGAAGAACCACATATTATTTCAAAAGCTTTTTGAAGGAGAGGTAGATTGCCACATTCATTGTTTCAGCTTGTTAAAAGTTTGGTTGTTTTAGACAACTTTTAACTGAATTGTTTGAATTTTTTATTAGATATTGTCTCAATTTTTTTGCTATTCACAGTGTTTTAATTTTTATTGTTGTTCCTTATATTTTATTAACATTTTTGAAAGAATGGGCATCATAGGGATTTCATGATTTTTTTTGTAGTTGCTAGCTATTTTGACTTCATTTTTTTAAATTATAGGGATCCAGATTTAACGATAATTAGAATAGGCCCACTGAAATTAATGAATTACATTATTAATGACAATTAACTAGAAGTGAATTGTTAAGAAGAAGCACATTTGTGTCCCATCTACCATCCAGGAAATGGAAGGCTTATGGTTAGTATGGATTGTGTGACACAGTATGGTGTAGTACTTAGGGTGTTGGGCTGGGAATTGAGATATCCAGGAACTAAATGTCACTGAACTATTAAACTTACTAAAAGACTTTGGAGCAGCTCTTGAGTGGAAGAGGAGAGCTACAAATGTCACTTTGCACCCACTAAAGGAAATGTGGAGTATAAATAGACTTAAGTTTGACCTAATAATAATTACTGCAACTTTTTGAAAAGCACTGTACAATCTTTCTGTGAATAGGTGCATTATTACACTAGATACACTAAATAAATAAATGTCATGTGTTTTTTGATGTCACATTTATTAGAATGCCGCCATGCTTACTGTGGAGATGGCTACCGACATGAAGGCGTTGAAGACTGTGATGGACAAGATTTTGGATATTTAACATGTAAAACATATCTCCCTGGGTATGGCAAATTTAAATCTCTATTTTTGTTGTAGCACAGATGAATGTCATTTATCTAAATAAGTAGTTATCAACAACACATTGCACGAACAAGAAAGAGCAAAGCAATGGAAACTCTTTATTCTTTCCTTCATAGCTTGTTGTTAAAGGGGATGGAAACTGATTTGGAAAAATTTTCTTGTGGCCCTGATGAGATGTGCTCATGGAGGTGAAGGGAAGGATCCATTTCTTCTTACCCTCAGTTTGTTGTTGTGAATGTAATTAGGCTTATAAAATTATTTAAGTCGTAAGCATTCATGGAAAAAGTGAGAAATTGGATCCCAAAAATCATTTGTTTTCCAACCACCACCACCAAGACCAATGATCTCTGAGCTCAATCATTCATCCCCATTTCTGTGACTGTTTCCTTGACAAACAAATGATTCAGCTTCTCTTTGTTTCCCAAAGTTTTCCCAAATGCTGAGCAACTGGAGAAAGATTCTAGGAAGGTTGGCAACATAACACAAGAAATGACGAAGCGTGGTGGCAATCTCCTCTGATTTGCCCCATCCTATAGTTCAGTACTTTTGACACCAAATGAGAAGAGAGGATTCACTTGAGAAAACATTGATGATGGGAAAGGTTGAGGGCAAAAGAAAAAGGGGGCAGTAGAGAATGAGATGACTAGATGGTATTGTTGACACAATGGGCACAGAGTTGAGGAGGTTGAGGAGAATGGTGGAAGACAGAGGTGCCTGGCGTGCAATGGTACATGAGGTCACAAAGGGTCAGAATCAACTATGCTACTGAACAACAACAACAACAAAAATAGTTCAGGAAACAATTCATACAACAAGGACTTGTTGATTATAATGTGTGATTGATTTTGCTTCGCATCTCTAAGAAGGCTGGTGATATCAGCATCTTAATTCCCACATCTCCCTGTCGCAGAGGCTAGAGTCACTCAACATCGTTTTCTGTTGCTGGGAATATTTCTAGGAGGCATGAGAGTATTACATTTTGATGAAGGATGGATGAAATGGTGGGCAATTCTTAGCCCCTTCTATTTCTCTCCAGTGGTGGTCATCTTTAGAGCTGGGCAGGCAGTCTGCCCACCTTGTTTAAGTATTCATCGTGTCCACACAAATGTATTCTATTCTTCAAAAAGACAGAGTGATGCTAATAGTTAAGGCTGCAGTTGTAATTCCCCATCAATTAAGCTAGATATGAAAAAATTAGGTTGGTTCACTGCTGTTGTGCTCCTCCTTAGACCACCATGGTGCATATTTAGACATTCAAGTCATGGTATTAATAGCTTTCTCTAGTCAGCAGCATTTTACCTGCAGTAGCTGCAGTTCTCGCAGACTATCATGGACTATCTTACAGGAAACATTTAATTTGCAAATGGAATTAACTGCAGAGTCCTAATGGCTCATGACAGAATAATGTGTTAATTGGCAGGGATAAGAAATGATAAGAATAATTTCTGCAAGCCTTCTTCTGTGTTAACTCTCAGGATGTCTTTCGTTAGAGCACCATGTATATTAAGGCTGCTCTATAGCTGGCTGGGTAACTCAGTGGTTTAGGTATCTGGCTCTAGAGCCAGAGGTTGGGAGTTTGATTCCCTACCATGCCTTCCAAGAGAAAAACCAACCATGTAATCATAGGAAAGCTGCACAATCCCAGAAGGCCCCCAGAAGAAGGTAGTGGTAAACCACTTCCATGGATTCTCTGTGTATAAAATGCTAGAAAGGGTTGCTGTGGACCAGAATTGATTTGACACCATGCTATTATTATCAGCAAGAAGAAGATATGTAAAAAATGCAAACTCAAGACAGATTCTTGAGGCGAAAAATCTGAAAAATGGAGGCCTCTGTTTCAATATTATGAGATTCCCAGGAAGGGTAGTCTCGGGGTCCACAAAGGGGGGGGGGCTAGGTTACCCCGGGGGCCAAGATGAGCCAGGTAGTTAGGTCTGATAATAGTCCTTCGAACTTCCACCTGCCCGAGGGATGGAGTAGACTTGGCTATGAGAACTGCCTTGATGTATTTTTTAATTTATTTTTTATTTATATTTCAATTTATATGCTGCCCTACTCAGTGCAACCGACTCAGGGCAGCTCACAAAACCCACGCATATAACATCTCATAAACATCAACAGTATAATCAACAATATGTTATGCAATCCCAATATATCACAATATGTTTGAGATTAAATACAATAGAAAATACAGTACTGTATAATACAATGCAATGAAACAGCAAAATAATGACAGATACATCAACATTGTCAGTGAACAGTATACATATACAGTTACAAACAGCAATGCATTAATATCATCAGTACTGTACATATATAGTAATTCAATGTGGGATGCACAAGCAAATTACTGTTCCCAAACCTTGCTCAGGAATGAGGGTTATAGTCCCACTTCAGTTCCTTAGTGACTATATCAACATCCCAAGCCAATGTCTCTTTGAAGATCCACTCCTTTCCTACCCCCTTCTGTTCCCAAGGTCCATATGTGTGAAATTGTAGCCTAGCGTCGGCTACCCAGGAATCTTGTCTTGGCAGAAGAAAATCCTCTCTTCTCACTCCAAAGAGTGGTGTCTTTTAAGGATTTTATTGCAGAAATGATGCAAGCAATTAAATAATCCATATCACGAAATATATGCAAAGAATAGAGAAATATCTAACTAAGATCACTTTCCCTGTTTCTAACCTATCCCCCAATCTACACTACTATTTAGAAATCTAAATAAAATAACAAAGTCTAATTTTGCTAAAAATCTCCATCTCTCAGATCTCAGAGAAAAAGTCCGGTTGAAGTTGAAATATCAGCTTAGTGTCTTCCTTGTCTCTGTGGCTGGGCTCAGGGCCCCCTTTCCAATTCTGAGTTTTCCTTCTCCGATGTCCCATTGTCCTCATCAGATGTAGGGAGAGATAAGAGCTCCACAGCTCTCAATATTGGTCTGCTCCGGCATCTAGTCATGCCTGCCACATGACCACGGAAACATCTGCAGAAGCAGACAGTGCTGGCTCTTTGGCTTTGAAACAGAGATGAGCACTGAACCCTAGAGTCAGATATGACTGGCTTTCAAGTAAGGGAAACCTTTACCTTTATCTTTAATAATGTCTAAAATAATCAAGGGTTTTTATAATATTTTGGCACTCTTCTTCTTCCTTCAAGAACGTTAGTTATGTGGGCATTGTCAACTTTCCCACAGGTGTTTTTCCATAACTACAGATGCATCTCTGGATTGGGGGGCCCAGAATCCTATCTGAGTCTCCCGCCTACCTTTGAACCTAGATCAAGAGTTCTGTGCAAAGGTTGAGTCTGGGTGAAGTGTTTCCCTTCCTGGGCTTCCCTCCTCCCAACTCAAACAGGGTTAATGACTGACAATTAAACTGAGTGAACACAAAGGTTATTATAGTTCACTTCCTGTCCCTGCCCAAGGTTGCACAAGTTCCTGGGTCTCTAACAGGTGTTTGTCCACTAGAGGCACTAAACTTGAGTGAAGTCTTACCTCTGAAATGTGTGTGGAATATGCTGTGAGATGTTGCTTCCCAACCGAAGTCAGACCTTTCTCAACCTATTCAAACCCTAATACACATGGATATATAAAATGTAACTCAAGAAATGTAATGTTCCTTGAGTTCCTCACAACAGGTAGTATGTATGATACCTTTCCAACTGTGAATGTGGGGTACATAGAAAGAGCCTCCTTGAAGATTGCTGTATTTTCTAACCCCAATTGGGCATTCCCCCCCCCCCAGGCAACAGCCACCTTGTGTTGCTGGCTAATCTTTCTCACACTGACCCAGGCTAAAGGAACTGCAGAATGAATTCACCAAAAGGTGCCTTCATTTTGAGTTTCACGTCTGACCAGGGGTGTGCTGGCTCTGCTAAAAGGGTGCTGTACAGGGAGTGATGTGGGCCTGCTAATTTCAGCTCCCCTCTGGGGGTTCGAACTGACAACTCTTGCTTACAAGGCAAAATTGCAACCTCCAAGCCACAGCAGATACACTGTAAACAGAGCTGTTTTTGTAACCTTATCTTTGGTGGCAAAGGAGAAGGCAGGCAGACGAACAAGGAGCCCTGTTCCTTTGCTCGATTGTTCCGGGCATGGCAGCTCGGCTCTTTGGGGGGGTGCCCCAGGCTGCGTCCTGGTTGCCAGATGGGCCAGACCACCACTGCGCCTGACCTAGACAAGGAAGAAGAAGAACTGTGATTGCGCTGGCCTGTTTACAATGGGGGAAGATCTCATTGACGTGAATGGGAGCTTTCTAACTTTACCAAATAGTGGGCATAATTTAGCCTGAGTGTGGCCTGTGCCAAATATGTAATGGTAAATATGATTATCAACTGCATTTTCATTTGTACCACAGATATTAGTGTTACCTTTTCCCGGTATCCTTCCATCGTGTTTATTTTACTTCCTTTACAAGATTGCATTCAAAATTCTCCAGTACACATCCTGACAGAAGTTAAAAGACTAAAAGGTTTACAAAGATCTCCACAACTTATAACAGAAAGGGGGCAAATTGTATTAATGTATAATGACTTGTGTGTTCTGTTTTAGATCTTATGGGAAATTGCGGTGTACTTCTTATTGCTATATAGACTCTACAGATTGTCGATATTTTACATGAGGAATGGGCAAATGATAGGTGAGTATCCACATAAGATATGCTACATCATCATAATCAAAGCAAGCCCAGGCAATAGAAAACTGCCAGTGTTACATTGCCATGACGGTTCGAGATGCATTTTAACCGACTCACACTGGAAGAAAATAGGACCACTGCATTCTGTCTTAGTAGAAAAATGTCAAAAAGTCTCTTAACATTTCCATGGCTGCTTACAGGAATTCCCACAAGCAAGAAGGAAGGGAACACACAAAACCACTGGAAGACAATTTAACTTCAATATTAGTACTTCAAAAAAACACCATACCTCAACTTATCACTGTTAGTTCTACCAATAAGCTATTTAGGTTGTTCGAGTCTATTTAAAAAATAAAATAAAAGACTTTCCCAGTATAACCGCAAAGCATATTGTGGATGTAATGTTTATAAAGACTATTTAGGATTTAATTATAATGTGAACTTTGTATGTGCTCTTGTTGCTTAAAATACATGTACAACTTAGCAAGAAGTCCCCAGGATATGTGTATTGTCGAACTGAGTCTATTGAGGAATCTCAAACATGCCGACCTAGGAATAAGTCTGTTTGTTGGGAAGGAAATCTTATTACGGTATATTCAGTGAGACCTAGTCCCAGGAAGGTTCGTGTAGAGCAGGGGTTCTCAACCTATAGACTGGGGGCTGGATGTGGCCTGTGACACGATTTCATGTGGCCCCCACTGCTTCTGCCACACCAGGAAATGCCATGTGTGGCAGGCAGGGCAAAATGGCCGTCCAGCCCCCGAAGCTGTCTGAGGGAGTATGACCCGGCCCTCAGCTTAAAAAGGTCGAGAACCCCTGGTGTAGAGATACAGCAGTGGTCATCAGTTCTTCATCCTGACATGGTCATGTTGGGGCAATTTACTCTTGTGAAACAAATCTTCAATAATTAGCTGCTAATATCCCATTGTATCTTGAAATTAATAATAACACTGTACAATCATTTTGCTACTGGGAATAATATATGTGATTTACATGATATCGAGTGTGCTAATTCCAAATCTGAGCTCAGAATTTGCCTATCACGTACAAATTTTAAGTTATAGGCATGTTATAACTTCCCGAGTCTTCCCGAGTGGGGCGGGGTATTAAATGCGAACAAATAAATAATAAATAAATAAATATTCAAATAGTTGATAATTGGGTAATGTATTTTTACATGGGGACATTATAACAGTTGTATCTACCACTATGCCTGCTGCCGCCTCAGCTGAATCACGTCCCCGGGTGGCTTGCATGTTCCAGCAGTGGCTGGGCATGTCTGGGCAAGTCGTGAGCTGACATCAGAAACAGGTGCAAAGGCAAGATGGACCAAGGGCTTGTCTCTAGTGTGAAACCATCTTATTGGATAGTACATATAGGCCATATTGAGTCTGTTTTGAGCTAAAGATGAGTAGGCACAGCTGTGTTAATAAACTGGACAATTTTTGGTACATTTGTAAGTAACTTAATATCTTGATGTCCTAGGCAGAATCGGATTTAAGATTTGGATTCAGCGCACTTGATTTAGTATAGGACACATGGATTAGATCAAGTTGCAGACAATATTTATTTTTTTGTGATGCAGTGTAATATATCCTATGTTTAAAAGCCATTATTAATTATGTGACAGAATGGAAGATTGCATTTGGAAATGCTATTAAAGACAAGAAAGTCTTTATTTTCAGCTAATATACCAGAAAATATTAAATTGCCTATTTTGCCATGTATCTATCATTCACTGTAAACCACAGCTACCAGTTTCCTACTGAGCAACTGCTCTCTAGTCTCAGCTTTGTACATCATTTAATATTAATATACAGTATATATATTCCCATTTGTATAGCCTGTAGAAGTTACCCCATACTGACTGAAATGTAACTTGTCATTAGAATAGGGCCACTGAATCAGCCATCTCCTCTGTATGCTTCACGAATTCAAATGACCTTTAAGTAAGTCACAACTAGAGTAGGCCCATTTGAATCAATAGAATATGTCGAGGAATTGACTCATCAAAGCCCTACTGATTCATTGGCCCTATTCTAGGGTGACTTGGTACATTGAGCAACAAGATTTCAGCCACTATATTATTCATAGTACATGCTGTATAAATGTTATATGTATATATGTGTTTTTTCAAGAAAATTGTTTAGATGGTAATGGCATCTTTGAGAACTTTCTGGATGATAACTTGTGCATTTTAAAGAGCAAATTTCATGTTGGAACAATGCAGAATATGATACATGCAGGAATTAACTTAAAATCAGATAGACTTTAGGAAATTCTTTGTACATTGACATATGAAAGTCTGATTGAAGAGAATTGACACCGGAGAAGACTGACTCATCTGTCAATAAATACATGAAATACATGAAGACACTTAGAATGACAATTATGTTATTCTCAGAAAAGCTGAATAATGATGACACCACATAAATATAATAAAAATCTAACCAAAACCAGTGTTTTACATACCTTTTAACTACATACATAGGTGTGTAGGTTACTTTAATACTGGATGACAGAACAATGTGGAAAATAATATTAGAAGTAAAGTAATTAAGATTGCAATCTTGTACTTACCCATCTTGGTGTAAGCCCCATTGAATTCAAAGGGGCTTACTTCTGAGTGGACATGTATCAGATTGTGTTGGGAAATTATGGGTGTGTTTCCATTGTCTTGAAAGGTTTGAAGTACCAAGAGAAGGTTATTTGGCAGAATGCAGAGAAGATCCTTTATTAAACATGCCTACAGCTTGGAACAATATTTTTAAAGGAACTCATTGAGTTACTCATTGGCTAACTGGTAGTTGTTACAGTTCCACAGTGTCTTGTGTATTCCTTACCTGCCAAAAATATTGATAAAAGAATGGCAAAACCTTCTCAAATTTTCCTGTCAATTTTTCTTTTGAAATGCATTAAAATTGCCCTCTTAAAGTGACATTTAAAAGTAACTAGACAAGTTACTTTTTGTTTCTAGAGGTAACTGTATCAATAATTATAACTGACTTCTGGAGTACATTTGTAGCTATTTGTTGAATTACTCAGTACTCCCCAAAGTAATTACATGAGTAACTATATTTCTTATAAAAAAAATCTGGAGATATCTGCACTTACATTAGTTTTAGTAGACCCCAGTGTGTCTAGCTTGCCCTGGATAGCGTTCCTTAGCTACAATATGCCATGTTGTTAGTTTATATCCAACGACCTTCCCCAAAACTATTTTTTTTAAAAAAAATTCTATGACTATACCATATATAAAGGCAATTCTATGCCAAATACTTTGTGTCTTGCGGCTGCAAATTCCATTGATTCAAAGTGGAAGCTAAAACATGAGACAGATTGGCTCAGTAAAATAAGGCACAGTTTTTAGTTTGCAAGACTTGAGCAGGGTTTTTCATGACACGCCATTTGGAAGGTCATTAAGTCACATGATCACCACAATTTGAAGTGACTTGATAGTACATAACAAAAACTGTTCAGTAATGCTGAAATTATTGGTGATGTAAGGAATATCAGACAGAGAACCAGAACTGCATCCAAGTCCTGAATAGAAGAGAGACCCCCCTAAGCCAATGGTGGCGAATCTATGGCATGCATGCCAGAGGTGGCACTCACAGCCTTCTCTGTGGGCACGCACGCTGTTGCCTCAGCTCAGAGTTTGTCCTGCCCCCCATGCCCAGCAGCCCAATGGGAGTCAGTAGCGTCACGTGGATTTCAGCCACCCGGAACGTAAGTCAAATTTGTCACCCCCTGATGGATGTTGGCACCCGCTTCCGCTAGGGCTTCTGGGAATTGTAGTCCAAGAACACCCATATGCCCAAAAAGTGCCACCCTGGGTGGGCCACCCCCTGGGCCCCCCTACACTACAGCACTGATGGGAGTGCTTCCTTCCTCCCTCAGCACAGAGTTCGCCCCACCCCTCTGCCCAGCAGCCCAATGGGAGTGCTCCCTCTAGCATAGTGTTCAACCCGTCCCTCTGCCCAGCAGCCCAATGGGAGCATTTCCTCTCTCCCTCCAGCACAGAGTTCACCCCGCCACTCTGTTTGGGCACTTGGTCTCTAAAAGTTTTGCCATCACTGCCCTAAGCCAATGGAAGTTGCCAGCAATAACGGAAGACTGGATCCTGACAAGATGGAGGAAATCCTTCCTTTTTAATGGTCACAGGTGACTTTGAAATTGTGAAGAAGAGATCTGTATTTTGCAAATAGAAAAAGCAAAGTTCCCTTCCTGTCCTCAGCCATCCTATGTGCCATTCTGGGTGAAATGTAATTTCGATAAAGACACACACACACACACCAACTTAAACAACAACTCACCTGCTTTTCCATTCCCTTGTCACCTGCTTTTGGTAACATCTTTGCCAGAAGAAAATATTGGTACCACAATACAGATTTGGAGTTTGTTTTATGACCGGCAAAGCTACCTTGTTTTATTTTGTTTTTACTTTGATCCAGTATTAGAGTATTGCTGGAGGAACTCCACTCAGGGGACGCCCGAATGAGGCTCCTTTCATGTCCCCAAGATCTTTTCCCACCTAAGTGGTCCCTATTTATCTACTTGCAATTTCTTACTTTTGAACTGTTAGGTTGGCAGGAGCTAAGACAGAGACAGGCACTCAAACCGTCATGTAGTACCCAGGTCTCGAAATGCCAACTGGCTGGCCTTTCAGCTAACAAGACGAGCTTCTTAACTACTGAGCCACCACAGCTCCTGACCAGAGATGATGATGTGATACCCTCTTAGACCACAAGCTGTCATTGGCAAGCCAAATCTAAGTCTCTCTCCACCACCACCAAGTTTCCACAGTGTGTTTCAAGTATTCCTGGAAGCATTTTGCTGATGAGCCATATGTTGCAAAGTAATGACTTCTTCCTGGGAAACATTTGATTAAGGGTGAAAGGCTCTTGAACCTTTGCAATCTGATGCTGGCAAGAAAGTGACATATAGAAAGATAAATATTAAATGAAACACTTTGCCCAGTTCATGGTGGGTTCCATTAGCATTCCAAAACAGAAAAATGGAACTTAGTGGGAAATTCACTGCCTATATCCTTCCCCCTTCATTTGTAACGTTGATGCATTGATGTTTTTGGACTGCATCTCTAAGAGATGCTTTCAGGGAAGCAACCCTCCACCACCACCCCTAGCTCTCCTTGTTCTCATTTCTTTACTGGTGTTTGGCAATACTCCGAGTCCTGAGATAATGGAGCAAAAATGTCTTATGGTATGTTTTTATTCCATTTGGGATCACTGAACCAGTTAAGGGAGAGGGCCTATGCCAATTTGTTTAGCGTAGGAGATGTATTTGATAGCATCGGCCAATTGGAATTGTATTAAGAGAATGCACTCCTACTGGAAATTGCATTATAGATTTATTTGATTTAATTGTTGGCAAAAAGCCAGGAATGTTGAGGGGGAAAAGAGCTGATTAATCTTTTCCCATTCTTTCTCCGAGTTCTCTAAATGTGTATGTGCATTTGTGTTTGTCATACATATGTGTACATCTCCTTGATTGCTCTTCTGACTTCCTCCGAGTACATATGGCTGTTGGTTTGTTCTCTGTGTACCTGTGGATCCTCTCTCCGAAAGGATCAATCTGCAGTGTGTCCTCAAAGATAAATTAACACCTGAGATTTGCTTGGTTTCTGTGTGGTGAAACGCTCGATTGACATAACTAAGTAGACTTTGTTGGATCTAGATTTAGGTGTGCAAAACTGAGCTGGTGAAAGTGGAATTCCCATGTCCAGTTCTTTGAAATCCACAGAAGGGATCTCTTAAAATCAAGAAAACCCACTTTCTGTAGGTAGAGCTCAGCTTGATGGGTGAGTGCCTCCATCTAATGTGGGATAGCAAACACCATCTTCTTCTTCAGCCCATTGTATCTATATGTATTTCAGTCTTAATTCCAATCCTGTGCTTTCTCCTTCCATTAAAAAGCTGGGTTTCTGTGGAGGATGATCTTCAACAGCAAACAACAACACAGCCTGCTACAGTATGTGAAATTAAATGTGACATAGATAAGGTTTGCTGGGAAACTTTATAAACTTGGATGTCCTAATTTCTCCATAGCAGCCTTTCTCAATCACAATCCTCCCAGAAGTGGTGGATTGCAACTCCCATCACCCCCGAGCAATACCTTGTAGGCTGCATGTGACAAAATTTGCAACCAAATACATCTGGAGGGTACCAAGAAGAGGTCAAATGGTGGGTAGTTACTATCTGCAACTCCCCTGGTGGCTTAGTGGTTAAGGTGCTGGAAGGTTGGGTTTCAATACCCAAGGGCTGCACTTGGGGAGATGAAAGGAGCCTCATTTGGGCATCCCCTAAAATCCTTTCAACCCGAAGTAATTTCTAACATGAAACAGAGTTACTGTCTGGTCCTCAAGCTCTTTCATTTCTGCTCTTTCAATCATCCTTTCTGCAGTCCTTGGGAGTAATGAATTGTGTATAATACAGTTACTTAGAACTCATTACCTGTTTTTGTAACAAGGAGATATAATGACATTTAAGAAGTAATCTGATAAGTAGGAAATATGCCAATTTTCTCATTCTCTACCAAAAAAGAGTGACTGAACACATTCAGATAATACTCTTAAAAGTGCCGACTACTGCAATATTGTTTGCTGCTAAATGAGAACAGAAACCAGTGGTTTTCAAAATCTGCAGTGATATTAACAGAATGTGTTCCTTTTTCAAAAGCGTGTATTTAGTATAAAATGTGTTTTGTGCAATAACCACTTCCATGAACGTTTTGCCAAAAGACAAAAAACAACATCCATTGCAAAATATGAAAGCATGCACAACAATTCATAATCTAAACCAGCAGAGAGAAGACCTAATGTTTTGTCTCATTTGTGAAGATGAAATAAACAAAGATTTACATCACTACTTGTTAACAGTGTGTCTGTTTTACTACATGATAATGGGTCTTGGTCCTTTTTAGCAATATAAGCAGACTTGTCAGGGTGGAATTTTCATATTTTATATAATTCTTTTATGAAGGATCAATTCTCCCCTAAAATAACAGAAATGTTGCAAAATGCAAGAAGTATTATACCAAGCAATTAGCTGAGCTTTCAAAATGAGTTTACAATGTCAGGAGTAACAAATTCCTTTCTTTGAGTTTTATAATGAATTACAGAACAAATTGTTTTTTTAAAAATAACTCTCCAGTCTCTACAATGGAGAGTTATGGAAAGAAAATTGAGATAGAAAAGAATATTTGCTGAATTCTTCATTTCCTTAAGTTTTGGATTTCTCAAAATGATGAGACACTTAAGTTCCTTGCTTCCAGCTGAGAGAGCCGTTATCCGATGCAAACCTGGCTTTCCGGATGTTCTTGGACTTCAATTCCCAGAAGCCATGATCAGCAGATGCACTGGCTTGGGTTTTTGAATCGTTATCTGATTTTAGTGTCATGAACTAATAAGGTTATACAGCATCAAACGCATCCACCTCATGGACACCATTAGACTCACTAGGGGCTCCTGATCCTGATCATCCTCAGATTCAGATGAGGGCTGGTTCATGACACCCACATTCTGGGTGAAATACTGAGTGATAGGCAAGGAAGTAGTCCATCAAGCTACTGTATGTATGCAGTCTGCTGTTCATAAATTCATGTATTGCAGAGACTATCCTTAGACATGGGCATTCGATCATAGGACATGCGGCCATTCAAAGGAATGACCCATCTTGTTTCAGTTGGGACGGGAGTTGTTTAAATAAAAGGGGGGATTTCTTCCTTAGGGACCGCCGCAGGGGCATTTGCAGCTGCTTGGAGGGGGCCTTCTCGGGCTGTGGTGTCAAGCAAAGAGAGTAATAGTTTTTAGGAGGGGTTTTCCTCCTAACCTTGGCTAGGGAAGGAGCCTGACTACGTCACCAGCCCGTGTGTGTGTGTGTGTGGAATAGTTGTGGGGTTGCCCTTCCGGGTGGCCCTCTCCTCCTGGGTGTAGTGGTGCCCCTCTCTGTGTTTGGAAGCCCCAGCATTGAGATTTTGTTGTTAAATAAAGTGGCCCAGTTTACTCCATTTTGGTGTCCATCTCTTATTTGGGGGGGGATGGAGTGGCAATCTTAAAAAAAACACCCTCTATTTGCTGTGGAAGGCAGTTTTAGCAACATGGCAAGCAGCCAAAGATTAAATCCACCAATGTTGTGATCCCGTGCTTAATTTTATATTTTTAAAATGTGCTGGTGATTAAAGGTAGCTTCAATGGATTAGATAGAGGCAGTAGACTGAGCTTTCTAAGTGGCATGCATTACTTTCTGTGATACTCAGTATAACCACTGACATGTGATAGACTCAGGTTAACTACTGCCATGGGGCTGTGATAGCTCAGTGGTAAAGAAGCTCACCTTGTTAGCTGGAAGGCTGGCAAGTTGGCAGTTTGAGACCTGGGTACTGCATGACTGATTGAGCGCCTGTCTCTGTCCCAGCTCTTGGAGACATGAAAGGATCCTCATTCGGGCATCCCCTGACTGGAGTTTATCCCGCAGAACAATTTCTGACACTAAATTATTATTAACTACTGGCATATGGTTATATTCAGTTCTGTATGATAGCCACTTCCACAGATATTTGAAAAATCTGAGAAACTGGGAGCCACATACATGGGTAAAGAACAAGTTTGCTGACCCTGCACTAGACAACAGCTGAAATCAAGGAATGATTTTCTGCACCCCTCTCAAGCTCTAAATGTTAAACCAGAAGATGTAAGGGTAAACCTAGAGGGAACAAAAACAACACACCTTGCTAAGTGGATGAATTCCAAAGAATGTCTTCCATCAGGACAAGATTCTGGTTGGACTGCATGAAAATCATCTAATTGACTTCAAAGTGAAGTAGAAAGATTGAAGAACAATGAATTAAAATGAGACTATTTTGATACAGAACAAATGTTCTGTAAATGTGGAGGAAAGTCAATCAATGCAGCATTTAAGTGCGTGCAATTTATGTCTTACCATGTGTACAAAAGAGGATCTAGTAAATGGTAAAGATACTGTTATTGAAGTAGCCTCCCTTCTGGTCAAAAACAGTCTAATTATTTTAAAATTTAAATTTGTTTTACATTTTACCTACATTTCACATGTCTCCTTATGACTGTCTTTCGAGCAAGGGAAACCTTTACTAGTGCTCTGATATGAAGAGACCCCTTAAGCTGGCTCAGATCTCCCTGTGTATATTTTATTTTCTACATCGCTTTGGGGGAACATTATGGAGTATCCTAATGAGGATTTTCCATACTGTCAGCACTTCAGAATGGAAGGATTTCTTCTCCTCTGAAGGATTAGACCCACCCAGCTCTGCTTCAATTGCATGCTAATTCCAGGCTTGAAGGACACATATTTAACAATCCTAACTTAGGCTGATGATCAGAAGTTTCCGTACTTTATTTAAAGAAGTAAATCGTGGCAATGTCCCAGAGCTTGCTCTCCATTCATTATCTGGACAAGCCAAACACTTGTAGGAAAAAGAGAATCTACTTCACAGAGGACAAGAAACACAGAAACCTACAGAGGTGTAAAAATAGCATTTGCTGCCCTCTAAATGTATGACACACACACACACACACCCGATCTTTAGGTCATCTTTTGTGATTTGATGGAATTCTTCTATAAATGCTGAGCTGAATGTGTTGTTGATCATCAATATACAGTACCAGAAGTCATTATGCTGATATCAAGTTACAAGGAAAGAATGAAAATTGTGCCTTGGTGAAGATACAGTAGAATGCAGCTGCATGTAAGCGATGGGGTGCCAGCTGTTGAGCAAGGAAAAAAAAGACAAGTGGAAAACTATGACCTATCGGAAAATATGTGAGACATGCCTAGTCTCTGAAGATGTGATATGAGCAGACAATATCAGGCCTGAAAACAGATGCTAAATTAATTGGGATAAGTTTGGCAGGAAGCCATATTCAGAATGTAAAAGGAGACCAAGACAAAAGGCGGTTTGAGGTGTGTAATCTAGAACTAAAGAAATTTCAAACTGGTTTCAACCTGTAGCATTGAATGGTAAATAGGTACCACTTTGGTGGGAAGGTAAACAAAATTCCATGCACTCCAGTGTTTAGTCATACCTACCACACGTCCATGGAAATGTCTGCATACACAGACAGCACTGGCTCTTTGACTATAAACAGAGATGAGTACTGAACACTAGAGTCGGATAAGTAGGAAATATGCCAATTTTCTCATTCTTTACCAAAAAAGAGTGACTGAACACATTCAGATAATACTCTCAAAATTGCCAACTACTGCAATATTGTTTGTTGCTAAATGAGAACAGAGACCAATGGTTTTTAAAATCTGCATTGATATTAACAGAATGTGTTCCTTTTTCAAAAGCGTGTATTTATTGTAAAATGTGTTTTGTGCAATAACCACTTTCATGAATGTTTTGCCAAAAGACAAAAAACAACATCCATTGGAAAATATGAAAGAATGCACAACAATTCATAATCTAAACCAGCAAAGAGACCTAATGTTTTGTCTCATTTGTAAAGATGAAATAAACAAAGATTTACTATTTGTTAACAGTGTGTCTGTTTTACTAAATAATAATGGGTCTGTCTTTTTTAGCAATTTAAGGTGACTTGTCAGGGTGGAATTTTCATATTTTATATAATTATTTTGTGAAGGATCAATTCTCCCCTAAAATAACAGAAATGTTGCAAAACGCAAGAAGTATTATACCAAGACACTTAAGATCCTTGCTTCCAGCTGAGAGATATATAAAAAACTCTTTCTGCCCTTCCAAGGTCTCTGTAATTTGCATAAAATGGCTTTACTGTTCTTTATCGTTGGAATCAAAGTACAGTAAAACACCAGAGAACGATTGGATCGGAGAACGCTAAAATCGCATAACGTTGGGGAATTTGAGGCAAACATTTGGATCGGATAACATTATGTTAACCATTATGTTAACGTTATCCGATCCATCAGATATCCTTTGACTCAAATTCCCTGAGGTGTGGCTGTGACTCACCAGTATCTCTTGGGAGAAAGGGAGGGGCTGCCTGCTCTCAAGCTTGCCACATTTGAATAACAAAGGCTTGCAAAAACCAGTCTGACTAGTTTAGCAAAGCAAAGGCTTAGGACCCTTTCCCCAGTGTAACCCAGAACACTTTGCAGAAAAATAATTGCAAAGAGACAATTTGACCCAATTACCTTTATGAAGTTTCCCCTTTAAATTATAAACAGCCTGAAACCAAGATTGTAGCTCTGCAAGCCTCATGCATTGTCAATGGGAAACAAGCAGACTGAAACCTTTCACCTACAAAGCAATTAAGCTATTCACACCCTGCAAAGCCCTGAGGGAACTTCCTTTATTACAGCAATGGTAGGTGGGCTGATTCTAAACAAAAACATTTTCCTAGCTTCTGTTCAAATCTTTTAAAACAGCACTTTATAAAATTTTCAAAAATTTAAAAATGCTGTATGGCTTTGTTCCCCTAAAGTCAGGTGGTCTGGCATGTTTTTGTAATGTATTTACCCTTTAGACAATTATTTCTTTAAAGTTCTTTAAGTTTCCAGCATGTTTCCTTGACTTTCCCTTGAAGCCTCTGTTGCTTCTCTCTATGGAGTTAACGTTATCTGATCCACCTGAATAGGATTTTAACATTATCTGGGGCATGCATCGGATAAGGCTAACAATCGGATAACGTTAAGACTTGTGGAACCAAGTCTTAACGTTATCCAAGGTATTACTGTACAGTAATACCTTGGATGACGCTAAGACTTGGTTCCACAAGTCTTGGTGTTATCCAATTTTTAGTGTTATCCGATCCATGTTAAAATCCTATGGGATGGATTGGATAACGTTAAAGCTCCATAGAGATACATTGGAACTGCACAGGCTTTAGTGGTGTCATCTGATCCATCCAATAGGACCTTAACATTATTTGATCCAATTCTCCACCCCAGATTGCTTAACGTTATGAGATTTTAGCGTTATCCAAGGTAAACGTTATCCGAGGTATTACTGTACAGTAAAATTGCAGTCTAATATATTGTATGTTGCTTGCTGTCTCCAGAGAACCTCATGCTGTGTGAGAGAAATTTAGGAACTCAAGGTGGCAGTGAAAGATGGCTACAAAAACCGGATAATGACGAGACTTGTGGAACCAAGTCTCATCGTTAGCCAAGAACACCACAAAGATCTTTCCAAATAGTTTTATAGCCATCTTTCACTACCTTGAGTTCCTAAATTTCTCTCATACAGCATGAGGTTCTCCGGAGACTGCAAGCAACATACAATATATTATAAAACATATATTCAAGAAAGCAAATGATCCATATTGTATGTAGGGAGTGTGTGATGCAATGGAAAGAAATTCAGGGTGGTGTTGGAAAAGTGCAGTTGCTATTAGACTGCAATTTCCCATTAGCTCCAGCCAGCACGGCCAATAGCAAGAGTTGCAAAGAATATGGTCCAACATATCCAAAAGGCAGCAGTTTGCCAATCTTGAAAAGAAAAACACCAAGGAAAACAGAAACGTTATGAAAAGAGTGATAGAGAGGTTAAAGCAGCCATTTCCTGGAAAAGGAGGGAGAAAGACAGTAGCAAGAAGTGGGTGGTTTTTGTTTTGTTCATGTTGATAGATGGGTATGAAGTCCTATGATCTAAGAACATCAGCCAGGATACTTCCAGATATTTCTTCCTCTCCATACTATTACAAAAGGTAAAAAGTAAAATTCCGAATTCACTTGCCTGAAAATGTAGAAGGCATGCCATAAGTTAATGTCAACACTAATGGAATCTGTAGGTTAATTGCTATGTTACTCTTAACTAGAGTAACCCGGTGAATTGAATGGGACTACTTAATCACAAGTAACTTAAGTTTCATTGATTCCTATCAGTCTATTGCAGGTAGGAAAAATAGTGGGTTTAGTCCAGTACATATTTCCTATACAACAGTTGAAGCATAATATTACACATAATTCTAGGTTAAAAAATGCTCACCATGAACTCGGATTGGACAAACCTAGTATAATTGTAAATAAAAGGTTTCCCTTAGGTTCCTATGCCATTAGCACAGGTTTTGTTCCAACCCCATTTTTTTCCTGTAACCCAAACCAGGCAGTGGAATAAAATACAGTACACAAAAGCACAGAACAAAACATTATTTAGGTTGCAAGCAGGGCTTTAAACGAATGCAAAAACGAAATGGGGATCCTTTGGTCCTCCAATTCTTATCAGCTATACATAGCATGACTCAATGATATATAGGATTGTGGGAGCTGTCGTGCAAATAATTTGGTATGCTAAATGTGCCTACCTATCCCTTCCACTGCAAATGTTGCAATCTCAAGAGTCTTCCAACTTGCAAGCTGTTTGCTGATTCCAACACAAGTTAACCCCACACTGGATACTTTGGGGGCAAACAAGTGCTTTCCCCACTGCCTCCGTTTCCCACACATCACACTGCGGCCCCATTTACACTGCAGATAGGTATTCACAGGGCTAGGACTAATTCTGGCCTCGAGGATTCTTTCAGTACTTTTGACTCAGCACCAAAACATCAACCTGGAACCCAATGCAAATCCCCATTATATGAAGGCTTCAGCTTAACATGTACCACAGGACAGGTCTTTATTGCCGATAGATGGAGGTAGCCTTGTTGTGGATGGCCAATGGCTGCAATATGTAGCTCTGATGTTAGGAGGAGGAAGTATCAGAGGTAGTTGTGAGATTAAACCTTGGCTTCTGCTCATGAGTTAATTTTCAAGAGACTTGTATGGACGCTAACTTCCATGGCACACAGGACTTCATGGTTGTGGTTGAGTTTTACGGTAGCTAAAGTACCGTATATACACGAGCATAAGCTGATCCAAATATAAGCCAAGGTACCTAATTTTATCTGAGAAACCAGGAAAACTGACTGATTCGAGTATAAGCCTAGGGTGGGTTTTTGGGTAACTTTAACATACATCAAAAGGAGGATGGGGAGAGTCTGCCTATGTGTGGGCTTTGTGTATGTTCGTGCGTGCGTGACAGGTCTAACTCCAGCTGAGCAAGGGGCATGCTCAGTGACAGTGGTGCCACCAAAACACATGCTGGTAGGGAAGGGGGCTGGGTTCATAGCGCCGAGGCAGAATGCGAGAGCTGTGACTCGAAGCCTCATTCCAGCCTCTCTCATTTGCTCGCAGCCGAGCATGAGCCTGCACCAGACGGGGAACCCAGGCAAGCACAGCTTGAAGTAGCTGGTCAAAGAGGCGCACTGAGCTGGACAGGGAAAGCCCCAGCAGGGAAAGGTACTGCTGAGCCCCCACGCAGGCTGCGGGAAGAAGAGAAGCCTTCACCGCCCACTTCTCCCACTGTGTTGTCAGCGTGTGCGCTAGGAGCTCGGCGGAGCCTTCCTTTGCTGAAGGGCTGGGAGGGATCGAGCGTGCATGCGTACATGTGTTGTGTATGGTGTGTGGTGTGTGTGTTGTTTGGGAAACTAGGCAGATCTCTTGTGCAGCCAGGACAATAAAACAGTTGACTCGGGTATAAGCTGAATCTACTTTTTTTTCCAGCACATTTTTGGTGCTGAAAAAAAATCAGCTTATATTCACATATATACGGTAAACCTGTCTTTTGTGCATCTTGCTCGACATCTGTAATTCTCGACATTGTAGCCGTGTTAGTCTGTGCGAGCATATCAGAAAGAAAAAAGAAAAAAAAAGACAAGAAATATTGTGTCAGTTAAGTCTTTAAGGTGCTACAACGTCTTTTCCCCCTTTTTGTTTTGTTTACTCTGATATCTGTAATCCTGCGACCCATTTGTGGGAGCTTTTCACCCAACAGCACTACGCTTGGTGGCTGTTCAGTGCTGGGAGCTGTGGCCCCATTTAGAGCCTACTACACACAACAGACACCATCCATTCTGGCTGCAGAAGTTTGCCATCTAAAGACAGACATGTTTTCTGGAACATATAGCACCTTTCCAGTTAAATGCACACAAGCATTTTTTAAAAATATGTATAAGTATATATATATATATATATAAAGGAAGCATCGAGTCCCTTCCCAAGTATGATAAAAACAGACCAGGACAGAAAGCACCTTCGGGGGGGGAAAAGCAATGTTAACAAACACAATCCCTGAATATGTGAGGCACTGTTTTAGTTGGCAATCACACTACTTCATCTGACTCCAGCCCATGTTCTTCATACAGTAATTCCAAGATGTCGAGCTGTTCTTCCATGGCTGGCAGATAAATGTCAAGGTCCTTTTTCAATCCGTTATAAAAAGCTTCTTCCTCATAATCATATTCTCCAACTGATAGCGCAGATGCGAAGCCTTCGTACGTGGGAGACGCCCTCAATGCTAGCTGGAAGGAGAAGAAATGAAGAAGATCAGGTGTGGTATTTTATGTGCAGCCATGGTGTCTTAGTGGTTAAGAGGCTGAGCTTGACAACTGGAAGGTCGGCAGGTCAACAGTTCAAGACCTGAGTGCTATGCACCAGAGTAAACATCTGTCCCAGTTCCTGCCAACCTAGCAGTCCAAAAGCAAGAAACTGCATGTAGATAAATAGGTATGCTTTGATGGGAAAAGTGACAGCATTGTGTGTGCTTCAATGTCTAGTTAGACCTACCACATGACCATGGAAACATCTGCAAACACAGACAGCCCTGGCTCTATGGCTGTAAATGGAGAGGAGCAACACACCCTAGAGCAGTGGTGCCCAAACTAAGGCCTGGCGGCCGGGTGCGGCCCCCGGCGCCAATTCATCCGGCCTGCAAAGCCCTCGTTGCTCCTGGAAGCAGAAGTAAAATGTGCCCGTATGAGCGTGTTTACTTTCGCTTCCAGGAGCAACGAGGGCTTTGCGAGCCGGATGAATTGGCGTCGGGGCCGCACCCGGCCCCCGGGCCTTAGTGACTGGCTCCCTGAACCACATGATCGGCCCATGGCCCAAAAAGTTTGGCCACCCCTGCCCTAGAGTCAGATATGACTGGCTTTTACACAAGTGAGATCTTTACCTTACCTTTAACATGCAAATTTATTTTGGCATGGTTTTTTATAGAATATAATCCACTTCCTCAGGCAAAGGGGCTGCATTCTTTAAACCAGAGGTTTATGAAAACTATGTGCATAGTTGTGGAGGCATATGTCACTGTCATTTCACAGATGGCTCATGCACATGATATAAATGATGTGGTGCCAGGTGGGTAGAGGAAGAAACACTTCTAATGAAGTGGACTTGATCCACGAAAGCTAACATTAAAATATAACAGTTAGTCTTCAAAGTGCTACAGCGTTTTTGTTTTTTCTCTGATATGTTCCTAAAGCAGCGGTTTTCAACCTTTTCGCGCCATGGACCGGAACATGACCCCTCAGACAGCTGAGCGGCCTGGACATATGGGTTCCCCCTGCTGTAAACACTGCTATAAATTGCAGTAGGTGCGTTTGTGCAGGCATGGGTGTGTTTACGGCTGTTGTAAATGTGTCTGCTTCTGTTTCCAGGGTCATCGCCGTGGGGCGGATGATTTGCCGCCATGGGCCTGGGTATGGCCTATGTGCCGTAGGTTTCAAATCCCTGCTCTAAAGTCATGTGTTGGGAAGGAAAGGTTGTGGGGAGAGAGTGAGAGTCTTAGACTTGGTTTGCCAATGGCAGCTTGTGGTCTAAGAGGGCTTCACATCACCATCTCTCCGAGTTCAAGAAGTCATTGTGAAATCATCATAACAAAAAGGGAGTTTTCCCCCTCAGTTTCCTCTGGTTAAAATAAGTTAGCTTTGGAAGCACAAGACTCTCAGCCACCTCTTGGGTGACGGGTCTGTAAAGTAGGGCCACACTCACCGCAAAAACACCCCGGACAACCCAGCCATGGTACTGTCGTAGAGTTTTTCCATAAGCTTGGCCTGCAATCAGACAGAGAGGAAAACATTTCACGCGATGCCATGTTTGACTCCACAGAAAGGAATAACTTACCAAACTTAAATATATAGATATAATAATTTCATGTCAGAAATTATTCTGGGTTGAAAGGATTTCTGCTGGATAAACTCCGCTCAGGGGTGGCCTGAATGAGGCTCCTTTCACTTCCCCAAGATCATTCCCCAACAAAGTGGTCCCTATTTATCTACTTGCAATTTCCTGCTTTTGAACTGCTAGGTTGGCAGAAGCTGGGGTAGACGGGAGCTCAAACCGTCATGCAGTACTCAGGTCTCAAACTGGCAAACTGCCAACCTTCCAGCTAACAAGGTGACCTTCTTAACCACTGAGCCATCACAGCCCCTTCTACTTTTAAAAATAACCAAGTCCAACAACTGTTTCTACTTAATGGCCAAAAAACCTATTTGCTTTTTCTACATGAGGAGCTGCCCGCTACACTCAGAACTGCCATTTTTCCTCTTTGCACAAGCAATTATTCAGCAATCCTTGTAACTGAAGCTAGAAACTGCTGAAGCAATTGCATAGAAATCTACTCACAGAGCAGTTTTGCTTCATTACTGCTGGCAATATTTTGCCCAGAGTATTTCATTCCCAAACACAATTTTCATCATAACTTGCACTGGGGTTATAATGGTTGCTTATATTAACATGAGCAAAATTTTGATTTTCCTAGCGTTCAGAATTTCACATCTTCTGTTCTATACTTTTCATGAGTGTATTCTGTACTTACTCAGTGCTGTTTTAATGTTCTTTTCTCCATTCTTCAGTTCTGTCAAAAATTCCTTCAGAAATTTTAACCCCCTGTTTGTAACAAAACAGTGATGTAAGTATTACCAATCTCGATTGTTATTTTAAAAATACATGTTGTTAAAAGGAAGACAATACTCGTAGGAGTGTGTGTGTTTTAAAACGTAATCAGCTTTCAGGTCTGCTTGATAGGCATATACAAAATAACAAATAAATGTAAATGTGGAAAAAACTCTACTTAGCAACATTTTATTAACATGATTTATGGAAGTAAAAATAAACCTTTTTACTTTTTACCATTTTCAATATATATATTAAAAAATTATAGTAAAATAAAAAGTAAATACAAATTTTACTTAAGCAGTATCTTGACCTCATGCATTTTCAACATTTGCACCTGTAATACAGTGTTTGGTACCAGAAAAAAAATCTAGCAGAGAGTAAACAAAACAAAAGACAAAAAAACTGTTGTGGCACCTTAAAGACTTAATTGCTGTACAGTAAAACACCGGATAACGCTAAAACTTGGTTCCACAAGTCTTGGTGTTATCCGATTTTTAGTGTTATCCGATGCATGTTAAAATCCTATGGGATGGATCGGATAACGTTAAAGCTCCATAGAGATACGTTGTAACCGCACAGGCTTTAGCGGTTGTTATCCGATCCATTCCATAGGACCTTAACGTTATTTGATCCAATTCTCCTCCCCAGATTACTTAATGTTGTGCGATTTTAGTGTTATCCGATCCAATCGTTATCAGGTGTTTTACTGTATTTTAATGTTCGCTTTCGTGGATCAAGTCCACTTCGTCAGATGTAAACTTTTACTATAACATTTTAAAATATATACTGAAAATGGTAAAAAGCAAAAAGGTTTATTTTTACCTCCACAAATCATGTTAATAAAATGTTGCTAGCTAGCGAGGTATTTTTCATGCTTGTTGTTATACGTGATTGCATTACATAAAAGAGTTATACAGTAAAACCTCGGATAACGCTAAAACTTGGTTCCACAAGTCTTAGTGTTATCCGAATTGTAATGTTATCTGATGCATGTATCGGATAACGTGAAAGTTCTATGGGATGCATCAGATAACGTTAAAAATCCATAGAGATACATTGTAAGTGGCACAGGCTTTAGTGAATATTATCCGATGCATCCCATAGGATTTTAACGTTATGCAATGCAATTTTTTTCCAGATTGCTTAATGTTATGCGATTTTATCTGATGCAAACATTATCCAAGGTATTACTGTAGTGCTATAACACTGTAATCCCACAACTTTTTTGTCTTGTTTTGTTTACTCTCTGAAATGCTTGCAGTGACTAACATGGCTACCATGTCAGAAAAATGCTAGTTTTTGCTTAATTCTTTGTACACCACGGAGTCAGCAATCAGTCAATCCATCCCAAATCCCCATTTTGAAGTGATCACAAATGAGATGTAACAAGAAGCCCACCCTCAAATGTGTGCAGCTCAGGTAAGCCACACCTTTCACCTCCCCTGTCCAAGCAACTACGTGACACAGGATCATGGGAAGAACATATGGGAAGAGTGTGACATGATCAGCAGGAGGGAAAGTAAATTGCTATTCTCCTTACAGCTTGTAGTTGAAGGGGCACACAGAAAAAGCCTCCTGTTATGGCATTTTTCTTTTGTGGGGTATTGTACAAAGATTCCTGACCAGTGGGATAGTACAGCTTTAAGGCCCTGCAAGTGTTTCAGTCAAAGGTGTTCAGAGTAGAGGCACAGATTGATTGCCCGGCTGTGTCTGCCCCAGCAACAGCACAGCTGTGGCCGATTAGAGAATCTGACCAGCAACACCAGAGTATAACTGTGGCTCTCTGGGAAGGGTGCACTGAGGAGGGTTAAGTTACTGTGAAGGACTGAGATACTGAAGGAGAGACTACTGAAGGACAGTGAGACTGCTAAAGGAGGTAGTGCTGCTGATGAGAGTTCCTTCAACTGAGAAGGAAGAACTGTTGAAGACTACCAGGACTCTGTGCATGCTCTTGGGATTGGAGCCATCAGAGGAATCCAAGCTGTGTACCAACTGTGGGGCTTCGAGAGAGAGAGACTGGTACTGTTGTATAGAGACCTGTGTATGTCTGTCTTCCCCTCATGCACCAGTAAAGTGCACCTTTCACTGAAGCCATATGTGTGAGTGTCATTGCACCTAAAAGCTTTTGCTGTGCAACAGCTTAAAGTGATACTCTGCCATCGAGACACACATATCGCTTGGGGAATCCCTGACAAGTTGGTTGTATTTTTGAATCACAACCGGGCGTACCCTGGTAACAGCAACCCTGTGTTGCTGGCTAATTTTTCTCACACTGGGTCAGGCAAAAGGAACTGCAGAATGAACTTACCAAAAGGTGCCTTCATTTTAGCAGTTTCACATCTGACCTAGACATGGAAGAAGAAGCTTATAGTTGAAAAGCAATTATTATGAGGAACAGGAGGCATCCATCAGGAAGCAGTCTTGGTATGTCCAACAATTCAGTTATGGAGGTGAGTCACAAGACAGTTTTAAAGATGCCCTTCCTTGGACTAAAACTCTCTAACCATCTCCCCAACCCCACAAGGCAACCAAAGGAAACTGGACATGATAGTTAAAAAAAGTGATTCCCCCCCCAATAAGTTCTGTGTTATTGCACATCTGAATGACTACCATTTGTAGCTTTTGGCAAACTTCATTCAGTAGAGCAGCGTTTCCCAAACTATGCTCCTCAGAACACTAGTGGACGTCACTTCCCAGAAGCCTAAGTCAGTACATAAGCCATGTCCCACAGAGGGACTTCCAATTCCCAGGAGCCTAAGTACATTGACTAATCAGTGCTTTGGGGAATTGATTTAGGCTTCTGGGAACTGAAGTCCAAAAACCAAAGGTTGAGAAACAGTGGAGTAGACCATAGTGCCAGATGCTCAACCCTCAATAGAGTGTGAGAATGGAACTTAGCACTAGGAATCAAGAAAAGAGCCCCAGAGGAAGTTATTTGGGTCATTGTTGCAGGCTTTGCATTGTGCACATGCCCACACATGCACACACAAGTGTTTACTGGTCTCAGACAGAAATGGCTCTCTGTGTTCAATGCAGTTTGAGTAAGGACTTCAGTCTTATCCAAAAGTTAGGCAAAGCTTACCTTCGCAGCCACATGAGGGCCTGTGTGGCAGAATGCGGAACCAGGGCCTGTTCCGTGCTCATTTCATGGAAGACGATTTTCTGAAGTGTGTCAAATTCTTCTTTGTTAGTTATAAATTTCTGATTGATTTTCTAGGAGGGACAAAAAATCAGATTAAACATCTTGGACAACCTAAGAGAACACATATGGTCAAGATTGGATTTTATCGGTTTCTGCTGATTTGAAGGCTGTAGTCTTATCCAGAGAAAGCTGAGCTGTCTACAGTCATTTATATCCCAGTTACATCTTGATTAGAGAACTTTCATGCAGTTAACATAGGAGACTGTTCTGATATCTTAACTAGTGCACGACGCAGATGCTTGTTTTTATTCTGCAGATATATACTGGTAGTTACTTTTAAAGCGCTGAGAAGTTTGTGATTAGACCAGTGGTTGCCAACGTGGGGCACACGCCCCACATTGGAACTTCAATTCCCAGAAGCCTAAGTCAGTACATTGGCTGATCAGTGCTTTGGGGAATTGACTTAGGCTTCTGGGAACTGAAGTCCAAAAACCAAAGGTTTGGAAACACTTGATTAAACTATCGGATGGACCCCCACCTCTAAATGGACCTACTTAATCCCCATGTAGTCCTCCCTTTACTTGTCTGCCATTAGTTTTATGAAACACACGTGCAATACTGTCAGGACTATTTGAATGGAAGCTCTGTTCCTAAGCCAATCTTTCTGAAAGAATCACCAGATTGTTCTCTCTTTTGGCTTGTTTTAAACAGGGCATCCTGCTTTCAACTAGAAAAGGCACTAGCTCTCTAAATTTAAACTACTTCTGCTTTTTTTCTGCACATTACTGCAGGGGCTCAAGTGGCTAACATGCTGACTGGAAGGGGGCAGTTCAGCAGTTCGATACCCAAGTACTGCATGATAGAATGAGCTCCTGTCTCTGCCAACCTAGAAGTTTGAAAGCAAGAAATTGCAAGTAAATAAATAGGGGCTGCTTTGGTGGGAAGGTAAACAGCATTCTATCCACTCCAGTGTCTAGGCATGCCTGCAACATGTCCATAGAAATGTCTGCAGACATAGACACTCTGGCTCTTTGGCTATAAACAGAGATGAGCACTGAACCCTAGAGTTGGATATGACTGGCTTTCAAGCAAGGGTGACCTTTACCTTTACTTTATTGCAATGATACTAAATGTTGCATTATTTTGTGTGACAGATTGTTTGGGGGATTTTTATTGAAAGATAACATTTTGTGAAAGCGGTGTACAGTCAAACCTCGCATAAAGAGCGCCTCGCTTAAAGAGTAACTTGCTTAAAGAGCAGAATTTTCTCTGAAAGTTCACTTCGCTTAACAAATAAAACCAACCAAAAACTCACTTAACAAATAAATCGGGGTTCACAATCCCCCCCCCCACACACAATTGGTCACTTACAATGGTGTTTCGCTTAAAGAGCAAACTCGCTTAAAGAGCAATCCTGTGGAATGCATTATGCTCTTTAAGCGAGGTACAACTGTACAGGCATTTGTCCACCTTACAAAAAGCATGTAATTTCTCAAAAAAAAAATTAGCCCATCAGAGATGTTTTAAGATCTGAAGGCCTAAGTCTGTGAGCATTAATGATCAACAATAAAGTGAAGAAGAACCATTCTGATTGCATACATTTTCCAAGCTATTCAGCATGAGTGGCATCCACTCTGTTAAACTCCAAATACATAATTCAAAGAGAACTTCTCTCAAATAGCCAAAGCAATTAATCTTGGTACAGAATCACCACCAGGATCGATCAACTATATTCATTACTCATGCTTGACCCTTAGCACGTAGCCATGCAAAACACTCCATCCCAATGCTGGACTAGATCTAGGCAAGGCCTTTTTGTTTGTTCAGTTAGCATGTTTATTCAACACATGACGAAAGAGCATACTAATTCCACTCACTTTCTGCTGTCACTTTTCTGATAGAAAAGGAACACGCCTACTCATGAAGTCTACCCATGTGAGCCAGGACTCTGATTTCTTTATATTCTCGCTCATGCAGAGAGCCTTCATGGGGAAAATCATCTCTTTAGGTTTAGGTCTTTTACTTGAATGTGCAAACATATACAAGCAAAAGAAAAATGGAAGGAATGCCTTAATGTTGACACAATAACTTAATAAAGATAATATCAAAGAGTAGGTTTCTTAAAGTTTCACTTATTTCAGTGAATCTACATTAAGTCTGGATCCAGTTATGGTTAAGAATTGAATATTATGTTGGAAATTATTACCTTGATGTTTCCTTCAAAATCCATTTTAACAGGAGCAAAGACTGTGGATCCAAGTTTGTCTGAAAGAGTTTCATGAAGAGAGTATCTGTGTTAGCTGACAGGTTTTGGTTGGCAGAAACTTTCAGTGGCTGTATCTGATGAAGTAGATTGCAACTCATGAACACTTATGCCAATCCAGACGCACTGGTATTTGAGGTACCATAAGACTCTTCATTATTTCAGAAGAAAGAAAAACACCCCACCCCAATCCAGACTCTTTATGAGCCAACTTCTGATTCAGATGTCATCTACACAATTTTGATCAGACCAGAACTCCTAGACTATCTTTGCTAGCATAGGCCACTGAGTTATGTTTGTAAATCTGAAGCTGACAAATATTCCCAGTCACCCTCACCCACACTAATCAATGGACACAGATTTAAAGGCTCTCTGGAAGAAAAATACCCACTCGGAGCACAATAGCAGGACCACAAGGGAATGGCTTATAAAGATATTTTAGCTATTAAATTGTACGGTAGTTTGGCAAACAGGAGGCATTCATTCAGTATGATATCCACCCATCAGTGAAGCATTGACCAACTCAAGTAGCTGGGAAATGTAGCTTGTTTCTTTGTACCCTGGATGTCTCCACCTTGTGCTAAGCCAGTGATAGTGAGCTTTTTAGAGACTGAGTGCCCAAGGAGGAGGGCGCAGAGAGAGGACAGGCACCATGTGTGCACGCGCATCCATGTGATGTCACCGGGGCACCTCGACAGGTTCATTCATGTGTGCACCCATCCACATGAGCCACACTGGCAACATCACATGGGTGTGCACATGCGTGGTGCCTACCCGTGCACTGCTACCGCCTCCTCCTCCTCCTAGGAGGACATGTGTGGTGAGGTGTCCGGTTGCCTCACCTTTTCCCCGGACCCACCTCCCAGTCTTGATTTCAGCCTCCCAGGTGGGATTTCAGCCTCCCATCTCACCTCCACATTGGCAGAGAGAGAGGAGAGGGTGGGGAAGTGGCATTGCCATTGGCACCAGCAGGGCTTTTCCATGACAGCACGTGTGCCCACAGAAAGTGCTCTGTGTGCCATCTCTGGTTTGCCAACACTGTTCTAAGCCATTGTTTATCTTAACTGCGCCTACAGACAGAGCTCCTACCCTTCCGGAGGGGCTTAAAAACCTGGCTGGCGGGACAAGTGTGGGGACCAAGGAATGTGGGATCCCACACAGGGTGGCTAATTTAAGGGACAGCCTCCCTTTCTGTTCGGTTTTATCCTGTGGGGCTGTTTTACTTCCTGTTTTTTATGAACTTTTAAAGTTTTTAGAGTTTTTAATTATTAGTACTCCATTGGTTTAGCTTATGATCACATTTTATCTTGTAAGCTGCCCAGAGTCGGGTATACCCGATTGGGGCGGGATAGCAAATGTGAGTAAATAAATAAATAAATAAAATAACCACAGTCTCCTGTTAAAGCACTGTTAACATATTATCCACTAGACAACCTACATAATCAATGAAGGAACTAGTTTGTGAATACATATTATCCACTGGACAACCTACATAATCAATGAAGGAACTAGTTTGTTTTCCTGATTTGAGTCTGTTTTCCTCCCACCTACAATCAGCTTCTGTTTCCATTAGCACAGCTGTGGGAATGAGCCAGAGAAACTACATTTTCTGGGTTCAAAAAGCAACAACAAACCATGTTTTAATCAAGTCTGAGATTCTAATATATTAAAACCCCACAGCTTCTGATTTGTGGTTTGTAACTATTTACAGGGAAGAGAGCCAAAAATAAATGACACTAACAAAATGGACAAGTACACATACCTAGTACTGGTACAATTTCATAACAAGATTGTAGAAATTCCTCTGTGGGTATGCCTCCATCCTCAGTAAGTTTGATGTCATTAAATCTGGGGAGAAGGAACACAAAAAGTACATACAGTAGTAGCTCAAGTATGAAATTAATGCATTCCCTGGGACGTTTTGTATTATGAAAAATTTGTAACTTGAGGCATTATTTTTTCACATCTCAAAAAATTCGTAACTTGAGGTGTTATTTTTTTTGTACCTCGAAAAAAATCATAACACGAGGCATTATTTTCACTGAATTGTTTTTCATACTATGAAATTTTCATAACTCAAGGCATACGTAACTTGAGGTATCACTGTATTCAGTATTCCTAGATCACCACAGTCTGAGGTTCCAAGTGAATAACCCCACTTGCAATCCTCTTTCAAAGTCAGCTGTACTCCTCCTAACATGAACTACAGTAATACCTCGGATAACGTTTACCTCGGATAACGCTAAAATCGCATAACGTTAAGTAATCTGGGGAGGAGAATTGGACCGAATAACGTTAAGGTCCTATGGGATGTATCGGATAACAACCGCTAAAGCCTGTGCGGTTATAATGTATCTCTATGGAGCTTTAACATTATCCGATCCATCCCATAGGATTTTAACATGCATCGGATAACACTAAAAATCAGATAACACCAAGACTTGTGGAACCAAGTCTTAGCGTTATCCGAGGTATTACTGTATGCTGAAATACTACATTTAAAAAAAAAAAAAAAACCTCACAAAGTAGTAAAAAGCCTCTCACATAAGACAAGGAAAGAAGTCCTCTTCAGGTATTCTAAATAGCATTATGCTTCTTCTTTCGCATTCCGATCAAACCCTGGACTGCCAAAATGAAGCCACTTTCTTGGCTTTGTTGTTGGACAAACTTAAGTCCTTATTGGTGTATATTTCTGGCAGTAATTATGCTGAGCGGGGGTGTGTGTGTGTGTGTGTGAGGATAATATAAGTCTCATTCCTCTATCATTATTCTCCACAGAGTTTGGATAAAAATTTAATACTTTGTATAAATAAAGTATTGAAATAATCAAGGGGGTATAAGAATTGTAACCCTGTAAATGTGATATGCTCAGTCAGTTAAGTTTGAGCAGCAAATGTAATGTATTCACATTGAAAAATTAACCCTTACTGGGTATAAATATCTGCGGATACCCACAGACTCAAACTAATAAACAGTGTTACTAAGTGTTCAAGTGTCATACATTTAACCTTGACAGGATCCTGCAAAGTTTGGAAAGTTTCCATGTATTCTGCTTTTAGACTGTCACTATCAATCTGAGGAGAGCAAAGACAGAAGAAAGAGGCCTAACATGCTCTTCCTCCTCATACATTCAGTTTATTGTAAAATTCACGAATTCCTTCCTTACATATAACCAAAGCAACAGAACAACAAAACGTTCATAATATCAGAAAGTGTTGAAGTACAGAGTCCAAGGATCATTGGGGAAGGGAGAAATCTCTCCCCTGCCAAATATCATCAGAAATTTTTCCTTTAGGCTGGAGAGGGTAATATGCACTTGTTGTTGTTCAGTCGCAGAGTCGATTCCGACCCTTTGCAACCCCATGGACTACTGTCCGCCAGGCACTTCTGTCCACCACCATCCTCCTCAACTCGCTCAGTTCTGTGCCCATTGTCTCTACAATACCATCTAGCCATCGTTAAGAGTGACAAATACATTAAGGATTGGTGAGGCAAGGAGAATCCTTGGCCTTTCCCTCAAACAGCATACCCATTGTTCTGCACTGGAGCCCTGGGACTTGTAGTTCTTGGCAGACTGTTGCAAATCTATCTTTCTTTTCGCCTACAGCACTTTCTCATTTCTAGAGATAATTAGGATGTCTAGAAAATAGACAGCTAGAAAAAGAAAACACCATCAACTATCTGTTCAGAATATCATTTGTTCTGCCCCGATTTACAAGATCTGGATAACAATTTCTGTGCATCTGTAGTGTGGTTATCTGAGACTCTTAAAGAATCAGTCATGGTACTGTATTAAACTTTTATGGGACAGCTTTTTGCCAAAACAAATACAGCTAGCTGTGCGTGCCTACTATAACATGCTCTGGCTATCACTCTTGGAAAACATGTAACTAACAGATCATAGTATTTATTTAGCACCAGCTCACTTAATACAAACAATACCAATTTACCTAAGCATATGTGTGGAGAAACATTAACCGATGATAGACTGAGAAATACACAAACAAATCTTCTGCAGTTCCCATGAGCCCAGTGTTATTTCCCCCCACCCCAGGTGTGCCAATCATGTGATTTACTGTAGTTCATGATCTCTTGATCACATTAGCTACCTGTGCACAAAAACGTGATGGACTGTATCACATGTCTAGAAGATATATGACACGTGAATCACTACCACATCTTCTGCAGTGGTGGCGATTCACTACCACGTCTTCTGCATGGGTAAACAAAAAGAACCTCCTTGAAGATTGTGGTATTTTGAACCACAATCGGGCATACCTTGGTAATGGCAGCCTTGTGTTGCCAGCTAATCTTTCTCACATTGGTCAGGCAAAAGGGATTGCAGAATGAGCTCACCAAAAGGTACCTTTATTTTGGCAGTTCTTCTTCTGCATTGTCAACAATGGTAAGAGTTTATCAGATTCTTTTCTAGCATAAAATAGAATTAAAGAAGTGCAATGGAGGCATATCATATAATATCCAATGCTTAAAACCAAGGTAAACATGTTCACAACGTCACATCACTGATTAAGGTTCTTTGTGTATGCCCCATCCAGACTGCACACTTACTTAATGCTCATAGCGCTGAAAAACGTTCGGAACTCTTTGACTGTTTCCTTTTCTGGTTGTGCTGATTTGTTCAGGGAATCCACTGCTATCTCAGATGGCTTCTCTTGATTGTCTTTTTTTGGAAGCAGTTTGTTTTCTCTTTCTTTCTTGCTTCCGCCTTGGATTTAAAGGGACAAAAATCTTAAAACAGCAGACCAGGCAAAGTACAAGTCACACATCCCATATCCATGGTTTCAGTTATCTGTGGCTCTAAAAAATTAAATTCGAAATCCTGAAATTCACTATATGTATTTCTATAGCACATTATCAGAGGTGGCCACTAGCGGCCACTGTCTGCAATGTAAACTATAGGGTTCACTATTATCCACAGTTTCAAGTATCTGACAAAGGTCTTGGGATCTATCCCCCGTGAATATAGGGGATAACCTGTACTTCTAAAATAAAGCAAGCAAATAAACAAACAACTGTAACAAATGTTATCTCTTTCATATTACCCATTCAGTACTATCCTGTCTTTCATATTGGCTTGTACTCTCTTACCTACCTATCCATATGCTAGTACAGTAATACCTCGGATAACGTTTACCTCGGATAACGCTAAAATCGCATAACGTTAAGTAATCTGGGGAGGAGAATTGGATCGAATAACGTTAAGGTCCTATGGGATGGATCGCATAACAACAGCTAAAGCCTGTGTGGTTACAATGTATCTTTATGGAGCTTTAATGTTATCCGATCCATTCCATAGGATTTTAACATGCATCGGATAACACTAAAAATCGGATAACACCAAGAATTGTGGAACCAAGTCTTAGCGTTATCTGAGGTATTACTGTATATTTATACCTTCTCATGCATCCATGATCTTCTCTCTCCTATCCTTACTTTTTCAGTTTCTCTCTGTGACATTTCCAACTTCTGTGTCTTATTCCCCACCCCCTAAGGACTTGCTAGCTCATATGAGACCAGGGCTTAAACTAGAGCATACCAACTGGAGTTTTGCTTTTGGGTAGAAAAAAAAATAGTGGCAACTAAAATCTAGAGGCAACTTTGTCAGATACTTCTAGACCACCATGATCAAAATGCTACAAGGAAATCCAGAAAGAGATCAGGATGTAGGGCAAGGTTACCAATGATCTTGAACAGGGGTTCCCAACCTTTTCAAGCCGGGGCCGGGGCCATGCTCTCTCAGTCAGCTTTGAGGGCCAGATGGCCATTTTGCCCACCTTGTATGATGGGGGTGGCCATTCTGCCCCAACAGCTTCAAAGGGGATAGCCATTTTGTTTCTCAAATGCCCTTGTAAGGGTGGGGGTCACATGAAATGGGGCTGGGGGCTGGATCTGGCCCACGGACCTTAGGTTGGGAACCCCCAATCTTGAAGGTTCAATCACAGAAGGCAACATTAGAGGATCTTTCCAAAGGATGTTGTGCCACTCTGATTATCACTCAAAAGGGATCTCATAAATACACTAGTCTGTTTCCTACTCTCTTCTTCTACTCTTTTCTACTTACAGCCATAGCAGATGAATTGTTGTGCCTTAGATGAGAAAAACAGGCGGGAAAGGGGGGGCTGATTATGTGGCTACCAGAGTGGTAGGCTTGGCCAACAAAGGATGCCAGGCCAACAAAAAAGGGGCAATGGTTCCAGTCTATCAGTGTCATTCGCTCCTTGCATCTTTCCTCGCAGTAGTATGGCACCCTGATGGCGCAGTGGTTAAACTCCTGTACTGCAACCAAAAGGCTGAGAGTTCAATCCTGACTAGGCTTCAAGGTTGACTCAGCCTTCCAGCCTTCTGAGGTCAGTAAAATATGTACCCAGCATATGGGGGCAAAATGCTAATTAACTTGTGAACTGCCCAGAGAGTGTACCAAGCGCTATGGGGCGGGATAGAAGTGTGATTGCTCTGCTTTTAGTATATCAATGGTGCAAAACCACCCATTAAATTAAGATCAAATAATAATTAAATATCCCATCATGGCATTAGATCTAGGATGCATCAATTAAAGAAAAGTACTAGTGCAGGAAAACACCACCTTCCTGGCAGTTTTGCATCACAGTCCTTTCTTTACCTATAGGGGGGAGTTTATGGTCCATGTCACTGGTTTTCCTGGACACAGGGGTTGGGCTCTCCTCAGTCAGGATTGGTTCAGGAAGGCCATCCTTTGCACAGATGGATCCGTTTTCACAGCTCTTTAGTGCCATCTTCCTGGGAAGAAAAAAACAAGAAAAGAATCCCAACTGTTCCATAAGGCAAATGCTTTGCTTAGATTGATGGGGCAGAAGGGAATTCCCTTCCATCATATAGCAGAAGCAGAGAACCTGCGGTCTGGGCCTGATGGGTGTCAGAGGCCAACATGCTATTGGACTCTGACACCCATCAGTCCCAGCCAACCTCAGGAGCAGTATGAACTGTAGTCTAACCACATCTCACTTTCCCCACCTCTTGTTTAAAGCAGATATAGGATAAAAAACCTACTCTCTGCTTCTTTTGTCTGCTGTTTCTAAGAGTAACAGAGAACTAAAGCTCACTATGAACGGACCCTTCAAAAAACTGCATTATGAACGAAGAAGAAGGGTGGCATACCTTTCTGCTACACCGTGGCTGAATAAGCTGGGAAGTTTTAGCTGCAAGAGAAAGAAAGGAATTTAACATTTCGCCATACTGGCGACAAGCTTAGGATTTATCCTGGATACGTGCAAGGACTATGAGGGAAATTAGAACACAGTCTTATATAAATATTGTAATACTCTTGACATTGGCAACTACAGCATTAAAAAAACATTCAAGGCAGAAATTCATGTTAACAGTACAGAGAACTGGATTTGGAAACAGTGATCCAGGAAGTGGCACAGTCATCTATAATAATGTGATTTCTTTAGTAACAAAGGTATAACAAAGTAACATTTTACAAACATTTGAACAAGCGCAAAGGACAGCACTTACTTCTCACAGAGTAATGACTTCCATTAGTAAGTTGAGTTGGCCCACAGAATCAATGGAACTTACACAGAAGTCAACTCACCAAATACTCACTTTTCAATGAGTCTACTCTAGCCATTACTTCACTAGTAAATGTTAGCCTAAGAATCACTCCTGAATACAGCCATAAAGAACTATGTTTTCAATATCTGTCAGAACAGCATTGTTTCTTAATAAAAATTTACATTCCATTTTTGGAAATTGTTCATTTATTCTGCTCTTCTCCAAAAGACTAGCTATTTCACAAATGGTTGTGATATAAAAATTCTACCATTGGCAGCCTTTACACCTTTACCTGTACACTTTTATACAGAAAGCTTTGAAAACTGGTTATAACTCAAACATGCAGAGTATATGTTTACCCTGCTCATTTAATGACGTATTAGACTACAGAATGGCCCTAATTACAGAACAGCAGATCCACCCATGAGAAAGAGCTTGGGTTGGGTTGACACTGTAGCATCAAAAGTGACTTCAGCTTACCTTATTTAATTTCCAGAGAGCCAAATGTGGAGTTCCAGATGGCGTGTGATGAAGCAACTGAGAAGAGAAGGCTGCATTGGCAATCTGCATACATTCATCAAGAGTCTTCAAGAATGACGTGCAGGTGGGTTTCAACAGTTCTCCCATATTAATACCATTCTGCAAAATAGGAAAACCATTTGTCTTCCCCAGTGTTACTCAAATTTCTTGGCCACTAATGGCAACTATAGGTAAAGGTCACCCTTGCTCGAAAGCCATTCGTATCCAACTCTAGGGTTCAGTGCTCATCTGTTTGTATTCAAAGAGACAGCACTTTCTTTGTCTACAGATGTTTTTGTGGACATGCCTACAAGCATCACTAGACACCAGAAAGCTGTTTACCTTTCTACCAAAGTGGTACCTATTTATGTACAGTACTTGCAATTTCTTGCTTTTCAACTGCTAGGTTGACAGGAGCTGGGACAGAGACGGGAGCTCATTCCGTCATGCAGTACTTGGGTCTTGAACTGCTGACCTGCTGAGCTTTCAGTCGTCAAATTCAGCGTCTTAAACACTTTAGCCACCACAGTCTCCCAATGACAACTATAGTGAGACTTACAACATTCTGATAACAGGATTTGCTTTCTTCCAGCTCAGAAAACACATCTATCCAAACAGATACTTCATTTAATGTACTGGCATTGAGTTATCTAAATTCACAACCAGCTGGCAGTGCTAAAGCACACACCAAAATCCAGTGCAAAACACACCACTGCTAGAATTTTAAGATGACTGGCGTTTTTTCCTTATAAAGTAAAACATCGGATAACGCTAAAACTTGGTTCCACAAGTCTTGGTGTTATCCGATTTTTAGTGTTATCTGATCCATGTTAAAATCCTATGGGATGGATCGGATAATGTTAAAGCTCCATAGAGATACATTGTAACTGCACAGGCTATAGCGGTTGTTATCCGATCCATCCCATAGGACCTTAACGTTATTCAATAATTCTCCTCCCCAGATTACTTAACGTTATGTGATTTTAGCGTTATCCGATCCAATCATTATCTGGTGTTTTACTGTATGATTAAAATGCTGGTGCGTAGAAACCCAACAAGGAAAAGGAATCTCACACGTGGGATGCCACAGCTAAAAGTGTAGAACCCCAAGTACTATGACAGATTTTAATAACTCAGGCAGGTTCATAGCTATCCAAAAACTTCTCCCATCACTCCGAATTTGAGCCAATTTTTACAGATAACATTGATTACTACCACAATGGCTGCTTTTATTATCTGAATCTAGAGTGTAATACAATATACATATAAAACAATACAACTATAATAATAAAAATGTTCCTAAAATATCATCAATGTTAACACCAGCCAGCCAGAAACTATAGTGGTAATAAAACTGGTCATTACATACAGTATTAACAATCTGTAGGGTGTGGGGGACACAGTGTTCTCGTTTTTTGGAGAAAAAGAAACAAAGATGAAGACTGTCAGATTCTGACTGTAAGAATATATTGGAGTTATGGTTCCACCTGAGAGAAGTCCCTGTCTCTCATGGTCACTTCATGATTATCTTGAAAGCAAATCCTATATTAGTCTTGCATTTAATTAGGCCAGGGGGTGCTCAAACTTGGCTCTCCAGATGTTCTTGGACTTCAATTGCCCCTGCTGATCAGGGCTTCTGGGAACTGAAATCCAAGAACATCTGGAGAACCAAGTTTGAGAAACCCTGAACTAGGCAACAGGGAAAAAGTATGCCAGTGTCTTATGTCGACTAAAACGAATTCTCATTATTTTAATGTCATGGCTTACTTTCTATTAATGACATTATATCACCTCCTGCACACAAACTATGTAACAATTGTGTACACAAACAGAAAGGAAATGTGAATGGCCTTCCACTCTGTCCATGAACTATTTCATTACTTTCAGAGCATCTACCATCACCTCTTACTAATTTTTAGTATGTATAATAAGACTAAGGCATTCTTAGTCCTCTGAATCACAGAAAATGGACAAAGCTTCTATTTATGTTGGTTACCAAATTAAATGACACGCTCCCTTTGGGTGCTTGAAGAAATTCCATGGGGCGTGGGTTTTGAGAGCCATGAGATGTAAATAGCAAAAAAAGATTTCATCAGGGTAACTATCTACTTTCATTTTTATATTGCAACAATTTATCTTTTAAAATGTAAGGAAAGGGCTTCAAATGTAAGCATAGATATGCTTAGGTACTTTGGTATTGTTTGTAGTCCTTTCCTATTAAGGGAGCTGGTGCGTAATAAATACTAAGATCTGTTAGTTAAATGTTTCCCAAGAGTGATAGCAGAAGGCAACTGAGTGCTTATAAAATGAATTACTATCATTTTAAAGTGAGAGTAAAGGTGAAGTGGGCAGGCATGAAGGTTTCTTAAAAATATCAAGAAGGGAACACGGTGCCAAAAAGTTCACCAAGTACTTCTCTACTATACAGTACTGTATTTTGTAGTAATTGCACCAAAGAGAATCTAGAACCACAGTGCACGTAGTTTTAATTTGCCAATTCTTACCTCCAAAGAATTATTTTGCTAAATAAAGGTCTAACAATTGCTAGCAGGGGTGTTGTAGAGTCAGAGCTTACAGCAGGGGTGCCCAAACTACGGCCCATGGGCTGTATACGGCCCCCAACACCAATTCATCTGGCAGTTGTCACCCTCATCACTCCTGGAAGTGGAAGTAAAATGTGTATTTTATTTCCGTTTCCAGGAGTGACAAGGGTGGTGTGGACTGGATGAATTGGTGTTTGGATCCAGATCCGGCCCATGGGCCATAGTTTGAGCAGCCCTGGTTTAAGCAGAGAAAATGGGAGCTTAAAATCTATCTCATCCTGTTGCAAAACAGACTGGAAGGCGTGTTTTACTTCCGCGTCTGGTGGGAGGAACCATGTGACCGGTCCACTGAACCACATGACTGGCCTATAGCCCAAAAGGTTTGGGTAGCCCTAGCTTACAGGGTCAAAGCACTGAGATCTTCTGAGTAACAGGAATCTGACATCGCCCCCCACCCACTTCTCTGTTCCCTACAAGCTTAGTCAGATGGAAGAGGGACTAAGGTTTCTAGGACCAGTGTACTGTTGCAAGCTATACCTATTGCAATGCAAAATATTTGAAGGTGGATTGCTACTGATGAGCAATTTAGAACCAATCTTTCTCTTCTTCTTTTGCCATATCCAAATCCAAATACTGGCAATCATCATGGCCAAAAAGCCATGAAGACTGTCCTGAGAATGTAATGCAGTGGCCTTTCATCTGCCTTCCACATCTCAGCATGACACCTGTACTACTGATCCAGTTCCGCAAGCCACTTTTCTGGTCCCGAGCCCTTTTGGCACGCAAAGTCCTCATTGGCCCCAGGCCAGTCTTGATGAAGCTCCTGCTGTCCATCAAGATGGATTCAAGTGGGATTTAATCCACTTGGAGACTATCACCCTTCCCTGTTGACTTCACCACCAAAGGCTGTTAGTCTTCAGGGACGTCAGGTTAGTTAACCGCCACTTGACACTTGGCATTGAATTGCTGGCAGTATGGTCTACTCTATTACCATAGCAAGATAACCTGGCCATATTGCATAAGAACCAATAGCTTTACAAAAGTCTTGCTTCTCATTTGCTAGCATGGACAAACCCAGCAGTTACATTTTTAAACACTCCTTGCAGGTGTAACTGACTGTAGCAATCGTCTTGAATAGGATCTACAGTTCCAAATTTACCATTACTTGCCTTGTTATAACTTTTTTCATCATAGCACTATGGAAGCATTGGAGATCTGAGGCAATGGTAGGCATCAGCAAGTTTGCACTAGGTCACCAGAACCGGTAGCAGACATTCTGGCTGGCCCTGCCCATTCAAGTTTTGAAATAAAGTAGTCCTAATTCCGGTGCAACACAGGGCTTTCCCCCTGGTAACACCTACCATACCATGCCCACAGTGTGGTAGTAAATATTTTTGGTGCCCACCACTGATCTGAGGTCCTCTAATTTAGCTAAAGTACAGCAGGTGACCTGAATCCAAAGTGAAATACAGTAGAACCCCATATAACAAAACAGCTCAATTCCACGGAGCTCTTTGTTATACAGATTTTTTCGTTATGCGAATCACTATTGGCGATACCCGGCATAATGAAAACATATGGGATATACCCCACATAATGGGGGGGGGGGAGTTAGTTATCTGGGGTATTATCCATATAACAGGGGGGATCATTACGCGGGTTATTGCCAATAGCGCCAAAATGCTTCGTTATACGGATTTTTCGTTATACAAAGCGTTTGTTATATGGGGTTACCACTATACATCTTCTTACAATTGTCCTCATGGAATAATTGACATTGATGTATACTTCTACACAAATGCCTTAGCAGCATAACACTTTGAAAGGGCATTTTAATACACCATATAAATACAGTTTGTGATACACCAGACATAGTAGTTACCTTTGTTTTATCCACCTGTTGAACAAGGAGATCACAATATAGCCGAAGTTCTGCAATCTTGGTTTTTAGTGCATCCGTGTTTTCTGTGTACTCTGAATTTAAACAAGATACAGTATATACATGCATCTGGTCAAAAAAACTTCGTATGGTTGTTAAATTTACCACCTATTACAAGCTATCACATTTTAAATTGCTAAAACTAAACTGATGAGTCAAGGCTGTCAGGTTTAGATGATGGCTTTCCTCTCCATTGTACTGTACATCATTTTGAAAGATGAATATAAAAAGGAAGCATGGGGAGGGGGGGGAAGATATAAATTGTCTGACACTTGTAACTGATAATAAAGTATGTGAAATTTGCTCGGAAGGCTGGGAGAGAGTAGAATTGGATAGATAAGATGGCCAGAATTCTATTGGTGTTTTCATAACTTGCACAACTGCAGCTAACTGATGAACTGCTTGGGTATATTTTCATTGTGTGCCTGGTCATGTGTCACATTCAATGAAGAGATGATCCCAGGACCTGATCCACTGGCTGTGGAAAGCTATGCAACTTTATGAAAAACCGAATAGGATTCCAAATAATATAATAAATTACAAACTTTACTAAAACTGCTGCAGCTCTGCATTCCATGATCATACTAACAAATTCACCTTTAAATATTTTAATATATGCGGTGGGGGGGGGGGAATGAATCCATTATCATATGGGCCTAGAAAGATACAGGTTATCATTGGGTGACTTTGGGCCACTCATTATCAATGGGAGAAGAGGACCATATATAACAAACACACTTATACACTGCTCCATAGCGCTTAGTGCACTCTCTGGGCGGTTCACAAGTTAATTAGCATTTTGCCCCCAACATGCTGGGTTCTCATTTTACCCACCTTGGGAGGATGGAAGGCTGAGTCAACCATGATCCCCGGTCAGGATCAAACTCACAACCTTCTGGTTGCAGGACAGCAGTTTAACCACTGTGTCACCAGGGCTCCCGGTGCATTGGGCACTTTAAAAGTACTGTATAAATATGGATGGATGGATGGATGGATGGATGGATGGATGAACGAATGAATGATCTGCGCTACAATTTAGGTTTAGTTAAGAATCATATTAACACTTGGCTCAGCATATGCCTCAATTTAAAATAAAATTATCTAAATTTTCTCATCATTCTTTTTAGAATAACTGATTAATGAATTCAATTATTCTAACTTTCTGAAGCTGTAAAATAATATTTCATGGTGAATCAACTTAAACAAGCTATGTTTGTATTATAAATAACTACAATCTTCAAGAAAATGCCCACAGGCTATGAACTGAATGACACTACTGTATATGTTTACGGATGAAGTTCCATAGATGGAGAGTTTAAATGCAAATACAGTGGAACCCCATCTAATGAATGCCTCATACAACAAACATTCATACACTAAAGAGGATTTGCGAAAACCATTTTACTCTGTATAATGAATCATACAACAAAAACCTCTGTGGGATACATTGTAAATGTAAAATTTTTGTTGTATGATTTTTCCCATAGAGATTTTTATTGTACAGTAAAACCTTGGATAATGGTAAAACTTGGTTCCACAAGTCTTAGTGTTATCCGATTTTTAATGTTATCCAATACAGTACATGTATTGAATAACGTTAAAATTCTATGGGATGCATCGGATAACGTTAAAACTCCATAGAGATATATTGTAACCGGCCCAGGCTTTAGTGAACGTTATCCGATGCATCCCATAGGATTTTAACAATATGCAATGCAGTTCCCCCCCCCCCCCGATTGCTTAACGTTATGCGATTTTAGCGTTACCTGCTGCAAACGTTATCCAAGGTATTACTGTATGATGAATCCTATGGGGATTTTCATTATACCAGGCATGTTTTGTATAACAAAAAAGTGCATATAACAAAAGACATCGTGGAACCAACATTTTTCGTTATAAGGGGTTCTACTGTATTAAAAGTCCTGATGTTTAGGAAACGAGGTGTCATAACTCCCCAATGAGGACTGCTTGCCTTTTTCTTTCAGCGTCCGGATGTCAGTCAAGCAAGCTTTGGCAGTTCCCAGGGCAACCACCCACTTCTGCCTTTCAGCTGCATTCTTGGCTTTCAGATAGAAGTACTGTTCTCCAGGGATAGTCAAATCCACCCGTGTATCATCTGTAGGATGAACTAAGATCAACAAGTTTAGGCTGGACACCCATCAATTCAGGTAGCCTGGCTCAGAAATAATCAGAATAAATTAAAGAAATTTTGCTGCCTGAGGCATAAAACAGTAAGTTACCTAAACTGCCTCAAACCCAACCACATATGCAAGTAAACTGGATTGACAGCTGAATCTTGCTTCAGTATTAATAATGGGACAGTGTACTTCACCACCCATAGGGACAAGAGATGCGGGCAGTGCAGACAGGCCATATTTCATGAAACTGTGGCTGAACAAATAAAAATGGCCACTGTATTCTAGTAAATGAGATAAGTCATACTGCAGGTTTGTATCTCTTTCAGTTACCTTGAATTTCACATACTGCCATCTGGATGCTTCCCTTACAGCCCTTCCAAGCATCTTCCCGTGATTCATAATAGGATAACACTCCACCTGCAAGAAGGAACCATCGAGGTTGCCAGCCTGAAAAGAAAGTGAATGGGAGTTTAAGCCACGGCAGGAAGTATGCATGTAAAAATCTAATGAATACAAAATATGTTGTGCAACTAATGGAGCTGCACAAGTATCTCTATAGTTAAAGTGCTTATAATTCTGAGCAAACATGTACAATACAGTGGTACCTCCCTTAAAGAGCATAATGCGTTCCACGGGATTGCTATTTAAGCAATTTTGCTCTTTAAGTGAAACACCATGGTAAGTGATCAATTCTGACTTCTGGTGGGGGGATTGCAAACCCCGGTTTAGTTGTTAAGCAAGTTTTTGGTTGGTGTTAGTTGTTAAGCGAGGTGACTATTCAGAGACAATTCTGCTCTTTAAGTGAGTTACTCTCTAAGCAAGGTGCTCTTTATTTTATTTATTTATTTATTTATTTGTCCAAATTTGTTATCCCGCCCCAATTAGGTAGACCCCAACTCTGGGCGGCTTACAACATTACAAAAAGACTTAACTTAAAACAATAGTACATAGTACGTATCCAGCCAATCTGGCACTCCAACATGCCTCGTACATATTAAAATTCAATTCAATTTATTCAAGGTTTTACTGTACAAGTGCATTCAAAGAGAAGGATCTAAGAATGACATGAATAGTCTGGGAAGATAACACAGTGAATGAGAATTGACGAACTCCTCTTTCCCACTGAAAGGTTTTGAGAGATTTTGCTATTAGACTTCATCCAGGTGGGAGAATTATCTTTGTTTTTAAACACTAATAATCTGCAAGCCCTCCCTCTTGTATTATTGCTACATATTCTGTATTTGGGGAAGAAAATACAATGGGGCCAATTGGCACCAATCTCTTCACAATTTTGCATGGAGGAAATAAACATTTGACTTCTTTAGCAAAAATTCTACTAAAAAGAGAGAAATCACAGAATGTCATGGCTTCTTTTTAAGTGGTGGTTTCTTCCCATTCTAAATGACTGAAATACTCTTTCACAGGGAAGGGTGATGGTCCCAAAGTGGATTAAATCCCACTTGAATCCATCTTGATGAAGGGCAGCAGCTTCATCAATACTGGCAGTTTAGGCAACTTACTGTTTTATGCCTCAGGACTGAAGGACCAGAAAGTGACTCATGGAACTGGATCAGTGATACGGGTGTCATGCTACGATGCAGAAGGCAGATGAAAGGCCACTGCATTATATTCTCAGGACAGTTTTCATGGCTGATTGCCATGATAATAGCCTATACTGTATTTGAATTCGAATACAGCAGAAGAATTACTGATAATAAGGCATTCAAGTTAAAATATGCTGGTATTCTGGGTCACAATTTTGTCGTTGGCTCACCCACGTCCAACAGAATGCAGCTTCCTCACAATTTGCTGAAATCTATTGCAGTTCTCAGGCTGAAAGAAATCCTTCATCGCAGAGAAACAAAGATTCAGCTCAGCTAATTTTGTTGTCTACAGTTATTGCTGTTCCCCATTCTCTTTTGCTGGCCACCTTGAAACATCAAGACAGCTAAGAGACAGCAGCTGTAGTAACAGAGCTAGGAAATTGTATTTTTTTTTAATGAAAGCTTCCAAATCCCCCTTGGCAGGATGAAGAATTTAGAGCCCTGTCATTTTTTAAAAAACTTTTGCAGGCTTTACTTACAGCAAATCCACATCCACACTAACTGGAATGATGGAATGAGGACACAAGGTCACTGCTACTCTTTTGAACCATTGTTGCTTCACTCTTCAGACAAAAGTGGCCTCAGACAAAAGTGGTCTCACCAGGAGAATGTACCATACAAAGATGAATTCTTGACATACAGACAATGCCAGTCCTATATATAAGCTCCCCGCCCCTCAACTTGGCATTCTACTGATGCTGAAGAATACCCATCATTCTTATTAAAATGGTCCACACTGGCAAAAAAAAAAAGTAGGCTAGTCTAGCACCGGGGTCCCCAACGTTTTCCTGCCAGGGGCCAGTTCCTGTCACCGTGCTCAGCTATGGGGTGTGTGTGTGGAGGCGTAGCGGACACTGCTGCTTACGTTTTCATCACCATCGGTGGCAGGAATCACGTATTTTTCCGTATTCTTGCACAGCCTCCGCCACTTCTGAGGGTGGTGGGAGGCTTTTCAAAGCACATTTGCTTTGGTTTGGCATTTTCCATCACAGCTAGAGCACGGTGGTGGGCAACTTCCTGGTTTCACACTGGGATCCCAGGCACTGGCGTAAGCTCTGCCCGGCACTGGAAGTCGCCCACCGCCTTCCGTGCAGCGGGGAAGTGGCGAAAAATTCCCAAACCGGAGTGATCATCCTCCGAAAAGCTTCCTGCTGCCCTGGGAAACAGTGGAGGCTGTGCAAAACCCAGGAAAAACCACATGATTCCTGCTGCCACCACTGTAAGTGTAGTTTCATGATTTCCAGTGGTGGTGAGCAGTCCTAGAGGTGCCCGGGTGGATAACAAAGTGGGGTGGATTAATGATATGCACAGGCCAAATTAGGCCCACAGGCCAAGGGTTGGAAACCCCTGGTCTAGCACATCTGAAAGACATCAGATTGAGGAGACTGATATATGTGTCTAAATTGAAGCAAATCCGTTTTATACAGACAGTAGGATCATGTTTAATACTGCTACAGTAAGCAGATAATCAAGGATTCACTAGTACAATATATTGAACAAATCCAATCCAGCCAGGGCCTGAACAGAATGGGCAACTATTTGAACATCTACTGATGTGCTATGCTGTAGTAACAACACAGTTGCTTCTACTTATCCAGATTAAGATGAACAATAAGAGGACACACTGACATTGCAGTGAAGCAGATGGACTTGAGAAAGTTGTTGCTCAGAAAAAGTTAGTTGCTCAGTTTGTGTCCTTGAACAGGATGAGACTTGATAGGGAGGAATATGATGAAAGGTAGGATAAATCCCTAATATATTAAAATAATCAAGAGCCAAAACAGAAAAAAAAATCCCACTTGCTACTAAATCCAGACAACTGGTAACAAAGCAAATCATAAAGAAGCAGCTAACCATTGATGCCCTTGATGACCGTTCGTAGGCTTCAACTGGTCCAGAATGTGGCTGCCTAGGTGGTGATGGGGTGTGGGCAGTAAGCACATGCCTCACCACTGCTCCGGCAGCTGCACTAGTTGCCAGTATGTCTGCGGGTGCAATTCAAGGTGCTGGTTATCACCTTTAAAGCCTTACATGGTACTGGGCCAGGATACTTAAGAGACCGCCTCACCCCAAGAACATCTGTCCATCCCACCAGAGCGGACCAGAGAGGCTCTCTAGTTGTTCCATTAGCCAGAGAGGCGCATCTCTCTAGCACCAGGAGGAGGGCCTTCTCTGTGTCCGCTCCGGCCCTATGGAACCTCCTGCCAACCGAGCTACGTCTCCAGACGGAGTTGCTGCCCTTTAGGAAGAATCTAAAAACATGGCTGGCAGGGCAGGTATGGGGTGTGGGAGGTATAAGGACTTCAGCCTGCTGGATGATCTACGCCCCTCCCTCCCTCCCTCAAGATGTAGTAATGTAGATGTCTTTTAAATGTTTTAGATTTTTAAATTTTAATCTTTAATAGTTTTAAATTGGAGGGTTTTTAGGAATGTTTTTAAGAATGTCTTATGTTTTATTGTAGTATTTTATGATCTGTAAGCCGCCCTGGGTCACCTTGGTGAGGAGGGCGGTGGATAAATATGAGTAATAAACAAACAAACAAACAAACAAACAAACACAGACAGACTGCAATGGCATAAAAATGACCCTATAAATGATGCATCACCCTTCAGTTGACATCTGCCTCTAAATCACTGTTAGGCTGCTTTGCGTCATAAATAATCCTAACCATGCTTTTTCTTGAACTGTAGAAACATGCAGTTTAGTCCTTTCTGTCATGCATCGCACAGAACATTCTAACATATCTCATCTGCATTACAATTTTTACCAAATTTTGCAGTCCAGAAAAAGGGAGGGAAGAATGAGGCATCCATTTATTGCTCAGCTAAGGAAAGCTGAACAAAACACATTACAAAAACAACAAAGCAACATCCTTGACATACAATCCAGAGCTTTGCTCAGACCTTGCAAATCCTGGCTTCTTTTATTGAGTCACTCTATTTTGTGTGTGGTCTTCCTCTTTCCTTGCTCACTTTAAGTTTTCCCACCAATATTGCCCCCCCCCCAAGTCTTATATTCTCATGATACATCCACTGGAGGCACATCCCCCTCCAATTGATCCCAAAAATATCATGTTATCATTTATTCTAAAGAATGATAGCCTCAAATTAGTCAATTTAACTCAGGAGTTCGCAACCTTTTAAAGCCAGGGGCCGGGTCACGCTCCCTCAGACAGCTTCGGGGGCTGGAAAGCCATTTTGCCCTTCTTCCACCACATGGCATTTCCTGGTGTGGTGGAGGTGGTGGTGGGCCACATGAAATGGTGCAGCAGCCACGTCCAGCCCATGGGCCGCAGGTTGAGAATCCCTGATTTAGCTTCTATTTATCTTCCTCTAAATACAAGGAAATCATGATGTTGAGGTTTAGTTTTTAATCTAAAGCCAACTCATCAAACTGTGATGGCTCAGTGGTTAAGATGCTCACTTTGTTATCAGGAAGGCTGGCAAGTTGGCAGTTTGAGACCTGGGTACTGCATGGCGGAATGAGCTCCCATCTCTGTCCTAGCTCCTCACAACCTAGCCGTTCAAAAGCAAGAAATTGCAAGTAGATAAATAGGGACCACTTTGGTGGGAAAAGATCTTGGGGACATGAAAGGAGCCTCATTCGGGCATCCCCTGAGCGGAGTTTCTTCAGCAAAAATCCTTTCAACCGAGAATAATTTCTGACATGAAATTATTATTATCAAACTGTGTTGCTGCTGTATTTTTTTTTTAATTTGGAGCTCTGTGAAAGATCAGGTAAGCCAAAGAGAACAAGTTTGAAGAAAGATAATGACTAATAGGGTGAGATTTCACCCTGAGGCATACCATGGTTTCTACACCCAGTATTTATAAAAAGAATAAGCTATACCGGGATTGTGCAAACCTGTGATAAGTCTGAAACTACCCTTCCTCTCCCATATACACACAGCATTGATTGGGCCTTTGCAAGCAAATCTTTGGATTTTGGCCAAGTACATAAAAGCACGGTCCTACCCAGATGTATTAGATGAGTCACAGTCTAATGAAGTTTACTCTGAGGTAAGTATCTATAATACTGCATCTAAAAAGGATCTTAGAAGTGCAACACTACTTGAGGATTAGGATGCTTCTCTGGCATATCTGATGCATGCCTACTTGAGAACATGCTCCACTGGACTCAGGGGAGCAGAAACATAAATAGCATCAAGCTGTTTTTTTGGAACAAGCAATAGATTATTTTTTCTTATCGTCAAAAGAAGCAGTGCATTCTGTATAACTACTGGATAGCACAGTAGTGAACTCAACGGATGGTGTTTTATAAACATATCTAGATCTTACAATTGCTAAAGAATGGTGAAAGGCAAATATACAAAAAAAAAAGGCTAAAGAAAGCAAGAGTGACTTCAGTAACAGTTGTAACCTCCCTCTGATTTTTGTTAGCTACTTGATCTCCCAAGAGAAAAGAGGAGGTAAAATGTCCAGGTGTGGCATGGGATTATATACAGGTCACTCCTATATCAACAGGAGATATGCTCTGAGACCTTCCACAGATACCTGAAACCATAGATAATAATGAACCCTATATTTAACACATACCAGTAAAACCTCATATAACACTAAAACCTGGTTCCACAAGTCTTGGTGTTATATGATTTTTAGTGTTATCTGATCCTCTATGGGATCCATAGAGATACATTGTAACCACACAGGCTTTAGCGGTTGTTATCTGAAGCATCCCATAGGATCTTAATGTTATCTGATGCAATTCTTCCCCCCAGATTCCTTAATGTTATGCGATTTTAGTGTTATTTGATACTAATGTTATATGAGGTCTTACTGTACACCTGAATCACAGAAGTGGGGGAAGGTTTCAAATGCTCCCTTGTTCTACATGAGAGCTACCAAAATGACTGCCTCCATTCCATGTAAATATTACATTGCAATGGTCAACTCTGGTAATTCATCATAGAAATACTAAATAACAGGGTTTCTCAACCTTGCCCTCCCCCCCCCTTTCTTGGACTTCAATTCACCAGGTGTGCTGACTTGTCTTCTGGCAATTGAAGTACAAGAACACCTGGGGGCTCAAGGGTGAGAAATTCTGCTATATAATATGTATTTCAGGACATTCCATTTAAATATTTAAAAACTCACAGATAACTGAAAACATGAAATGGAACGTGGATAAGGGATGGTCACCTGTAATTTCAAACACAAGGAAGTGTGCATTTTGTTGAAATGGAGGTTTTGTACTCTTTTGGAGTTGAAGTAAAATATGTTCCATAGTGAAAAAAACTGTTCAGACTCACCTTTGTACTTTTCTTGTTTTATAAGACAATGAAACTGCCACACCTCCTTATTCAACTTACTCTCTGAACTACACCGTTAAGAACTGTTGAAGCCATTCTCCATACACTCTTACAGTACAAATATCTCCTAAGCCCGTGATGGTGAACCTTGGCACTCCAGCTGTTCTTGGACTTCAATTCCCAAAAGCCCAAGTCTCTTTGAATCCACACGAATGGGTTTACTGAGATCTTTGAAACTTCTGGGAATTGAAGTCCAAGAACAGCTGGAGTGCCAAGGTTCACCATCACGGTCCCAAGCAAACTATATTTGTGCAAGATTAAAACAGACTATATACTATCATTTGCTGCTCTGATAACATTGTACAACAAGATTGCAGCAGAGCAGCAAACATTGCAACTTTGCCATGTGGATTAGTTAGCAATAATGCTTCTCTGTACGACTACGCTTGTACACAGAAAACAACAAAGTGTGTAGTGGCTCATTAAAGATTAATAAGATTTAATTGTCCTAAATTTGGGGGGTTGTTCCCCACTTCTTTAGGCACATCAAGAGGAGAAGATAGGACTCACTGGAACAGACAATTAAGTCCAAGACAGCAGGAAAAAGAGATGACTGAACAGATGGAGTGACTGAATCATAGAATGAGTTGGAAGGGACCTTTTAGACCACTGAGACCGACCGTCTGCTCAATGCAGGAATCCAGGTGTATAAAAGATTGTATGGATTGACCTGAGCAGAGCTGTTAATGATAAGGCCTGTCTGAAAGGTAAAGGGTTGCACTTGCTCGAAAGCCAGTTGTATACGACTCTAGGGTTCGGTGCTCATCTCAGTTTATAATCAAAGAGCCAGCACTGTCTGGAATGCTGCTTACCTTCCCAACAAAGTGGTACCTATTTATCTACTTGCAATTTTTTTTGCTTTCAAATTGCTAAATTAGCAGGTGCTGGGACAGAGACGGGAGCTCACTCCGTCATGCAGCACTCAGATCTCAAACTACTGATCTGCAGGTCTTCCAGTCATCAAGTTCAGTGTCTTAACCACTAAGCCACTGCAGTCCCTAAAAAGGCCTTCTGAAGTTCAGTATAATCGCCATAATTCAGAAGGTCCTTGATGACACACAACAACAAACCTACTTCTGATGACGCATCTGATGATGTGAAAGTTTAAGCCACATAAAACTTGCTCGCTACAAATTTTCAAGGTGCAGCTAGACTTTGTTGTTGTTGCAACAAGCCAATGTAACAATTTGGTTAGGAAACTTCTGACACACCCATTAACATGAATATTATGCTGGCATAAGATGATTGCGGTAATGAAATAAGCAAAGATTTCCCTGACTGGTGCTCACTCTCTTAAAGGGCAAGCCATCCATCCAACTCTGGTCCAGTATTTCTCTGCCCCTCAACACCTTTCCAAGCTTTCAACCAGAGATACTTTCCCCTCTTTCTGATTCCCAGACACCTCAAACTGAACTGGGGGGGGGGGGTCTTCAGCTTGCAAAGATGGTGTCTTATGACAGGCTGAAGGGCACTCTTGTTGAAGAAGGAGGTGTCAAAGCCTCCTGTTTCTAATCCAGGGCCATAGCCAGGATTCTAGATGTGGGTGGGCGTGGATATCTATCTATATCTATGCTGTATCTATATCTATATCGCTATACAGTAATACCTCCGATAACATTAGTATCGAATAACACTAAAATCGCATTACATTAAGCAATCTGGGGGGAATAATTGCATTGGATAACATTAAGATCCTATGGGATGCATCGGATAACAACCGCTAAAGCCTGTGTGGTTACAATGTATCTCTATGGATCCCATAGGATTTTAACATGCATCGGATAACACTAAAAATTGTATAACACCAAGACTTGTGGAACCAGGTTTTAGTGTTATCCGAGGTTTTACTGTATGTGTGTATGTGTATGTGATATATATAAGCAGTTTGAGTGTAGGCAAACTGCTAACTCAGGATGGGCAAATCCTACCCTGGTCGACCCCTGGCTATGGCTCGATTTCTCCCTTGGGGGGGACAAAAGTCCCCCGATTTCCCTTGGGGGGGGGGAAAGTCCCTCGATTTCTCCCTTGGGGGACAAAAGTCCACCGACAGCGCCAGTATTAGGCATCTGTGACACGCCTGCCCCTTTCTTTCCCGGCATTCAAAGCATCTACCCCGCAATCGCCTTCATTCACACGTACACAAAACACCCGTGTTTCCCAAGCGCGACTTCGACCGAGAAGGAGACCCAGCCTGACTCACCGCTCAGATAGTTGGTCCACTTATACAGCACCCCCTCCATGATGACCAGGGCCCCCCATCCAGATCTGCTTTGGGACAGGGGAAACCTCTCCCCCCCCTCCCCACCCGGCCTTCCCCCAAAACTTTTAAGCCCGCAGCCCCACGGCTGACACGCTAACACGCAGGGCCATCCTGAGACAGGCAGAAGGCTGGCCCCGCCTCCCGGTCTTCTCCCCACCCCGCCCTGGCCCTACCAACCGCTACGCTACTAGTGTAAGAGTTTCGAACCCACGACGTCTTACTGAACTCTTTCCCCGTCAGAAGAACCGGCGTAAACGCCTTCCTGAATGCAATTCTCTCCCCCCCCCCTCCCATTCGTTACGGGGAGCAAAAGGGCGTGACTAGAACGCCAGAAGGCAAATGAGCTGCGGCGAGCCAATGAGAGCCGCGCCCCGTCTGCCAGGCGAGCCAATGAGAGGCGCGCCAAAGCCGGGTGTATTGTGTGGAAGGGTTCCGAAATGTATGCTTGGAATGTTCATCCTGGAATGTTGGGGCGGCCAATCCGCGCCTTCGAAAGACAGAGAGCCTTTGATGTTGTGTGGCGTTTTTTTTTTAAGGGAAGACGAGCAGGGTTGTCCCCCAATAGGGCATCTGGGTTCCGAATCCGGACCCTCGGGCTGAGCCAACCAGGATGAAGAAGGAGAGAGGGGGCGTAGATAAGCCACGCGAATGGGTAGAGGGGGGCTTGCCCGGGTCTCCGCGCGCCCTTAGGGGGTTGCGTTTGCCACGTCTGCTGGTTGGTGGCGGGGAAGACGAGGGGGATACGGAGGCTGAGAGTAAATCCGGATCCGTCGCCCATTCCCGTATAAAGAGTATACAGAAGGATGCGGAGTGGCCCAGCTGGGTGACATTTTTGTAACGTGGGATTTTGGTTGTTCCAAAATCATCGCTTGCGAATAAGGGAACAGTCTTGTTTTTTTTGTCGAAATTGTAATTAGAGATATTTTTCTATTATTAAATACTATATTATTAAATATTATTTTTTAAAATATATATTTTTTATATTAAGGTGGTCTTAAATTACTGTACAACAGAGTGGGGGGGGGGCTTTTGCCTAAAAGACCCCCTCCATTTTACTCTATTTATACAGGGGTCAACAAAATTAACGGGGAGAAAATAAGGAAACAGGAAATACTATACATACCATATGTGTCCATGTGTATATTAATGGTGCATGTTAAGTTTTAACTGCGATGCTGTTGTAAACTCGGAGAAAGTTTCTTCAGATAATCAAAATTTTAAACAAAAATGGAAGGTGCCTTTTGGACTTTGGTCTCCTTTGCATTCGTGACTTTGGGGGCTGGAGCTCTCATTCCAGAGCCAGAAGTCAAGATTGAAGTGATTCACAAACCATTCCTGTGCAAGAGGAAGACGAAGCTGGGGGACATGATCCTGATCCATTATGAAGGCTTTCTCGAGAAAAACGGAACACTCTTTCATTCCACGTGAGTATCCATCCTCGAAATAAGGGGAAAGGATGTTTATACCTCCATTTCTTTTGAAAAACTACAATTCCCAGAATTGCAAGTTAAGCTGGGCTGGGTGTGTGTGTGTGTCTGGGAGTGATACTCCAAAAAAAGTAACTTTTCTAAGCTTTGATAAATTTTGTGTCAGAAATTATTCTAGGTTGAAAGGATTTTTGTTAGAGAAACTCCACTCAGAGGACGCCCGCATGAGACTCCTTTCATGTTCCCAAGGTCCGTCATGCAGTACTCATGTATCGAACCCTGACCTTCCAGTCTCTTTTTCAGTGATGATTTTGCAATAATGGTAGAAGCATACTAAAAGTCTGGCCAGGTTATCCTGCAAAGTCTACAGTGAAGGGTGATGGTTCCCAAGTGGATTAAACCCCACTTGAATCCATCTTGATGGAGGACAGCAGTTTCATCCCTACTGGCCTGGAGCAGAGGAGGACTTTGCATGCGAAAAGGGATCTGGACCAGAAAGTGACTTGCAGAACGGGATCAGTGGTATGGGTGTCACGCTGTGATGCAGAAAGAAGCTGAAAGGCCTCTGCATTATATTTGTAGGACAGTCTTAATGGCTGATCGCCATGATGATCATCAGTATTCGGAAATGGATATGGCAGAAGAAGAAGCATACTGTAGGTTCTCTGCTGAATTTTTACATATGATGTTATGTGAAAAAGCCATGTCTAATTATGTTTTAATCACACCCTTCTTTCAGATGGATTTCATGATCTCTCCTCTATTCTCTCTCTGCTAATGTACTACACTTACCCAGACAGCTGGCAACTGGGGAAAGAAGTTTGTTGGGTTCAGGAATAAATACATATCTGTGACACTCTATATGGTATGATTTCATCTGGCAAAGTTTGAAGGCATTGTTGCTTCTTGCTAAAAAATAAAGTGAAGTGGAATAATGTACTTTTGGAGAAGGTTACATATTTATTGCCTAAAGGGTCATTACTATTCCTTTATTTTTCACAAACCCACTCTCCAGGTCTCTTAAAAATAGCATGACTATGTTAAGTGCACAGCTCTGTGTACGTCTATTGGGTCTTTGTTTTTGCTTTATTGGGTCTTTGTTTTTGCTTTATCTGTTAAACCATAAACAAAGTAGAGTGGAAGCCAAGACGCATTCCTCCAACAGGCAGTGAATAATGAATAATCGGGAGGTTTCTGCCTGTAAGCTGCACAGTTTCTGATAACTCCAGCTAACATTCATAGGAAGTAAAAATATGTTTTCATCAATGTTGGTGATTTTGTAATGGTATAAACCTATATGTACATTTATATAATCTGTCCCTAAAATGGTTTTACAGTAATTTGTTCAAAAGTAATGTGTGCATTCTATGAGGAAATTCTTTACTGACACATTCAATCATTAATATAAAGAACAAGGATTCTGTTCTTTAATTAAAAGTTCCTCTAGAGAAGATAATTGTAGATGCCTACAAAAGGGCTTTAGATTCCCAGATGGTAGGGATAAATGAAGTGAGATTATATTGTCTAGGATTTCCCACTCCAGTATATAATTAGCCTCTGCTAAAAATGGAGTGAAATTAATAGATCTGTAGTATGGACTAGCAGGGTGAGTCTTTCTCACAATACTAGTAACACTATGAACTAGCAGTTGCATCAAATGCTGGATCTAGCCTTCTGAATATTCTTGGAAAGCAACCACTTTTAAACTTGTTAGTTAGGAAAGATAGAATGTTATTATTTATAATAGAAGGACATGGACACGGATTCTTCTTCTGCCACCATAGCCGAATCTGAATATAGGTGATCATCATGATGATCATCCATAAAGAGTGTCTTGAGAATATAATGCAGTGGCCTTTCATCTGTCTTCCACATTGCAGCATGACACCCGTACCACTGATCCAGCTCCACGTGTCACTTTCCCGTCCTGAGCCCTTTTGTCATGCAAAGTCCTCTGCCCCAGGCCAGTATGGACAAAGCTGCTGCCCTTCATCAAGATGGATTCAAGTGGGATTTAGTCCACTTGGGGACCATCACTTGGTGGACACAGTGGGAAAGCAAGAACTCATAGTTATCTCTACCTCTTGGAGACAAAGGCATGTTGTTTTGTCACCAAGATAGGGTCATGAGAGATTGTGACAAGAAGGAAGTAACATACAGTAAAACATCGGATAACGCTAAAACTTGGTTCCACAAGTCTTGGTGTTATCTGATTTTTAGTATTATCCGATCCATGTTAAAATCCTATGGGATGGATCGGATAATGTCAAAGCTCCACAGAGATACATTGTAACCGCACAGGCTTTAGCGGTTGTTATCCGATCCATCCCATAGGACCTTAACGTTATTCGATCCAATTCTCCTCCCCAGATTACTTAACGTTATGCGATTTTAGCATTCTCCGATCCAATCATTATCCTGTGTTTTACTGTATATAAATACACACACAACTAGATAATGTATTCTGTATTTGTTTTCAGCCACAAGCATAACAATGGCCAACCTACCTGGTTTACTCTGGGTATCAAGGAAGTTATCCTAGGCTGGGATAAAGGTTTGACAGAGATGTGCGTAGGAGAGAAGCGCAAGCTAACGATTCCTCCATCCCTGGCTTATGGAAAAGAAGGGAAAGGTAATAATTCTGGATAACTTACCCCCTAGAGTTAAAGCATCCTTAGTTGTTGAGGTATGATTTAAAAGAAACCTGGCACATCGCAGTCACTGTAGAGAAGGCCACCATTTAGTGTGGGTGGAGAGATATCAGTGAGCAAAATGTATATATTAAATATACCACAAGATGAAGATAGCATCTGTGCCAAAGGGATTTGTTTGTCATATTTGCAATTTGATTATTTTTTCCATTCTCTCTTAGTTTTTTCTTTGTAAATGAAACAAATATTCATAAGACTTACAATGCAAGTGTTTATGTGGAAAATTTCCATTAGATTCAGTGGAATTTATGCCCAGGTGCCGCATATTGAATTGCAGTCTCACAATGTATATATGCTTTTCTATGGGTGGTCAAGTATAAGTCCAATTTAGTTCAATGCATCCATTGTTTGGATAAGTCTGCAATAGTTTTGCAGCTTTAGACATGAAGGTTCTTTAACATGCCATGCTGCAATTCAGCACTTCTGTTCTACTGCTTATGATCATTCCTTGCTCGTTGTGTCTAAATCCCTTTCAGGTAATGGGAAATGTCCCCAGGTAAATGTACATACAGTGTAGTACCAACTTATGTAGACTTCTGTGCTGTTGATTACCATAGCTGATGACACCAGACTAATATTAAAATACATGTCAGCACCGATTATAGTCTTAGTAACAGACTTGGGTTTCCTTCAGCATTTATGTACTGTATTATGTTTTGTAGGAAAAATTCCACCCGAGAGCACTTTGATCTTCAATATAGACCTTTTGGAAATCAGAAATGGACCAAGGTCTCACGAGTCCTTTCAAGAAATGGATCTTAATGATGACTGGAGACTATCCAAGCAGGAGGTTAGTAGGCTAATGTTTTCTTTTTTGTTGTTCAGACACACAGTCGATTCCGACCCTCTGCGACCCCATAGACCACTGTCCGCCAGGCACTTCTGTCCTCCACCATCCTCCTCAACTCGCTCAGCTCTGTCCCCATTGCGTCCACAATACCATCTAGCCATCTCATTTTTGGCCGCCCCCTTCTTTTGCCCTCCACCCTTCCCAGCATCAAGGCCTTCTCAAGTGAATCTTCTCTTCTCATTTGATGTCCAAAGTACTTTAGCTTCATCTTTACAATTTGACCTTCTAAGGAGCAGTCAGGGTTGATTTCTTCTAAGATTGACCTATTTGTTCTCACTTTCCAGGGGACTCTCAAAACTCTCCTCCAACACCACATCTCAAAGGCATCTATTCTTCTGCGCTCAGCTTTCCTAATGGTCCAGCTCTCACAACCATACATTGTCACAGGGAATACCATTGCTTTGACTATGCGAATTTTTGTTTGCAATGTGATGTCTCTACTTTTCACTATGTTCCCCAGGTTTCTCATCGCTTGCCTCCCAAGAATCAGTCACCTTTTTTCTACAAACGTGTTTAATTATATGGAACAAGACAAGAAAAATATAGCTCTTACTCCTTTTAAATTTCATTATACAAATATGATACTTGCAAATAATATCTCTAGTACTGTTTGTGTTGTGAACTGGGCTAGGTTAAAATGAAGCAAAATCCCACAGAGAACCATAGTTAGCACATAATGTTAAATCACAATTCTGTATTGTACACATGGGCCTCAAATGTTTCCCATCTTCTCCAGCATTATTGCATTGAAAACTCACACATTCGATTTGTTTTCAATTAACTGTAAGTTTTCTGTTTTGTCCAAACACAGATAAACTTGGTTAATATTAACTGTGGTTTATTGAAAGAAGGTCAGTACACTAGTACCCCGAATAACGTTATGACTTGGTTCCACAAGTCCCGTCGTTATTCGGTTTTTAACGTTGTGCGATACATTGAACACACAATGTTAAAAAAAGCCCTGTTTCCCTGGAGGCTGCAGGAAGCGAGAACATCGGGATTTGAATCCTGACATTTTGGCTTGCTGCTGCCTCCAGGGAGGTGGGAGAACTTTGGAAACAGCTTGGAGCGGGTTTCCCCACCTCCCTGGACCCGGCGGGGGGGTCAGAGACCCCAAAATTGGTAAAAAAAACGTCCGGTTTTTTTACCAATTTTGGGGTTTCTGACCCCCCCGCCGGGTCCAGGGAGGTGGGCAGACCCGATCCAAGGTGTTTCTGGGCTTCCCCGACGTCCTGAGCCAGTGCAGGAAGCCAGAACATCGGGATTCGAACTCTGACATTCTGGCTTGCTGCACTGGCTCAGGACGTCGGGGAAGCCCAGAAACACCTTGGATCGGGTCCCCACACCTCCCTGGACCCAGCGGGGGGGTCAGAAACCCCAAAATTGGTAAAAAAAACGGACATTTTTTTTACCAATTTTGGGGGCTCTGACCCCCCCGCCGGGTCCAGGGAGGTGTGGGGACCCGATCCAAGGTGTTTCTGGGCTTCCCCGACGTCCTGAGCCAGTGCAGCAAGCCAGAATGTCAGGATTCGAATCCCGACGTTCTCGCTTCCTGCAGCATAAAAGAGGGTGGGGGAAGTTCAAAATTAGCGCACATCAGCTCTAGGGAGGTCGGGAGACCCGATGCGCGCTAATTTTGAACTTCCCCCACCCTCTTTTATGCTGCAGGAAGCCAGAATGTCGGGATTCGAATCCTGACATTCTGGGTCGCTGCACTGGCTCAGGACATCGGGGAAGCCCAGAAAAAGCTTGGATCGTGTCTGCCCACCTCCCTGGAGCCGGCGGGGGGGTCAGAGACCCCAAAATTGGTAAAAAAAACCGTCCTTTTTTTTTTTACCAATTTTGGGGTTTCTGACCCCCCCGCTGGGTCCTGGGAGGTGTGGGGACCCGATCCAAGGTGTTTCTGGGCTTCCCCGACGTCCTGAGCCAGTGCAGCAACCCAGAACGTCGGGATTCGAATCCTGACATTCTGGGTCGCTGCACTGGCTCAGGACATCGGGGAAGCCCAGAAAAAGCTTGGAGCGGGTTTCCCCACCTCCCTGGACCCATCGGGGGGGTCAGAGACCCCAAAATTGGTAAAAAAAAAAACGTCCGTTTTTTTACCAATTTTGGGGTTTCTGACCCCCCCCCCCCCCGCTGGGTCCTGGGAGGTGTGGGGACCCGATCCAAGGTGTTTCTGGGCTTCCCCGACGTCCTGAGCCAGTGCAGCAACCCAGAACGTCGGGATTCGAACTCTGACATCCTGGCTTGCTACACTGGCTCAGGACGTCGAGGAAGCTCAGAAAAAGCTTGGATCGTGTCTGCCCACCTCCCTGGACCCGGCGGGGGGGTCAGAAACCCCCAAATTGGTAAAAAAAAACGTCCTTTTTTTACCAATTTTGGGGGGTCTGACCCCCCCGCCGGGTCCAGGGAGGTGTGGGGACCCGATCCAAGGTGTTTCTGGGCTTCCCCGACGTCCTGAGCCAGTGCAGGAAGCCAGAACGTCGGGATTCGAACTCTGACATTCTGGCTTGCTGCACTGGCTCTGGACGTCGGGGAAGCCCAGAAACACCTCCAGAGAGATCAGAGGACCCGATCTACAGCTGCAGGGTGGCTGGGGAAGCTGACGGGGACTCCCTGTCGGCTTCCCTAGCCACCCGCCCATGCCTCCGCAGCTGTGGGGTGGCTGGGTAAGCCGATGGGGGAGCCCCCCGTCAGCTTTCCAGCCTCCCCACCCCTGCCTCCGTAGCTGCAGGGTGGCTGGGAAGCTGAACGGAGAACCCCATTCAGCTTTCCACCCACCCTGCTGCTAAGAACGACTGTATCGTGTAACGTTAAAATCGCGTTACTCGATACAAGATGTTTCCGAAAATCTTGTAACGTTATGCGGTTTTAACGATATACGGTACTCGCGTTATACGGGGTATTACTGTAATTGGATTAGCTTATTTCAATAAACCCTAGCTAGCATTTAGTGATCAGAATCCTCTTAGTGTTCATATATGCCAGTGATGGTGAACCTTTTAGAGACCGAGTGCCTAAACTGCAACTCAAAACCCACTTATTTATTGCAAAGTTCCAACACAGCAACAGGGGAGGAAGGAAATGCTCCCATTGGGATGTTGGGCAGAGGGGTGGGGCGAACTCTATGCTTGGGGAGGGAGGAAGTGCTCCCATTGGGCTGCTGGGCAGAGGGATGGGGTGAACTCTGTGCTGGGGGAGGGAGGAAGTGCTCCCATTGGGCAGAGGGGTGGGGCGAACTCTGTGCTGGGGTGATTGCATGGGTGCCCAGAGAGATGGCTCTGAGTGCCACCTCTGGTACGTGCGCCATAGGTTCGCCACCACCGATATACACTTTGCTGTGGCTAATTGCAACTAACTAACTTGATGTTAAGAGTGGGTCTCAGGTCACACAACAGAAGTGTGCCCTCTAATCTCACCATTTAGCTGCAGCAAGTTACACAAAACTTAATACAAATTCTAACAAGATGTGCATTATATGTAGCCAGTTCTGTACAGACTCCCTGGAGAGGTTGAAGTCATTGTCACTTTTGGCAACATTATTACCTGTTCTGAATAGAATGGGGTTAATCACTACCCACCAGTTCAGTTTTGTCACCTCTAGCCTTTCATTTAAAGCAGGGGTCGCCAACTTTTTAAAGTTGGGGTTTGGGTCACACTCTCTCAGACGGGGGGGGGGGGAAACTGGTGGTCCCCCCATTGTTTATGGCTGCTGTAAATGTGTCCACAGCCAATTCCAGTGGCTGCAGCAGCTGGAGTGAAGTTGCGGGCCAGATGAATTAGTGCCGTGGGCCATTGGTTGAGAACCCCTGATTTAAAGCTTTTCAGCAACTGTCTGAAGGAAATGTTTTTGTTCATTTGTTTTATAGGTAAAAGTATATTTGAAAAAAGAATTTGAACTGCATGGTGCACCAATCAATGAGACTCACCACGATGCTTTGGTTGAAGATATATTTGATAAAGAAGATGAGGATAATGATGGATTTATATCTGCCAGAGAGTTTGTTTATAAGCATGATGAACTATAAAGTATTTCAATCCAGAATAATTTCTGACATGAAATTAATAGTGAGGAAAAGCAACCAGTTGCAGTTCTGGTACATCTAAAAACATTTTGCTTAATCTACTTTGGAGCTGTCTGTTACTCAAGAAAGGGGGGAGTTTATTGACTATTTTTCTATGTGAATTGCTCTTTTTACCAAATGTTGTGCATAAAATGAAAACTTTCTGGGCAAGGATTTTGTCCAAATGAAGCTATGAATTATGTATTTTGATTATTTATTTTTGAACATTCTGGAACAAAAGCCTTCCCAATGGTGAGTTATTTAAAGTTCAAATTATTTGAATTTGTATTTTTAAAAATATTTTTAATATGCTGATTAGTCTCAAGTGGCCTGTTTTTGTGCGTTATAAGGGGAACACTACAAGTTTTTTTTTTTAAAGTAGCGGCCACTTGGAGTGATAAATCAGATTTGTGTTTTATTTTTGGAGTTTACACAGGTCTGGAAAGCTGCTTTGTCAACCACCTCATCTTATAGTGAGGTATATAATTGTTTGAATTACTATAGCTTCTTGAATGTTAAGCAGCTTAAATGCAATAAAGTAATGTGATCAGGACAAGGTAGGTATCTTGGAAATTGATTTGATTCATTTTTGAAATACCTGTAATAAGCTTTTGCTTTCTGACCCCAACTCCTTTTGACCTTTTTAGCACGGCATGGTCAATCAGCTTGGGCCAACGGTCCTCGGCCTTTTTAAGCCAGCGGCTGGATCACTACCACCCCTCAGAATGTTCGTAGGCTGGATATGTGGTGGCGGGGGAAGCTCAAAGTGGTCCTGCCACCACCAAAGCCCCCCACCCACTCCACCCATACAGCGGGATGACCCCCAAGCCTTGCTACAGAGCACCGTTAGGGACGTGCCTAGCCAAGCGGAGGAGACAAGGATTGAGGAAGTGATGGCAGCTAGAGTGAGGTGGTGGGCTAGATGAGTTGGTGTCATGGGCCGGATCTGGCCTGTGGGACCTAAGTTGAGAACCCCTGGCTTTGCCCATTCCAAGATATCTTGCCATCAGATTCCTTTTCTCCACCAATTATGGTGGCACTTGGATCCCTTTCTATGGGTACATGTGCAGTCACCCCAGCACAGAGTTCATCCCACCACTCTGTCCAGCAGCCCAATGGGAGTGCTTCCCCCCCATACAGAGTTTGCCCCACCCCTCTGTCCAGAAGCCCAATGGGAGTGTTTTACTTCCACCCCTGTTGCTGTGTTGGCACTTTGCGATAAATGTTTGGGTTGCATTTTGGGCACTTGGTCTCTAAAAGGTTCGCCATCACTGGCTTAGGCAAACCGCTTTCCTCTAGATACTGTGGGACTGCTTCTCCCATCAGCCTTAGCCATCCTAACTAACTGAGGGATTGTGGGAGCTGAAGTTTCTCAAGTGCTAGGAAGACGTACTTGATCCACTCCTACCCAAATGCATACCCTGTGTAGAGTGAGAGACTAGGACTGAGGAGGTCTGGGTTTGAATCCCCACTTAACAATGGAAGCTGACGGTGTGTGTGTGTGTGGAACTGGTAAAACCACTCCTTAAATATTTCATCTATCTTGAAAGCCCTAGTAGGGTTGCTATAGGTTGGTTCTGACTTGATGGCACAAAACAGTTGTCCCCCAATAAATAAGGGTAAATGATCACCACTAATATTCTGATGCTCCCTTTTCCCACATCAGTGAGAAAATGAGGATACCTTGAGAATGGATTCCATATTTTAGGATTCTAAGCATACAGAAGAGATTGCAAACAAAGACTTTTTCATTAGCAATTCACTTCCACTATACTGTACTTAAGGAAAGCTTTATGACTAAGCTCTCCCTTGCTTAAAATCAAGTCATCTGAATCTAGTGGGTGGTGATCATCTCAGTTTACAGCAGACATTTCTGTGCTCATGTGGCAAGCATGACTAGACATCCAAGCACACAAAATGCTGTCACTTGTCCTGGTGAAATGGAAACTATTTACTTGCAATTTCTCGCATTTGAACTGTTAGGTTATCAGGAGCTGGGACAGATGATGGGCACTCACTCAGTCATGCGACACTCAGATCTCGAACTGCTGATCTGCCCACCTTCCAGTCATCAAGCTCACCATTTTAACCACCAAGCCACTGCGGTAATATCACTGTATGACTACTTGTGTGTAGAAATGATGGGTGTGTGTGAAGAACACAATTATAACTTCTAGCTGTGCACACAGCTAATTGTTTCATTCCTGAACCAGAGAATACACTTCAATATTTTGTTGCAAATCTCAATATTTCATATGAGGTCAACACTGCCCAAATCTGCTTCACTGCATTCTACCACACTAGAACTTAATTCCACAATCTGCTAATCCTTAAAGCATAGTGATACTCCTGTCTGTATGGAGTCTTGCAGTGGTATAGATGTATGAGGTACAGTGGGCATACCAATCTGTCCAAACCTCACTTTCCAAGCCAGGTTGCCCTTGAACCTCACAACTTGAATTGCAACATACTAGAAGCCAACTTGGGAACAATATAACCCAGTGGCTTTCCATTTTACTTCAGCATTTTAGCATGTCTTCCATACCACTAATCCAATTCTGGAAGTAGCTTTCTGGTCCTTAGCTCTTTTGGTACATGAAGTCCTCATCAGCTCCAGGCCAGTATTGACGAAGCTGCTGCCCTCCATCAAGATGGATTGGAGTGGGATTTAATCCACTTGGGGACCATCACCCTTCCCTGTGGATTTCACCACCCAAGGTCATTAGTCCTCAAGGTTGTCAGGTTAGCTAACCTCTGCCTGATGAGGGTTGAGATGCTGGCACTATAGTCTACTCCAACATTTCCTAAACTTTGGTTTTTCCCAGACACCTAAATCAATTTCCCAAAGCACTGATCAGTCAATGTACTGACTTAGGCTTCTGGGAATTGAAGTCCCCTGGCCTGTGGAGCGTTGGACCCATGTTGGGAACCACTGGTGTACAGCAATGTTGCACTTTTTCAAAAGAGCCACAAGAAGTTTGAATATTTCAACTTTCACCTTTTTAAAATTAACTGCATCTGGTATGTCCAATGAGATGTTAGGAAATATTGGTCCTACCATCTAAATCCAATTGCTAGTTCTAAAATTGGCTATTTCCAATATTGTATATAGCTACCATTTGTGTGTGTGTGTCTACCCTCCTAAGCACAAGCACAAAACCCTCCAATGGTGCTAAACCAGTGTTTCCAAACCTTTGGTTTTTGGACTTCAGTTCCCAAAAGCCTAAGTCAATTCCCCAAAGCACTGGTCAGCCAATGTATGGCCTTAGGTTACTGGAATTTGAAGTCCCCTTGTGGGGTCTGCTCTCCATGTTGGGAACCACTGACTATTACCATAGCAAGAGGACCTGGCCAGGCTTGTTCCCAGTGCAATTTTCATGGCTCATAGCCAATAGTTGGAATCCAATACAACACTTGAAGAAAAAGAAGAAACTGAGTTCAATTCTTTAATTCAGGAGTTCTCAACCTTTTTAAACCGGGTCCTGGGTCAGGCTCCCTCAGGAAGCTTTGGGGGCCAGTCAGCCATTTTGCCCTTACTCTACCACATGGCACTTTCTGGTGTGGTGGAGACGGCGTGGGGGGCACATGAAATGGTGCCCAGGGCTGCAGGCTTGGCCCACCCTCAGCAGTTGGCCCACCCTGCCCAAGCATGGTTTCCCATAGGAATGCATTGAAAAGAGGCTTTGTTGCCCACCCTGAAAAAATATTCACCCACCCACATCTAGAATCCTGGCTCCGGCCCTGTGTGGGCCGCATCTGGCCCACAGGCTGAGAATCCCTGCTTTAATTCTTTCTGAGTTAAACAATCCCTGTTTTTTTCGCCCAAGATGCAAAACAGCTGTGTGTGTGTGTGTGTGTGTGTGTGTGTGTGTGTGTGTGTGTGTGAGAGAGAGAGAGAGATGGTCGTGTCACTCTGCTCACGCTCAGAATGTGTGTGTGTGTGTGTGTGTGAGATGGTGGTCGTGTGTCACTCTGCTCACGCTCAGAAACACTGGCTCCGGCCTGGGAAGCGCCTTGACCGACGCGCCCTGGCTCTCGGTCCGCTTGGGAAAGCCTTCCCCCGCCGGGGCGAGAAGAAAGCGGCCCCCTTTCTCTGGTGGCAGCGACGGGAGAAGAAGAGGCGGCGCCTGGCCCGCTAGTAGCCAAGCCGCTTTGCTGGGGGCCTCCGGTCCTCCCTGCTGGGAGGCGACTCACGTGAGCCCGGAGCCCAGCTGTCACCTGGCGAGGGAGAGGCCGCCGCAGCCGCCAGCGGAAGAGACGCCCGAGCCCCAACCCCCAAAGGGCTTGGAGCCCGAAGCAGCCCCGCCAGGGAACCACCGGACAAGTGAGTTGGCCAGCAAGGGTGTGTGTGTGTGTAAGTGGGGGCGATGATGCCGGCATCTCTTCCGCCTGGATGCCTTTGAAGAGCCCTGCATTGGCTCCTTGCAAAGAACAGTGGCGGCGCCCGGAGGGGGGGGGGGGAATGTCTAGGTGGAAACGAGGGCAGATTGCAAACGCGGTGCAAAGACACACTGATTTGCAAGCCGGCGCCTGGAAGATGCTTTGCCTTTCCCTGGATTCTCCTGCGCCTTCGGCATTTGGAGAGGGGGTTTGTGAGTTCGATGCTGACCGACGCAGAAGGTTGACTCAGCCTTCCATCCTTTCGGTCAAATGAGTACCCAGCATATTGGGGGCGAAATGCTAATTCACTTGTGGACCGCCCAGAAAATGCACTAAGGGGGTGGTATACAAGTCTAATTGCTATTGCAATTGCTACATGTCTTAAAACGCCATGCTGTGGGGTTTTTTTTTTTATCAATAGCAATTCAAGTGGCTATTACACTGCTATACCGCTTTATAGCACTTAGTGCACTCACTGGGCGCTTCATAAGTCTATTTTGCCCCCAACATGCTGGGTCCTCATTTTGCCAACCACAGAAGGGTGGAATGTTTGAGTCAACCTTGATCTCCGTCAGGAGAATCTTGGAAAGCAATGGTGGCCTCTTGGCTGTGCCCTCACCCCCTCCATTTTTGGGTTGAACATTTCAATGGAATCTGGAGATACAAAGACATTAGGTAAAGGTAAATCTTTCCCTTGCTCGAAAGCCAGTTGTATCCGACTCTAGGGTTCAGTGCTCATCTCTGTTTCATTGCCGAAGAACCAGCACTGTCTACTTCTGCAGATGTTTCCATGGTCATGTGGCAGGCATGACTAGATACCGGAGCACACGGAACGCTGTTTACCTTTCCACTGAAGTTGTTCCTATTTATCTACTTCCAATTTCTTGCTTACAAACTGCTGGGTTGGCAGGAAGACATTAGAAGCTCCCCTGTGCGCCTCCTCACTGGTTCAGTCCTGATGATTCATCCCTGGATGACACCCTTTCCTCTGAAGGGGGAGAATGGCCATCAGGAAACATGTTTCAGTGATTTTGAATGCTTTGCCTTGTGGGGTTTAGTTGGTGATGGCCGGATCAGCCTATGGGAACCATCATCCGATGCTACATAAGTATCCAGTAGGATCCTGTAGGCACTTCTCTTTTCTACAACCATAAACTCACTTTATGCCCAATATTGTACCTTCTTTATGTAGAAAATATAGATTGTTAAGATTATTCAGGCGGCAGTTAGTTAAAATATCTTATCTGTGAGATTCTAGAAAGTTATTGTTGTTTAGGTGATAAAGAACAACAGAGCTATTTGTGCAAGTGTGTAATTTGTTTTGAGCAAATTTGCATATTTTGTTGAAATTCTTGAAAGGGTCCTTGCAGTTTGTAAATGTATGCATAGGAGCTGAAGCTATATATAACTACTGTACATTATTTTGGTTTGACCTGTTAAATTCATGAGCTGTTTTGATTTAAAGGGCTACCACTATCTTCCTGTGGTTTACATTTTTGATGTACGTTTTCTATCTTTGTTTAACTTTCTCTTCTTTGTCTGCCTATCTGTCCAAAATAATCACATTCCATAACTGTAGATCTGGGTTTTTGTTTCTCTCTCTCATTAATGCAGCTGCTTCGTTTAAAACAGGTGATGCCCATTGACAGTATTTTGGGTAGTTTATATTTTGAGGGTAGCCATATTAATCTTAACACCATATTCATCTGATTCATTCTAAAACATCTCTGCAGAATTTGTATTCATTATATGTTTGGCTCTGTTTTAATAAAAACGAGCTGAGGGACAGATTGCAAAGAGCAAATCTGGGATTATATGGTAATCTGTGGAAAACGGATGATCTCCTTTTCTAAAATTATGGACTCTGATGTGCTGAATCACAATCTAAAAGGAAGTATATTTCTATCTAATAGCTTTGTACATTCCCAATAAATGAAGGCTTAAAAACAGATGAGAAGAATCCATCCACAGACACTTAAACCACTTTTGCTCTGTACTGAACGGAATAGAGATTATTTTATTTTTGATTTGCTTATTTTTCTGCACCCCATGAATCATACACAAGGCCATTGTAAATTTATTTATTTATTGCATTTTTACACTGCCCATTTGGGATATTTCCCACTCTGGGAATAAGAAAATACAGTCAAACCTCACATAAAGAGCGCCTCGCTAAAAGAGTAATTTGCTTAAAGAGCAGAATTTTCTCTGAATATTTGCTTCACTTAACAAATAAAACCAACCAAAAATCGCTTAACAAATAAATTGGGGTTCACAATCCTGCCCGCCAGAAGTCACAATTGGTGTCTTCCAATGGTGTTTTGCTTAAAGAGCAAACTCACTTAAAGAGCAATCCTGTGGAACGCATTGTGCTCTTTAAATGAGGTACAACTGTACAAATAAGAAAATAACATGATCAAATGGACAACAAAAGAAAAATTAAAAAAAGAAATAAGTACATCATAAAATAAAATAACTATAAAATAAATGTATGGATACCAAACTCCATCTGAATTACGGTTCAGAATTTTAGCATTTTAAAAAGTCATTGTAGGCAACCTTTTGTTGCTGCTGTTATTAATAGAAGTCTCACACTCTTGACACTCTACTGCAAATAAACTAGTGAGCTAGCTTAGATCTGAAACTTCTTGTTTCCAAATATTCTTTCCATTTCTACTTTAGACAACAGTGGAGTCTAATAGTTAATGGCAGGCTGCATACCTCATCATTGCAGACTAGTGCAGCTGCTTGAACTCGGATCATTGGGAATCTCAGCATTATTCAGTTGCTTAGCAACAGGTCTTTTGTTGTCCAGATGTGGCATTTTAAAGATGCAGAACCTTGCCATTCTACAAAATAAAAGTGTTTGGTTGCTATTTGTAATCACATACATCTGATGAATTCTTGCATGCCTTTTCATAGTCAAGTCTTTGCATGACATCCTACTACCGTATTTGGTTGGACTATCTTTAAACTGTATATCTTTATAGCCTGGCACTATTGTAGGCAGAGTGACATAGGATTTTGAATACAGATTACAGTACAGTACTGTACTTCTGTGGAGTGCAAAACTACTGCTTAATGCTGGGATTCTCAACCTGCGGGCCATGGGCCGATTGCAGCCCTCAGCGCCATTTCATGCAGGCCCCCACTGCCTCCACACCCGGAAGTGCCATGTGGTAGAGGAGGAGCAAAATGGCCATCCAGACCCCAAAGTTGTCTGGGGAAGCGTGACTTGGTCCCTGGTTTAAAAAGGTTGAGAACTCCTCATTTAAAATTTCTGAATATTACAATGTTGCAAAGTAAAATTAGCCTCTACCTTTCTGCAGACCATAATAGCAGAAGTTTGTAGTGATACATTGTTACATAGAGTAGCAGTTTAGTACATACTATCCATGTTTATTCCCTTCAGGGTCTGGTTATTCTTTATGTGCCATATCTGATTCTGAATACTGTACAAGTAATACCTCGGGTAACGTTTGCATCAGATAACGTAAAACTGCATAATGTTAAGCAAGCTGGGGGGGAAATTGCATCGCATAATGCTAAATCCTACGGGATGCTTTGGATAATGTTTGCTAAAGCCTGTGCCGGTTACAATGTATCTCCATGGAGTTTTAACATCCGATGTATCCCATAGGATTTTAACATCCGATGCATGCATCAGATAACATTAAAAATCAGATAACACTAAGACTTCTGGAACCAAGTTTTAGCGTTATCTCAGGTTTTATTGTACTGTATTGGCTATCTTCATGGAAACCAGCAATGAAGATTGTCTTGGGGACAATATAATGCAGCGGCCTTCCATTTGCCTTCTGCATCGCAGTGTGACACCTGAATCACTGATCCAGTGTGAGTCACTCTCTGTTTCTCAGCCCTTTTGGCATAGACTGGGTATAACTAACAGAATTCAAATCTGGACTTTAAGATAAATTGCTAATACTGTAGTAACTAACCCCCCCCCCCCCGGATCCTGTTTCGTTTTAGTTTAGCTATTTGTTTCATGGCTTGCTTCCTGCCAATGGCATTGGTACAAGAAACTGTGTTTTCAGTGGTAAAATGGTGCTGTCTTGAGCTACCCAAACCACACCCCCATCCAAAGTTTTTTAGTTTCTGGAATAAATTCAGAATTTGGATTTCGATGTGCCTCTGGATCTTTGTGATACACACTGGACTAGGGTTTGAAGATGCCCATGTTCACATCCCCACTCAGCTGTAAACCTCACTGGGGCAGTTACTCTCTCTCATCTTACCCGACTTGATAGGACTGTTATGTTGATAACGGGACTGTGGTGGCTCAAGTGGTTAAGATGCTGAATTTGCTGACTGGAAGGTGTTCGGTTCCTGGGTATTGTATGACAAAGTGAGCTCCCCTCTCTGTCCCAGCTCCTGCCAACCAAGCATTTCGAAAGCAAAAAATTGCAAGTAGATAATTAGGGACTTCTTTGGTGGGATGGTAAACAGCATTCTATGCATTCTGGCGTCTAGTCATGCCTGCCACATGCCCATGGAAACATCTGCAAACAGACAGCGCTGGCTCTTTGGCTATAAACAGAGATGAGCACTGAACCCTAGAGTCAGATACAACTGGCTTTCAAGCAAGGGCAACCTTTACCTATGTTGATAACATTGGGGGGGGGGGACACATTAAATTAGGCCAGAGCTCACTGGAGGTGGCATATTAATGCAATTAGTACACCTGAAGGGCAGAGCGGGCAACTTAATTACAAAAGTCCTCTGCTATTTGGATCCATATCAAAAGCAATAAGTTCTTCCTCTACTCATTCCAGTCATCCTTCGCTATTAACTATACTAGCCAAAGTTGATGGAAGTGACAGCCCAACAACCTCTGGAGGACTATAACATGCTTTACAGGGGTTGGCAATTTATGGTCTAAAGCAGGGGTTCTCAACCTACAGACCACAGGCCAGATGCGGCCCATGGTACCATTTCATGTGCCCCCCAAACTGCCTCCACCATACCAGGAAGTGCCATGTGGTGGAGGAAGGGCAAAATGGCCATCCAGCCCCCGAAGCTGTCTGAGGGAGTGTGACTCAGCCCCTGGCCTTAAAAGATTGAGAATTCCTGATCTAAAGCACTGTCTCCCAACCTTTGGTCCTTGGATTTCAATTCCCAAAAGCACTTATCAGCCAATGTACTGACTTAGGCTTCTGGGAATTGAAGTTCAAGAGCCAAAGATTGGAAAACACTAGTCTAAAGATAAGGAATTATAAGTCTGTGACATCAAGTCAATTCTGACTTATGGTGACCTTTTTCAGGGTTTTCTAGTTAGAGAATGGGGAATTGAATTCCCATTCTCTGGCACCATAGCCTGATGCCTGACTCATTGAATTATCCAGCTAGCCACTCCTTAAAAATAAGGTTGTTATTTAATTTAGAGACCATGCAGAATTCAAGAAACAAGAAAAGGGTAAGGTGGACAATCCTGTGCAAGAAATGTGAACATTGGTTTCTGCTAACTGGTATTGCATGGATCCCCAGCTCTTTCACTGGCTGAAAGGCTAATTTTAAGGACTGTGCCCCAGTTATACATTGTCTTTTCCTCAATATACCTTAATCAGTGCATAACCTGAGAAGAACTTTTCAGTTGTTTCTTCACAACAATAACTTTTGGAAGGACAGCTTCAATAATCTCTTTTGTTTTTGTATCTCTAGTTTCAGCAGACTTTGATTACACAGACAATAGGATCTTCTGTGTTTGGTTGAAATTCCAGATTCAGCATTCTTTGAGGTAACTTTTCTGATGGGCTTGTGCTATTTTTAGATCAAATTTAGGACATTCAGACGAGGAGAGCATAAGTCTTTAATATTAGATTATAATAAGAGTGTTTGGCAAAGATCTATGTATCCAACTCTATATCCCAAACAAATTGTTTAAAGCTATTTCAGTAAAAAGTGAGCATCTTGAATTAAGCCCAAAGGCAATTGTGTCTCTTCAGGAAATCAAGAGTCTTATAGCGTGCCATAGGACATATGGGCTAGATGGTGGGCAGCTGAACACTGTATTAAATGCTGTGGTCAAACTCAAACCTTGGGAGAAATTTTTTAATTTTTTTTTGTCAGAGGCACACAAAGGTGCTTTCTGGATTGGAAGGAAGTTTGCTGTAACTTTCTTGAAGTACAACTAGTTTATGCCCTTGAATGATCAAGGCTTGCCAGTGAATGGAGTTTAGTCCAACTATCTCTGTATCTTGTAAAGGCCTATCTATGGTCATGAACAATAAATAAATTTCTTATCGGAAATTACTCTGGGTTGAAAGGATTTTTGCTGAGAAACTCCGCTTAGAAGATGCCCGAATGAGGATCCTTTCATGTCCCCAAGATCCATTGTGCAGCACTTAGGTATCGAACCCCGATCTTCCAGTCTGCAAGCTCGGCATCTTAACCATTAAGCCACCACAGTACTGCTATGGTCGGAAGAAGCATTGGGACCCCCCCCTCCCGAACATATTGTTCCAAATGAATTGAAATAGGGCTATACCTTCCCCATCTAAGCAAGGAAAACCTGTCAAGTTGGAAAAGTTTCTTTTTGTAATATGACTGTTCGAATTCCTCAATTGTACTTCAATCAATCAGTTATCTTTATTGTTCATGGTTCTGCCCACTCCCTCCAATTGCTTCTCAATGTGTTTTCTTCTCAGTCCTGGCTCTCTGGCCATTGTCTTAATGTACATCAACCCAACCTGGTTTGATTTGTTATCATGTGATAAAAAGCAAAAGGCTTCCAAAACTTCATCCATTTTGTAAAGGAAGCAGATACAGTTTGCTTCAGTGTTGACAAAAAGTATAAATCAAAATCTCTTCCAGGCAATTACTAGAGATACAGAAATCCTGTGTATCTAGTTGTCCTGCAGGAAAATAGTTTTCAAGTGTAAATGTGAAGTGAGTTTGGTAAGGTAAAGTGAAGGTCTCTCTTGCTCAAAAGCCAGTCATGTTCAGCGCTAGGGTTCAGTGCTCATCTCTATTTACAGCCAAAGAGCCAGCGCTGTCTGTGTCTGCAGATGTTTCCATGGACATGTGGCAGCCATGAATAGATGCCAAAGTGTGCAGAACACTGTTACCTTTCCCAACATGGCAGTACTTATTTATCTACTTGCAATTTCTTGCTTTTGAACTGCTAGGTTGGCAGGAGCTAGACAGAAAACAGGAGCTCACTCCATCGCTCAGTACTCGGGACTCGAACTGCTGACCTGCCAACCTTCTGGTCGTCAACCTCAGCGTCTTAACCACTAAGCCACTGCAGCCCTTCTGAGTTTGGTACAGAGCTCTAAATTGAGGCCTGTATATATTCAGATAATTGTAGTTGTGTGTTCTGAGGCACAAAGACATACCTTTAGAATTAATTGAAAAGCTGAAATTCATTTTAAAGCCCTTTGCATGTGGTGAAACCATAAATATCCCAAGATTATAGTCATTTCAAAATAATTAATATTTAACAGAAGAATAGTTACTAGGTCATATTATTTATACTGTGCTTCTCCTTCAGGCTAAAGCCAAGAAGTAACAGAACTGCCTCTGATTTATTGTTTCCTTGTGCATGTTTTTCTTGCAGCAAAAATGCTTTCACCTGTCTCTTTCGGTTCCTTTAACAGCAAAACCAGGCCTCCTAAATAAGTGGTTTCCTGCCAAGTTTGTGCTACCATTCAAGAGAAAGGTTGAGAAGATACATACATAGAACTCTTGAACAAAGGAGTCAATTTAATTTCAAAAAGAAAGACTAGCAAATGTGCCAATGCTTTGCAACATATAACAGATGTAATAAGGAGCATCTTGGTTTTGTTTTATTATTTTAGAAAGTGCTGAGCCCATCCTCTCATTCAGTTCAATAAGCAGTTGCGTCAACCACATTGCAGGGATGGCCTTTCCCACACTTGTTAAGACTTTCTGTAAGCTGTTTCCTAGTGACTGAGTTTGCATTAGAAGTGAATGGATCCAGCCATCTGAAACAAAAGGCAATTGGCAGACTAGCCCCTCATTTCTTCCCTCCCACCCCTGCTTACTATCTCATTGTCTCAGTGCAAGCCATCACACAGCACTGACCTACTTCCTGGCCTGTAAACGTGTACTTGTCTTGTTTTGCTCTAATATGGAAACACTGAAATGTTAAAATAATCCTAGGCTGAAGTAACCAGGAAGAATTAGCAGAAACAACTGCAGCAAAAAGAAAAATAACACTATGTGGCAAAATTCCCTTGAGATTAATTTTCACCAAGAAGTGGTTGATGGTGAGAAATTGCTTGCACATTGACACTTCAGAAGCCATAAGGGAATTTGCTGTCTGACCATTAACCTGACATACGTCAAACCAACCGGATGCATTTTCCCCTTGGAACTGATTAACTGCGCATGAATAATACATTTAAATAATAACCACCAATAGGGTTGAATTGTAACAGTCTCCTTGTTCAATGAATTTGTGCCATTGCAATTGAGGGATACTAATTCCAAGCAAATATTCATCAAGGTTTTTTTAAAAGCAACGTTGACAAGAAGATACATAAATGATGTCAGTCGATCATTATCAAACTTGGTTGCTTCACTTAAGATGATGGTTTTGCCCTGGTTCACCTATCTCTTTTATATTCTACCTTTAATAATTCAGGACATCATATTTAAAATGTAGCAAAAAGGAAATGTTTAATAGGAAAAATTCTAGGGCAACTAAATCACTTTGCTTCTTTCTGATTACCAAAGAGGGCAGGGATAATCCATTACTTTACAGATTTTATGAAGCCTATCAACTTCATCATATGATGGAGCAAAATGTAAGATTAGGTCAAACTCCCTGACTTCAAATAGAAAGGGAACTATTGAGCATATCTGAGTTGGGAAGAATACTTTATGCAAAAAAGGAGTTAAAATGGGAACTTCAGAATATCAGTAGCACTTTATATCTTGCAATGCAATGATGGAAGCAAAGAAAGGAGAAGCTTCTACCAGATATCTCTCCTTATTTAACCTCTAAAGTTTTTTGGAAAATATTGGTCATATTAGGTAAAGGTAAATGTCGCCCTTGCTTGAAAGGCAGTTGTAGCCAATTCTAGGGTTCTGCGCTCATGTCTGTTTACAACCAAAGAGCCAGCTCTGTCTGCGTTTGCAGAGGTTTCCATGGACATGTGGCAGGCATGACTAAACACCAAAGTGCATGGAACCCTGATTAACTTCCCACCTAAGTGGTCCCTATTTATCTACTTGCAATTTCTTGCTTTCAAACTGCTAGGTTGGCAGGAGCTGGGACAGAGATGGGAGCCCACTCCATTGTGCAGCACTCAGGTCTTGAACTGCTGACCTGCCGACCTTCTAGTCATCAAGTTAAGCATCCTAACCACTAAGCCACTGCAGTCCCTATTGGTCTTATTCAGCGAGCACAATTCTACATCAACCAACGGCCTCTTCCTTAGTGACTTTTGGAGGGACCACTTTGGGAAATCAGGTGTCTCATGGCTAGTTTGGGATCAAATAAGTAATTTTATTACTTAAGTTGACATTGTGAAGCAGAGATGCCTTGCCCCTTTGATGATCTTCTCCATTTTCTACTTCAATTAAATAAGCGAGTAGTCTCAACACTTTATTTCTTGTTGACTGATGCAAATCTAGGATTTTCATTGGGAATATGTGAGATGTGGGACCATAATGGGAATATTAAAATTAATGTTTACAAAATTTTTGTATCAAGGGGTTTCTGTTAATACTAGGGAGACTGCATTGAAAATACTTCAAAATGGTATTTTAACCTACTTTGGCTGCTTCTTGTCCATTCTCCGCTGTCACCTGTGTGTAGGAGTTGTAAGCCTGAGGGATCATTCAAATCGCTCTAGTGTTTTTGCAAAAAAGGTAGAACATTTTTGGGAAGAAATGTTTAATAAACAAAACTGCAATTCAGTTGATTACTAAATCCCCAGAATTAGCACTTCTTAATTTTTTTAAAGGGGAGAATTGGTCAATTTTACATAAATCCTTAACAGGCTACTTGTTATTGGCAGCAAGACAGATTGTGGCCAAAGATTGGAGGAGTATGCAGGGTGTATTTATTGCAGTATGATAGAATATGGCATAGCAGTGGAGAAAAAAAACCCACTTTAGTTATATGTAATAGCTAAAGGGCTAAAGCATTTGATTGTTTTGCAACTGATTGGCATCTTTTTATTTATTTTTATACACATTGAAGGGATAATAAGGGATTCTGTGAAGCATATAAGATTTATTGGTCTTTATAATATATTTGGATGGACTACAGAGGTTGGCAGATGACGGGAGCCTGGTGTGTGGTGGTCCATGGGTCACAAAGGGTCGGACTCAACTGTGTGACTGAGCAACAATAACATGACTATAATTTTCCCAGGAAAGCATTAATAGGATTTTGGATATAACTTTGCCTCTGGGAATGGGAAAGTGGGTATAGGAGGGAAGAAGGGAACAGAAACATGTGGGTGTATACCGGTTGTTCATGGTTAGGTAAATTATATTATTTAGCCTCTTCACTCAGGAAGATTGGGTAGCAGATGATGTGAAAAACCTTTGCTTATGAATCCTATAAAGCTCCTCTCAGGCAGAGGAGAAATTGATGAAAATAGTCTGAGATAAGATAGCTTCCTATACAGTAAAACCTTGCATAAAGAGTGCCTCACTTAGAGATTAACTTGATTAAAGTGCAGAATTTTCTCTGAATGGTCGCCTCGCTTAACAACTAAAAACAATCCAAAACTCACTTAACAACTAAATTGGGGTTCGTAATCCCCTCCACCAGAAGTCACAATCGGTCACTTACATTGGCAGTGGTGGGGCTTTTTCTAAGTGTTTCGCTTAAAGAGCAACCCGCTTAAAGAGCAATCCCGTGGAACCCATAATGCTCTTTAAGTGAGGTACCACTGTATTGCTAATATCTCTTCCTATAACCCTAATAGTGTCCAGCAGGTTGGGGGCAAAATGCTAATTACCTTGTGAAAGCACACAGAGAATGCTCTAAGTGCTGCTTCTTCCGTGTCTAGAGCAGATGTGAAACTGTCAAAATGAAGACACCTTTGGGTGAATTCATTCTGCAGTTCCTTTCACCTGACCTAGTGTAAGAAAGATTAGCTGGCAACACAAGGTACCGAACACAAGGTACCAGGGTACTCCCGATTGTGGTTCAAAACTACCACAATCGTTGAAGAGGCTCTTTCTTTGTGCCCTGCTCTAAGTGCTGTGAGATGGTATATACGTGTAATTGCTATTGTTATTCTTTTCCTTTCTTATAGGATGGCTCTACCACCTCCAAGTTACTCCTTTGTTGCTTTTCCACCATATACTAAGGATGGCATTGTTGTCATTGGAAAGAATTCCACACGTCCGAGGGAGGAGATTCAAGAGGTAGTTTACTTCCCTGCTGCTACTCATGAAGTGGGAAGCAAAGTTGAGGTAAGAAAACTTCTTCCTTCACAGCTTTTTAAATGGTTGACAAAGAGATTTTTGTTTGATCTCAACACTTTTAATCTCAAAATTCTATCCTTTTGTGTTTGACCCACAACCTGCACCCATTTATCGGATACAGCTTGCCCAGTACGCTTTGTGTATTTATCTGATACTGTTTGTACCTTTTCAGAATCTTCTAATAATCTTGGACTACAGAAGGACCAGGTTATGGCCATATTTTTGAAGTGCTACAACAATTTTGATAACCAATAGGTGGCATCTAGTTACGTAACAATGAAGGAGACTTGATCAGTGGTGGGACTCAGCAGGTTCGCCCCAGTTCACCAGAACCAGTAGCAGAAATTCTGGCTGGCCCAACCCATCCAAGTTTTGAAATAAAGTACAGTAGTCCTAATTCAGGTGCAATGCAGGGCTTTCCCCCTGGCCATGCCCACCATACCACACCCACAGAGAAGGTAGTAAAAAAAATTGAATCCCACCACTGGACTTGATGTTACAAGTCTCTATGCTTCTTCTTCTGCCATATCCAAATCCAAATATTGGCAATCATCATGGTGATCAGCCGTGAAGAGTGTCCTGAGAATAGAATGCAGTGACCTTCCATCTGCCTTCAACATTGCAGCATGACAACTGTGCCACTGATCCAGTTCTGGTCCTGAGCTCTTTTGGCACACAAAGTCCTCCTCAGCCACCAGCCAGTATTGATGAAGCTGCTGCCCTCAATGAAGATGGATTCAAGTGGGATTTAATCCACTTGGGGACCATCACCCTTCCCTGTGGACTTTGGCACCCAAGCCCGTTAGTCCTCAGGGCTGTCAGGTTAGTTAACCATTGTCTGACTTGGCATTGAGTTGCTGGCAGTATGGTTTACTCTATTACAGTAGCAGAATAACCTGGCCAGACTAGGTCTCTATGCTTGAACATTTATTTTAAATCCTTGCAGAATCATAGCTAAGATCTGTAGAGGTCATGTATTGTGGAGAAGACCCCAAAGTATAGTAATAGTAATTTTGGGGATGATAATGGCATAAAAGAGTGGAATAAAAGCTTCCTGTTTTTTTAAAAAAAATTCATGATCAATAGTGTTCAAGACTCCCGCCCATATTGTATTGACTACAAGTAATACATTTTTTAAATTAAAATATCTTATTTGGGGAATAAGGGTTGGTACAGTATACAATAGATCCAAGGGGTAGAAAATAGCTCCCTGGATTTGCTGTTCTTATTTGATCTAGATCAGTATTTCCCATCCCTTGGTTTTTGGACTTCAATTCCCAGAAGCCTACGTTGATTCCTCAAAGCCAATGTACTGACTTAGGCTTCTCGGAATTGAGGCCTCTGTAAGGCGTGGTCCCCACTTTGGGAACCACTGATCTAGATGAACTTCACTGACCTTTTGGTAGAAGTTGTATCTTTATGCCTTGGACAGTTTTGGTTGATAGAGTGCCACGTATGAGTACCCTCTTGGCAAACCTTTTCAAGAAACAATGGCAGTAGGCTAGTCTACAGCAGACAGCCTCCAAAGTCAAGTTCTAGCTAAGTAACTTCAAGTACAGTGTGTGCCCTTCAGAAGGAATGAAGTTGCATTTCCCATCACCCCTTACCATTGACTGATGGGAGTTGCTTTCTACAGTATCTGCAGCTCTGTAGATTCCCCATCTGTGATATACACCAATTACATTCTTTCTTAATAGCAACATTCTTTGTTTGCACAGTACCTTATGAGAATTTGTCTGGTTGCAGTGACTTGGTATGCCTAATTATATTTGGTTTTTAGCTTAAAAGACTGGCTAGTACTGTATAGGCCAGTGATGTCAAACCTTTTAGAAACCGAGTGCCCAAACTCAACAGGTTGTCGTCTACACTGCAGAAGGGGAGGGCAAACTCTGTGCTGAGGGGAGGGAGGAAGCGCTCCCATTGGGCTGCTTCATTCCCTTGCTAGAAGTGGGATGCAATGTAAGAGATATGGAAAATTATATTACTCAAGGTAGACCAGTGTTTCCCATCCTTTGGTTTTTGGACTTCAAATCCCAGAGGCCTGAATCAATTCCCCAAAGCACTGATCAACCAGTGTACTGACTTAGGCTTCTGGGAATTGAAGTCCACCAGTGTTTTACAGAACATAGTTTGGGAATCACAGAGGTAGAGGATTAATCTGTGCATTTTACTAATTAATATTTTGGTCCTGTGCTTTATAACCCACATTTCTTCTAGAAGTAGGACCTAGTCTTTTATTTGTGAGACCTGTTACAAAAAGAATGGCATCTAGCAAAGCAAGTAGGTTGCTTAGAGCTTGTACCCAAAAATCTTCATATTAACAACTACTGCAAACCCTGCATTGAAATGATCCATTACAGATCCCAGTTAACCCACAAAGCATCACTGAAAACTAAGATAAGAGATATGAACTGTATCAGATAAGAATATAGTATACAAACAATGTAGTATACAGTAATACCCCGTATAACGTGAGTATCATATAGCGTGAAAACCGCATAACGTTACAAGATTTTCGGAAAAATCTTGTATCGAATAACGTGATTGTTAACGTTATACGATACAGTTATTCTTAGCAGCAGGGTGGGTGGAAAGCTGAACGGGGTTCTCCGTTCAGCTTCCCAGCCACCCTGCAGCTACGGAGGCAGGGGTGGGGAGGCTGGAAAGCTGACGGGGGGCTCCCCCATCGGCTTACCCAGCCACCCCACAGCTGCGGAGGCATGGGCGGGTGGCTAGGGAAGCCGACAGGGAGTCCCCGCCAGCTTCCCCAGCCACCCTGCAGCTGTAGATTGGGTCCTCTGATCTCTCTGGAGGTGTTTCTGGGCTTCCCCGACGTCCTGAGCCAGTGCAGCAAGCCGGAATGTCAGAGTTTGAATCCTGACATTCTGGCTTGCTGCACTGGCTCAGGACGTCGGGGAAGCCCAGAAACACCTTGGATCGGGTCCCCACACCTCCCTGGACCCAGCGGGGGGGTCAGACACCCCAAAATTGGTAAAAAAAGGACGTTTTTTTTTTACCAATTTGGGGGGCTCTGACCCCCCCGCCGGGTCCAGGGAGGTGTGGGGACCCGCTGCAAGCTGTTTCCAAAGTTCTCCCACCTCCCTGGAGGCTGCAGCAAGGCAAAATGTCAGGATTCGAATCCCGACGTTCTCGCTTCCTGCAGCCTAAAAGAGGGTGGGGGAAGTTCAAAATTAGCGCGCATCAGCTCTAGGGAGGTCGGGAGACCCGATGCGCGCTAATTTTGAACTTCCCCCACCCTCTTTTATGCTGCAGGAAGCCAGAATGTCGGGATTCGAATCCTGACATTTTGCCTTGCTGCAGCCTCCAGGGAGGTGGGAGAACTTTGGAAACAGCTTGCAGCGGGTCCCCACACCTCCCTGGACCCGGCGGGGGGGTCAGAGCCCCCAAAATTGGTAAAAAAAACATCCTTTTTTTTTTTACCAATTTTGGGGTTTCTGACCCCCCCCCACTGGGTCCAGGGAGGTGTGGGGACCCGATCCAAGGTGTTTCTGGGCTTCCCCGACGTCCTGAGCCAGTGCAGCAAGCCAGAATGTCAGGATTCGAACTCTGACATTCTGGCTTGCTGCACTGGCTCAGGACGTCGGGGAAGCTCAGAAAAAGCTTGGATCGTGTCTGCCCACCTCCCTGGACCCGGCGGGGGGGTCAGAGCCCCCAAAATTGGTAAAAAAACTGTCCATTTTTTTTTTACCAATTTTGGGGTGTCTGACCCCCCCGCTGGGTCCAGGGAGGTGTGGGGACCCGATCCAAGGTGTTTCTGGGCTTCCCCGACGTCCTGAGCCAGTGCAGCAAGCCAGAATGTCGGGATTCGAACTCTGACATTCTGGCTTGCTGCACTGGCTGAGGACGTCGGGGAAGCCCAGAAACACCTTGGATCAGGTCTGCCCACCTCCCTGGACCCGGCGGGGGGGTCAGAAACCCCAAAATTGGTAAAAAAAAACGGATTTTTTTTTTTTTACCAATTTTGGGGTCTCTGACCCCCCCGCCGGGTCCAGGGAGGTGGGCAGACCTGATCCAAGGTGTTTCCAAAGTTCCCCCACCTCCCTGGAGGCAGCAGCAAGCCAAAATGTCAGGATTCAAATCCCGACGTTCTCGCTTCCTGCAGCCTCCAGGGAAACAGGGCTTTTTTTAACATTGTGTGTTCAATGTATCGCACAACATTAAAAACCGGATAACGACGGGACTTGTGGAACCAAGTCATAACGTTATTCGGGGTACTAGTGTACAATGCAATATAATATACAAACAAACAGCATTCATACTCTTTTAAAATGGTGTTGATGTGGAAATGTGAATTTGACCTGCAGATATTTTAGGAACCTTTCTGTTACCCAGGAAATTTAAGTCCAAGTCATTTCCTGGTGTGTGTTTTGTTCTTTTATAATGAAGAGCATGAATTGTTCTGCTTCTACTGTACTTTGAATCCTAGCAGTGCCAGTGTGAAACCAACTGAGTCAGATTTCAATTTGTACAACAAAGGCATTAGTAAGGAAAGAAACATGTGCTGCTTTTTCATGAAAGATTATTTCAAATTATACAGGAAGAAAAGATATTCATGCAGTTCACATATTTGTTGGCCTTATAAAGCCTTTCTAATGTTTGAAAGGTTTGATACAATCTATTTTTGAACTGATAGTTTATTATTAGAAACTGGGGGGAAATTGCCCTAGACAACTATATAGCTATAAAAAAATTGCTGTGAAAGCAGATTAAATTCTTTTGTTCATGTACTGGAAATTCAATTCTTACTCTTATACCACTGGTACCTCTTATATTAAAGCTGGCTGGAAAATGATACGCTACATCAGTTTAAGAAATAAATATCTCTGGCTATATTGTGTTCATCTCTGGGCTGATATCTTGCTGGGAATTGCAGCACACACAAATAATTTTGCACAAGATGTTAGGTTATTTGATGAGATGTTTGTGGCATGCCTGATTATACAATCAGCCTTGCAAGAGATATTTCATCAACAGCACAATCACTTGCACAGTGATAGCTACCTGTGAACAAATCTGAAAACAATTATAGTCTCATATAATTTTTTACTGGTAGTTGTGGGTAGTTGTAGAACTGGAGAAGAGTCTTGGATATACTAGCTTCATTTGCATTATCTGCTAAAAGAAGCACAGTGCAATGTGCATGAGCAGAAGGGAGCCTTCAGCATATTCAAACTGGTGTACCTTTTGTCCACATTTCAGATAATTTTCCTTCTTTTAGTTAGCTAACCATAGTCTGCCATATCCTCCGAGCCCAAGATTATGGCTATTGCTGTCTGGTTAGTTTCAGCAAACCAGCTTCAGAAAGCATGGTTTGTCACGCTAGACACAACAAAGCATACTTGGTTAAAAGCAAAGTTAAAAAGCTTCTCCTGGCTGTCTAGGAGAAATGTGTGGGAGTGTATAAGCCTGAGGCTCACAGTGGCTCATTGATGCTTATGTTAAACATGTGTGACATACCCTGTTTTAGTTAATACGGTCAGTGTCTAAAACAGGGGTGAGGAACACAGTCCTAGCTAGCTACAATCCAGATGTTGGACTGCGGCTTGCCTCAGCCCTCTGTACTGCCTATGTTGTTTAGAGCTGATGTTGATTACTACTCCTGCAGTGTCACATGTTTGTTATGTCTGGTTTGAAATAAATTTGAAAGCTGTTCCATGCTCATTTACTTAAAGCACAGGAAAATGTTTTGAAATTGGCATGAAATACTAACTGCAATCTGATTGGCAACTTTCACTTGCACTCGTGAAATCACATAATTTGCTGTGGCAAATTGTTGACCATTAACAAGGTGAGGGTTGCATTTCTGTGTATGTGCTCAACAGTGTGATTGGATGTTTCCCAAGAATGCACCTTGTTAATGAGCAGCAATTTGCTTCCACAACTTACAGTATAGAGTTTTCATGACACAAAGGTAAATTGTCAATTGGATTCTTGTCAATATTTTGTAGAGAAAGCTCTTCTTATTCAGTGGAGTCTTCTTTCTTCTCCATGTAGTGCACTTATATTGAAATTGATCAAGTGCCCAAGACCAATTCCGTTGCATTGACCAGACCCTCGTGGCAATGGGGGGCAGAAATGGGGGCTAATGAGCATGGAGTCTTCATTGCAAATGAAGCCATTGTTGCCAAAGAGCCAGCCTCTGAAACTGAAGCTCTCCTAGGAATGGATCTTGTCAGGTGCGTTAATAATGACCTCATTGTAGATTTTCTTTCAGGTATTATTGTTCTGAGCAATTGGTATTAATACAAGCTCTCAATTGTTTGAAGTGCATGATCCAATTATTTCTCTAAAGATCACACAAGACATTTTAACATCCACTATGTCTTTTGTACTAATATTTGCTCAGAACCACTGTATATGTTAATGCTTGTAAAGCAAACATGTCTTCTACTATATATGAGGTGACAAGTTGCTGAATGTATTAATCTTGTCATATGTAAAGAGTTATTTTCAGTTGAGATGGTAGGAGTAGTAAACATTGATACATTATTAACTTTTTGCTTCTTTCGTATCCTGATCAAACCCTGGACTGCCAAAATGAAGCCACTTTCTAGGCTTTGTTGTTGGCCAAACTTAAGCTCTCATTGGTGCATGTTTCTGGCAGTAATCGGCAGATCAATAAATGAGCCAGATTCTGTATCTCTCCACATTCACACAGCGTGTTGTTGTCCACCAGCAGTCTCCACTTGAGCATGTTGGCCTTGTATTTAGGGACTCTGACCCTCAGCCTATTCAGGGTCCTCCAAGTGATGTAGGGGGAGGTTCAGTTTACTGATGATGTTGTTCCTTAATTTTTGCTAATTCATGGGAACTCAGCATCAAACTAGATAAGGTAAGCAGCTCTGATGTAGCAACTGGAGTTCCTGAGAGCTACATGTCTGAGCTATCAGACTTGCTAGGTAAGCCCATAGTTGTCTCCCAATGACATGATGAAATAAAACAGGCTGTTTTGTAAAGATGTATAAAGGAGAAGATGTTGTCCCAGGAAAAATAGATATATTTGACTGTTTTAGAGAGCTTTACTTCTGAAAACTGAGCGTGTCACATCAATTGACTCCAAGTCTGTCTAGGATGGCTGCACCCTTTCAATGTACAGTATTTCTGTGACTGTCATGACCTCTTCCATGTTGTACCTTAGCAACGGTCTTTGAAAAAGCTTTATGTACAGACAATCATGTTCACTTCTATCAGCTCAATAACACTTTCTTCTAAAGACATGTTTTTAGTGTTTTTTTAATTAGTTCAAAAGCCCTTCTAGAGTACTGTTAGCCTTTGAGCTGTCTATTCCAACAGAGTGTCTTAGTAGAACCATTTTTGGTTATACAGCAGTTTAGAGAAACAAGCTTCCACATTGTATTCCACTTTAAACTATCACCTTAGAATCCTAAGCCTAAGGCTTAGATGATCCAAGAGAAGAAGCATTCATCCTTGTATTTATTTATTCATTTTGGAGTGAATTGTACATGTGTTGCTGACAGTGTCTCTTTTCATTTTATTTGAATGAAGGAAGTCTTCTTAAAATTTTGTATTATTTACCATTTGTAACTACTACTAATATAGTAGTAATTGAGCCAGCCAGTGTGACCTTGGGCAAGCCGCGTAGTCCGAGGATGCCCCTGGAAGGGAATGGGAAATCAGTTCTGAATATGCTTTATCTAGAAAACCCTAAAGAATGTGACCATGTCAGAACTGACTTGACAGCATACAGTATTTATATTCATTATTTACTATACAGTCCTCTTTTCGGGACTGTGGTGGCTTAGTGGTTAAGACGATAGACTTGATGACTGGAAGGTTGGCAGGTCAGCAGTTCGAGACTTGAATGCTGCACAAGAGAGTGAGCTCCTGTCATCCATCCCAACTCCTACCAACCTAGCAGCTCAAGAGCAAGAAACTCAGTCCATCATGCAACACTCAGGTCTTGAATTGCTGACCTGCTAACCTTCCAGTCATCAAGCTCAGCATCTTAACCACTAAGCCTCCACAGCCTTCAAGTATCCCTATATGTGCAGCTTGCCCAAAGCCACAGAGGCTGGCTCTTCTGGGATGCAAAGTGGGGAATAGCGCTGCCAACCTCTGGCCCTGCAGCCAGACACCTAACTCCTGGAGCTATCTACAGAGACCAAATATTCAGAAGCTCCTTTGTTTGAGTTGTGAAATGACTGTTTCTTGCTTTGTGATAAACTGATGTTTTGTGCTCTGTGCTAATACAGTGAATTAAATGTTTTCTATTTTAACTTGCAATGCTAATTTCCCAATATCTAGTGTTTAACATTTAGTAACCAATTCTTAGTGTAATGTTCCAAGGTCTGATAGCAGCTTAGCACCAAACTATATGACATGAAGTAGAATACTTGAGGTTGTCCTTTAACTTCCTATAAAACCTTTTCTTAAAATCTTCTTTGCTTTATAATGAGAGAAGGAACAAAGTTAGACCAAGGGCAAAAACCCAACCTCCATGTTTAGGCAGAGGTACACCATGCCTCCATGTCCAATTTCTGTTCCTGAATGATTCATAAAGCTCATATATGACCATACCAAGCTAGACAGTCTCTCTTGCTCTGACCTATATCAGAGGCTTATTGTAAGGAGAAGAAGTGCCATCTATGCTTCCATCAGCGTTTCCCAAACTATGTCCTACGAAACACTGGTCAACTTCAATTCCCAGAAGCCTAAGTCAATATGTTGGCTGATCGGTGCTTTGGGGAATTGACTTAGGCTTCTGGGAATTGAAGTACAAAAACCAAAGGTTGGGAAACACTCATTGGAAGAAAGGCAAGGTTTAAATTAAATAAAACAAGTAGAGGCATGCAGCAAAATCAACGTTTGCCTTAAGTTTCATTTTATCTGGTGGTGAAATGATAAACTGATTGGATTGTGTCCCATTTTTGGAACCTGGCCATGCATTTTACCGCTACTATAATCACATTGTCTCTCTCTTTTCCCTCTCTTTCATTTTTCTTTGGCCCTCTTCTCAGGCTTGGTCTAGAAAGAGGTGCAACAGCTAAAGAAGCTTTGGATGTAATTGTCTCTCTCTTGGAGGAACACGGACAGGGTGGAAATTATTATGAAGATGGGAATTCATGCCATGCTTTCCATAGTGCTTATCTGATAGTGGACAGGAAAGAAGCTTGGGTACTGGAGACGATTGGGAAATATTGGGCGGCAGAAAAAATTACAGGTCTGTTTGAATTGTTAAGCGTATGCAGCTATTAATATGGAAGCTACACAATGCATTTCTCAGGATGGCAATGGGTTTTTAATAGGATTTTTTTTAAAGATGTGAAAACTATACACAAGAATTGATTTTGTTTATTCACTCATTTGTAACTGTATTTATAATTGAAGTTCTCTGGAAGATTTGCAGAATAAAAGTTAAAACCATGAAATATAAAAACCAGAAGAGTAGCGTGCCTTGGCGGGGCCCCGTATAAAAATTTGTTTGGGGGCCCTTAGGAAGGGTAAAGATTTGTTTTGCTTACGCACATTGGGGGCCCCCGTGGCCCCGTATAATTGATACGGCAGATACGGCGGTAGCTATGCCTCTGATAAAAACAAAACTTGCAACAAAGGTTACAGTGTTCTGTGCGCTTTGGTGTCTAGTCATACCTGCCACATGAGGTATGAAACAGTATCATCTTCATGACAGAGTCGATTTCATCACTATCATCATCTGCCTGTAAATATGTGTCTAGAAAGATAAAGGTAACCTTGCTTGAAAGTCAGTCATATCTGACTATAGGGCATGGTGCTCATCTCTATTTACAGCCAAAGAGCCAGTGCTGTCTACATCTGCAGACATTTTCTTGGACATGCGGCAGCCATGACTAGACACCGGAGTGCATAGAATGCTATTAGGTGCAATTTCTTGCTTTGAACTGCTAGGTTGGCAGGAGCTGGGACAGAGACAGGCACTCACTCTGTTGTGCAACACTTGTGTAATCAACACAAATTATATCTCCTGTTTTTAATTCTATTTTTATCCGTCCCCTTCTTTAAAATTAGAGGGCATAAAGTGCATTTGCAACCAGTTGTCCTTAACCACAAACTTGGATGCAGAGCATCCTGAGCTTAGAAATTATGCAGAAAGTCAAGGATGGTGGTCGGCAGATACAGCGTTCAACTTTGCTCAAGTCTTTTCTCAGTCTGATAGTCGTTCAGATTGTTGTTTGGGAAAGAAGTGCCTTGAGAGTCAAGAAGGTAAGTGTAAAATCTGTTCTTATCCCATTTCAGATTTTGAGACTCTTGTTTGCATTGTTTGGAAGCATTAGGGTTTATTTTATTGCTACTGTACTTCCAGAATCAGCCAATCGTAGCTGGAAGATTCTGGGAGGCTACGGTACAAACCCTTAGACTGATAGTAGACTCTATTTATTTTTCTAAACTGTGCTTGATTGTAGTCCCAAGTATGAAAAGATTTTAAAACATTGTTTTCTTTTTTTGAGGAGTTGGTGGAATTCCTGCAAAGCACAAATTGATACCTTTATTAGATCAATAAAAATTACAACCGTAGGCTAGCATTTAACCTCATATGGGTCTTGGTCAGACTGGGCACCACAAAGATGGGGGTGCTGTGAGGAAATCCCCACCAATGCTCCAAAAGTGACAGACAGATTTATGTACAAGTTCTTTTGTTAAAAGTAGTAAAAGTATGCTTCTATCTTCGTTCCAGAAATTATTTATATTTCTTTTAATTCTCCCCCCAGGCAACATCACTGCACAAACCATGATTGACTTATTGCGGGACAAGTCTAGTGGTATATGTGTGGATTCAGAATCTTTCCTTACCACAGCAAGCATGGTATCTGTATTACCTCAGAATCCTAGCTCTCCATGTATCCATTATTTCACTGGCACACCAGACCCGTCAAGGTATATTAGAAGATGACTGACATCCTGTTTGCTAGGTTTTAGGGTGGGATTTCTCCTCCCAAAAAATCTTGAGAATGATTTTTGTTGTTGTTTCAGTGTCTTAACCTCTTTTGTCCAAACTAAATCTTCCTTGTTCTGATAAAGGAAGCCAGTTATAGGCTGAATATCAGGAAAAACATTGTAACGGTTAGAACGGTACAACAGTGGAACCAATTGCCTTGAGAGGTGGTGAGTGCTGGGGGCATTCAAGAGAAAATTGGACAACCACCTGTCATATATGCTTTGATTTGGATCCCTGTATTGAGCAAAGGGGTTGAACTTAATGGCCTAAAAGGCCCCCTCCAACTTTTAGGCCAAACTTTTAGGTTTCTATCTAAAAACAGCAGTGATGCCTTCTAAATATTGCTAAACATAACAAGTATCTATTCCAGCTATTGAGAGCCTTGATTGGTTAAAATCCTGTTTGCTTAAATCTTTTGTATGGCATAAAGTGGCTTTTTATTATTAAAGGAGGAGAGTGTAAATAGCACAATTAAAACCTTGATCTCTAGCTGTAAATGTTTCTTTTTAAAGTAAAGGTTTCCCTTGCTTGAGAGCCAGTTGTATCCGACTCTAGGTTTCAGTGCTCATCTCTGTTTCAAAGCCGAAGAGCCAGCACTGTCTGCTTCTGCAGACATTTCTGTGGTCATGTAGCAGGCATGAGTGCACGGAATGCTGTTTACCTTCCCACTGAAGCGGTCCCTATTTATCTACTTGCAGTTTCTTGCTTTTGAACTGCTAGGTTGGCAGGAGCTGGGACAAGGAGCTCATTCTATTCTGCACTACTCGGGAATCGAACTGCTGACCTCCCACATGTGTCAGTGTCTTAGCCACTTGAGCCACTGGGCAGCCCAGAATTGTGGACATTTGGTAGGAAATAACATCTGTATACTTTCATATAGATGTATAGCTGTTTTTATGGCCAGAATCTATTGGAGATTTAGGACACTGTAGGTATGATCACAACAGGAAATTACCACTAATTAATGATATGCAGCTTGTATTCCTCACCATGTGCTACCCTTGGGAATGCAAGTGACAACTCATTAATTTATAGCAGTTTACTAGTGTAGTTTATCAAATTATACCTAATTACATCTCCAATAGCATTCTGAGAATACCCATTTATGAAGTAAATGCAGTGTTATTGTACTGTGAACTGTATTGTGAAATTCCACATGTATAAAAAATTTGTCTAAATGTGTTTTGCCATGTGTCATTCATACACCCAGCTGCCCAACTGGATGTGTGACATCGATATTTATTTGTCTATTGTATTTCTTTACTGCCCAACTGGCCAAAATTACTCCACATATATCATTAAAATCAACATGAGAAAACAGTAAAAAATAATTATGGTAATAAAATAAAAACCACAAATCACAATTTCAGATGGACTGATTAAAACAAGTACTAATAACAAAACAAATAACCATGTGATTCATACCAGGAGAGATGCAGAATGTTGTTGAACACCTCTCTTTACAATTCAGCCTTCACTAAATTCCGGAATAATTGAAGGGAGGGAACCTGGAAGGGCATTCTACATTGATGGGGCCATCACTGAGAAGGCTAAGCTTCTTCTAACAGCCTCTCGAACATCCCTCAAAACCTAATGTCTGGGACGATATATCTGAATATATGACAGCCAGCCTAAATGATTGCATGCACAAATAATGCAATTTTATATTTATATTGTGCATACCTGATAGCATCCCAGCCAGTAGCATTTAAAGGTTTATTTACCTATAGTTCTACAAATTCCTTTGCTTCTTATGACCCAGTTTTTAAAATGATTTTTATAGATCCAAGTTCATAGCTTTCCATGTTTGTACTGCTTTGAATAAGTGTTAAGCATATCATTACTCACTGGTAACATATCTGATCTTTCCTAGGTCCATATTTAAACCTTTCATCTTTGTTGATTTTGTAAAATTAGTACCAAAAGTTCAATCACCCATTTTGGGTAGTGATGATCCTGTAAAAAAGGTTCCCCGGTTCCAAGAGAAACCAGACCGCAGACATGAACTATACAAGGCACATGAGTGGGCCCAATCCGTCATAGAGAACAATGAGGTAAGACTTGTGTGATCAATTACACTGCACAACAACGATTTTGGTACTGGGAATAACACATATGATTTACATGATATCGAGTGTGCTAATTCCAAATCTGAACTCAGAATTTGCCTATCACATACAGATTTTAAGTTATAGGCGTGCTATGGCTGTTCAAATGGTCAGTAATTGGGCTAACTAACTTTTGTTTGCTTTTTTGAGAATATATATGGGAACACCTACAATGTCTGCCAAAAGGTTTGGAAAGAACAAACACATTCTGAATTGATTTGGGCAGAATGTTGTTTTGAATATGTATGCAGAATAAACAGCAAACAAAATTGTGTTTCTTGGGAGTTTACGCATTGGTGTACATAGAAGCGTTTGTATAATTCCAGGTGTAGGTTACATTGACAGATGTTTCTTGTTGGTCACTGTTTCTTTTAGGATAAATATCAAAACCTGAGAAGAACAATGTTAGACCTTGAAAGACAAGGTTTGGAAGCAATGGAGAGCATTCTTAATAGTTCTGAGGTTCTTGATCCTTCTGAAGTTGAGGACCTTTTCTATGACTGTGTTGATACAGAAATTAAGTTCTTGAAGTGAAGTGAGTCCTTTTAATATTCTCTCTTATTTTATTTTGATCAACAATTATTTTTATAGACATACAGATATTTGGTCTAGTTCTTTTGCATCTCATTCTTAACTATGGTGTTCCTTAAAAGTCAATGATCCTCTTTTGGAACCGCCAATTTGTTGGTTGATTCTGTTGTGGTTGCTTTGCTGAGTCTCCACATCCATTTTAGATAATTCTTACATGTATATATATTCACCCTGCATTTAGATCTGAAATTTTTAGTAATAGTGAATATTAAGGTTTTCCTTCTTCTCGTTTCAGTGATCCATAGGCACTGTTAGCCTTTGCATAAGAAGACCAAGAAGCTCTTTAGGCCTTGAATGATAATCTTACCATATTGCGGAATTGTGGAAGAAGTCCTCATCTTTCTAGAGAGGTGTTTCTCAGTAGCTATATCCAGTGAACACATTCCTTGACCCTTTCTCCCCATTATATGTTGTCCTGTGTGTGTTGTCAAGAAAGATCAACTGTTGACTGGTTCAGTTACTGTATGCTAATGTGATGCAGAATGTTTTGGCTCATTTGGTCAAATGAAATTATAACAAGACAAAAGCAGATCCCATTTAGTACTCAATATTGCCTTTCAGGTTAAATGAGTCCCTGAATGAATTTTAAAAAAAATCAATTTACAAAGCACATGCAGCAAACAGCTGCATGTGTGTTTGAAAAGAAGTCTGAAGTTGTTGAGTTTCAAACAGCCCTTTGCTTATGGTATAGATTGGAATGATAGAATAGGTTCTAATTTTAGTCTTACATACTGCCTCGCTTACACACATTTTAGAAAAGCAGCTGTTATCTCACCCTCATTCAATCTATCAAACTGTGCAGGTTGTGTTTACATAAACTCCTCTAAGTATACTTTTAATAATATCCGTGCAGTGGCTGCCAATCGTTCTCAGCATTTTGAAAAAAGAGAAAATAAAGAAGGAAAAAGGCTTGCAATTGGAATAAAAAGAACAATGAATGTTGTGACCACAGCAATTGTATTGCTTAGAACAGACAGTAGTTCCCTGGACTTGTCAGTCTTTATGTTGCTTGTTTACCTATTGAAAATCCTATTTAGCCAAGCACAGCAAAGTGCTAATGGAATATAGTAGTGAAATGTATTTGTAGTTATGCTGTTTTGCATAGTAACACCAGTGGAAGGGAAATAGTATAAGTCATAGCAACAAATTACTGTAGATCGTTGAGTTTCTGCCTGTATTCTGAGAGTCTCATGTTACAGGTGCAAGCGTGAGAAGCTTCCTTTCAAATATAAAATAACCCAGGGTAGTTTCATGGACTGAATATGGGCAACCTCACCTGCTATCTTGTTCTTGGTTTTTTTTTTTTTGGTAGGGTGGCCTCTGTGCCTATTTTAAAAACCACATATGAAGTTCATGTGGATTTCTCTGGTTGTGGTTTCTCATATTAGCAGAGTAATTACTACCTACTGTTCAACTTTAGCACTACTGTATAGATGGGTTGCATGCAATCGCACTTTCTACAGTTTCCAAGGCTACCGTTTGCTCAAACTGCACCATTTCCCCAGGGGCATGAGCTGTTGATTTAATGATGGCAGAGAAGATACAAGCAGTCCTGATGCAGCTTATCATGGAGTACATGCAGATGCAAACATAAGTTCCTCATCACGAGTCAAGATACTTCATCTCACATAGACAGTCTCTAAAAGAGCTGTAGGTTGCCTAGATGTTACTGAACTATTACTGTCATCAATCCTTGTTAACCTATTGAGGGACAGTGAGAGCTGTAGCTCAGTAATATCCACAAGCTTACATGATACCCGTTCTTATTGTAAAGCAATGATATAAAGCTATTTGCTCTACATTCCCACTCTTAAAACATGAGAAATCAGATGGAGACATAGCTAAAGGTGAATTCAGTTAAATTCATGAGCATAAAATGGGGAGGCAGGCAATAGGATGATCTCTTACATAAAGTAAAGTGTGATGGTTTGTGTAGTTTCTTCTGCAAAAACCAAAGAGCTCTCCGGTGTGTTCCAAAATCTAGCCACACTGTCTCCCTGAGATACAGTCAAGTGTACTGTGTATGACTCAATCCAATAATGTAAGTTTTAAGTTACAAATTTCTTGTGGAAGCTAATATGTGTGAAGACTGAAATCATGGGGATTTATGTATTAGGTAGCTCATGCTGATTAACAAAACTAATAAATAAATGGTTTCTGCACAGAATGAAGCACTGAGTGGCGACATTTTTCATATCCTTTCCTGATACGTATTTATGAAGTTCTGGGAGTGACAAGGGTGGCGCGGGGTGGATGAATTGGCATTGGGGGTCAGATTCAGGCCTGGGTCATACTTTGAGCACCCCTGAACCATGTGATTGTCCCGTGGCCCAAAAAGGTTCGGCATCCCTGATTTATTACCTCCAATCTGAATGAAAAATAGTGAGAATGAAAACAAGGCTACTGTTACAAAGTAGAAACTAATTTTCAATTCAGTCCAAAACACCAAGCATGGAAGGCAATCTCTAAAAATGTGCAAATTTGTCTTAAAGAGATAGGAGGAGTCTGAAATACAAAAGTGGTCATATTGCAATCTAAAAAAGCAATCTAAGAAAGCTAAGATAAATGCAAGTTTAAAAGAAGGGACAGGGAGAAAACATGGGTTGTGATTTGATCCTGGACTGAGTCACTTTACTATGTGGTATACCATCTGAGGTGATTTTTGCTTCCACATGCAAAGGATCCACTACACCTCAATCACTTCTGTTAAGCATGCTCTAGATTAGGATTCCTCAAACTTGGCTCTCCAGGTGTTCTTGGACTTCAGTTACCAGAAGCCCAGGTCAGCACACTGCTGATCAGGGCTTCTGGGAACTGAAGTCCAAGAACATCTGAAGAGCCAAGTTTGAAAAATCCGAATCTAGACCAGGGGTTAGCAAATATGGCTCTCCATGTGTTCCTAGACTTCAATTACCAAAAGCCCAAGTCAGTACACCTGCTGATCAGGGCTTCCTGGAATTGAAGTCCAAGAACATCTGGAAAGCCAAGTTGGCTGACTGCTGATCTATACTAACCTTTTCCTTTAAGAGGAAACAAAAAACATCCTCCTCCATACTTTGCTTAATCCTGTTAATGAATTTGAGAAATGGGAAGCTTTCTTCCTTGCTGAGTGAGAGAGAACATTTTCCACTTCTTCGTAAGTATTGGTAGCTGATAAGAGTTCATAAGCACACTATATCAGTTACCAGCAATTACAAAGATTTTTAAAAACAGTCAAAACATCACTGATGTATTAGCAGCCATTACAAAGAAATATAAAAATCACTTTCCTTTTCCAGGAGAGGGGGAAGGAAGGTTTTCATTTCTCAAGATTGTTAAGTTGCTTGAACCATCTGCTTTGGTTCAGTCTTAGAGATCATACACCCTGAAACTGAATCAAAATTGAGTAATCTTACTTTCACTGTCCCTAACAGGGACCCAAAAAGGTACAGGTAGGCAATGTGTTGGCTGACAATGGTACATTTTGTGGCTGATAGGAAAGGAACCTGTCCCCAAACCAAACCACTGGATAAATACCCATATGATCATACTGTTAGATGGGAAGAATTCCCCATTAAACATTGGTGAGTAAAATAATGTAAGTACCTTTAAGCCCTGCAAGACTGCAAAACCAAAGATCCAAAATTATTTCTTTGTACCACTGAGTGTTGAAAACAAAACTGTCTTTGAAAATAATTTAATAATACAAATCTAAATGAAAGCACTTTTAAACTGCATGACTTACATGCCCCACTAAAGAAGTAAAATTATGAAGATATGTACTTCACATGACATTTTAAGTTGAAATTGCACTTCCACAGAATATTTTGTAAGAGCAAAAGCCCTTTCACATATCATATGCATGTTCTTGAATTTCAAATACTGTATCAAACAATATTAAAGAACGTTTAGGGAGGTTTCCCCAGGTGATTCTTCCCCCAAAAGTCTTGAATAAGAATTTCAGTGTTTAATGCTGTTCCTACATTCGAAAAGCAAGAGTAAACTGTACACAGGGAATTAATGCTTAGATCAGGGGTGGCCAACCATGGTTGCCCAGGTGTTCTTGGACTTCAACTCCCAGAAGCCCTGATCAGCAGGTATGCTTACTTGGGCTTATGGTAATTGAAGCCCATGAACACCTGAGGCACCAAGGTTGGCCACCTCAAGGTACTGATGCAAATATCAGGTTTCCTTGTTGCTGCCATTATCAAAATATTACTGTAGCAATCTTCATCCTAAAGCTGGTTAAAGCAAGTGCTGCACTGCTATACTTTTCACCGCTAACGGAAGATTCAAAACAGTATTTATACAAAAGACTGATGAAATCTTTTTTCATTCTTGCTGTTTAAATACAGGGCAAAGACATTCCTCTTACAGAAAAGATATCAATATTCCATTCTTAAGGATGACCTAAACATTACATAGCACACATATATAAAGGTCACCAGCTGTGTTAAGTGACTCTAGCAAGCTGTAAGTATGAGAGAAGAAATGAAGTACAGTAAAACACCGGATAACGATTGGATTGGATAATGCTAAAATCGCATAACGTTAAGTAATCTGGGGAAGAGAATTGGATCGAATAATGTTAAGGTCCTATGGGATGGATCGGATAACAACCGCTAAAGCCTGTGCGGTTACAATGTATCTCTATGGAGCTTTAACGTTATCCGATCCATCCCATAGGATTTTAACATGGATCGGATAACACTAAAAATTAATGGTTCACCATGTACTGTGCGGTGTCAAATTGATTCCAACTTATGGTGACTCTTTCTAAGTAGACAATACTCTGACCTAGTTTACCATTCCCTTCTGGGGTCATGCTGGGACTGGGGTCATGCTGGGACTGGGGTCATGCTGGGACTGAAATTCAAGAACTGCTTGCCAAGGCCATTTAGGCTGGCTCTGTAGTAATCCAGCCCGCCATAGGAACATTTGGGAAATGGCTAGAGGTACAGTATATCTGCCATATAACATCTAGTTTTGGTCCCTAATATTTGCTGGGCAAGAGGGAATTTTATGACGTTTGCCTTCTATAGCAGCATCATAAACACATTGCGCAATGATGTCTAGGAACACACTTCTAGTAGCGACAGGACCTCTATTTTAAAACCCAAGGTTTCTTATACAATACATAGTTTATCATGTTTTGCCTTTAACTTGCAGGTTCTTCACTCAAAGGTGGGCATACCCAGATCTAGGAGTCTTTGGACATGGTGGTTTTCTAGCAGATAATATACAGCTAATGTCAATCTTTTGTTTTGCCAGTGGAGAAGATTTTTCCAGCAAACTTTGTGTTCAGAAATAAATATATATATACATTTATAGGTTGTATTCCACTGAAGTGCTATACAACTGAAAAGTCACTTCAGGGAACCCACAAGAGAGACCAGAGTTCTAAAGAGAGGGGTTCTAAAGAGTTACAGTGTGCATATTTCTTAAGAAAATGAAACTTTTGATACATTTAAAACAACAAATCCAGTTTGGAATTAGAATTAACATAGTGGAATACACAGAAGTTCAATAGCTAAAACAAGCAGGAACTTGGGCCATTCTCATCAATGGCAAACTTGACTACCATCTCTTCTTACTGCGAGCATCTATGTCTAAACAAAGTAAGTCATATACAGATAGACCTGAATTATAGACCTGACCTACTTGAATTATCTTGAGGACTCTATGGAGTTTGTTGAAATAAAACAGACTGAGGGCTCCATAGAACTTCAGGCCAATTTGAATGCAGTTGAAACTGAAAAACAATAATGATTTAACCCCTACTAGTCCATGCACTACCATCTCAACCCATCCAGTGTTCACCAGCTCTAGGTGGCACATAGAATCTTGCACATACAGTAGGTGTAATTTTAGCCACATATATTGTGCGGTCATTAAAACAAGAGTCCTATACAATACAATGGTTGATCTTTTCAGCAACACTTCTGTTATATGTATGGATCTCCTCATCTCACTTGTGCTCTTAAGGGAGGATTGTTGGAGCTATCTGTAAAAATGAAGGAAAAAACCAGCCATAAGATTCATGGAACTATTGATCAACAATAAGTTTAACCCAAAAAAAAGACAGGTAGAACCATTTGCAAGTCAATATGGGTGCAAAATCCCTTAGAATGCCTTTGAATCTGATGAGGCAGGTGTCTTGGTTTTATGAGTTGGATACTGCTGAATGTTGACAGCAGAAAATCTCTCCTGAAATACCAGATACAGACTCTGGTTTATGGATGGACCAAATGAAATTGGGTGGTTTATTTTAATGGTTACAGACCCCAAAAAAGAAAACTTTCTCTAAATTCTGATTACACAACTAGTCCTTTTAAGGTACTTCTTTCATACCTGCTGATGGCCAAAGACTGTGTTTCATTGTTAACATTACATAAAATCAATTTGCCACATATTGGGATTACCAACAAAGTACTACAGCTAGCACAGTCTTACAACTGCAAAAGGAACAACTCTCCTTGTGCTTGGACCTTGTGAAAAAGAAACAACAATACCAACACTCACAATTAATTGATTACTAACGTTATAAAACCCTATAAAACACCAATATTAAAATCTAACAGGTAAAAAAAAATAAAAAAAATAAAAGTTAAGAAATTAACAGATTAAAACATTAGACGGGGAGAGACCTTTTACTGAATTAACCAGTGGGCTGGGGTCCCTATACCACTGGAGCCCCAGACCTGTCCTGCCAGCCAAGTCTTCAGCCCTTTCCTAAAGGGCAGCAACTCTGTCTGGAGACATAGTTCAATTGGAAGGAGGTTCCATCTTCCTTGAATCAGTTCTTTTTGCTTCTTACAACATTTTGTGAGATCTTTATCATTCCAAAAGTGAATAATTTAAGAAACTCTGTAGACATTTTCACAAACATTTCCCACTTACCTCTAGCTTCTTGGCTAGGATAAATTTTCAGACATGGCTTAAACTCTTCTGGTGGAGGGAATTCTTCCACGGAATGGAAAGTAAATTTAGATTCAAAATCATCTGGAAAGATTAAAAAAATTTTTTTTTAAAAAAAGCACTATTTTTAATTACAACAAAGAATCAATGACTTCTCTCTCACACACATAAAAGCAAGGATGGGACACCCCAGACATTACTGTAGTTCTCATCATCCCATGCCATTTGCTATCCTTCCTTGGGCTGGTGGGAAATGCAATCCAGCAACATACAAAGGTTGCCAACTACCATTAGGTTAACGGTTGCAGACAAATGACTAAATTACCATAGCCCTCTCTTCCATAGACTTAATCCTTCACCTATTAAATCTCAACCCTATAAATGATCTACCTAATAAACTATAAAAGTCAAGGGTAATTTGTAACCATCCATCCTGTATCATATCTCATGCTTAAAACAGATTGGCTGGCTATGTGGCAGTCAGGTCTGCAACCTCAGAATGACTATGTAAAGTTGCATTTATAATGTACTCTGGGCAATAGCAACCTTGTTGTGCTGGCTAATCTTTCTCACACTAGGTCAGACGAAAGGAACTACGGAATGAATTCACCAAAAGGTGGCTTTGTTTTGGCCATTTAAAGTCAGACCTAGACACAAAAGAACTACAGAAAGAAGTTCAGAATTACATAATATCTCCCTGCATTTTTTTGCTGTTACCTCATTCTAAAGCACTATTCAGTGTGTGTTGCCATGCTTAGCAGGGAAATATATATTCTGCAAGAATGACTAAACCTGTCACTTTGCAAGAAGAGAAACTCCTCTATTTTTAGCATGTCTCACACTAAGGCAGCCCAAGCTCTCCTGCTGCTTGAGCTGGGAAGGTGGCTGCTACCTGCAGATATCATCTAGCAAAGGAGGATAGTGCCTCTGCATCAGGGGTCCCCAAACGTTTTTGCACCACTGACCAGTTTCATGCTAAACCATTTTTCCATGGACCACACAGGTGAGGGTTGGAGCCCCACCACAGTTAAACAACGTGGAGGAGGGGCCTGGCCATCTGCCTATCTACTGTGTCTGAAGCTAGTCCTCTTGTGACGTTCGCCAGGCAGACCCAGCAGAGCACATTGAGGGCAGAAGGCTGCCATTCAGAGCTCTCAGCACTACCCACCCCTGTGGTCCAGTTCAGGACTGCCCATGACCCAGTCTGCGTCCTGGTGGTTGGGGAGACCTGCTCTAAATCATTCATGGGAGCATATCATCCAAAAATCAAGAGGCAGCAGTGGATGGTGAGCAAAGGGGTCGAGACCAGTGGCAGAGCAGCAAATTCGCAGACCCCCGTGCTTCTTCATCTCATCAATATGACCTGCTATTTTCAACTTTGTGCAGAGTAAAGAAATATAAAGAAATACCAACATTACCCATTAGGTGCACAGCACCATTCTTAAGTGCTGGGAGTTCATGGGTAGTTGACCATGGAGATACTTGAGCAAACTGACTCTTGCTTGTGAGCTCAGTGGTGGGGGACCTTGCAGGAGGAACCGGTGGTGGCATCAACTTGCCTATGAAAATTAAAGATTAGAAAATATAAATAAATGCATATATTCATTCTTATTACACTCCTGTCCCATCCTCTTGTTAGAGTTACTATATATGCCAACCCAACCCACACATTTTAGCCAGTGGTGGGATCAAAAAAAATTTACCACCACACTGTGGGTGTGGTATGGTGAGCGTGGCCAGGGGGAAAGCCCTGTGTTGCACCCAAATTAGGACTACTTCATTTCAAAATTTGGATGGGTAGGGCTAGCTAGAATTTCTGCTACCAGTTCTGGTGAACTGGTGCAAACCTGCTGATGCCCACCACTGATTTTATCCTTATAATGATATGGTAAATTTGAAAAGGTTACAACAACTGTCTCAGTAATCTTAAAGACTGAATGAGAATTTGAATGAAGATCTCCCCAGTTCGAACATGATACACAGCCTTGTGCAAAGTCTAAAGGTTTGGAGGCCAATTTCCCAACTATCAGCCTACTGTGGGTCACACCACTTGAGAACACAAAACTGGAATTGTTAAGAAGTCCACTCCCTGTTTTGTCCAAAAACCTTGCAAATACAGTTGTACCTCGCTTAAAGAGCATGTGTACCACAGGATTGCTCTTTAAGCGAGTTTGCTCTTTAAGAGAAACACCATTGTAAGTGACCAGTTGTGACTTGGGGGGGGGGGGATTGCGAACCGTGATTTATTTGTTAAGCGAGTTTTTGGTTGGTTTTATTTGTTAAGCGAAGTGAATATTCAGAGAAAATTATGCTCTTTAAGCGAGTTACTCTTTAAGAGAGATGCTCTTTATGCGAGGTTTGACTGTATATGAAAACCACGTTATGTTGAGAGTTAAACATACCATTCAGAACATTCTGAATGTGAGAACATTCCCACCAAACAGCCCTAAACGGGGTTTGTACCACTTGAAAGAACAAATGAAGAAATGCATAGTATAAGACAATTCATGCTTCAAATAGCACTACAAAACTCTCTCTGAATTTAGCAATTTGTTTTGTCGAGAGTGAAAAACATATCCCCCTTTTTTTAACTGAATGCAAGTTATATTAGAAAAATGCTACTAGACACTGATTAATCAGTTGCAGGGAGTCACCACCAAGAAGGCTCTTCTATGAGTGTCAGTTTGTTTGGCTTCTTGGGTTAGCTCCCTTCAGCATTGTGGTTTATGAGGATCTCAGAAAATTTGTAGGTATTTTCATGGGAGAGTTGCTCCACCAGATAATAAGGTCCCAAACCATGAAGGCCCCAACATCTTGAATATGGTACAGAATACAACCAACAACCAATGCAGGCCCACCATGACTAGGGAAATATGAGCAAACCTATGTGTTCTCAATCAGTCAGGTGGCTGCATTTTGTTATTTAGATGTTTGTACACAACTTTACATATTAACAAGATATCAGAAGATGAATCTTATACCATCTATGCCAAGGGTTCCCAACCTAAGACCCGTGGACCGGATCTGGTCCCCGGCACCATTTCATCTGGCCTCCCATGGGGTCATTTTGAGAAACAAAATGACCACTCCTTTGAAGCAGTTGGGATAAAATGGCTGCCCCCATCATGCAGACAGGGCAAATGGCTGCCTGCTCCTTGAAGCTGACTGAGAGAGCATGACTTGGCCCCCGGCTTGAAAGGGTTGGGAACCCCTGATCTACGCCTTTATTTGCTTCCCAGTTCCTTCCCTTGGGGAGGAGGGGGGAGAACTCATGCCAGAGGCGGCCAATTCATTACCGATAAACGAGTGAGCGCATAGCTAAAGAATATAGTTCTTACCTCCACCTCTTCCATGTCGCCTTTTGTGTACTACAATTGCTTGCTGTGTGGTTGTTGGAGGCGGAGGAGGCGGTGGAGGCGGCAGAGGCAGTGACTGGATACTGGGCTTCTGGGACTGAGATTGCACAAATGGTGACTTGGGGGGCAGTGGAGGAGCAGGAGCAGTGGAGGCGCTATTAACGGTTGGCGAAAGTGGTGGTGACACAGATGGTCTGCATGAGGAAAAGGTAGACATAGGGGGTGGTGGGGGTGGAGGAGGAGGAGGGTGGGGAGGCAGCGTGGGTGTTGAGTTGGTTCTTAAATCAAGCTGGGAGGAACATTCTCCTGTCCTGCCTGAAGGCCCAGGCGGTGGTCCTACAGGCAAGGGAGGGGGTGACGGTGGCATGTTTGATGGGGAGAATGGAGTTTTAGGAGGTCTATCATTTTGATGGGAAGGACTAGCAGCATTAGCAAGGTTTAGGGGGGCGAGTTTATCACGGTTTCCAGTCTGAGGAGGAGGAAGTGAAGGGGGAGGAGGGAAGATGAGTGAAGGTTTGCCACTGGAAGGTGGCAGGGGTGGTGGCGGTGGCGGAGCAGGAATGCTGGGACGAGCTGGCACTGCTTGCTGGGCCTTAGATGCTTCTGACTGGTCTGTTGGCTTTGTGCCATCAGGTGTAATTTGATGGTTGCCATTGGCTTTACCACCATTGTTCTCTGGAGGTGGAGATTTTGGAGGCAGTGATGTCCGTACAGCACATGGCTTCCCACTCCTGTTACCTAAAGAAGACACCAACCAAGGTTTAGAAGACGGCAGATAAATCCATGCATGCCAACAATTTTACAGATAACACATATTTACTCATACAGTGAGTAAATCTAGCAATCAAAAATGGATAAAGAAAACAAGATAGTTGAAAAACTCAGCTTAATTGTGGCTAAGAGAGAGCTTATCCAAATGGAATATTTGTTTTCCACCATTTTCTAGATCCAGTGCCAATGCTATCAGTGTTATGCTTCTTGCCATACAAATGACATTTGCCTTGTCCCAGTGAGTACAATGGCAAAATTTATTACTTCCTTTGCTTTTTGTGCAACTTCTCAAAGCATGTTTTATTTTGTTTATTTGTTTGGTTCTGCAAGGTATGGGAATATGGTTAGCTCTTTGACCCTTTCCATTGTAGAACCATGTTTTTGGATGGCAGCTTCTTTTGAAGCTTTCCTCTAGTAGGAAAATTGGCATTTTTTTAATTTTGTTGGGAAAAGATTTTTTTTTAAGAAAAGAGAGAAGCATCTTCCTTTCCTCTTTCTTAAAGAGGCAAAAACTACATTCATTTGGACATCAATCCCAGTGAACTGTGTGATGCTCTGGCACAAAATGGCAAAAAGGGTAGTGTAGGGGTAAGTAAAGGCTGCCCTGGCTCAAATTCCAGTCATAACCAACTCTAGAGTTTGATGCTCATCTCTGTTTATAGCCAAAGAGCCAGTGCAGTCTGCATCTGCAGATGTTTTCACAGACATGTAGCAGGCATGACTAGACGCCAAAGTGCATGGAACAGTTTTCCTTCCCATTGAAGTGGTACCTTTTTATCTACTTGCATTTTCTTCCTTGCTTTTGAACTGTTAGGTTGGCAGGAGCTGAGACAGAGATGGGAGCTCACTCCGTCGTGCAGCACTCAGGTCTCAAACTGCTGACCTGCCGATCTTCCAGTTGTTGGGTTCAGCATCTTAACCACTAAGTCACCCCAGTCCCTTCAGGGTAGGGGTACAACTGCTTTATTTTGAGGAACTGAGATCTTCTCAACTTCTGCAAAAAGTGATAATGACTCTTATAGATTGGAGTTATAATAAAGAAAGATGAGACCTAGAATCTGCTGCTGTTGCCTCACTGTCAAAGATGCACAATGCATACTAATCAAGCTTTATGCCCCTCCACCCCAGTAAGACAAGAAGATGCTGTCTTTCAACCAAGTATTCTTACCTGTCAAGTCTCTTTGGCCGACTGGTCTCAGAACAGGAAATCCCTCTGCAAAAAGGTTCCCCAATCCCTGAGGGACATCATTTTTCACATTTCCAGTGCCGCCTCCATCTTTGCTTGTTTTTTGTTTAGAGTCTGATGAATTAAAGAGAGAAAAGGAAGTAGGTGAAAGCAGTGTTGTTTCAACAAAGCGGTTCTACTAGCACCTTTAATTTTTCCACTGTATCTTTTTCATGAACTGTTGTGTTGCAGCACTGGTTGTTAGATCATGGGAAACTTGATGATACTATGGTGTCAGGGGGATTTGGAGATGCTGTAGTCCAAAAGAAAAACTTTTCCAAACTCTGGTGATCACCGGTATGCTAATGATATCAAGCTCTCTTCATAATAGCTGAATCAAGTGTGGCTGGATGTGTTTTGAACTTCTGTCTGGATTCATGAATAAATCAGATAATAAATAATTTTTGTGTTAGAAGTTACTCTGGGCTGAAGGGATCTTTTTCCTGGAGAAATTCCATTCAGGGGACACCCAAATGAGGCTCCTTTCATGTCCCCAAGATCTGTTGTGCAGCACTCAAATGAGACTAATAAAATGAAATGGAATCTTGTCAAGATGGGAGGTTCTGTGGGTAGTGAGTATAAAGGAAGGCAAGCCATCTGGTCTGAATAAGACTGAATTTCTCAACAAAGGAGAAAACATGTGGCTTGGAGATGTCCCTTAATTAATTTTTGTCACTAAAAGCTCAAAGGGCTGTACTGGCTAGAGCAATGATGGCCAGCCTTGGCACTCCAAGTGTTCTTGAACTTCAATTCCCAGAAGCCTTGATTAGCAGGAGTGCTGATTTGGACTTCTGGTAATTGAAGTACAAGAAAACCTAGAGTGCCAAGGTTGGCCATCACTGGGCTAGAGGTACCTTCTATTAGCTTCAATAGATGCAACTATGGTCATTATTGGATACACACCACGATGTCAGTGCATGAACAAGATAATATTTTAGACTACACCTCCAAGAATCCTCCTATCACTTGGCTTCTGGAAGCACACGTCAAAAATTAAGTTTTTCCAGATCTGGTTACCACATGTCAGGAAGCAGGCTGCTCACAATGGAAGGTTCTTAAAGAATGAAACTGATTGATCAAAGCTACACAAGCTACTTTACTGACACAAATAAAAGTGGTTTATTTTCATGATGCCTCTTCAAATTTTGTAACAGTCCCCAAATGAACAAACGGGGCTCTTTCCACAAGGGGCTTTCTTTCAACTTAAAATCAGCTCTGTTTCCCCAGTTCTGAGAATTCTCAGAAGCTGACGAGTCCAACTTACCTTCAATCTGTGGTGCACTTCGGTCATTGATTTGCGATACTTTCCTGAGACGAGTCCCTCGCTGGATCTCATGTAACAAAGCACTTCGACTTTTTGAATCTTCCCTTTTTGTCTTGGGTGGCTCTGCATTTGTCTGCCAAAGAAAACAAACAATAGCCACAGTTCATCAGAGGGTGCCAATAAAAGATACACAAGAGATACATTTGATCATGGACAGTTACCTAGAATTGTAATATTGTTTAGTGCAGGGATTCTCAACCTGCGGCCCATGGGCCAGATGCAGCTCACAGCACCATTTTATGTGCCCCACCACCTACGCCACACCAGGAAGTGCCATGTGGTGGAGGATGGGCAAAATGGCCGTCCAGCCCCTGAAGCTGTCTGAGGGAGCGTGACCCAGCCCCCGGCTTAAAACTCCTGGTTTAGTGCAAAAGACAGACAACAGTACCCAGCCAAATGTGCCCATGATCATTCTGTCACTAAAGCTCAAAATAGCCTTTTGGATTACCCAGGAGCCCACACAGTTATTTCATACTGATGGGCTAAAATTGATTGTTAATTAATAGTATTCATTAAGTAGTCCAAACTATTCAAGTGGGTTTATTCTAACTTTGGTCCCAGATACTTCCATGCTACCCCTCCTAAAATTGGATTCAACAATGTAGACAATAAATTATTTAAAATTAATTATTAGACAGCAGAACACCAATGGTAAAAAAAAAGAAGATCAGCGAGAGGTCAATTAAATCACAAGGCAGATTAGATGTTACATAAATGTGGATTCATGTGTTATCAAAAATGGTTTTTTTAATCTGTATTTTTAAAAAGAAAGAAAGAATGAGCAAGCAAGATTATTCTTGCTAGGTAGAGCATTATAAAGCTAGGCCTAATTTAAAAAAACCTGTCCCTTATGATTACATAGAATACTTCTGACAGGAAAAGTACTTAACAGTAGGGTTTCAACATAAGATCCAAATATATTATTTAAGTTTCTTCCGCAAAAATCCTTTCAACCTAGAACAATTTCTGACATGAAATTATTATTATTATTTAAGTAAAAACTTTAAAAGTAAGTAACTAGCACCTCAAGTTGGCCCTGGAAAGCCAGATATGTTGTTTGCACTTAAGACTGGAAAAATATGAACAAACATGGCTGTATCAGTTAAAGTCCTGTCAATTAAATACTACATTAATCAAAGATTTCAAAACATCTTTGAGGAAGTCACACACATGTAAAATCCTTATTAAGGATATTCCAGGCCTTTAAACATATTAAATGTCTTTTTTTTTGGATGTTGTTTTATGGGTGGCATACAAACATTATAAATAAATTCAAATGAACAGCACCTATATCATACTACTGTGAATAGTAATTTGGAAGAAAGATGTAGATCCAATTATTAAACAAACCAGCAACATAGTTGCAGTAAGGATTCTTACTCTGAACTACAAAGCCATCAAGCTGTGTTGTGATTCTTGAGATAAATAGGTATGCATTTTTGAAAAGGATTTACGAATTTAAGAGCTTTCGAAGAATAATACATCACCAAAACATGTGAATAGTGGTTCACAATTACAATTGCCACCCCCTTGCCTTCCACTTACCTTGCTGCCTTATGAATGAGCAATTTACTAATCCATTCATTTTCTGTTGCAAGGGACCATTTTCCAAAGGAACAATCACACACTGTGGTGCTAGTATGATCACACCAGAACTGATATTTGTTATTTACCACTTCTCACTGAGCATACCAATCAATTCTTATAATGAAGTAATAAAATCAGGAACAGTTAAATCCATCTCAGCTATATTCAATTTGGTGAAATATCAGAGTACAGCAAAAAGAAACAGGGAGTTTGTGACCACTGAAATACATACCTAGAGTTGGAAGACCTGTTCTCTTACTATTGCTGGCAGGTACAGGCAACTGTAACCACATCATCACAAAATGTGCAATGCAAGTCTCTTTTAAACTGTCACATATTAATTTTTGAAATGGTAGCCATGTTAGTCAGTGTTTCAAGCATATCAGAGAGTAAACAACACAAAATAAAATGACAAAAACCATTGTGGCAGTTTAAAGACTAGTAGCTGTATTTTATTGTTAGCTTTCGTAGATCAAGTCCCCTTCATCAGACATAGGATTGAGACTTCATGGCATCAACCTATACACATCAGATACTGAGTGGTTGGTTAGCATAACAGATAAGTACAGTACAGTCAAACCTCGCATAAAGAGTGCCTCGCTTAAAGAGTAACTCGCTTAAAGAGCAGAATTTTCTCCGAATGTTTGTTTCGCTTAACAAATAAAACCAACCCAAAACTTGCTTAACAAATAAATTGGGGTTCGAAATCCCCCCCCCCCCATTGGTCACTTACAACGGTGTTTCATTTAAAGAGGAAACTCACTTAAAGAGCAATCCTGTGGAACGCATTATGCTCTGTAAGCGAGGTACAACTGTATACAAATCAATATGGTGTTTTACAACTGGTAATAGCAGAAGATCTCCGGTTATTAATTTGACCATGAATATTGAAATACATGGGGAAATCCTTTAAGTAAGAAGTCAATAGAAACAGGCTGCAATGTTTTACTCAGTTATGTAACTGGGATAGTACTTTCAGCCAGATTTATCCCGGGTGATCTCATTATACAAAAAGCTATTACAACACCTGGAAAAAATCCCAAGAAATGCATTCTGCCATTGACATAAATCCAGAGCTCAGCAAACTTAAATTTTTGGACTATAACATGCTGGCTGGAGTATCCTAGGAGCTATTACTCAAAAAAGTAACTTTCCCCAGCTCTGCTTAAATCAGTGTTTCCCAACCATTGAATTTTAGATTTCAATTCCCAGGAGCCTAAGTTAATTCCCCAAATCATTGATCAGCCAATGTACTGACTTAGGCTTCTGGGAATTGAACACCCCCTTCATGTTATTCTTGCCACGGATGATCTGTAAAACATCTTTTTTGCCACTTATCCAGTGATGGGATGTAACAGGTTCTCACCAGTTCTCCAGAACCGGTAGTAACTTTTCCCAGTGTCCCAGAGAACCGGTTGCAGCTTTTGGGGGGAACCACCTTCGGGGCTTACCTTTTCACTGGTTCCCCCACTGCGCATGCGCACCAAGCACTTGGTGTGCATGCATGCCTACAGTGCTTGGCGCGTATGCACGGCCTCCTTGCTGTCCTCCCAAATGGGGAGGAGGAAGAGAAGCTGCTAGCCTGAAGCTCCCTATAGCCTGCTCCCCTAGATATCCTAGAGAACTGGTTAGGCAAAGACTTAGTACCTAACTTCTTTAATTCTTGAAAAGTGCCATAATGAAGCCATCTTGTGGTGAGTTCATTCTGTAGTTCCTTCCATCTGACCTAGTGTGAGAAAGATTAGCCAGAATAAGCTTTAAGCTCTGGTTTAAAAGCTCTGGTTGATTTGTGTTGTGAGTGGGTGGGTGTATTTCAATGTATTTTTCATTTATTTATTGATTTAATTTATTTACGGGTTTGTGTTGTGTTGTGGGTGGGTGGGTTGAGGTGTGTGTGTGTGTGCTTATTTTTATTTTATTTATTATTATTATTTAAATTTGTTTTATTTGGCCCCGCCCACATCATGATGTCATGACATTGGCTCCACCCATGATGTGATGTTAGCTCCGCCCACACTGATGATGACGTCACGGTGGGGTAGTAAAATTTTTGACATCCCACCACGGCACTTATCAGTTCCGGAATCATAGCAGAAAGAGCTAAAGGCCCTTTAGCTTCTTATTCATCTCACTCTTCTCCCCCTGGAGGTTTTATGTTGTCACGGCTACTTTGTCTTCAGACAAAGTAACTCTATGGAATGATCCTGTGTTACATCCAAACTAGTCCCTAAGACAAGGATTCTCAACCTGCGCCCAGTGGGCCAGATGTGGTGCCATTTCAAGTGGCACCCCACAGCCTCCACCACACTTGGAAGTACTATGTGGTGGAGAAAGAGCAAAATGGTCATCCGGCCCCTGAAGCTGCCTGAGGGAGCATGGCCTGGCCTCTGGCTTAAAAACGTTGATAACTCCTGCTCTAAGATTTCTCAGTCACGTAGTTTTCCTGTACTTCTCCCATTTATTTTTCTTTGAATGGACTATGCAGTGTTTTCCAATCTTTGGTTTTTGGACTTCAATTCCCAGAAGCCTAAGTCAATTCCCCAAAGCACCAATCAGCCAATGTACTGACTTAGGCTTCTGGGAACTGAAGTCCACCAGTGTTCCTTGGGGGGAAAAATGGGAAATGCTGGAATAGCAATAATCTGTATTTTTTAATTCTCATTTCTCTTAAACTTAGAAATGTAGATTAATGTGTTCGAGATTTTATATTTTACACTGGTGACATCACTGGCTTTGTTTTGAAACACAGGTGGACAGAAATTTATTTAGATCATCTCCCAAATGTCAAGATTTGAGTAAGGCCCAGAACTCACTTTCAGGACTATAAAAGATACTCAGTCCCAAAATATACTTGTTAGAGGCAAAACGCTTAATACCTCGTGAACCATCCAGAGAGTGTTCTACGCACTATGAGGCAAGGTATAAATGTAATTGCTACTGCTAAATGTCAGTACCACAATCATATCACTTAGTTTAAGATGTAATATATAAAGCCATGGACTAAAAATCTGAAAAACACCTACTTTACATGAATAACATAAATATGAATTACACATACAGACACTTAACAGCCATTTTGACTGGTAAGTGCTAAAGCTTTTTCATATGCCAGCTGCTGATTTTCCTCTTCTAAATAATGATTCTATTAGCTCCTGTGGATGGCACACTTGGGTGACATCAGCATTTGAAACATTCCCAGGGGATGATGTAAAATCTCATTAATACCTTGTATTCGTATGTCTACAATTTGTCGCAAAAAATATATATGAGACAGAAGCTTCTAAATTGACCTGCGTAACTGAATCCCCAAATGTATTGAGAAATTTCAAATATGCATGCAGGCACATACCACTGATTTAGTGCTGCTTTTAAAACTTGAATTATAGAGTTATCTGCAAAGCTATAGAGCATAATATGGGGAAATATACAGCCAATTGTCTTTCTACTTCAAAAGAATAACTCTGTACTTACTGTGAAAAACTGGAAAAACATAGCTGGACCAAATAATTCTTGGTTTTGGATTTTCAGTATTGCCCTCAAGTTATGTATCTGAGAAACCTCCTCAAATGGTTTTTGCTGTAGCTCTGCCGTAGAGTCAGAAGAGAACCAGCAAAAGCTCTTGGGTTTAAATTTAGAACCAACAGCTGTGGTTTTGTTTCTTGGGTCATATGTCTACAAGTTGTGTCATCTATACATGCCATATAGTGCTCATTTTCACCTCCAAGAAGCAGAACATTCACAGGGTTGAGGCTGGGAAGAATGGAGACAACAGATAACTCTGAGCTGAAACAATCTTGTCTGAAATAACTGGTTCTCATCAGAAGATTTGACAAAACTTGGCGATGTTGATTTAATAAGGTAAAATGGAAACTACTAGATCTAAGAGAAAAAGAAAAAATGTGAATTGGAAAATAAATCAAGGGAAGTTTTCCAAAAGACTTGGAACCCCCTCACAGAATACAGGTACAAGTAATACCTCATATAACATTAGTATCGAATAACACTAAAATCGCATAACATTAAGGAATCTGGGGGGAAGAATTGCATCAGATAACATTAAGATCCTATGGGATGCTTCAGATAACAACCGCTAAAGCCTGTGTGGTTACAATGTATCTCTATGGATCCCATAGGATTTTAACATGCATCAGATAACACTAAAAATCATATAACACCAAGACTTGTGGAACCAGGTTTTAGTGTTATATGAGGTTTTACTGTATTTGAAAAATATATATGGAGATAATATATTATGATAACCATTGGATGAGAGTTGGTTTAAAAATACTAAAAATTGAAGTTAAATCACAAAATCAAATATTATAGTGTATATAATATATATATACAAAAAAGAAGTTCACAAAAGACAATGATATTCAGGAAAGGTGGAGGAAGTCGGTTTTATCTTAAAATATTTTTACACATTTCTTTCTTTTAAATTGTATTTTCTTGCAGTTAAGTCCAAAGGGGGATGAAGAATGTAATGCAACAAAATATAAAAGATATTATGAAATGACTTTATTATTGGGGGTTGCATATTGCATTGAAATAATTTTGAAAAGGTTTAAGATATGAATCCCCTACTGTAGTCAGCTCTGTTTTACAATTTGTGCTATGTATTACCGGTATATGTTTGTTTATGATGTTTATTTCTAAGAAATACATTTCAATATTATTATTTTAAAAAATAAAGGAAAATAGAGACTGGAAAAATTGGGTTACAGAAATAACCATTTTAAATACTCTTTCTGTATATTGTGCTACTTTTTTTCGATCCACGAACCTGACCCCAGATTCCATAAATTTTATTAAATGTATGGAATCTGGGGTCAGGTTCGTGGATCAGTGGGTCAGTTTGCCAACCTTGGCTCAAATTAGAAAGAATATATAATTTTAGTCTCAAAGGAAAAACAGAAGTTAAAAGGTGTTTTAAAAAAACTTGTTCAGCTCATACAATCTGCTTTATGTAAGGTTAAAATGTTGATAGTGCTTCTGTCTCCACCACCACCCAACATCATTATTGAGTTGACATGCACAGAATTGAATCATGCTTTGTTGGAAAGTGCTCATATTGAGAAAATAAAATCCCCCCAAAATATACATATTAGGGCTAAACATCGTCTGGGTGGTTCACATCGTCTGGGTGGTTCACAACATTATTATGGAAACTACATTTTGCCCCCAACATGCTGGATAATACAACCTTGGAAGAATGTGAGGCTGAGTCAACTTTGGACCCCGTACATCCTAGACCCCAGGTTATAGTTGCAGCTACAAATAGTGTAGTGATATGGATTTGACTTCTCTTCACATCTGATTTCTTCTCACTTAGATGTTCCAGTTTGCATGGCTGGCTGGGCATTCACATGGACAGAAGTACTGGAGATGTGTGTCATGGTCTACAGCAGTGATGGTCACTATTGGCACTCCAGATTTTCTTGGACTTCAATTCCCAGAAGTCCTGATTAGCAGAAGTGCTGACTTGGGCTTCTGGTATTTGAAGTCCAAGAACACCTGGCGTGCCAAAGTTCACCATCAATGGTCTATAGCATATAGGGCAGTGATGATGAACCTTGGCACTCCAGATGTTCTTGGACTTAACTTCCCAGAAGCCTTGATCAGCTAGAGTGCTAAGGTTCACCATCATAGGGTGTTAGGGGGCACAATTTGCTTCAGGCTTTCAGAATTTATAATCTAGTCATGCCTTGTTTCTGAAAAATACCAGGAGTGAAGTAAATAGTCTTTAAACCACAAACCCACATGGCTAACTGTTTCTGGGGGAAACAGACATGAACCCTTAGAAGTAGCGTATCCCCGTCATTCTATGGCCAGAACCCTGAAGTGCCATGCCAATATTCCTCCGTTATCTAGTTGATCAGCCATCAGTTTGTGCACATATAGTTGTTTCTTTTCTCCTAGTAGCTTAGCAAGGAAACAACATTTTGTATGAGGATTGTTGAAGTCATGAGGTTTGTGTCTTTTCATTCCTCAAATAAAAGAGAGAAGGGGGAAAACAAGAGAAAAACCCCATATTGAGCATTTGCCAATAATCAAAATTTGAAAGAAATTGGAAGAATATTCATTTACTAAATCCCGCATTTGCCCCTGTAGATGAGAATAAAATTAAGTTCCATGACTTAGCTTACAAAATAGGAACATGAACATTTGGTTCTCATTTTCCTTGGCAGTCATTAGGGGATTTTCTATTATTTCTTACATAAAGAATGTCAGGTTAGATAATGAGTATGTTTTTTTTCTCTCTCTCTCCTCTGGAGGGGGAAAAAGGGAGACACACAGAGAAAGAGAAGTAGAATGAGTCACGTATTTAATTGACTGAATGTTCAGTAGAAAAGTTGTTTTGTTTTTTAACCACCCTCACATACCTTAACATATTTTGAAATGTATGTTTCACAATGGAAAATGTATAACATCTTGTGGAGACAGAACATTGTGAGGAATAGGAACATCTATCCAGCCATTTAATTTGGGAGATGCTTCATATATTTTCCTCTGAGTGCTTAGAACACTTATAAATTAGGGATGGCATGAAACATTAGCGCCATTTGATTAAGTTCTTAAGTTGGATTTCACCATCTCACCTCTTTCTGACTGAAAAAAAGGGCAAATTTTGTCCACTGGACTAGAATAATGAAGGCAAAAGAGAGCTTCTTTGTTTTGCCTTCAACATGGAAATGCACACAACAGCAGATTAGAATTTCATAAAACGGAAGGAAAGTGTTGCTTGTTTATTATAATTTCATCTTTTTTTTACTTCCAGAAAGACAGTGAAAATAACTTGTGAGTTTTTCTGCCTCATGTGCTACAATAACTGGACATTTTGCACCTTTACTGGAGAGAACAACTTTTGGTGTTCTTCATCGGATAAGTAAATGTCTTCATTTGTCCATTCCGTGGACTTCGGTGTCTGCCACGTGTCCACAGAAACATCTGCAAATGCAGATAGTGTTGGCTCTTTGGCTATAAGCAGAGATGAGCACTGAACCCTAGAGTTGGATACAAATGGCTTTCAAGCAAGGGTGACCTTTACCTTTACTTGTTTGTCCTTGTTCTTCACAATGTTAAAGGTTCCTTGCAAGACATTTTAAGGCAAATGCATGAAATGCATTTAGCGTGAAATTTACTTTAAAATTGGTTTTGTATAGAAAGCTGGGAATGTATTGAAAAATAACCACATGGAGTAATCGATTGATTCTGGGATGCTGCAAATTTAATCCTTCTGAATGATAAAGCAGCAGTTTTATAGTTTGTCAGTATTTAGCTTAGAAATGACAAACGGCTGTCTGAGCAAATTCTGCAGCATTCTATGAAGATTTTTAAAGGTCATGTATTTATGGCGTAGGCAGACTGGCTCTATCAATTGTTGTTGGGTGTTTTTCTTCTTCTCTTTTCTAGCTTTCACTCATGCCACTTCCCACTTCTGTGTTTTTATCCCTGGCTGGGCTGACATGGCAGAATATAATTGCCAGGGCTAATTTTAGACACCTCTGACTGACATTGCAACAGAGTTATATGTGGTAGCAGACTGAATAAAACAAAGGCACCCATTTTAAAAAAATGTACACCAAGAAAGAGAGGATGAGAGAGAAAAGCAATCTAGTTCTCAAGCTGGGTGGCTATGTGATAGTTTTAGGCCTTCTTTATAAGCTCAGAAAGGCATGTTATTCCCATGCAGAGCTCCCCACAGGTTTCATGAGCCCGCAGCAGCTGTGAGGTAAGGGATCCTGCTGTTATCCCTTACAAGGACAAATGTGAGATTCTAATGTGCAATATGGCAGGGCAAGGCAGAAGCTGAAGCAGGGAGCTTTTGGCTTTCTCCATATCCCTATCAACCCTCACCAGCTGCTTGTGCAATGCAAAGATTTTCACCAATGTCCTCTTTAAAACCATGATTTAGGTTCCCTTTCTTCCTTATATTAGATGAGAAAGGAGTCACATTATTCAGTGGTGAACAGGAAAAAAAGAAAGCCATCTTTCACCTTCACCTGGAAACTGGTTTGAGAAGCCAACAGACTGTTGAATAGGCACAATGAGGTCCTTCACTCTCACAAATGTAGCCCTGAGTGTCACCTATTAATTTCAAAATGTTTGAAACTGAATCAATTGAAGGTTTCAGTCCCATTAACTTCTGAAATAAAGGGAAATGTTTCCTTGTGGCTCACACTGTAAGAAGTTTGTTAATCTTTATGATGACATAGGATTCTTTGCTGTTCTTGCTATGCCTTGGGAGGCTGTGTTAGAATTTACTATAAGGCACAAGAGATCTTCCACAAATTAACTGCCAGAATGGTATCTCAAAATCAGAGGGTTGCAATCCTAAGAATTCTGGGGGAACATGTGCCCCCCTCCACACACACATGAGGAACTTACTGAAAATGTCCCCTTGTACCCTCTAGGGGACTGCAGTGGCTCAAGTAGCTGAGCCGCTGAACTCACTGACTGGAAGGTTCGAAGACTGGAGTTCGATTCCCGGGAACTGCATGATGGAGTGGGCTCCTGTCTCTGTCCCAGCTCCTACCAACCTAGCAGTTTGAAAGCAAGAAATTGCAAGCAGATAAATAGGGACCACTTCAGTGGGAAGGTAAACAGTGTTCCGTGCACTCCAGTGTCAAGGCATCCCTTCCACATGTCCATGGGAACATCTGCAGATGTTTGAGTCTGCAGCTGGGCCCCGAGGGGCTTCATGGTGCCCACCTGAGTAAGATACTAATCATCCCTACTATCAAGTAACCCATCTACCTGCTTGGTCTGCCATCCATGTGCTAACTATTGAATGGCAGGTTCTAGGTCTCGCCTATTTCTTCTGATCACTCAAATTCTTTAAACTGGACTTGGGTTCCTAGATAGTCCTTCAAACTGATGATGCCTGTAAAGTAAGACTAAATCTACATAGAATAAACCACTGAAATCAATGGAACTTTTGAGCTAGTTCTGATCAATTGATTTTAATGGAGCTGCTCTAGGTAGATGTAACAGCAGGTTTACCCACAGCTATCCTCTAGCTGTCCTGCATTTCGACCCCTTCCTGTTTTGTTTTTTACTCTGAATTATATTCTGGCCCTCTTTATTTTCTATTAAATATTCAAGTCCTGTATAGCCCACATCCTGGCTTGATAGCTCAGTGGGTTAGAAATCTGACCATGTAACCAGATGCTGGGAAATCAATTCCCCATTGTACATTTCCAAAGAATTAGTCTCTGTGGTATAGGGCAAACTACAGAATCCCAGGAAATCCCCAGAAAGAAAGGGAATAGTAAAACATTCCTGTATTTTCTCTACCTATCAAATCCCAAATTCTGAAAAGGGTTGCCACAAGTCAAAATTGACTTGACAGTACAATATTATTCATATTATATTATCCAGTTACCAGCATGAACAGGTTGGAAAATTCCTTTATGACAAATTCTCAACATCCTCCTTCGAATATAATCAGGATTCATGAAGAGTGGTAGCTTCCATGAGGTAAAAAAGTAACTTTTCTAAAGTCTTCCTGTGTCAGACAATGATTAAGCTTCCCTTTCACTTTCAGGTTAACAAACACAACTTCCTGGATTCTTTTCCTGGCATCAAGATTTCTTGAAACTGCATCAGTTTGTAGACAAAATTAGTTGAGGACATATTTTGTTTTTCAGAACTTTTCTTCTTAGCATGTTATCTCTGTTTACATTTTGCTTCTGAAGAGAAGGTGCTGCTCCACACTACTGAAATATGAGCTGACAATGTTCTATAAAAGCACTAATTATTTTTATCTTGTCAAAGTAAGGCAGCATCTTCCAGCATTTGAAAGTACGGTGGTAGGATGTTCATAAATATTCCCCAAATTAGAGCTGCTGCCACCATCTGAAGATTGTCTTCAGGAAGATTATTTCTCTTTAAAATAGTTATCAGACAAAATAATTGAACACCTATTCTAAACACACAACAGCTCACGGTAATCTTTCAGACAACTTACATTTGAATTAGAAAGAATATATAATTTTAGTCTCGAATGAAAAACCGAAGTTAAAAGGTGTTTTTGAAAAACTGTACAGCCCACACAATTCACGTTATGTAAGGTTCTCTTCAAAGTTAAAAATGCTGATAATGCTTTTGCCTCCACCCTGAGTAGACATGCACGGAATTGAATTATGCTTTGATGGAAAGTGTCCACATTGATAAAAAGATTAGTGTTGTTGTTTTCACTGTTGTTTCCACTTATATACCACCCTGTAGTGCTAAACATCCTCTGTGTGTTTCACAAAGTAATTATGCAAACTACAGTTTGCCCCCAACATGCTGGATACTCATTTTACAACCTTGGAAGGATGGAAAGCTGAGTCAACTTTGAGTCCCCTCAGGACTGAATTCAATCTGTGAGCAGTTTTATCCATTGGGTCACAGAAACCGACTATAATGTATACAACTTAATCCTACAATTATCCCCTGTTAACTTTGCTATAGTCCCATTTACTCTGTCCCTGCCCCTTCCTAGAACACAGCCTCAAAGGGTCTCTTCCAAAATTATTCAGTTCCCAGGTCAGAAAAGATTTAACATCTCCATCCTAAATCATTCACAACTTTCGGTAGTCATTTTTATTGTTTTTCCCATTGCATGTTCTGCACACATAGACCTATCATATGTGCAACCTGTATTTATATTCAATTATATGTATTGTTTTTAAATAAGATGAATCAAATAGTCAAAAATTTGAAAGACTGATAAGCAATTATAGCATAAGAAGATGGGAAAAACTACTTTGCAATTTAAAAAATTGTTTTAAAGGATACATAAACATAAATGAATAGTTTTCTCATTCAAAAGACAGCCATTGATAAAAATATTTTAAACCTACACATTATTCTATACAGTACTGCCTTAAAAGTCCATGTGGTTGAAATCGGAATACAGTATTACTCTTCATTAATACCAAAAGACAAAACTTACTGGAGATGTTGAAGATGGTAGCTGTGTTGGCAATGGTGGAGGTAGTGGCGGCCCTCCAGGTGAAGATGATGGAGAAGGAAGAGGAGGAGGAGGAGGTGGTGGTGGAGGTGCTCCTGCAGAACAAGGTGATGGAAGAGGGGGAGGGGGAGGAGGGGGAGGAACAGTAGACGACGATGACGGGAGAGGTGGTGGTGGCGGAGGCGGCGGAGGCGGAGGCACAGGCATCTGGTAGGCTTTTATTTCAACCTGTCCTGGTCTCAATGTTTATAGACAGAATGAGCTGGAGGGGGAGAAAAAACCACACACATATACACATTAATATACATACTATATGTGTTGAAGCAGCTCCCAGACTGGCAGTTTGTAAGATTGAGGTTGGAAGCAACTTATGAGCTACAAAGCCTGAAGATTTGGACAGGATTCCGAAGGCTGTTGTTTGCCACAACCATCACCACCATCCCATGTCTCATATACACGCCAAAGTATTCCCAGCAACCGTAAGAATTCCTAAGAAAATAGATGCAACTTCAGAGCACCATTGTTAAGTAAAGGTAAAGGTTGCCTTTGCTTGAAAGCCAGACATATACAACTCTAGGGTTCAGTGCTCATCTGTTTATAGCCAAAGAACCAGCATTGTCTGCATCTGCTTCTGTGGACCTGTGGCAGGCATGCCTAGACACTGGAGTGCACAAACACTGTTTATCTTCCTACTGAAGTGGTCCCTATTTATCTGCATGCAATTTCTTGCTTTTGAACTGCTAGGTTGGCAGGAGCTGGGACAGAGACAGGAACTCACTCTGTTGTTCAGTACTTGGGTCTTTCAGTCATCAAGTTCAGCATCTTAACCACTAAGCCACTATAGTCCCTGCAGGATACAAACTGCTTAAATGAAAGTGAAATCATGATGATGTCCATAATACCTTTTCTGCAATGAGATTCCCAAGAGTCAAGTTCTAAGCACAAATTCCTGCCTGTGCAGTCCAGAGTACAGTCTAGAGATCACTTTGAGAAAAAGTAACTGTTATAGCAGTATGACAAGGGAACTAATTACCTGAGGAAGTGATGAGCGCTTTAACGCTGGAGGTATTCAAGAGAAAATTGGACAACCATCTGTCACGTCTGCTTTGATTTGGATTCCTGCATTCAGCAGGATGTTGGATTGAAGGCCTCATAAGCCCCTTCCAGCTCAATTATTCTATGATTCTATGATTCACAGCTTTGACAGTATGACTGTTCCACAAACAGTCCATGCACATGTATCAAACCTTATCATTATTTCTTAAAATAAAATTTGTCCTCAACAGTCAAATGGCAGAACATTATGTCAAAGGCTGTTATGCAATGCTTTGGGAACATCCCCCAGCCCCAGGCTGGATTTTTCTCCACATGAAGGGTGACAAATACAGTCAAACCTCGCATAAAGAGCGCCTCGCTTAAAGAGAAACTAGCTTAAAGAGCAGAATTTTCTCTGAATGTTCGCTTCGCTTAACAAATAAAACCAACCAAAAACTCGCTTAACAAATAAATCGAGGTTCGCAATCCCCCCCACAATTGGTCATTTACAATAGTGTTTCGCTTAAAGAGCAAACTTGCTTAAAGAGCAATCCTGTGGAAAGCATTATGCTCTTTAAGCGAGGTACAACTGTATGTGGTTTTCCAATAAGACAGCTGGCTTTCACATGGCTCAGTGTAAGTTGTGGCTCAGTGGTTAAGAAGCTCGCCTTGTTAACTGGAAGATTGGCAAGTTGGCAGTTCAAGACCTGAATACTGCATGACAGAATGAACACCTGTCTCTGTCCCAGCTCCTGCCCACCTAGAAGTCTGAAAGCAAGAAATTGGAAGTAGATAAACAGGGACCACTTTGATGTGAAAAGATCCCTGGGGACATGAAAGGAACCTCATTTGGGCATCCCCTGAGCAGAGTTCCTTCAGCAAAAATACTTTTAAGCCACAATAATTTCTAACACACAATTATTATTATTCTATACATGACCAAAAGGGAGGCCAAAAAAGAAGACAAAGAAAGATAGAGATCAAAACCAGAATTAGCAATAACAATTACACTCATATACCACCCCATAGCGCTTAGTACTCTCTGGGTGTTTCAAAAGTTAATTAGCATTTTGCCCCCAACATATTGGGTAATTATTTTACTGACCTCAGAAGAATCCCAGTTCAGGATAGAACTCACAATGTTTTGGCTGCAATACAAGAGTTTAACCACTGCACCACCAGGACTCAGAATTGATTTTTATAATACTGTATAAACAGAATTACAATACATTTTACTCATCTGTGGCCCAATGACTTGCGTACCTGATGAGTCTGCTACTCAGTTTTCATGGTGTATAGGAAACTCCCTAATCTTTGCCCTCATCATTCTGATTTAAATATCTGACCATGGAATGGGAGAGTGGGAATTTGATTTTCCACTCTGTCTTCTTGACAGGGGTTTGCCTCAATGATCTATAGCAGGGGTTTTCAACCTATAGCCCGCTGCACCATGCCATCCAGCCTGCACGCTAGGTCCTGACTGCCACCACCTCCCTTTCCCCCTCCTCCTGGCTTGGCGTGTCCCTAACACACTCCATAGCAGGATGAATGTTGCAAGAAGGTGGTGGCAGTGGCGGTGGGAGAATCACAAGTCAGGCCCACTAACAGTCTTGGGGACTGGCCTCTGGCTTAAAAAATTGAGAACTCCTGATCTATAGGGTCACTTCCAGTTCTGCAATTCTACAATGATACTGATGATAATTTACATTTACATGAGTCATGAAACAGTTCCTTCCAAACAGAGGCCTATCCTCATTTAAAGAGAACATACAGACCCCCTACCTTTCAGATGTTGCTAAACTTCAACTCCTAAAATCTTCATAACTGGTTATGTTGGCAAAGGCTGATAGAATTGCAATTCAGTGGCACCTGGACAGCCCCAGATAACCCCATTTATTTCCATCAGCCAGCGTAACAGAGGAGCTGCCATCTCTTGGGACATGGAGCTCCACTAAGTGTTTTTCATATAGCACAGAAAGTAAACTAGTTAGATAGTTCAACGGTTTAAGTATCTGGCTGTGGAGCCAAAGATTGGAAGCTTGATTCCCCACTGTGCCTCCAAGGAAAAGAGCCAGCTAGTGCAGTTATGGACAAGCTGTACAGTGTACAGAATTCACTTCTGTGTATTCTCTACCTAGAAAACTGAGTCAACCATGATCCCTGGTTATGATCGAACTTACAACCTTTTGGTTGCAGTACAGCAGTTTTGAGTCCCCTGGACAGTGAGGAGAACAAATAGGTCAATCTTAGAAGAAATCAACCATAACTGCTCCTTAGAAGGTCAAACAGTAAAGATGAAGCTAAAGTACTTTGGACATCAAATGAGAAGAGAGGATTCACTTGAGAAAGCCTTGATGCTGGGAAAGGTGGAGGGCAAAAGAAGAAGGGGGCGGCCAGATATGAGATGGCTAGATGGTATTGTATATGCAATGGACACAGAGCTGGGTGGGATGAGGAGGATGGTGAAGTACAGGGGTGCCTGGAGGGCAATGGTGCATGCGGTCGCAAAGGGTCAGAATCAACTGTGCGACTGAACAACAACAGCATTTTAAAGCACTGTGCCACCAAGGCTCCTCCTAACTTGACAACACACAATTATTAATTACACTAAATGTGGACACTGGTCAACAGTGAATAAAGATGCTACACTCTATTCATTGTTTGGGCTTCCTCCAGTACTCCCCTATCCTCTTACAGCTGGAGGTCTCAACCTTTTTGAGCCAGGGGCCGGTTCATACACCCTCAGAAAGTTGGGGGCCAAGGGGCCATCTTGCCCTTCCTCCACCACATAGCACTTCCTCGTGTGGTGGAGGCGGTGGGGGCCCACATGAAATGGCAACATGGCCTGCGAACTGCAGGTTGAGAATCCCAGTTTTACAGCATAGATTGCAATTCCTACATTCTATCACTTTGGAACAGAATTGAAATGTGTTTCTTATAACGAAAAACAAAAGCTTCTGTAGAAAAACAGTACCATGGTGATGTGAAAAATCCTCTAAACTAATTCCTCTAAATTCAGTGGCCTAAATCCAACCACAGTAGAGTTCTCGAAAAACCTGCTGAATGGTAAACCAACATTTATGCAAATCCTATTGAATCAGTGGTTTCATTCTAATTCGGATTACCAGTTGGATTTAAACTAAAAGGTTTACTGTATTCTGTTTACGAGTAAGGTTGGATTTAGCCAATTGGAACTGTGCAAGCTGTTACATTAGGACCAAACTAAAGATGACACTAAATGTGCCTGTAAGAATTATGTTGGATATTTAAATAATTGAAAGCTAGGGTAATGAAGTCTACATTTCATTGAGAGTGGAGTGAATTCCTTTCCCCCTGCAGCCCTCCCTCATATCTCCTAATTACTTGGAGAATTGGAGTGGTGATGGTTTGAAGCTTTCCCTCACTATTAAAATTCTGTTGGTACTGCTGCTGTAGAAAATGATTATCATTGATCCCAACAGGACATATACACCACTTGTTTGACTTCTTGGAAATTTCCCTGCTGAACTTGTCAAGAAAATCTAAAATTCCCTGAAGTACAACATGAGAATCATTGCTCAATAATTTTTGAGTTCATCTTGATGGGCTCATGATTGACTCAGCCTTCCATCCTTTTGATGTCATAAAATGAGTTGCACCCCAGCATGTTTGAGGCAAAACTACTAATTACATTGTGAATCACCCAGAGAGTGTTCTATGCACCAGGGGTGGTATCTAACTGTTATTTCTATTGGTATAAAGAAGATAGAATTATCACGGTTCAAAACAAACCTCTGCTCCTTTCTGAAACTTTATCAGAGTACTTATGACAACAATACTGCTGGTTTGTCTTAATTCCCGCTACTCCCTTTTGTACAAAGAAATATCACATTAGCGATTCCACCACAGCTACAGCTTGTAATCCTCCCCCAAGACATATTGAGCACATGTTCACCCTTCATCTTGCTGCCTGAATCACAGGAAAGAGGGCAAGCAGCAGCAGCTGTAGCCTCACTTGATATTTCGTTTTGTACAGTTTGATCCCAGTAAGACCTTACTAAATATGTTTTATATACCTTGGGTGACTCATCAATCCAAACGGAGACTGCAGCCAAGAAATCAGAAGAAGACTGATCCTGAAAGGGCAGCAATTAAAGAATTGGAAAAGATAATCAAGTGTAAGAATGTGTCACTTGTGACCGAGACAAAGATCAGCCATACTCTTGTATTCATGATCAACATGTATGGGTGTGAAAGCTAAACGGTAAAGAAAACTCAGAGGGGAAAAAACTGATCTGCTTGAAATATGACGCTGGGAATAGCTTTCTAGATAACTAGACTGCTAGAAAGATGAACAAGTGGGTCCCAGAGCAAATCAAGATCAAACTATCTCTAAAGGCAATTTATGATTAAGTTGAGTCTGTTGTACTTTTGGTACATCATGAGAAAACAAGATCCTCTGGAAAAGATAATTGTCCTGGGAAAGGTTGAAGGCAGCAGGAAATAAGACTAAATGCAAGATGGATTGATTCCCTAAAGGTCAGTCCTTTAGACTTGCATTTACAAGAGATGAGCAGGCTGTTGAAGAGAGGACATTCTGAAGATTACTCATTCTCAGGGTCACCATAATTTGGAGGTGACCTGGTGGTATGTATCAACAAAATGTTTTTATTTTGTTTTTCTTGTGTCATATTGGCATCATAACAATCCATGTCACTCCATTCTATCCAGAGCTGTATTAAGACATGTAGAAAGCCAAAGCTTTGTGTCACATTTAAATTAATTCTGTACTATCTATCAATTATGACTTATGACCACCTTTTTCGAGATTTTCTAGATACAGTAAAACACTGGATAACGACTGGATTGGATAACGCTAAAATCGCATAACGTTAAGTAATCTGAGGAGGAGAATTGGTTCGAATAACGTTAAGGTCCTATGGGATGGATTGGATAACAACCGCTAAAGCCTGTGCGGTTACAATGTATCTCTGTGGAGCTTTGACATTATCCGATCCATCCCATAGGATTTTAACATGGATCGGATAACACTAAAAATCGGATAATACCAAGACTTGTGGAACTAAGTTTTAGCATTATCTGATGCTTTACTGTAACTTAGAAATGGAATTATTTTGTCAAGAAACGAATGACAAGAATATTACTTAAGAAGATAGATCTCAAAAGCTGAAATACTTAGGGATAGAGACCTTAAGAATACCTGCTATTTTCAAGGACAGGAAATACAGTGCATCAAGTCTTAAGATGTTACAACTCTTCATTATTTCTGATTTAAAAAAAAAATAATTGTGATCTTCTCCCAACTACATATCTCAAGAATGAGAAACTATTGCCAGACCAGAGCTTGAACTTTGATATGGGTCTTTGAGACCATATTCTAGCAGTGACCATGACTAAGGATAGATGACAGTGCAGTGGATGGGAAACTTGATTTACAAAACACATTTACTTGCTACTTCATGAATAACATGTCATCAGGTTAGTCGGGGCAATGAACAGATACAGAAACCCGATGTTGCATTCTGAACTTACAAACCTATTGTTCTTTTAGTAGCTTAAATGGTCATAGAAAAAATTGGTGCTACTTATCATGAATTAACCTCCGCTCAGGAAAAGGTGGTTAGATACTGTCTTATACTCTTCACAGCCACGTTCAACAAAGGGAGGCCATGCCTTTTGGTTATCCAAGTTTGACGAGACCCTCTGTCATGCAATGAAAGGCAGGCCATCCCTATAACACTGGACCTCAGTGGGGGAAACAGAGAGATTCTCTAGATTGTGAGGGTACCCAAGTGTTTCCTTTGCTAAATGTTAACATGCTTCAGGAAAAAAAACACACCAGATTTTTTGTTTACTAACAACAATGTCAATAAAAAACACTGGTCATTTCATTCTCATGCAGCCATTCTCTCCACAGTCGTTGACTGCTCTTCAAATTGGTGACTTGATGGGTCAAATGCACCCTTTTTTGGTCAAGATTTCAAATGTTTCATAATATCCCTTACTTACTTTCTTATCTTTAACCACTCCTGATATGTGCAAGTTGCAAGCTGAAGGAGTGAGCTGAGAGAAGCAAAACTAAGAATATAAGACAAGGTCACCTAGATAGCAACTAGATTTCAAAGCTGTTGCTAGGCTACAAAGTAATTGTGATTAGGATGCTACCTTCCCTATAGTATATAGATTGCTGGCAGATTCAGTAATATTCCAAAGAACCATCAAAAGCAATGGGATTTGAATTTTGCATAGTACTCTGAATCCTACTGGTTCCAATGAGTATATCAAATCTGAAAATAATTATAATTTCCCCCTTTCATTAGCACTTTTTACAATAACATTAACATTGTTCTCAATACCTGTAGTTTTAAATTCACCACCTACCATCTGGTTACTTCCAGTACAGATACAAGAGATTGAAACTGGGAATTCTCCAGTACTGTACATGGTTTATAGTACACCACTGAGCTTAGATCCTCCTCAGTTTTAAAAGCTGGAAAACCAATTGGAATCTTGTTGGCAGTCATCTCACAATATATATACCACAGTCTGCTACAAAGAATTTAACTTCACAGCTAAGTATATCTTTAAGACAGGTGTGCCCAAACTTTTCAGGCCGCAGGCAGTCCTGTGGTTGAGTGTGCCAGTCATGTGGTTCCTCAAACCAGAACCTGAAGAAAAATGTGCATGCAAGTGTGCACATGTGCATAACACTGCCGTAAATAACCTGTAGCTGTTATAAATGCATTTATGACAGCCACATATCATTTACAGAAGCATTATGCACATGTGTGGGTGCATTATGCACACACGCATGTGTGTTTTACTTCCACTTCTGGGAGCGACAAGCAGGGTGTGGGCTGGATGATTTGGCCCCATGGGCCAGATCTGGCCTGTGGACCATAGTTTGGGCTCTCCTGCTTTAAGATAATTAGCTCTAAGACTAGACAGAGAATTTTCAGTACTGTAGTTTCTTTTATCAAACCTCATTTTAGGAAACCTCTTCACAGAGTATTTGATTTTAATATATTTAACCTCATGGCAAAGGTGTTCATGCAACTTGGTAACACACCAGACCAGTGTTTCTCAATCTTTAGTATCCTATTTCCCTTTAGTCATTCTATCAAAGAATCAAAGTCCCATCATGATTGCAACAACGAACTCACTTTTTCTAAACAGGGTACTGTATATATTTACAGTTGTACCTCACTAAAAGAGCATAATGTGATCCACATGATAGCTCTTTAAGCAAGTTTGCTCTTTAAGTGAAACACCATTGTAAGTGACCATTTTTTTTGCTATGCGAGTTTTCCCCATAGAAACGCTCAATATGCGAGTTTTTCCATAGGGAAAAGTCCGACTCGCATAGCGAAAAATTTGTTATGAGAGTCAGACTCGCATAGCGAATTTTTTGCATAGCGAGCAATCTCACAGAATGAATTAAATTCATTATGAGAGGTATGACTGTACAAGAAGATGCCCGTAACTGCTTTAATCAAGATGAAGCATATCAGAGGAATTTATAAGGCAACCCAGAGTTTATTTTAAAAGGCACTATAAAGATTACAATGGAAAACAAAGGTCAAAATCTTCATATAATTGATCTAGTTTCATGTTGCACTCTTTGTGCAAAAATAAACAAGGTTTGTCCCACATTCATTACCTTCATGCCATACATCACTTGCAGGTCTTCATTCTAACACTATATCTCCAAGGAACATAGCATTTAGTGTTGAAACTGCTAATATTAATCATATGGCAAAACCAAAGATATTTTGCTGCATAAAGCAGAAGAGCAAATGGCACCCTTAGTCACCTAAATCAGTTTTTTGCAGATGATGTGGCGGTAGTGGTTGTCGCTAAACATCTGGAGGAAGTTGTCCAAACTGCAAACGAGTGTGTTGCCAAAATCCACCAGTGGCTCTCATTAGCTGGTTTGCATCTAGCAGATCATAAGACTGAGGGAGTTCTCGTGACCAGTAGGAAAGCCAGAGAGACTATCACCCTTACTGTTGGAGGCTGCAGTATTCTCTCGCAACCGTCACTACGATATCTGGGTGTCCAGATAGACGCCAGGCTACGCTTTAATGAACATTTGCAAATTGTGAGTGCAAGGGCTGGAGCAGTATGTAATGCATTAACAAGGATCATGCCAAATATTGGAGGTCCACGGCAGACTCGCCGAAGACTCCTCTCGAGTGTTGTTAGTTCCGTGTTGCTGTATGCAGCCCCGATTTGGTTTGAAGCCACAGCAGAGACATCATACATGCGTCAGATAAATTCAATATACCGTAGGAGTGCCCTGCGGGTGGCTCGGGCATTTCGAACAGTCTCGTACGATGCCGTGTGTGTCATTGTCGATATGATGCCGATCCATCTGATAGCAGAGGAACGGGCAGAGATTTACCGGCAGAGGCAAGAAAACCAGGAGAAGGAACGACGCACAATTGCCATAGAAGCCAGGAAAGAGAGGATAACACAATGGCAGCAGATCTGGGATAAATCAACCAAGGGACGGTGGACTCATCGCCTTATCCCAGACATCAGGGCATGGTCGACAAGACAGCATGGAGAGGTGGACCACTACCTCACACAGCTGTTGACAGGACATGGCTGCTTCAGAGCCTACCAACACCGCTTCAGTCTGGATGATGATGCTTCATGCCCCGCCTGCCATCCCGTGCAGGAAGATGCAGAGCACGTGTTTTTTCATTGTCCACGCTTTGATGCAGAACGGGAAATTCTACAGAGGCATTTTCGACAACAGCTGTCTCCAGAAGATATCATCAGTGAGATGTTGAGTAGGGAGACTACCTGGGTCGCGTTGTCCAATTATGCAGCCGGGGTCATCTTGGAACTTAGACGTGTGGAGAGACTGTGAAGAGGGCAGCCAGAGACATAGAGGAGAAGGAGGGCTAGGAGCCAAATTGGAAGAGGGTTTTTAATAGCCATTTTGCCCCCCATGAAGTAATGCCTGACGGCGGTCCCGTGGGGTGGCAGGGCGTAATGGGAGGTGGTTTTAGTGGGTAAAAATCCCACGTACTGTGAAGCCAGAGCAAGGGCTCACAGTGTCTTTTGAATATTTCCACCTGCCCTTAAAACACACACACACACACACACACACACACACACACACACACACACACACACACACACACACACACACACACACACACACACACACATCAAAACCCTGCCATGTAGTTAGGCAAATGACAGAGCTATGAGTGGTGAATTGATATAAGTTTTAAAAAATCTTCATAGGCACTACCTCTTTCCCACTGAGTCACATGACTCCGTATGCAATAGAAATTAAGTACACAGTGATTTGTGTAACTGTTCAATATGATTTTAGCCAATAGCAGTAGCTTTACTAAATAGTTGCTGTCCTTTCAAAAACCTATTGCCTGAGATGCAGCTTTACCCACCCCTAGTGGCTCAGTTCTGAGGACAGACCACTCTATCACAACTAAGCTGATAGTTACCATCTTTATTTAATGTCAGGCAAATAATGAACAACACTTGTATTTTTAGGACAAGCATTTGCCCCCCTGATGCTTAAGCTCCATAATAAAATGCCCAGTGTAATGAATGCCAGCATGCAAACCTAGCTAAGCCTTGACTAGAGAAGGTTCCCTCCGTCACAAGCTTTCCTTCTGCCATCTTTTTACCAAAGACAGGCAAAACCTTCACCGTTTCCAGGTGCACAGAACTTTGGGGAGTCTGCTCTAGGTTTTACCTGGTTGACTTACACCACAACCAGCCCAGGTAGACTTCTTAGATCATGGATTATCAACCTGCGGTCTGTGGGCCAGATGCGTCCCATGACACCATTTCACATGGCCAACCACCACCTCCACCACACCAGGAAGTGTTGTGTGGTGGAGGAAGGACAAAATGGACATCTGGCCCCTAAAGCTGTCTGAGGGAGCATGACCCAGGCCCCATCTTAAAAAGGTTGACAAATGTCTTAGATTAATACTTCACCTGCAAAAAGTAGCTCTGGCCTCTCTCTGGCAAGATACCTTCTTTCTAAGGCAACAATCATCCTCTTATTCTCAATGATGACTCTTGTTTTTTTTAAAAAAAGTTCATTTATTTGGTTCCAAAAAGTAGAAATTAGAAAAACATACAGAAAATAAAAGGTTCCAATACAGAATAGCAAAAATCATGAAAACAAACTAAACAAAATATAGCTATCCATTTCACTTTCCCCAGGAAAATAATAAAGATCTAAACCAGGGATTCTCAACCTGTGGCCCGTAGGCCAGATGCAGCCCACAGCACCATTTCATGTGGCTCCCACCGCCTCAACCACTCCAGGAAGTGCCATGTGGTGGAGGAAGGGCAAAATGGCCATCCAGCCTCCGAAGCTGTCTGAGGGAACGTGACTCAGCTCCCAGCTTTAAAAGGTTGAAAACTCATGATCTAAATAGTCCTGCTTCTATAAGGCCACTACACACTGATCTGGGATTATCACATCACTACCACCTCCCTCTCCTAGAACAAAATTAACTAGCTATATATCTAACATTCTGACCACATAACCCATCCTGCAGTGACATGTGGCAATCTTCTTCTCCTTTCTCCATTATCCAATGAAAGCTCTGTCCATATCATCAATCATGAAGCAATGTTGTTGACTTTTAGGAGTCTTACATCCAGGACTAGAGTTTTCATCTTCCACTCCCTTCTGCCTTCTGGCCTTGAGATTCTCCACCATCTTATCTTTGCAGCTGGAGAAAAAACTCACAAGCAGACAATCTAACTTTAACCCCTTAATTCTCTATATCGTTATACCCAGCAATCAGGGCTTTGCTACTAAAAGAACTTGATTGTTGCAATGAATATATAAGGCAATAGCACTAAATAGGAAGTCTCCCATTACTACAATTAAAATGTCACCAACTTAATAATTAGAGGGTAGAATACAGATAACATCATCTGAAAATCCTAGAAAGATTGACTAGCTATGTGAAGGCAAGAACAACCAATAACCATAAAGGGCTTCTTTTTTCTTTTAATGAATATATTACACAAAGCTACAATTTTATTTTAATGCATGCTGGATTGCTACAGACATAGACTGTGTTGATTTGGATAGTTATGGATTAGTCAACCACAGAAGTGGCTTCAATCAATCAAGGTTCTCTTGCAGTTTAAACACAGTAAAATAAGTATTGCTTTCAGATTGCCTTAAGACAAAGCTGATAGTTTGGCTACTGAACAGTATCTATTGTAATGTGATCAAATACAGTGGAACCTCACTTAACAAATTGCTCGGTTAACACAAAAATTGCATAACAAAAGGAAATCCATAAAAAGTAGTGGCTCAGTTAACAAAAAATTTTTTGAACAGATTAATTGTTTTTCAATGTATTCCTATGTGAAACTGTGTTTCGGTTAACAAAATTTTGTTTTCAGTGCATTCCTATGGGAAACTGCATTCAATGCATTCCTATGGAAAATTCAGTTAGAGTAATCTTCGCTGTAAGAAATTTCCCAAACACATTAATTACGTTAACTGTATACTAAAAGGCTAAAGAAAGCAAGAGTGACTTCAGTAACAGTTGTAACCTCCCTCTGGTTTTTGTTAGCTACTTGATCTCCTAAGAGAAAAGAAGAGGTAAAATGCCCAGGTATGTACAACAAGTCCTGGAGAATGCATTAAATTTAGGTTCCACTGTAAATCATGGGTATAGCCATGTTGTCTCCCAAGAATCAACCATCTGACAAATAAAGTTATTTCACTCCTTTATTCAGTTCTTTTGTTTGTCATAACCTAGCAAAATGATGTTTTAGTTAACAGGGTTATAGTTGTATGTGTATATGCTAGAATTCATAGCCAAGGCATATCATGGGAACCTTGCCAGAGCTGGATAGTATGTCTACAATTGATCTAAACCAGTACTACAGAACTGCAGGAGCTGTCTAAGATTTCAGTTTTCCCCATCTGTATCTGTAATTGATGGTGACTGAATTTAGGACCTTTTGCAAATGAATCACATGTTCTACCAAAAGCAAATGTTACAGAAATTCAGGGAGTATTTGTGTCAGGACAAATTACATTGTATCTCTAAAATGTTAAACTGAGATCTCTAATATCTCACAAGCTTTCCTTACCATAAACTCTACAGGGAGTATCTTTTCACACCCTGTCAAATAGTAAAGATAAAGGTCACCCTTGCTCAAAAGCCAGTCATATCCAACTCTACGGTTCTGTGCTCCTTCCTGTTTCATAGCCAAAGAGCCAGCACTGTCTGCGTCTGCAGATGTTTCCATGGACACATGGCGGACATGCCTAGACACCGAAGTGCACGGAACACTGCTTACCTTCCCACCGAAGTAGTCTCTATTTATCTACTTGCAATTTCTTGCTTTCGAACTGCTAGGTTAGCATGAGCTGGGACAGAGAGGGGAGCTCATTCTATCGTGCAGTACTTGGGTATTAAACTGCTCACCTGATGCCTTCCATTCAGCATCTTAACCACTTGAACCACTGCAGTGGTTCTGTATCAGTACAGAAATGCAATGAAAAGAATATGCATTGCCTTCTTGTCTCTAAAGAACCAACCATATGTGACAGTTAAAGTTATATCACTTCTTCACTCAGTTTATATACATATATTAATTATAACCTTCCATGACAATATTTGAGTTAACAAAACTATAGTAACATTTGTAAATATTGAAGCCATAACCAGGAGCAGACTTCTGTACTTTTCAGCCAGTGATGTATTATAGGAGTTGCCAGCAAGAATTATGAAAAGTTACTATGTAAGTTATTGCCATATCTCACCCACAAGAAGACGGCATGAAATCATTTAAACTATAAAATGTAATATGTGAAGCTTTGCTGAAATTGCAATACAGTACTGTATTGAGTGAAAAGAATGCTGTCTAACTACAATATATATAGTTAAGGAGAAACTGGAGAGGGAGGGAAGTGGCTTCACTACACTAAAAAAAGCATGCTGCTTAGACAGGTAGGGGCTAAGCAACAAAAAAAAAAAAGAAAAAAGAGATGAATCATGTCATCCTTTCAAGGTATAAACACAACTCCTCTCTTACAGATAACAAGCAGACTGCGAGGCTGTGCTATAATGCTATGAGGTGGAATGTATGATGATGTGTCAATTTTGTGCTGTATTGTTTATTTTCTTTGTGCTCTAAATACAGTAGCTGTAAATATATTTCTCTGAGAGCAGAAACAGCGGAATGAAAATATAACTTTTCTGTAGCTCATGTCTCCATTTTGTACAATATTAAGGTACTTTTTCTGATTAGAATGTTAAAAAAACGTATTATTATTGTGGTCTTTAGGTATAATGAAAGAAACAGAAATGTTTTTCCTGTTCCGTTCAGTGGGTTTCCTCTGAAGCCTTATTATCCCTTTCTTTGACTGTGCAACTAAAAGTGAACCTTCAATACAAGTTAGGTTATATTGATATATTTTTAAATACAATATAAATTTGAACTAATAAATAAATAAATAATATTCTTAAATATGACAAAGCTCACTGCAGATGGTGATTGCAGCCATGAAATAAAAAGGTGACTGATTCTTGGGACACAAGCGATGAGAAACCTGGGGAACATAGTGAAAAGCAGAGACATCAAATTGCAAACAAAATTTCGTATAGTCAAAGCAATGGTATTCCCTGTGACAATGTATGGTTGTGAGAGCTGGACCATTAGGAAAGCTGAGCGCAGAAGAATAGATGCCTTTGAGATGTGGTGTTGGAGGAGAGTTTTGAGAGTCCCCTGGACAGCAAGAAGAACAAATAGGTTGATCTTGGAAGAAATCAACCCTGACTGCTCCTTAGAAGGGCAAATAGTAAAGATGAAGCTAAGGTACTTTGGGCATCAAATGAGAAGAGAAGACTCGCTTGAGAAAGCCTTGATGCTTGGAAGGGTTGAGGGCAGATGAAGAAGGGGACGGCCAAAAATGAGATGGATAGATGCTATTGTGGACACAATGGGCACAGAGCTGAGCGAGTTGAGGGGGATGGTAGAGGACAGGAGTGCCTGGAGGACAGTGGTCCATGGGGTCGCAAAGGCTCAGAATCGACTGTGTGACTGAACAACAACAAAAAAAATGACATGTTCACAATGTTATTTCTATTGTTTCACTCTCTATAAGCCTCACAGGTATATCTAAACATTTTTTCATTTACTGTACAGTACAGTATATGAAACCTTGTGCTTTGTCAGGTAGTCATGACATATACTCATGTAAAATAAATGTTAAAGAGGAATTTCTTTTGAAATGTTCATTGCCTCTTAATGTTGTAAATATGGTGCATATCTATTAATTCTCATCTGCAAAGATATAGGGAATACAAAGCCTCAGAATTTTCCTTCCCCCTCCCAATCAAAACTAGTTGGCAGAGACATTATCAAGTTACTGTTTAAGTTGGTAAATAGTAATACTAAATAAATAAACACTATACATCATTAATAACTTTTAGCGTTTCATTGAGAGCATTACTCAACTCGGAACATTGTTTTTATGCACGGATAACAAGGCTTTTTTCCATTTGCTCTTGAAAATACTGTACCATATTTAACTGACTGGGTCAAACTATGCTGCTATAAAAAGAGGCTATGTCAATTAAAAGGCCATCTGCTCTAGCCACTGAAAATGACAGTGAATTTGAATTTTTAAAAATTCAGTATGGATATATTTCAGCCCCTTTTTTACCGATATAAAATCATGCTCCATGTACGTCTGCTTTAAGCCAACAAAAAGGCCTGTATGCATTTGCCGGGTCACGCTCTCTCAGTTAGCTTCAAGGGCCAAATAATTCTGCCCTACACAATTGGGGTGGTGGTGGCATATTTATTTATTTATTACTCACATTTCTACTGCCACCCCTTGCCAAGGTGAATCCGGGCGGCTTACACATAAAACATATTGTCCCAATAGCTGCAAAGGGGTAGCCATTTTGTTTCTTGAATGCCCTTGGAGGGATGGGGGTACATGAAATGGTGCTGTGGGCCAGATATGGCCCATGGGTGTTAGGTGGGGAACCCCTGCTGTAAACTGATAGCCTGACACTTTTGTCTCATGCAAAATCTGCAAACTCCATCATGCCTGACTAGCTTCAGTATTTATGAACAATGAGTACCACTTATCGCCCAACCCTGAAGGTTACATCCTTTTTGACCTACCCCCCACTTCACCTGATGAGGAGTTCTAGAGAATGTGAAAGCTAATCTTGTTTGTAACTTAAAGACAATGTTCAATGCAAAACTTTATTAACGGATCAATTGGCAACTTTTCCTTTGTATGTGTGATAAATAAAAATTTAGATTATGTGCTTTTCAGTAGATTTCATTTACACATATGTATCTAGTGGTCTAAACAGATATAAGACTATACTTACCTAATAGCAAGGCCCATTGAACTAAGTGGGCACTCTTTGATAGGTATGCACTATTAATTATGAATAACATTTTGTTATATTAGAAAAGCACAAAATAAAACTAACTACATAAAATCATAGAATTAGAGAGTAACTGAGTTGGAAGGGGCCTTTTAGACTATAAAGTCAAATCCCCTGCTCGATGCAGGAATCCAAATCAAAACAGATTTGATAGATGACTGTCCCATTTTCTCCAGTGTTTGAGTGCTCACCACCTCTCCAAACATATCTAATTCAGGAGAGGCAACTTCAGTTACTGTATATATTTTATTGGCTAAAATCTTCTTGTTTAGCATAATCCAAATTGTAACATTTGATCTGTTCCTTTCCAACAAGCAAACTGCCTCAGTCACAATTCTTGGGTGTGCGCACATGCACGCAAAAATTGAATAAGGATGGTTTGTTTATTGAGGCGGAACAGAATAAAAATCCCAATTTGGCTTAAACTATGCAACAAGATTTTGGACACTGAATTTTATGTCTCTCCTTGGATGGAATTGATAATTCTAATATTTAATGTCCGACTAGTATATTGTTGTTACAAGGGCTCTCAGTCTCATCCCAATAAAATGTGCACAAATAAACACATGACCTTATTACATGCAGTGATGGGGTGGTAAATTTTGAATTGCAGTCACTCATTTTCTTAATCTCTATAGCCAGAACCCCAAGGAGAATCCCAAAAATATCAGACAACAGATCAGTTCCAATGATTTTCAATCATACCAGGTAAACCTAATGTCTATTTGAGACCAAGCTGCATGATATATTTTGCAAAATAATATAGATTGGTCATATCAGTATATTATTGCTGGGAAAATTGCCTCCTCCAACGTCAACTGCTGTGAGGACGGCAGCTAAGCTCAGCTAGCAGCTGTCATTGTCCCTGGTAATCATAGTGTCTTGAAAAAAGTCACCAGATCTTTGATTACATATGATTAGCATTGAAATATTTTGTGTATCTTTTTGTGTAAATGGAGAATATATGTCTGAAGATTGGGTAAAAGTGTACAGTGAGACCACCTGTGTGTGTGTGGCGGTGTGTGTGTGTGTGTTTTTTATTCAGTATCAGGAATAATTGTGCTGGATGTATCTCATGCATCTTGTTATGATTACATCACCATCTATTACTTGGAAACAGAAAAAGTGAGAAAAAGAGAACCATCACTTCATTCAAATTCAGTAGCCAAACCATTACAGCTCCTTATTATGTCACGGCACATACAGTACTCAAGTTTTTATAAGCACACATCTCCTTTTTTATGCATTTGGTTTTCCCTACAGAAAACACCAATGTCTCAAAAGAAAGGCAACTGTTTTTTGAAAATGGGGACAACTCTTGCATTTAATCTAAGCGTACTGGCTCAACATTTTGAATGACACCCCCCACCCCACCCCACTATTCAGAAGAATGCAATTGTTCTAACAACAACATTTCATTATTTTGTCCTTTTGCTTCCTGGTAAATCTCACAGCAAAACCAAGTTAGCCACATCCATTAAAAAAAACCACAAAGTGACTGTGGTCTAAATTTTACATCATCCCCATGTGAGATATAACTTCTACTTGTTGGAGTAAAACCAGTGATTTATAGCAGAGCAGGAAACGTAGAACTGCACATACAAATCTATATCTGAGTTAGGGATTCTAACACTGATTATCTAGAACCTACAAACAGTCGGCCAAAGGTAACTGCTACAAAGAGCATACCAACTGCAGTATAAATCATTGATATGCAAGTTTGGCCATAGGAGAATATTTTGTGGCTTTTACATGCTACCCTTGAACTCAGGGGAATCAGAAATCCTGGCTAAACTACAGAGAATTATCCAGATCTACCAAGAGATCCCAACCTGTTTTTATCTGTTCATCAATTCTAAAACCATTATGCCAGTGGTTTCCAGCCCCACATAAGCATCTCTAAAATGCCCCCCTCCGCCTTGTGACATATAATTCTTATTATGCAAAAACTGAATTCCTGTTCACATGGAAGAAGCCTAAAGGACCATTAACTTGGTCTAACTCATTCTCGAATTGTCCCTCCTTAAAAATTAACACCACCACCCTTGTGGGGCATGTGCCCTATGTTGGGGACCATGTCATTAGGCTGTAGTGACAACCCACATGTCCTTACCTGAAACAGGTGTTCTTGCTAATAATAGTGCAGAGGATTTGATTTAAACTACCTGTTCTTTGATTTTGAAAATTATGCATTCCTTTCCATTCATGGCTTTATTATTTAATTCTACCTGTATTAGAAAGCCTCACTCTGAAACATTTTTTCTTGCTTCAAAGCCAGTCATATCCATCTCTAGGGTTCAGTGCTCATCTCCGTTTACAGTCCAGGTCTCAGCACTGTCTGCATCTGCAAATGTTTCTGTGGTCATATGGCAGGCATGCCCAGAGCATGCAGAAGGCTGTTATCTTCCAACCGAAGCTGTACCTATTTATCTACTTGCAATTTCTTGCTTTCAAATTGCTAGGTTGGCAGGAACTGGGACAGTTGTCAAGTTCAGTTGTCAAGTTCAGCATCTTGACCACTAAGCCACCACATTCCCTTTCTCATAAATACATCCAACTAATTCTAGCAGAGTTCAGTTTTAAGTAAGCACAAGAGACAAATGGAAAAACACACAATGTGACTTATTTATAGCAGCTATAAGTAGGTAATAATTAAATGTACTGCCAAACTGCCCAGCAAATATAGATAGATCCACCTCCACAAGAAAGAATATTCCTCAAACCACAAGGAAAATCCTACCGCCTCCCAAGCTACAAGCCATTTCCTCCCCAGCTTCCATTTCTAGCATTTCATAAAACCGAACAAAGGTTTCCTCTCCTGAGGTAGTCTTTCATCAATAATGCCACCCACTGCCCTGTTTCAACCCCTTGAAATGTGCCCGTTCTGATGCCACACCAAGAGTCCACTTTACACTGTGGAGCAAGTGCATTCCTTCCTGGGATGCTAAAAGGAAGTGGGCATTTCCAAAAGGGCATCTGGTTCTTTTGCCTGTTTCCTCCAGGTGCCTATTGGGTTTTCCAAAAGGGGAGAATCAGACACCTGATGTGCTGAAATGTCTCCTTTCATCTAGTCAGCGATGGCCAACCTTGGCACCCCAGATGTTCTTGGACTTCAATTCCCAGAAGCCTTGATCAGCAGAGTGCTGACTTGGGCTTCTGGGAATTGAAGTCCAAGAACAGCTGGAGTGCCAAGGTTGGCCATCACTGCCTGGGTCATTTTATGCGCCCTTTCTGGGAAGCCCCTCTTCGTCTCAGGGGGATTTTTTTTTTGCTCCTGAAGAGTTCGTCCCCTCGACCACCCCACTTTTTAAAAACCGTGTCAGAAGCACACCCAAAGGTGCTTTCTGGGTTGAAAGGCTTTTTTGCTGGAGGAACTTCGCTCCGGGGACGCCCCAATGAGGCTCCAGTCCCCCAAAGATCTCTCCCCCACCGAAGTGGTCCCTTATCTATCAACTTGCCACTCCTTGCTTTCGAACGGCTAGGTTGGCAGGAGCTGGGACAGCGACGGGCGCTCACTCCGTCGTGCACTACCCGGGTCTCGAACTGCCGACTGGCCGACCTTCCAGCTAACGAGGCGAGCTTAACAACGGAACCACCGCGGTCCCACGAAGGAAGACAAAACACGCGTGACGTCCCCCTCCCCTAAACCCAGGGTTGAGGGGAAACGCGGGGCAAATGAGGTTCGCCTCCCACCACATCCCCTCCAAACAACCTCCCCGCCTGACCTGGGACGAGGCGAGAAGCCGCGGCCAACCTTTGCCCGCTGACGGCGTCCGGCCCCGGCACAGCCAGCTGATACAAAGCGCCCGGGGAAGGTTTCCTTGCGGCAGCGTGGGAAGGAGGCGGAGCGGCCGAGGAGAGCCTGGCCCGCCCGCTTGCCTGGCGGCTTCTAGCCCCGACGTGGGCAATGGAAAGGAGCCGGGCTGGAAGGCGCTCGCTGCGGCCAGCCCCGGCTCTTTTGCTGCCCGAGGCCGGACGGCGAGTCCCCGCCCCTCCCTAGTGAGTATGCATGCTATCACCATTTCGTCTCAGGAAGCATTGCATGCGGCCTCATATTCATATAGCCAACCAAAACACATGCTCAGGCGGCACATGGCTGGTGAGGCCGGCCGGAAGGGCAGCGGTGGGTTCACGGCGAGGTCTTCGCGCCGCCTAAGATGGAGGGCGAAAAGTTTCTGCCTTTTCCACTGAACGGGTCTGAAGGGTATCAAAAAAAAAAAAAAAAAGGGGGGGGTATCAGGATCCAAGCCTTTGTCTGCACCAGTTCTCCTGCTCTACAGGATGGCCCATTAAGTTAGTCGCTACCACACAGCTTTCCCTGCTTTTGTTCACAGCTGAGCAAGTTACCTTGGTGTAAGGTTTGGAAAATTCCACAATTTGTTCTCCCAGTTCTGGTGGCACAAATAAAGGTAAAGGTTGCCCTTGCTCTAAAGCCAGTCTGACTCTAGGATTCGGTGCTCATCTCTATTTATAGCCAAAGAGCCAGCACTATCTGCATCTGCAGACATCTCCATGGACATGTGGCAGGTATGACTAGACACCGGAGTGCATGGAATGCTGTTTTATCTTTCCACGCAAGTGGTACCTGTTTATCTACTTGCAATTTCTTGCTTCAAACTGCTAGGTTGGCAGGATTCTAGATGTGGCTGGGGAAATCTGTTTTCAGGATGGACATGTCATGTGTGTGTATGTGTGTGAAAAAGATATAAACAGCCGGGAGTTTGAGGGCGGGCAAACTGCTAACTCAACCTGGTAGCCAGGATGTTAGGGTTTTTTTTTTTGGGGGGGGGGGAATCAGGAGGGGCAAAAAAAAATTCAGGAGGGGCAACAATGTCACACATATTACATTGGCACCACGAGGTGGGGGGCCGGTTAGCTTAGGACGGTCTCCCCCCCCCTCGCCATCCCCTGGCTATAGCCCTTGGTCCCTACCTGTCCATATGTATGATAAATTCCCCCCCCCCGAAAAATTTGGCTGATATAATCCCACTTACACTTGCCAACCTAGCAGTTCCAAAGCAAGAAATTGCAAGCAGATAAATAGGGACTACCTTGATGGGAAGGTAAACAGCGTTCCTTGCGCTACGGTGTCTAGGCATGCCTGCCACATGACCATGGAAATGTCTGCAGAAGCAGACAGCGCTGGCTCTTCGACTATGAAACAGAGATGAGCACTGAACCCTAGAGTCGGATATGACTGGCTTTCGAGCAAGGTACTGCAGTGAGTTCGAGTAGTTAAGCTGCTGCCTGGGAAGCAGGTCAGCAGTTCAAAACCCAAGTACTGCTGCATGATGGAATGAGCATTCGTCTCTGTCCCAGCTCCTGCCAACCTAGCAGTTTGAAAACAAGAAATTGCAACTAGATAAATAGGGACCACTTTGGTGAGAAGGTAAACAGCATTCTATGCACCTTGGTGTCTAGACATGCCTGCCAGATATCCACGGAAACGTCTGCAAATGCAGACAGTGCTGTCTATTTGGCTATGAACAGATGAGCATTGAACCCTAGAGTCGCATACGACTGGCTTTCAAGCAAGGGTGACTTTTACCTTTACACTTGAAGAGTGTATTGTGACAAGTATGTGGGTACATGAGTGCAATAATACTGGTGACACCATGGATACAAAAAGTGGCAAATTTAGAGGAAGATTCAATAGGGACTTAGAGGCCACCCTGTATCTTTTCTAACAACAGGCAGGCAGCCCAAGCCTTAAAATACATCTCCCCCCTCCCTTCCCTTTCTCCCATCCTGCTTGATGAAAACAGAAGTTCACCTTGCCCAGCTGTTTGTGGTTTTGCACACCTCTTTGTGTCTCTGGCTGGCACCTCATAAAGGTGTTGCTTCTTGGAATTTATTTGGTGTCAACACAGCTTTCCCTGCTTTTGTTCACAGCTGAGCAAGTTACCTTGGTGTAAGGTTTGGAAAATTCCACAATTTGTTCTCCCAGTTCTGGTGGCACAAATAAAGGTAAAGGTTGCCCTTGCTCTAAAGCCAGTCTGACTCTAGGATTCGGTGCTCATCTCTATTTATAGCCAAAGAGCCAGCACTATCTGCATCTGCAGACATCTCCATGGACATGTGGCAGGTATGACTAGACACCGGAGTGCATGGAATGCTGCTTTACCTTTCCATGCAAGTGGTACCTGTTTATCTACTTGCAATTTCTTGCTTCAAACTGCTAGGTTGGCAGGAGCTGGGACCGAGACGGGAGCTCACTCTGTCACACAGCACTCAGGTCTTGAATCACTGAGCTGCTGGTTATCAAGTTTAGCATCTTAACCACTAAGCCACTACAGTCCCTAGTGGTACAAATAGTGTACATATGTCTGTGCATGCTTGTGTGCATGCATACATACAGTACATACAATATTGGAGTCTGGCCAAGTTATCCTGCTATTGCAATAAAGTAAACCACACCGTCAGCAACTCGGCATGGATCGTCAGGCAACAGTTGACTAACCTGACAACCCTGAGTACTAACGACCTTCATTGGTGAAGTCCACAGGGAAGAATGATGGTCCCCAAGTGGATTAAATCCCACTTGAATCCATCTTGATGGAGGGCAGCAGCTTCATCAACACTGGCCTGGGACTGAGGAGGACTTTTGTGTGCCAAAAGGGCTCAAGACCAGAAAGTGACTCACAGAACTGGCTCAGTGGTACGGGTGTCATGGAAGGCAAATGGAACACCACTGCATTATATTATTCCCAGGACAATATTCATGGTTCATCGCCATGATGATTGCCAATATTCAGAATCAGATATGACACCTGAAGAAGAAGAAATAGTCTGTGTTTTTTGCACATACAGTATTATGGTGTACAAGAGATTCATTGACGACCTTTTTTTATTTTTGATAAACATTGCATCATACAAGACTTTATAATATGACTCAACAATCAGGATCCTAATTTAAAATTTTCTTCTGACTTGGATCCTAAATCCTTATCATTTTTAGACATCAGTGTTTATATCTCCGATCAAGGAACTTTGTGCATGAAACTGATGATACATACAGTATGTTATTTCTTCACTCCTTCGCATTCTTGCAGTAAAAGTTCTGACTTGGTGGCTTGTCACACACACTGTAAGGTTTTCAAGATATGTAAATTATTTAACGAATAGTTTAATACATGCTATCTCCTAATGGGTTTCTACAGCTAAGCAGGGATTTGAACCCAAGTCTTTGGAGTCTTAGCAGGATACAGTATCTCCTGCACTTCAGTAGCACTTTTCAAATATACTAATAAATTAATGACTCACTATTTGGTAGGATGTTTAAAACAAAAATCTGTAGCCAAATGATGAGGATTGTACATTGAAGGCAGGAGAGGTAGGCAACAGATTTAATAAATAGCAGATGTTCCTGACTTGGAAATATGATAGATTGTGTTTTCATCTAAGTACTATTAGAATCCGGTGTAAACTTCCAAACAAAACAAAAAGAGCATTTAACCATAGCACACCAAAATTGGAATCCATACTGAGCAAGTAAAAGCTAGCAGACGGTTGCTTATAAACATGGGTTTGCTTCTGAACACATACAATGTCAACACATCACATACAGTACTTCACTTTTCTGCAGCCAAACAGAAGGCGTGTCTGGGAATTTTTGAATGTTGATATCTTCTCTCCTGTTTTTTTGTGTGCATGTGTAGCAAAAGCAAGCAAGGAATGTTTCATAATATAGGTAGCCATTTAGCCATCACAAATTTGTTTGTTTGTTTATATTTGTTTATCGCCCTCCTCCCCGAAGGGACCCAGGGCGATTTCCAACAATTTTAAAAACACTTAAAAAATTAAACACTTTAAAAAGCTTAAAAACTTAATTAAAAGCTAGGTATTATAACTTGGACGTACTGGGGGTCAAACCATCCAACTGGCTGGGGAAATTGAACCATCCACTCCCCCGACCAGACCTGCCAGCCAGGTTTTCACTCCTTTCCTAAAGGACAGCAACTCCGTCTGCAGGCATAGCTCTATCAGGAGGAGGTTCCACAGGGCCGGAGCGGATACCGAGAAGGCCCTCCTTCTAGTGCCAGAGAGATGCACCTCTCTGGCTGATTGCACAACCAGAGAGCCTCTGGTCCGTTCTGGTGGGCCGGGTAGATGTCCTTGGGACGATGCGGTCTCTCAAGTAACCTGGACCACTACCATAAAGGGCTTTAAAGAGAATAGAACAATGAGAATGTGTAGGTAAGTTATTCGACTACTTCCCTCCCTGCTGTACATATCTTTATTGTAGCTCCCCCCCCCCCCGGCCAAGAAATAATACAGTTGAATCAAGCAAATTGAAAACATACAAAGAAGACCAGAGCATCCAATATAAGGTTCATTGTACTGTATTAGTAAAAATATATCTCCATAGAATTCAATATAAGTATAATTGTATAAACAAATCTCCAAAAAACTAAAAGCGATACAAAATCCATAGAGCAGCTAGATGCTTCAGAAAAAATCTGCACTGATGTCAAAATCACTTGACTGAAGAATTATTGTTCACTGATGAAATAAGTATAAAGCATCTGAGTTCCTCCAGCAGCTATTGATATTAAAAGCTGGATGGCCCATAAAGGCAAATGGGCACTGATTAAGGCTATCTCCAGCTACTAGCAATAGCAGTTACACTTAGATACTGTCCCATAGCATTTAGTGCGCTCTCTGGGCAGTTCACAAGTTAATTAGCATTTTACTCCCAACATGATGGCTGGGTACTCATTTTACAGACCTCGGAAGGATGGAAGGCTGAGTCAACCGTGATCCCTGTCAGGATCAAACTCACAATGTTTTGGTTGCAGTAAAGCAGTTTAACCACTGCAGCACCAGTGCTCTTTTATAGGTTGCTTTCTACTAGTGCAGGGATCCTCAAGCTATGGCCCGTGGGCCTGTTCCAGACCACAACATCAAATCATCCACCCCGCACACTCGCTCCCTCTGCTTCCTCTTCCACCTCCTCCTCAATCCTTGTCTCCTCTGCTTGGCTTGTCCCTAACGGTGCTCCATAGCAGTGTGGATGCTGTAGGGCTTACAACATCCACCCCGCTATGGACTGCTTTTAGGGACATGCCAAGCCAAATGGAGGAGACAAGGATTGAGGCAGAGGAAGCAGATGCGCTCAGGGTGTGTGTGTTTCTGGCGGCTATGGGCGCATTTCCTTCACCCATGTGATGCAGCTCCTCCAGACCGGAGAGCAGAGTGAGGGGGGCTTTTGGGGGGCATGGTGGACTCGGAGTGATTGACTGCCAATCCGACCCCTCAACAATCTGAGGGAGCATGACCCGGCCCCCAGCTTTAAAAGGTTGAGGACCCATGTTCTAGTGTGATCATCTATATACAGAATCTTGTGACATTTTCCAGATGAACTTAAGCCCATTTCAACAGGTGCATGGAGTGTGAGCCGCATTTGTAGGGTATATACATGTCAACCTACATATGGGCCACTAACTCCCACCAGCCCTAATTAATGGCCAGAGATTATAAGATTTTAGTCCAACAACGTGGTAAATCTAAGTTCCCACCCTGTAGTATGAGGTAGTTCTTTTGTCACTATCGCCCTGCTCCCTTCTTGATGCTTTTGGAACACCTGCATACATTTGTCTTTTGTCAATGAAAGCTCTCAGGAAATTTAGCTGAGATGGTTCTTTGAACCAAATACTTGTTAGCTGCTGAATAACCTGATTTCATCTATGTCAAAGCTAGCGACATAGAATTTTATGGCTGGTTTAGAATGCTCAGATTTGCTTTTCCCAAATCCTTCTCTCTAGCCCTGCATAAATTGTACAGACTCCTATTTCTTATGAAACCAGCTTTCTAAATAGATGCTGTACCTCATTTGTTCTAGTAATCTGTTCTTTTCTTGTTTCCCTAAGAAGCTCAATATGTTCAGTTCTGACTTTTTAAAAAACTTGTTCTGGGAAAAATTATATGTGTGCTTTGTAGTTACCAAAACAGAGCTGTTCTTTAAACCATGTGCCATCAGTTGCCCTGTTGTCCATGCGTACCGAATTTTCCATGGAAACATGATCAGAAAGGTTAGCAGCTCAATCTGTTGAAGTCAACTAGTGGCAAGTAAACAGAGAAGTTTAGTACTGGCACCAAAAATGCAAAATGTACAATCATGAGAGCAGTACACCAAGAGGTGACTGCATTTTTATTTCTATTGATTTTCACCTTTCACGTTAATTTTCACCTTTCACGTAGATTCTCTTTTGTTGAATCTATAATGAACAGTTGGGCCAAATTGAATTAGAGCAATTGATCTAACATGAAATATTTAGGAATTATTTAAGGACAAATACAAGGTGAGTTGGAAATGTACAATTTGAAAATTATCAAATCTATGTTTTCATGGTGTTTTGCTATTCCCATAACATTCCTTTTGTTGCACTATGTATGGAGCTGCCTTACACAGCCAAACACTAGTGCCTCTGTGTCAGTATTATTTCCTCCAACTCACAGTCTCTCTGTCACTCCAAATTTCTTGTCCTCGGCTCCCATTATCCCAGTTTGGTTTGGAGGGCATAAAATTGTGGGAGGCAAGACTAGAGAACATTCTATCTTCAAGATATTGTTAGATTCGAACTCCCCTCAGTATTGACAGAGTAAGCATTAGCTATGGTAATAGGGGATGATGACAGTTCAACATGGTCAATAATTGACTGTCCAAGTGGCACAGTCTACCATAAGTAAAGGTTTGCCTTGCTTGAAAGCCAGTCATGTCTGACTCTACGAAGTGGTGTTCATCTCTGTTTACAGCCAAAGAACCAGCACTGTCTGCTTCTGCAGATGTTTCCCTGGTCGTGTGGCAGGCAAAGTGCACATAACGCTGTTACCTTTCATTATGAAAAAGTACCTATTTATCTACAGTACTGTACAGTACTTGTAATTTCTTGCTTTTGAACTGCTAAATTGGAAGAAATGGGGACAGATGATGGGAGCAGCACTCACATCTCAAATTGTTAATCTGCAGACCTTCCAGCCGTCAAGCTCAGCATCTTAACCGCCAAGTCACTGAAGTCCTAAATCTACCATAGACAAGCTCTGATTGCTACATTATCTCTGTGTATTAGATCATGACCAACATTATAATGAAATGCAAACATCATTCCAATTCACTAGCCCTCTTTTTTTTTATTTACAACCTCATAATTTTTGGTCTTCAGAATATAGGAAAAATATGCACACATCACCTGGCCATCTCTATTTCTCTTCTTGACCAAAATATTGAAGACATTGGCTTTGCAATTAAGACAGGAGTTCATTAAGAGGCAAAAGACATTTGTTTTCCCTCTCAAAAACCTCCTCTTTGTTCCATGTGTTGCAAATTAGCTTGTTCTTCTTTTGTGACTAGTTACCAGAAGGTCATCAGATTCATCACCAGAAGGTTTCATTAGCTAGTTCATTGTGCAGACTCTTGAAGGCATGCATTTCCAAAGGGATAACATTTTGTCACCTTCTAATTGTAAAAGCCAGGGCTTGAATTGTTTGGCCCTCACTTTCATGGATAATAACAGAGCTCAGCTTGATGCTAGTTTGGCAAACTCTTGGAAGGATTTTGTTGCCCTGTTATTGCTTGCCATGTGAACAGAACGGAGGCAGCATTCTATATTTTGAACAGCAGGAAGGTTAAGAGCACAAGTATCTTCTTTATATATTGCTTGCTTTTACTGTAACTCTGTCATTGCCAGTCCCAAGCCTGAATGAGAAAGGAGGAGGGTTGGGTGTCAAGTGATCACCTTGGCCCCATCTTCTTCGTCTGCCATATCCAAATATTGGAAATCCTCATGGCAATCAACTGCGAAGACTGTCCTGAGAATATAATGCAGTGGCCTTTCATCTGCCTTCTACATCACAGCATGACACCCATACCACTGATCCAGTTCTGCGTGCCACTTCCTGGTCCTGAGCCCTTTTGGCACACAAAGTCCTCCTCAGCCCCAGGCCAGTATTGATGAAGCTGCTGCCCTCGATCCAGATGGATTCAAGTGGGAATTAATCCACTTGGGGACCATCACCCTTCCCTGTGGACTTCGGCACCCAAGGCCATTAGTCCTCAGGGTGATCAGGTTAGTTAACCTTTTCCTGACACTTGGCACTGAGTCGCTGACAGTATGATCTACTCTATTACCATAGTAGGATAACTGGGCCAGACAGGAGAACTACTACTTGCTTTTACTGTGTCATGAATGAAGGAGAGGGAGTGATGTTGCAGAACATTTTTAATGCAACGCCAATACAGTACATACATGTGCTCTCTCACACATAGTCATTATCTATCCAGAAATTTCTTGCAAAAGTATTAGATAAAGTTCTCTCTTGCTCAAAAGCCAGTTGCATCCAACTCTAGGCAGTGGTGCTCATTTCTGTTTATAGCCAAAGAGCCAGCACTGTCTGTGTTCACAGACATTTCCATGGTCATATAGCAGGCGTGACTAGATGCTGGATCATGCAGAACACTATTATCTTTCCCACCGAAGTGGTGCCTATTTATCTACTTACAATTTTTAGCTTTCAAACTGCTAGATTGGCAGGAGCTGGGATAGAGATGGGAATTCATTCCTTTGCACAGCATTCATGTCTTGAAATGCTGACCTGTCAACCTTCCAGTTGTCAAGCTCAGGGCCTTAACCCCTAAACCACCATAGCCCTTCTAAAATCTACGTGGAAGCAATACTGTTTTATTACCTACTAAAATCTGCAGTACTTAGCCTGCTTCTGGCTATGCTTGAACCTTTATCACCTTTAAAGAAAAGTCACAGTCGCTTTTTGAAAATGCTTGGCACAAGGCTGTCGGGGGAGGGGGATTTCTTTCTCTCCCCCTCATTCCCTTTCATAAGGTGGCAATTATTCAGCAAAGTAGTTATAATTATAACTACTCTGCCACTATTCACAGTAAGGAAACATCGTGTACTCAAACCATATTATTATTTAGCAGTAGGATAACTACTATCTTCAACAGCTAATTGTGTGTCTCCTTAACAGGATGTCAGTGTATATTTACACAAGTAATTTTTATTGCAGCCTTCTTGTTGTTCACAAATATTCTTTGGACATAAGGAATGCAGTGATAAGCAGTTACACTATTAAATCAACTGCATTTTTAATTCTCTTTGACAGTTTACAATCCTCCCTTCTAGGCTTCCTTATAAGTGGTGGGGTTTGCTTCCAAGTAAATTTGCATGGGTAATTGCTCAAATGCATTTGATACTGAAAGCAATGGAGGAAGAATTGAGGTAAATACTGCTTACACGGAACTATATATAACTCAAAGTGGAATAATAGGTATAGACATAATAACTTTACATAGTGCTTTGGAAGTAACACTTTCTCCTAATGCTTCTCACCTTCAACTCTCCTTCATATCTTTGGGAATTGTTGGAGAGTCAATTATGTTCAAGCCTAATGCCTGCAACACATTTGGAAAATTATTGAGAGAATGAGACAAGTATCAGAAAAGTTGTCACTGAATCAGGGGTGGGGGTTGAAGACTTTCCCCCCCTGATGAGTGCAGCCCATGTTGGAAAGAGGAGAAGCCCAGAAAGAATGTCTAAGCTGCTTGTGGATGCCATGTCTGAGCTCACACTGGGTATCAGCAAGTCCTTTCCATACAATAATTTCTACCATCTCTCAGTGCAGTGAATCTCTTTCTACCACCACCCCTTCTGACCTTGGAAGATTCATCCCACTATCTATGGGAGTGATGGTGAACCTTTTAAGACTGAGTGCCCAAGCAGAAGGACAGAGAGAACTCTGTGCTGGGGTGAGGGAGGAAGCGCTCCCATTGGGCTCCTGAGCAGAGGGGTGGGGTGAACTCTGTGTTGGGGCGATGGCACATGTCCCCACAGAGAGGGCTCTGAGTGTTCCCCTGGCATGCGTGCCATAGGTTAGCTACCACTGATCTATGGAAATGGATGGCATTATTTAAGAATAGGGATATTTGTAGAAATAATTTGTTGTTGTTGTTGTTGTTGTTGTTGTTCAGTCGCACAGTCGATTCCGACCCTTTTTGGACCCCATGGACCACTGTCCGCCAGGCACTTCTGTTCTCCACCATCCTCCTTAACTCGCTCAGCTTTGTGCCCATTGTGTCTACAATACCATCTAGCCATCTCATTTTTGGCCGCCCCCTTCTTCTTTTGCCCTCCACCCTTCCCAGCATCAAGGCTTTCTCAAGCAAATCCTCTCTTCTCATTTGATGTCCAAAGTACTTTAGCTTCATCTTTATTATTTGACCTTCAAGAGAGCAGTCAGGGTTAATTTCTTCTAAGATTGACCTATTTGTTCTCCTCGCTGTCTAGGGGACTCACAAAACTCTCCTCCAACACCACATCTCAAAGGCATATATTCTTCTGCGCTCAGCTTTCCTAATGGTCCAGCTCTCACAACCATACATTGCCACCAGGAATACCATTGCTTTCACTATACGAATTTTTGTTTGCAATGTGATGTCTCTACTTTTCACTATGTTCCCCAGGTTTCTCATCACTTGCCTCCCAAGAATCAGTCTGAAATAACTACAGTATGGTAAATATTGTATTCATATATGGATAATTAAAAGGGGTGAGATGCCCCCTCACTTTTACAATTGCATTCTTATAGACCAGGGTGAACCTATGGCCTGTGGGCCAGATCCGGCCCCTGGCATCAAATAATCCAACCCCCACTCTTGCTCCAGCTGCCACCAGAATCAGATGCAGACTCATTTACAGCCATCGTAAATGATTACAACAGCTGTAAATTAGTCCACAGCTGTCCTAAATGCATTTACAACAGCCATAAATGGCAGGAGGACAACCAGTCCAGCCCCCTCAACTGTTTGAGGTGGTGTGAATCAGCACCTGACTTGAAAAGGTTGAGATGAGAACCCCTGTTGTGGACTGTTTGAGAACAAGCATGTAGCAGTGCAGGAGCAACATTAACTTGTAGATTCAGCCTTTTGAAACTCAAAATGATTATCTGACACACTTCTTTCCTTTGTAAAGTTGTCAGATCCACACAAGAAATATTACAGAAATGGAAGCGCTCCCATTGGGCTCCTGAGCAGAGGGGTGGGGGTGAACTCTGTGTTGGGGGAAGGGAGGAAGCGCTCCCATTGGGCTCCTGAGCAGAGGGGCGGGGTGAACTCTGTGCTGGGGGGAGGGAGGAAGCACTCCCATTTGGCTGCTGGGCAGAGGGGTGGGGTGAACTCTGTGTTGGGCCGATGGCACGTGTGCCCACAGAGAGGGCCGCCGCCGCCGCGCCCTCCCGGCCCCCGATACCGGCCGGGAGGATAAAAGGAACCTCCCGTGGCCGAGGGAGGCTCGAAGCAGACGCCACCGCCGCCGCGCCCTTTGTTGGACTCTTCCCTCGGCCAGTTGGCCTCGAAGGGAGAAAACCGTGGGTCCCGGGCGGCGATAGAGGACTTTGTCTTGCTGGAGTTTGTTTCGATGTTTTGTAATCTGTGATATTGTTTCTTTATACTGTGTAAGCCTCCTAGAGCCAGGTTCGCCTGAGCAAGGCGGGGTATAAATTTGAATAAATAAATAAATAAACCCGTAATAGGAAAAATGATGGAAATTCTAGTTCTAGCTAAGTAGGTTGGGCAGAAACTAACATGCTGGATAGGAACATAATAGTAGAGTATTAGAACTGTAGATTGAAAAGTTGCTTTTGGAACTAAAGTGCCTAAAAGTCATTTTTCATTTCTTTAAATGCCAGATCTTCTTGCAACAGACAGATCAATGTAACTGCTGTTGTGGACATTTTTTTGAATCGTGTCAGAGGCACACAAAGATCCTCTCTGGTTTGAAAGGATTTTTGCTGGTGGAACTTCACTCAGGGGACGCCCGAATGATTCTCCTTTCATGTCCCCAAGATCTTTTCCCACCTAAGTGGTCCCTATTTGTATACAGTACTTTACTGTACTTGCAATTTCTTGCTTTCGAACTATTAGATCATTTATTTCCACTAGAGGGAGTGTTAGTAGAAAAAGTCCATATACTGTACAGTAGTTCCTAGATCCAAGGTAGCACCATTTCTTATCTGGTTAATAAAGATAAAATCATTCTGGGGTTAATTTTCACAAAAAAAATAGCCTATGAAACTGCACTGGTGTTAAAATAGGCATCACTTCAGAGCTGATGGGGAGACGAGTGGTCTTTCATTAGGAATTTAACAAATATGCTCTTCTTCTTCTTCTTCTTCTTCTTCTTTTTCTGGTAAATAAATAAATTTTGTGTCAGAAATTACTCTGGGTTGAAACGATTTTTGCTGGAAAAACTCCACTCAGGGGATGCCCGAATGCGGCTCCTTCCATGTCCCCAACATCCATAATGCAGTACTCAGGTATCGAACCTTGACCTTCCAATTTCCAAGCTCAGTGTGTTAACCACTAAGCCACCGCAGTGCTGCTATTTCTTTGGATGAAACATTTCCACAAACTCCCATCAGAATCCTTACTGCCAGGTAAAACCCAGTCAAAAAGAGCTACTTTCCTGCTCAATGTCTGTAAACTACAAGGGTTTGACACAAGACTAAAATATTTCCACTTTGAGAAGATAAATCACATCCATATATTAAGCACAAAAAGATTCAGTGATGATTAAAAGAGAAACAACTCCTCTGAGACTTCTAACCCTTAAAAGCCCATGCAGCAAAGATGCTGACATCCAGATGTTGCTGAACTCCCATATAATAATATTTGAGGAACCATAGGTAGCTAGATAGCTCATTTCTACTGAAATGAATTTTAATGCTGTTTTCCTCCCAGATTAATTCAGAAATAGAAGAGAATAAATTTATGAATGAACATGTGCAAAACTGGCTGGGACAGAAACAGATTATCTATTGAGCATGTGCAGACTGCCTCTTGTGGAGGTGGTCTGAGATTGCTGATTTTCAGGTGGGGGAAGAGTTAAATCAGAAAAGTGCCATGTAGTGAAAGAGTTAAATCAGGATACAAGCTTTAAGACCTTCAGCATACTGGATGTTGATACCAGAAGCAACCTTTGATACAGTGGTGAGCTCCAAAAAAATTTACTACCACACTGTGGGTGTGGTATGGTGTGCGTGGCCAGGGGAAAAGCCCTGCATTGCACCCGAATTAGGACTACTTTATTTCAAAACTTTGGATGGGTGGGGGCAGCCAGAATTTCTGCTACCGGTTCTGGTGAACTGGTGTGAACCTGCTGATGCCCACCACTGCTTTGATAGCTTTGGGGCTTCCATATATGCTACTTCCAGGGTCCAAAGAGAGCACATTGCTGTGACTTGAGAAGCTGTGTAGAAGAAAATGTTTCAGCAGACGCAGCCTTTCTGTTCCACTATGTGTCCTGCCATCTCAGGGCCGTAGCCAGGATTCTAGATTTGAGGGGCAGAATTTTTTTCAGGAGGGACAAAAAATTTCAGGAGGGGCGACAATGTCACACTCACATATATAACATTGACATCACAGGGGGTGTTTTGGGGGGGGGCTGTTAGCTCAGGAGGGTTTTGGGGCCCCCTGGCCCCCCTCTGGCTACAGCCCTGCACCATCTTCTTAGGCATGTCTGGTGAAGACAAAAGACAGGGCCTTCTTGGTGGTTGCTTCTAAACTATGGAACTGCATTCTAAGGAATGTAAAGCTGGCTTTATTTTCACTTTCCTCTCTCCATCCAGCAAGAAAATATATTCCTATGGAGCTTAGTCTTTGTCTATTTACTAACTGCTGCTGAAGTCATCGAATGTAACTTGTTTCCAAGAACGCAATTTTTCCTGAATCAAGAAAAATGTGAATTTATTTAAGGTTGATCCCAGCTTACCATGAAGTGACCCACACACTATGATCACGGAGCGATTTCATGCGGCACACATGAAATGAGACATGCAGGATTTTTTAAAAAAAATGTTTTTTAAAAATTAATTTTAAGAAGGAAAAAAATACAATTAACAAAACAATGACGAGACAGTCAAAAAGAAGAAAAAGAATACATAACCAGACAAGCTGCTGAAGTAACCATAAGTGAATGCTGTACACCCTGATGTTATTCATCTAACACGATTTCTAACAGCAGTAAACGTACAACTGCACAGCTGCTGTTAACAAGAATTTAAACCTGTGCTCACTGAGAGGATGCTTATCCATCTTCCAGAAACTCAGGATTTCATCTGCTTTTTCACGTATAGGAAGGAAGCAGGCACTAATCCCTGAAATCCAATAGTTCGTGAATGCCCTTTTAAAGGCATCCGAGGGAGAGAAGCAAAAATTGAGCGTAAGTGAGCTTGTTCTTCATTTATTACAGGAAAAAGAAACCACAGATCACCATGACCTTTGATGCCATAGAGGTCTATAGATGAATGAGAAGTCTTTGTTATTTCATACAGCTCTTTAAGAACACTGCCTGTCTTCCTCAATGAATTTGAAGGGTAGAACTCAAAGCACAACATGCAATTTGTAATTCTCTCTCTCTGTGTGCGTGTCTTAGTCTATATAATATTTTAAATTAGTTGCAGAAATCAATTGCAAGTAGATACCCTCATCAAAGTCAAAAAGTGATGTGGACTTTTTACGGGAATGTGTGCCAGGCACCACTGAAGATATTAAAAAGAAGAAGAAGCTCTCTTTGTTTAAGTGGCTTGGTAAGGAGCCTCAGTGCTGGTTCACAGCCGGTTGAGTTTCTGGGCTTGCTTTTATGGTGTAATCAATGTGAAATTTGAGTTTGACATTTGTACTGGAAAGGCAGGAAGAAGACAGGAGTGGCCACGCAGGGAAACTATATGGTGAGCTTTGAAAATCTTTCTGTGTTTTAGGTGAATAAAGGTAAAGTCCTACAAAGCATAGGTACTTTTTAAAAAAAAGGTCTACTTACTGCTTTGAATTTAAAAGTGAGTGCTAGTTTTTGGGGGGTGGGGAGAGAGAACATAATGATGTAGTCTCATACACAGTTGCAATATTTTTTGCCCTGCACAGGACAAATAGAAAGTACAGTACCTTCTTGAAGAAGCACATGGAGAGGAGTACACAGAAAGCACCTCCTCAAAGGTTGTGGTATTTTTTGAACCACAATCAGGTGTACCCGGGGCTATGCCCACCTTTTGCCAACTCATCTTTCTCACTCTAGGTCAGGTGAAAGAAACTACGGAATGAACTCACCAAGTGATGTAGTGAACTCCTACCATCTGTCCCAGCTCCTGTCAACCTAGCAGTTTGAAAGCAACAAAATTGCAAGTAGATTAATAAGTACCACTTCGGCGGGAAAGGTAACAGCATTCTGTGCACCCTAAGTATCTCTAGTCATTCCCTGAGTGTCTCTGCAGCAGAGTATGCTGCTCCAGTATAGAATGCATCCACACATGCAAAACAAGTTGGCATTGGTGTTAATGAAGCAATGTGTATAGTGACAGGATGCCTTAAACCTACACCTGTTGAGAAAATTTACCCTCTTGTTAGTATCGCTCCACCTAGGATCAGGAGAGAAGTAGCAATGGACATTGAGAGAACTAAGCAAGAGAATGACCCTTGACCCAACGAATGGATATGAGCCTCAAGTTATCCGGCTCAGATCCAGGAAGAGCTTTATGGCAAGAACAAACATTCTTGATGGTACGCAAGAGCAAAACCAAATTAGGAAATGGAGGAAGGAGCTTACTGGACAAGGAACAACATTAAAGGATGATATATAGCTGATGATTCCAACCTCTCCTATGTTACTTGGAGGATCTTGAATAGGCTGAAGGTGGGAGTCCCTAAATGCAAGACCAATATGCTCAAGTGGGGGCTGCTGGTGGACAACAACACACAGTGTGAATGTCGAGAGATGCAGAATCCAGCTCATTTGCTGGTCTGCCAATTGTTGCCAGAGACACGCACCAATGAGGACTTGGGTTTGGGCAACGACAAAGCGAACAAAGTGGCTTAATTTTGACAGTCCAGGATTTGATCAGGACATGAAAGAAAGAAAATTTCACCAAAAGGTGGCTTCATGTTGGTAGTTTCATGTCTGTCCTAGACACAGAAGAAGCAGCACATGGAGAAGGAAAATGTGTGGGCATAGCGGTCTATATATGAATGAGAAGCCCTGGGCACAAATGCAGCCCCTATTAACCTGGATCATAGACCCCATTATCTCAATTCAAAATAAAATATTGGTTTCACTGAAAAAGTTATCTTGGGATTTGGGAGGGAATTTTGTTTTGTCAGCCTCATAACATCTCTATATCCCGTTATATGTTTCTTTAATTTGGTCACTAAAGGGCACAGGATACACAGAAAGAGCCTCCTTGAATATGATGGTATTTTTGAACCACAATTGTGTATACCATGGTAATGGCCACCTTGTGTTGTCAGCTAATCTTTCTCACACTAGGTCAGGCGAAAGGAACTGCAGAATGAACTCTCCCAAAGGTGGCTTCATTTTGGCATTTTCATGTCTGTCCTGGACACAGAAGAGGAAGAAGATCCAAAGAGCACCAGGAGCTTTTTCAGTTAAAAAAAATACTTTTTAAACGAAAAAATATGTGGGAGATGGTCTTGAGAAAGAACGTAATGCGAATGTGAATGTGCTGTAGGGTGAAAAGGAGTAGCAAGGATAATGGCTGGGATGGGAAGAACTGTCAGCAAACTATATATTAGGTAAAGGTAGTGCTTGCTTGAAAGCCAGTCATGTCTGACTGTAGGGGATGGTCCTCATCTCCATTTACAGACAAAGAGCCAGTGTTGTCTTCATCTGCAGATGTTTCTGTGATCATGTGGCAGGCATGCCTCAACATCTGAGTGCATGGAATACTGTTTACCTTCCCACCAAAGGGGTACTTATTTCTCTACTCGCAATTTCTTGTTTTCAAACTGCTGGGACAGAGATAGGCACTCACTCCATCATGCAGTACTCAGGTCTCTAACTACTGACCTGCACACTTTCCAGTCATCACGTTGAGCATCTAAGCCACCGCAGTCCTAGGCCCATTAAAGCTACAGCTACTTAATTTTTCTTCTCCTTCTCCATCTCCTAGCAGTTTGGGCTCCTGGTTATTTTTTTTATTTTTTTTGTGGCCCAATGAAAATATGACCCATCTTTGCCTTTTCATTTTGCGGAAGGACAACATACTCTTTGTTTTGTTTTTACTTTTTCACCAGAATCTTTGTGACAAAAAACCCCCTTTGGCCTCTAGATGGTGCTCTTGCTTAAAGCAATTTATGTCTTTGGCATGTACAGAATAAAGGAGCAACATAATTTGATTCTATTCCAGAGCAAACCCATAAATTGCCAATGTGCCCTCCATGACTCTGGCTTTGAATAAGCATAACATGAAAACCCCTTTGCTTGGCTTCTGAAGCAGTCATCAAGCTGCATCTTAACAAGACACACACTCTTTTAATGTTAAATCAATTAATTGTTTGATTTATGCCTATTAAATATAATCGTTTGTTATTATTATGTGCCGGCATGTCACCTCCTACTTATGGCGACCCTATGAATGAGAGATCTCCAAAATATCTTCAACAAATCCTGCTCAGCTCTTTTAAACTCAGACCTTTGTTTCTTTTAGGGAGCCAATCCATCTTGTATTTGGTATTCCTCTCTCTCTCTCTTTTTGCTGCCTTCACTCTTTCCCAGCATTATTCTCTTTCCCAGAGAATCTTGTCTTCTCATGATGTAGTCTGGCCAAGTTATCCTGCTATGGTAATAGAGCAGACCATACTGCCAGTGACTCAACGCTGAGTGCCAGACAGTGGTTAACTAACCTGACCACCCTGAGGGCACAAAAGAAAAAGAATCCTGGTGGTACTTCTAAATAAACACACATATTTTGAATAAAACCAACCAGCAGCAACAGACCTCCCAAATGAAAATGAACAAAGAAATGCCATCTGCATGTTTTCTTCATGAAAATAATTAACATTTTCTTTTAAAAAAATTGGTGCCTGGTTAACTCAAATTGTCCTTTTCTGTTCATCAGAAGAGTTTGAATAAATTTATTTTAACCAATTAAGTGACTTCTTTCATCAAACCCTGGACTGCCAAAAATGAAGCCACTTTCTTTCCTTTGTTGTTGCCCAAACCCAAATCCTCATCAGGGCATTTCTCTGGCAGCAATTGGCACACCAGTAAATGAACTGGATTCTGTGTCTTTCCATAATCCACACTATGCATTGTTGTCCACCAGCAGCCCCCCCCCCCCCAGCATGTTGGTCTTGTATTTAGGGACTCCAACCCTCAGCCTATTCAGGGTCCTCCAAGGGAGGTTGAAATATTCAGCTATATCCTCCTTTACTCTTGTTCCTTGTTCAGTAAGCTCCTTCCTCCATCTTTTAATTTGGTTTTGTTCTTGTGTGCCCTCAAGTATGTTTGTTCTTGCCATAAAGCTCTTCCTGGATCTGAGCCAGTGGACTTGAGTCTCATATCTGTTCAGAGGGTGTTGAGGGTCATTCTCTTGCTTAGTTCTCTCCATGTCTGCTGCTCCTTCTCTCCTGATTAAGTGACTAATAGGGCAGCACAGTTAGATGTCTTCTCAGAAGTAGGGCTACCAGGCCAATAGTGTCTGATTCCCTAAGATTTTAGAGCCAAAGCTGAAAAATGAGACCAGACCCTTAAGATATCACAAAAGAGAAGATCTTTGTGATATCCCAAGAACGGTGCCTTCAGCATCTATTGCAAAATGGTGCATCTAACAATGTCAACACTCTAAGACAAGTTCAAAGGCTAAGCTGCAACTAGAAGGATGCTTCTGAGCATGTTCTGAATCATGAAACTTATCAGGGATTCCCCTAGCGATATGTGTGGCTGGATAGCAGAGTAGCACTTTTAAGCTCTTACGCAGCGAAAGCCTTAGTGCAATAACACACACACATATGCCTTCAGTGGAAAGGTGCGCTTTACTTACAGTGAGGGGAAGACAGACATACACAGGACTATGTACAACAGTCTCTCTCACTCCAAGCCCCACAGTAGGTAGACAGCTTGGAGTCCTCTGTTGGCTCCAACTCCAGGAGCACTCAAAAGAGTCCTGGTGATCCTTTAGCAGTTCTTTCTTCTCAGGTGAAGAAAAGCTCTCAACAGCATCACCTCCTTCAGTGTCTCAGTCCTTCTAAGTATATAGACTCCTTCAGAATAGCAACCTCTTCACAGATAATCTCCTCCAGAATAATAGCCTCCTCCCAGTGATAGCCTGCTCCGAATGACAACCTCCTCAATAGACCCTTCCCAGAGGGCCACAGTTATAACCTAGTGTTGCTGGGCAGATTCTCTAATCAGCCACAGCTGGGCTATTACAGGAGCACATGGACCAAGCATGCACAGCCTGGCCATCAGTTTGAGGCTCTATTATGAACACCTGTGTTCAGAACACATGGAGGGCCTTAAAGTTATACTATTCCACTGGGCAGCAATCTTTGTACAATACCCCCAAATAAAAAATGTCCTAACAAAACTAAACATAAATTCTGGGTCGCCACACTGACAGCATCTTCAGGTCCAAAGCCTAAGACATATGGAGAATGATTAGACCTGGCAACCCTGTTCAGAAGTACTGTCTTATCAGTTTAAATCAAGAATTAGGCCTGTAGCTTGGTAAGTTATGATTTCCTGTTTCCTCCCCAAGCAGTCTCCACAGTTCCTCACTACACTATTGGATGGTGGCCCTTAAGCAGGACAAGTTTATAGCAGGGATCCCCAACTACCAGGCCATGGGCCAGGGCACAGGTGGAGGGTAGCAGTGGCAGCCCCTTGACATGCTCCACTGGGTCTGCCCAAAGGACAGGGTGTGGGCGTGGGCTTCAGACAGTGGCATAGTGTGGGTTTTGGCCGCCCGGGGCATCGGCCAAATTTGCCGCCCCCCTGGGTGGGGCCCAGGATACTGGCAGTAGTGGAGTGTCCCGGTCTCCATCCTTGCAGCGGCCTCTTCACCTCAGCTGCTAGGAAGTCCAGAGGAGGCAGCGAAGTCCTATTTATTATGAAATTTTGCTGCCCCCCAATATTGCCATCCGAGGCGGGCAGCCCCCCACTCCCCCCCACTACGCCACTTGCTTCAAACACAGCAGATGGCTGGGCAGCTGAACCCCTCCTCCAAGCTGCTTAACTGTGGAGAGGCTCCACCACCCACCTATGTGCAGTGTGATGCCTGGCTCCTCCTTGTTTTTGGGCTGCAGTCAGGCTCCTCCCCCTGCCTGTGCAGAGTGTGCATGTTGTCATATTTTGTTGTGCGCTTGCACTGTCTGGTCCTGCTGCTCCCACTTGCCAGTCCATGGGAATCTTCTTTGGCGTGAAGCTGGTCCATGGAGTGAGAAAGGTTGGGGACCCTTGGCTTATAGTGTGCCATGGCTCAGGAGAAAGGGGGATGCCCTCAAATTAAAAACAGACCCTGTATTTGTCCTCTCTGATCTAGTGTTGTATTTGCAGCTAACTTTGTGATGCCTCCAAAATGAGGGAACAGGGTGCTGTTGCTTTCCTCACCTCCTCCCGTCTTTTTATGTACACCTTGCCCGGTCGGTCACCACCTGTTGCAAATGGAATAAAGTACTCCAGTTACCGAAATGCTTAGAGGGAAACATTCCTTTTTAAAGAACCCCTTTAATAGAGATCTTCTCACTGAATGTAATGACCTTTGTATCACACTCTTGGATTAGAGTTAACTCATTTATTTATTTATTTATTTATTTATTTGCTTTCCTCCCCACTCTTCTTACATAGACTAAATGGTGTAATACAATATGGGCTATGTAAATAGCTTTCTCAAAACAGCAGCAACAACAATGGGAGTATTGTATAACCTAAGGCTTGATTAACACAAGACAGTGCTATAGTTTTGCACTGCTTCCCATTTTCATGTTGTCTCAATGAATATACAGATACCTCCACATCGTAAGTGAGATGGTGTAAAAAAAATAAATGAAAAGATGGCCAAGAGTTTCTTTAACACAAAACAAATAATTGATGTTTTTGTTGTAGAATTTAAAATAGTTCCCATTTGGGGAAGTTCAAACCTGGGGAAAAAAGGCAGCTTCATAGGCAAAAATAAGTTGACATTCTAGAAAGGCCTACACCGTAGATGTTAAATAAAATCAAAGAGCATGGCATCTGTGGAAATCACATCTTCTTCCATGTCTACGTCAGATGTGAAACTGCCAAAATGAAGGCACGTTTTGGTGAGTTTCTTTTGCAGTTTCTTTTGCCTGACTTAGTGTGAGAAAGATTAGCCAGCAACACAAGGTTGCCATTACTAGGGTATGTCCGATTGTGGTTCAACGATACCAGAATCTTCGAGGAGGATCTTTCTGAGTACCCTTAGAAATCAGGTGTAAAAACTTAAGAGAGACAAGAATGTGGAATGTTTTAAATGATGTTTCCAAGTTTGGCATAAGGCTGTTCCGGGCATCTAGGAAAATAAGGGTGCCAGGGATTGATCCAGAACATCTTTTCAAAATTTATTTCTGCCTAAACACAATAAGGATGCCAGTCTGGCCAGGTTATCCTGCTATGGTAATAAAGTAGACCCTACTGCCATTGACTCAACGCCGAGCGTCAGGCAGCGGTTAACTAACCTGACAACTCTGAGGACTTGTGGCCTTGGTGAAGTCCACAGGGAAGGGTGATGGCCCCAAGTGGTTTAAATCCCACTTGAATCCATCTTGATGGAGGGCAGCAGCTTCATCAATAGTAGCCTGAGGCTGAGGAAGACTTTGTGTTCTAAAAGGGTTCTGGACCGGAAAGTGACTCGCAGAGCTGGATCAGCATGGGTGTCACACTGCGATGTGGAAGGCAGATGAAAGGCCATGGCATTATATTCTCAGGACAATCTTCATGGCTGATTGCCATGAGGGTCACCAATATTCGGAATCAGATACGGCACAAGAATAATAATAATGATAAGGATCAGCCTGAACATTCTTTTCTGAAATAATGCATTTCTGAATGTGTTAAGTCAAGAATGTGGAAACCGATGCTTATCACATTTGCACAAGAATAAGTCCCATTTGTTTCAATGCATTTTACTTCTAAATAAGCACCTTCAGCCAACACAAACAGGGTGTGTATCAAGGTGAAAGAACGTGGTTAATAAAAATTGTTCTACCACCAAGAGACGTTTGCTTTTTCATAAACAAACTTTGCATGTCCATTGGCTGGTGACCATCATTAAGTGTTAGGATGTGGTTTTTGTAAAGCAAGCCTGGGCCCTGACAACTGCAAACAAACATTAAATACTGTGGCTAAAGGTTGACACTCAACATTTGTTGCCACACCTAATTACCTCTGTGCCAGTCAGCCAGGCTTCAATTATTATTTTTAATTCTGGCTACAGCTGAACAGATTGCCAATTATTTTCTTCCTGAATATCCCCAGGTTGGCAAAGGTATTTTGGCATCTGTGACAGAAAATCCCACACCTGATTCTCCCTTGGAGTAAAATACAATGATAAATTCAGTAACTAGTTGCTGCTCCTTCAGGACATTCTCCTATTCACCATTAGACTGAGGCAGCTTCTTTACTGTTCCAGTTGTAAGGAAAACTTGAGATCTGTTTGGTTTCACTCTGTACTGCAGCGGGTCCCAAATCTTTCAAGCCAGGGACCGGGTCACACTCTCTCAGTCAGCTTCGAGGGCCGGAGGGCCATTTTGCCCTGCCTGCAGTAATTTTGTCACAACTGCTTCAAAGGGTGGTCATTTTGTTTCAAATGCCCTTGGAATGGTGGGGACCGCATGAAATGGTGCTGCGGGCCGAATCTCGTCCACAGGCCTTAGATTGGGAGCCCCTGCTGTAAATCACAATGCCTGCTGATAACAGGTAAACAAGGCAGGAAGGCAAGCCAAATTTATTCTAATAAAAGTCTTTTATTTCTCTAGATTTTCACTGATAGGCAGCTCTGACCACAAAGGTAAATCTTCCCACTTCCCATTTTGTCTGAATTTCTGTCCCTTTCCCCATCCCAGCAAATTCTATAACGATAAGGGGGTAGTGGTGGCAGTAGGAGTTATAGCTGAAGCACTTTCTACTCTGTCTTCATAAAGGAACTAGAAGACTAAGTAAAGGTAAAGGTCACCCTTGCTCGAAAGCCTGTTGTATCTGACTCTAGGGCTCAGTGCTCATCTCCATTTACAACCAAAGAGACAGCGCTGTCTGCGTTTGCAGGCATTTCCGTGGACATGTGGCAGGCATGACTAAACACCGGAGTGCATGGAACGCTGCTTACCTTCCCACAGAAGTGGTACCTGTTTATCTACTTGCAATTTCTTGCTTTCAAAGTGCTAGGTTGGCAGGAGCTGGGACAGAGATGGGAGCTCACTCCATCATGCAGTACTCGGATCTTGAACTGCTGACCTGACGACCTTCCAGTTCAGCATCTTAACCACTAAGCCACCGCAGTCCCTAGAAGACTACAGCCCCCAAATAGCAGAGCCATGCCTGAAGGCAATTTTACTGCTGCTCTAGCAACTCATTTTGTACATCTGTCAGTAACACTCAACTCATTATTTATATCCACTCCTTCACCCTCTCTCATCTCATCCAAATGCTATACAGCAGGGGCACATAAGTGACATAAGGATTCTGTGTTTAATTCTGTCTTGTTGTTGACCTTATGTAGCTGCAGAAATAACTTTTCATAACAGGCTCTCGAGTGATTACTAGTTCATCAAGCAATTCATCAACCAGTTCATCATTACTAGCATCACGTTTAGGTGTGAAAAATACAAATGCCAGTTTTTACACAGAACTAGATCTAGCATTTTTATCCACTCAAGCTAGTGTACACAGAAAGAGCCTCCTCGAAGATGGTGGTTTTGTTGAACCACAATCGGGCATACCCTGGTAATGACAACCTTGTGTTTCTGACTAATCTTTTTCACACTAGGTCAGATGAAACAAACTTGCAGAATGAACTCACCAAAAGGTGGGTTCATTTTGGCAGTTTCACGTCTGGCCTACATACGGAAAAAGAAGAAACCATTCAAGCTGGTTGCTGTGACAACAACCCTGTAGTTCAATAGGTCCCAACATTTTTGGCCATGCACCACCTAAGCATCTCTAAAATCCTGATGCCCCCCATGACATATATTTCTTATTATTCTAAAAGTGAACTCCTAAAAGCCTAAAAGGCCATTAACTTGGTCTAACTCATTCTCAAATTGCCCCCCTTAACAATAAAATTGCTCCCCTGTGTCGTGTGTGCCCCACATTGGGAACCACACCCTAGTTAAAGGTTAACCCAAGAGAAACTCATTGGGAAGGTCACCCAACAAGCCCCCTAGCATTAAAGGTTGGTCTCCTCACTCCTATGTATTCTAACACTCTAACTAAACTTCCCCCAGTCTCAGAGATAGATAGCTATGGCTCTCCAGAAGTTGTTGGTCTCCAGTTCCCATGATCATTTATCACTGGCTAGCACTAGCAAGAATTGCAACCCAACAACATCTAGAGAATGACAGTTGTTCATCACTGGGGAACCTGCTACCATCTTGGATCAGACTTCAACTGCTATAGCCTCACACTTAATCCATCGAGAAGGTACTAGACTGAGGAAGTCAGCAATAATTACAGGCAGTTGCTTTCTCCTGATGCTGTACCACTGTCCTTTCTAGAGTTTGAAAATATTTCTTCTTTGGACCTTACTTCTGATATTGCCCCGGTCAGCATGGCATAGTGATGTTTCCAAGACCCTACCTTTGCGAAGAGGCTAAATTAGTATAAAGGTTAGTTGTGTTCCCTATTTTTCAATTATCTTCTCCCTGATTATGGTTTTGTTTATTCCAGGGATTCTCAACCTGCGGCCCATGGCGCTATTTCATGCACACACACACACCTCCACCACACCCGGAAGTGCCATATGGTGGAGGAAGGGCAAAATGGCCATCCTGCCCCAGATGCTGTCTGAGGGAGAGTGACCTGGCCCCCAGCTTTTTATTTTTTTATTTTATTTATTTAGATTTATTACCCCGCCCTAATCAGGCAAACCTGACTCTAGGCGGCTTACAGAAATTCATAAATTAAAACCTTAAAGTTCATAAATTACTTAAAAGTCAATTAAAAAAGAATTAAACCATGAATTTACACAAATTTAAAAGATTTAAAAAGGTTAAAAGGTTTAAAAAGATTTTAAAAGTTTAAAAGAGTGAGGGAGGGGTGGCTGTCCCATCATATCAGCCACCCAACATGGGACCCCATGTTCCTGGACCCCCATACCTGCCCTGCCAGCCAGGTTTTTAGGCCCTTCCGAAAGGGCAGGAGCTCTGTCTGGAGACGTAACTCAGTTGGCAGGAGGTTCCAAAGGGCCGGGGCGGCCACGGAGAAGGCCCTCCTCCTGGTGCTAGAGAGATGCGCCTCTCTAGCCGATGGAATGATAAGAGAGCCTCTCCGATCCGCCCTGGTGGGACGGACAGATGTCCTTGGGACGATGCGGTCTCTTAAGTATCCTGGCCCACTACCATGTAGGGCTTTAAAGGTAATAACCAGCACCTTGAATTGCACCCGGAGACATACTGGCAACCAGTGCAGCTCCCGAAGCAGTGGTGAGGCACGAGCATAACGCCCGCACCCCATCACTACCCGAGCAGCCGCATTCTGGACCAGCTGCAGCCTCCGAATGGTCACCAAGGGCAGCCCCATGTAGAGCGCATTACAGTAATCAAGTCTGGAGGTGACCAAAGCATGTGTGATCATGAGCAAGGAATCCCGGTCTAGGAGTGGGCGTAGCTGGCGTATTACACGAAGTTGTGCAAAAGCCCTCCTGGCCACGGCTGCCACCTGCTCCTCGAGCAGTAGTCGTGAGTCCAAGAGGACCCCCAGATTACGCACCAGGTCTGTTTGGGGCAAAACTGCCCCATCCAGAACCAAAGATGGTAACTCCCGAGATAGCGCAGGACCCCTTACCCATAGCCACTCAGTCTTGCCGGGATTCAGTTGTAGCCCGTTGTCCCCCATCCAGACCCTGACAGCCTCCAGGCACCTGGATAGGACTTCCACTGCATCAATTGGATCTCCACGGGCTGAGATATACAGCTGGGTGTCATCTGCATATTGGTGATACCTCACCCCGTGGGAACGGATGATCTCACCCAGTGGCTTCATGTAGATGTTAAATAGGAGAGGCGAGAGTACCGAGCCCTGAGGCACCCCATATTGCAGGGGCCTAGGGCTGGACCTCTCGCCTTCCAGCCACACCGACTGGGTCCGGCCCCTCAGAAATGAAGAGAACCAGGCCAGCACAGTGCCCTGGATCCCCAATCCTTGGAGCCTTCCCAGAAGGATACCGTGGTCGACAGTATCGAAAGCCGCTGAGAGGTCAAGAAGAGCCAGGACGGATGGATGACCTCCATCCCGTTCTCGCCAGAGATCATCCACCAATGCGACCAATGCAGTTTCAGTACCATATCCGGGCCTGAATCCTGACTGGAAAGGGTCCAGATAATCCGCTTCATCCAGGACTTCCTGTAGCTGCCACGCCACTGCCTTCTCCAAGACCTTACCCAAAAAGGGTAGGTTGGATACAGGTCGGTAGTTGGTAAGTACCGTAGGGTCGAGGGATGGCTTTTTCAGGAGGGGACGCACCAAAGCATGTTTTAAGGGTGCTGGAAAAAGCCCCTCCTGCAGAGATGAATTTATAATTGCCTCGACCCAACCGCCTGCCACAGCCTTAGATGCCTTGACTAGCCAGGCAGGGCATGGATCCAATTCACAGGCAGTGGCGCGAACAGATCCAAGAAGCCTGTCCACTTCCTCAGGGCCAACTGGATCGAACTGATCCCAGATAACATGGCCAGACTGTACTCTGGTCAACCCCAGCTCTGTCTCTTCCACGCCGGGATTAAACTTCAAGCGAATCTGAGCGATTTTCTCCGCCAGATAATCAGCAAAAGCCTCAGCCGATCCCTGCCAACCAGGGCCAGACCCCCCTCTTCCAAGGAGGGACCTGGTCACCCGGAACAAGGTCGCTGGGCGATTATCTGCGGAGGCAATAAGGGCGGTGAAATATTGTCGTTTCACCGCCCCCATCGCCACTAGATAGGCTTTAATGGCAGCTCTAACAAGTGTTCGATCAGACTCACTCCGGGTCTTCACCCAGCGGCGCTCTCGGCGTCTCTTTGCCCGTTTGAGCTCCCTCAGCTCTTCTGTGAACCAAGGGGATGATCGATGCCCGTGGGCAAGGAGAGGCCGTAGTGGAGCGATCACATCCAAGGCTGCCGTTACTCTCTCGTTCCATGAGTTGACAAGAGCCTCAGACGAATCGCATTGCAGGTCAAGAGGAAAACACGCCAGTTCCCTCTGGAATCCTTCCGGATCCATTAGTCGCCGAGGGCGGGCCCATTTAACTGGCCCTACCTCCCTGCGGTGAAGCCTCGCCCCCAGGAAGTCTAGAGTCACCAGATAGTGATCTGACCATGGCACAGGGGTAATGTCTAATTTCTGTAGTTTCAGATCACTCTGCCACAGCTCCGATAAGAAAATTAAATCCGGGGTGTGACCACTGCTCCTGGTAGGGCCCTGAATTACCTGGGTCAGGCCCACAGCTGCCATGGAAGCTATGAACTCCCGAGCCGCCTCCGAGCCAGCCCCTAATGATGGCAAGTTGAAGTCCCCCAGAACCATAAGTCTGGGGAGCTCCAACGCCAACATCGAGACCGCCTCAAGGAGCTCAGGCAGGGAATCTGCTACCCTACAGGGAGGCAGGTATAGGAGTAGGATTCCCGACTGCCCTTTAGGGCCCAAACGCAGGAGCAGGGTCTCACAGCCCGGAATATGTGGAGCCGTGGCCCTGACGACTCCCAACGACTCCCTGGCTACTACGGCGACCCCACCGCCCCTCCCCTTCTCCCTAGGCTGGTGCCAAATACCGAACCCAGCTGGACACAGTTCGGATAGAGGAACCCCGTCCTCAGGTGCCAGCCAGGTTTCAGTGATGCATGCCAGGTCAGCCCGCACCCCCAATATGGAATCTGAAAGCAGGGGGGCCTTGTTACAGACTGACCTGGCATTCACCAGCAGCAGCCTAAGGGAAGGGTCACTCTTGACCGGCAGCTCAGGAACCAGAGGTGTAGCCGGGGGGCCAGAACAAGGGACAGCAACTAAACATCTGTCCCGTGTTCCCCGAGTGCGGCCCGCCCCTCGGTACCCGCCATACCGCCCCATGCCCGTCACAACACCAATTCGGGTCTTGAGAAGGTCTGGCTTATTCCCTGAACTATAGCTGACATGGAGAGATCAAGCAGTGCATATAAAATAAAAATAATGACTACAATAATCCTGTACTCATTAAAGAAATAGCCTTGCCTGAAAATTACAATAATCCTCAATTTTCTGGAGCGGTGGCTTGTGTGTCATTTCTGTGACAGAATAATTTTGTCCCAAATGCAGCTGTCACCATCCACGCAGGTTAATCCTTCCGTTCTCTCCTGAATTAACTACTTGCATTCTTTCTTCAAGGAATCCAATGGAAGTTAGATGTTTTCAGAGTACAGTATTCCCCTATATCGGTGCAAGATAATCACCTGCATATTTTTTCCTTTTCAGATCCAGATGCTTAGATAAACAATCTTTTGGCCATTGTGAGTCTTCTTTTTTTTCTCCACTTCAGAACTTGGAACATTAAAAAAAAACTCACCTCTCATACATGCGATGCCTTTTATTTATTTATTTATTTAATTTTGCTGAAGAGAAAAAGTAGAACATGATGGAAGAGGCATTTCAAGATCAATGCTAACAGTCATTAGTAGATTTATCCTCAATAAACTGTTATAACCTTTCTTTTTAAAAGATATAGGTGAGTGACCACTTTACCTTATGGGAGTGAAGTTCATTAGGTAATTACAGGTTATGGGTAGGGGAGTAACCTGTCTTAACCTACTATCAATTTTTCTCATCCATTAAGCCCAAGATATATTATTATGAGGGAAATGTTACTGCTGTATTTTGGCATAATTTGGCTGCTACGAGGGTGACTTGACACCATCAACCTCACTCTTTGAAACTATGTTTTGTCAGCTAATATGCAAAATGCATTATAATCAGGAATGTTATATTTGTTTTGATGATCTTCAATTGAGAATCATCTGATCTAAAATTCTGTACTGTGCAACAAACTCTAGCTGACACCTGGCTCACTTTGTTTTCCATTTTGTATTTTAATCTGCATTATTTAATATTGTACATTAGATCTCCTACATTATTAAAACATAGGGCTTAAAAGACAGCGTGAACTAATCCGATCCATTTCAAATACTGTGTGAGAGCAAGGGAACAAGAATGGATCTATCTATTAATTCTCTCCGCTCTGTTCCTCACTGTACAAGTCTCTATTATTTATGCTCAAATCTATACTCCCCAACCTGGGAATAAGGACTACTAAATTTAGTAGGAGATAATGTGCTAGAAATGGAAATCAGCTACTCATTTGTAAAATTGAACTTTTTGTTCTCAGAAATAGTTATGACTGGTGATTGCTCTTCAGAATTTAAGCATGGGATTCTTTTGAAGTCTGGTTTTACAAATCTGAAAAGGCCGCCTCCAGATGGGATCACATGAGCATTTGTCCTGCAGTTTTGTCTAAGCTGAGAACAGACTGGTTTGCTCCTTTTTCCAGTGACCATATGGTGTATGTTCTCTAGTGAGTCAGTGAATGCACCTCTCTGGGTCTCTATCAGGGTCTCCTATTTTGGTGTGGGTATGAGTGCTCCATTTTGGTTCAGTTCCAGTGTGTGTGTTTGTTAGGATCTGACCAAAGCAGCTGTTTGGGTGTTCTTTTGCTTAAACTACTTACTGGTAGTCTTCAGAAATTAGAAGCTTCCACACCTTTTTCTTGCAGAAGGGCTGCTTATATATATGACATTTATATATGACATTGTTGCCCATCCTGAATAAATATTTGCCCTAGAATCCTGGCTATGGCCCTGCTGGACTGTCTTGTTCTTGGTATTTCACTAATTGGGAGTTACTGTATTTCATCTGTGAAGGGAGGAATCAGAAACTGCTCTTGTCTTCATGAAGGTTTGGAGAAACATGAAGCCTGACTGGCAGATTCTTGGAAATTGAAGCCTAAGGACTAAAATATGGTCCAGAGTTACTATAACTTAATTATCTCTCAAAAGACACCATGCTCAGTTGGTGTGTGCTCTTCTCCTTTCATGTCCAGATCAAACTTTGGACTGCCAAAATGAAGCCACTTTCTTGGCTTTATCATCAGCCAAAATAAAATCTTGACTGGTACACGTTTCTGGCAGTAATCGGAAGAACAGTAAATGAGCTAAATTCTGTATATGTGTATGCTCTGAAATGATGCTGAAGCTATGCCAGGATGTAAGTATTAGGACAGCTTAGATAACTTTCTTGTGTGTTTGTTCTGCCTTGCTCATACCTTAAATTACACTTGTCAACTTGCTCCAGAATAGTTGCAATCTATTTTGAAGCATTTTTGACTTTTTTAAAAAAAATAAAATTGTATCATCTTTAATAAAATGTAAACATTTCTGTCATGTTTCTTTGTATATTTAGCCAAGGATGGTTAGTGGTACTTAAATCCAGACCTCAACTTGGGGAACCACTAAGTGTTTGATTGCTTTGTAGATATATTGGCAGCACTAATTTGCAGAGTTGGTGTTAAGATTTTAAGCACTCAAACTAATGGAATTTTGTATTCCCTGGAAGCATTGCATGGCCAGGCCAGGACAGGGTTTTGGGATGTGGCAAGAGCAGGAATATTTTCCCATGCTATTGCAACATTGACCCTCCTGGATTCACCCACTCCAGGGTAAATAAGGTAGCATGACTGAGTTGTTTGTGATGGCCTCTTTGTACTTAGCAATATCTTGACAGTTGCTAACATATCACTGATGCTTTGAAAGAGTTTTTAAAAAACCTTTTCAAACTCCTCTGTCAACATATAATGGGGTGTAGCCAGTTGCTGCCAAGCCCTAAGCTGCAAACTATGTCTGCAGCAACAGCAGGTTGCTATTAATGAATGTCCCAGACTTAATTTTAACTATGGCTTAACAGATATGTTGGTCATATATCCTTCTTTCCAGAGGATAGTTCTTCATTTGAAGGCAGACTCAGTTGGCTGGAGGCTAGCCTCCTGTTTGACGCCATTCTCTATTTAAAGGACTCTTCAGTCCAGGTTCAATCTAAAGAAATAATTGAAATTACAGTTCTGTAGTAGATGCATCACATGATGAACTCTCTCTATGCAGTAAAGGTAAAGGAAAAGGTCACCCTTGCTTGAAAGCCAGCCATATCCAACTCTAGGGTTCAGTGCTCATCTCTGTTTCCTAGCCGAAGAGCTAGCGCTATCTGCATCTGCAGATGTTTCTATGGTCATGTGGCTAGACCTTCCCATCAAAGTGGTCCCTATTTATTTACTTGCAATTTCTTGTTTTCAAACTCTATGCAGTAGCCTAATGCATATCACTGTAGTAGAGAATGTGCATATAATATACAATGTTCTTTTCTGCAATGTTTAGCAGTGTGGACCAAACTGCAGCAAGGTCTAATTTGAATAGTAAACCTTTTTTATCATGTCAGAAGCACACAAAGGTGCTTTCTGTGTTGAAAGGATTTTTGTTAGAGGAACTTTACTCAGGGGATGCCAAAATTAGGCTCCTTTCATGTCCCCAAGATCTTTTCCCACCAAAGTGGTCCCTATTTATGTACTTGCAATTTCTTGCTTTCAAACTGCTAGGTTGGCAGGAGCTGGGGCAGAGATGGGTGCTCAAACTATCATGGAATACCCAGGTCTTGAACTGCTGACTTGCTGGCCTTCCAGCTAACAAGGCAAGCTTCTTAACCACTGAGCCACTGCAGCCTTGCTGAAAAGAGCACAAAGGGCCCAACTTTGATGTGCTAAGAAGCTAGGAATGAGAGGAGGGAATTGGAGAGTGCCATTTGGAGTAACTCTCCATGATGGCCCAGTGAACCTTAGCCCCACCTAGGAATAGGTGGAAATGGATGTGCAATCTTTGAAAGCCACCTCACATACAGAAATTAAACTATTTCCTCCTCCAGCACTACTCATAAGAGATTTCTCCTTCCCCCAGGAGATGTAGTATTTATTATGTATTTACTATGTTATTTTGTTATTTGTATGTGCACCACCCAGAGTGGGAAATATCACAAAAGGGTGGTATAAAAATGCAATTGATCAGCCGACCGACTGACCGACCGACTGACCGATCTTTTCATACTGGTTCCTTGAGAAGCTTCCAATGAGCCTTTATTGCAAACCACAGGAAACAACTGTGGAACATTGTCTTAAATCCAGATGTTGACCCAAAAACAGAACCACTTGGTGGCTATGCAGATGTTAGAAACGCTCCCTGTTTTTCAATAGAGTTCATCAGAATCCATTAGCCACCACAGCTGTGTGAGCCATGTTAACTGGAAGTTTCTATGAGTTGTAACCCAAAACTGTATATATTCCAAGTTGGGAGACACCATGACAGAATTTGCACGATCCACTTGTAATTCCACATACACATAACTTCTCATATAACACATTGCAGATGAAACAGTTTGGAATTTCTGCCCTGTGGCTATCCTTTTCATTTGATTTTGAATTATAATAGGCCAAGTGTAACCAGAGACTTAGACCTTGATTTGAATGATTGTAGCTAGTAAGCAGATAATGAGCACCCACACGTTATTTTATGATAGCTGCCTTGCAATGTATTTGCAATGCATTGATATCTGTGCATGGAAACTTTTCATAGAATTGTTGTAAATGCTGCAGAGAAATATAAATTGTCTTGAGATCAAAACTCAGTCTCCGTTTACTAATCTGCTAGGTCAAACAGACTTGTGATGCATGTCACCATGACCTCATGTGTTGACTTGGAACATGATGTCCACATGCATGGAAAGGACAACTCATTCTTCTACATGTGCTTTCCTTTCCTGAATGTGCACAATCAAGGCAAGCAGCACGTGCAAGAACTGAATTTTTAATATAAATATGAAGGCTATCATTGTGTTGACAATACATTGCTACTTCATTTCTTAGAAAAGAGAAATGGAGAAATAAATGCAGTTCAAAGATGTATGCCAATTCCTTCTGGAATCTGTATTCCTTTATTTGTAAAGGTAGCTTAAGACACTGATGGATAACTATATGTCCTTTCAAGTTCTGATAGGCTGCAATTCCTATTATCATTTTTCACCCATAGCTTGCCCATGTATTAGGTAAAGGTCACCCTTGCTTGAAAGCCAGTCGTATCCGACTCTAGGGTTCGGTACTCATCTCTGTTTATCAAGTAGAAAAAGGTTTATGGAAAGTGAGAGTGTCAAAATCCAGTCGGACTTTAAAATGCAAACAGATTGATATCTGACTCACAGCACACCTGATATAATTGTTGTGGAAAAGAAGAAGGTCTGGATTATTGACACTACCATACCAGGAGATGCACAAATTGAAGACAAACAACTGGAGAAAATCACCAGGTTTTGTAATTTGCAAATTGAAATCGAGCATTTATGAGAAAAGAAATTGGTTGTTGTACTCTTACTAATTAGAGCCCCTTGAGCAATACCTAAAGGAGTTTCTACATACAGTATTTGGAAATTTTGGATTTATTGGACTTGAATATCCTAACTGAATAATAATAATAATAATAATAATAATAATAATAATAATAATAATAATAATAATAATAATAATAATAATAATAATAATAATAATAATAATAATAATACCAGGAACCGCCAATATTCTTAGGTGTTACCTTAACAATTCATAGGTCCTTGGTTAGGTCTTAAACTCTTAATTTTATACCAGTCTTTGAGGATTTTCCTTTCCTTTTCTTTCTTTGATGATAACAAACTGCCATAAGGACATTTACAAGTTCAATGGTATATTTCTTACACAGATGATAGACAGAATATTGCACAGTAGTTAGTTACAAAAATCTTTGTGATCAGTAACAGATTTATTTCATTGTGATCTTTCAAGCATGGTGTGGTTGTAAAACATAAAGGCATACAGTAGAGATACTGTATAAATGTGATCAAAACAATGATCTTATAGTAAATGTCTGTATCCCAAAAAATGTTAGTGAGAGTATACATAAAAAAAGTTATGTGTAAAAACAATGAAATCCCTTAAAGCTAACAATCTTTATAACCTCCATGGACAAGAAACTTTATAGGTGTGAACTCAGTTTCTTATGAAGGGTGTAACCCTACCACGTTATCGTATCAAGGGTGTGTAACTTATTTTATTGCTTTATAATTACTTATGAATTTTGGATGTCAGACATGGACATTATGCTTTATGCTTGTGTAACACACTGCTCCTAGACTGTTTTGTTCCAATAGTGGTAACATGTCTTGTGATGATACAGGATTGTGCAAATGGAACCATTGTAGCCAAATGGACGGAGTCCTGAACTAGGATTGGGAGAATACATCTTCACTCTTTGTGAAGCATTTTTTTTAAACAGTGTAATGTGTGTTGACCGTTTCTTACTTAACATTATACATTTCACAGAATGGACACTATCTGTCTGTCTACATAGGCATATAGCCTGTTATTTGGGATGAGTTGGCCAATTGCATCTATACTACAGCCAAGTCAATCTGGCATACCTGTATTTTGAGAACCAATCAGGGATTAAACTAAATTGTCTTGCTTTATTGTATCCCACCCCCAGTGTATATGTATGCTGGGGGTGGGATAAAATAGAGTAGGGCTCTGTGGTGGGCTTGAGAGTAAAACCTAAACAACACCTTGTAGCTAATGAGACTTCTGCACTTAGCTGCAAATATGATGTTTCCCCACCTTCTATCAATGGTGAGAGTCAGATCATTGGTACGGTAGTAGTGGTGGTAACCACCTCTAAGTAGCTAATGAAGAAACAGAATGCTGTTTGGATGTAGGGTTCATTGCCAAACAGCATTTTGCCACCCACTCTCAAATTGATTTTCAAAAGTCACTTTGCATTGGCCCAGGAGGGCCAGTGTAGACAAGCCCTAATTAATCCCCACAATGTCAGACCAGTTTCTGGTGGTAAATTTTAGGAAGTTCTACTAAGCCCCAAAGCTTTATACTTTTCTGGTTATGAGTTGGATTTTCATGTAATTAATAATAATGGTGTGCCCTTAAGTCAAATTTTGATTTATGGCAACTCTTTTCTAAATAGATAGTGTTCAGAAATGGTTTATTATTCTCTTCTTCTGGAGACATCTGGGGACTATGCCCAAAGCCACACAGGGTTACAATTCTGGGATGCGCAGTATTCCCTCTGGCTCCGAAACCAATTCCCTTATTCATTGAGCTATTTACAGCTCCCTAAACATGTGGACTATAAATAGCTCAATGAATGAGGGAATTGGTTCCCGAACGAGAGGGATACTGTCTGATGGAATCAAATTATTGCATTCTATATGCCAGCAGATTTGGAAAACACAACAATAGCCACAGGATTGGAAAAGATCAGTATACATTCCAATCCCAAAAAAGGGCAATGCCAAAGAATGTTCAACTTATTGTTCGAACAATTGCACTCATCCCACACGCTAGCAAGGTTTTCTCAAGATAATACAGGATTGACTGCAGCAGCACGTGGAGAGAGAACTTTACCAGAGGTGCAGGCTGGTTTCAGAAGATTCAGGGGGACTAGAGAAAACAAAGGAATATTAGAAGCAAGTCTATTTCTGTTTCATTGACTACACAAAGGGCTTTGACTGTGTGGACCACAACAAAATGTGGCAAGTAATTAAAGAGATGTGACTACTAGAACACCTTATATGCCTCGTGAGAAACCTGTACACGAGTCAAGAAACAACAGTTAGGACGGGATACGGAATGATTGAGTGGTTTAGAATAGGAAAAGGAGTAAGACAAGGCTGCATGTTGTCACCCTGCTTATTCTACTTATATACAGAGCACACAACGTGCAATTCAGGGATGGATGAATCACAATTTGGGATCAAAATTGCTGGGAGAAACACCAACAATTTGAGATATTCAGATGATACTACCTAATGGCAGAAAGTGAGGAAGACCTAAAGAAAATCCTGCTTAGGTTGAAAAAGGAGAGTGCAAAAGTTGGCTTAAGACTCAAGATCAAGAAAACCAAGATAATGGCAACAGAGACCCTATCAGTCCCTGGAAAATATTGTAGATAGGGAAGAGGTAGAAGCAGTGACAGACTCTACTTTTTTTAAGATCTAATATCATCGCATATGGTGATTGCAGCCATGAAATAAAAAGGTGACTGATGCTTGGGAGACAAGCTATGATAAACCTGGGGAACATCATCAAAAGTAGAGACATCACCTTGCAAACAAAAATTCGCATAGTCAAGGCAATGGTATTCCCAGTGGTAATGTATGGTTGTGAGAGCTGGACCATAAGGAAAGCTGAGCACCGAAGAATAGATGCCTTTGAAATATGGTGTTGGAGGAGAGTTTTGAGAATCCCCTGGACAGCGAGGAGAACAAATAGGTCGATCCTAGAAGAAATTAACCTTGACTGCTCCTTAGAAGGTCAAATAGTAAAGATGCAGCTAAAGTTCTTTGGACACCAAAGAGAAGAGATGATTCACTTGAGAAAGCCTTGATGCTGGGAAAGGCAGAGGACAAAAGAAGAAGGGGGCAGCAGAGAATGAGATGGCTAGATGGTATTGTAGATTTAATGGGCACAGAGCTGGGCGGGTTGAGGAGGAGGATGGAGGACAGAGGTGCTTGGAGGGCAATGGTCCATGGAGTCGCAAAGGGTCAGAATCGACTGTGAGACTGAACAACAACAAAGCAAGTGGACATCTGGCAGACATGCCTACACACCAGAGTGCATGGAATGCTGTTTACCTTTCTACCGAGGTGGTAATTATGAATTTACTTGCAATTTCTTGCTTTCGAACTGCTAGATTGGCAGGACCTGGGACAGAGATGGGAATTCATTTGTCGTGCAGTACTCAGGCCTTGAATTGCTGATCTGCCAACCTTCCTATCATCAAGTTCAGCATCTTAATTCATAAAATTTCTTGAATTAACTTATCTTAAGAACCTACACCTCATTTTTCTTTTGTTTTAAGTGCAACTTAGGGAGTTGCTACAATTTTGTCTTGGACTGATAAAGAGTAGTGTCTTACTCTTATCAACACTAGAATATGCTGTAACAAATGTTATTAAAAGTATTTATTTGCATCAGATACACAGGTACACACACTCACACACTCATGTACCACTGTGTTAGTTGAAGGTGTGGTTAATTCTACTGTTTGGGATACAAAACTGGTAAAAGCCAAAGGAGAAGATGACCCACATCATATTTTTTAAAATAGGCAAACAATTCTGCTCTGGATTTAGGAATTATCACCATTCCTTCTGACCAAAAGAGCCAGTTTATATTTATGAACAAAGTGGAGAAGAAAAGGTAAACTAGAGGGAAAAAGAGATGTATAAGAGCGATTAGCAAAAATTACATTCCAGAAATATTGGCAAGACGTCAAAAAGCTTGAGCGCTTTCATCAACGGAAGCTAAGGTCCATCTTGAACATCAAGTGGGATGACTATGTCACCAACATAGCAGTCTTCAAGAAGGCACATGTAAATAGCATTGAAGCTTCCATCATAGGCCATCGTCTTAAATGGATAGGGCATGTCCACTGTAAGGATGGGCATCTTTTCCACCAATGCAAAGTGAAGCAAGAAGTGGGGTATACCTCGGATTCGGCCCATTTTATATTTAAAATGAGTGACTTCAGTGGCTTAGTGGCTTGATGACTGGAAGGTCAGCATTTTGAGACCTGAGAGCTACATGATGAAGTAAGTGCCTGTCTCTGTCCCAGCTCCTGCCAACCTAACTTCACTCCCAGAAGCACAAGAGTTGAACAAGGCCTCACGGAGCTCCTTTGAAACACTATAAGGACCAGCTGAAACAAGCCATGAAGGTATCATGTATAAACCCCAAAACTTGGCAGGCAGTGGCCATAGATCACCTGCATTGGCACTAAATCATCTCTGCTGCTACCGGTCACCTTGAAAGAGAACACAGTAAACATGAAGAGGATAAGCGACAAACACAAAAGCTTCATCAAACTCAACTCCACCATCAATTCAGTGTACAGTGTGTGGCCACATGTTTGATGCCAGGATCCAGTGGCGTCGCTAGGGGGGGGCAGGGGGGGCCCCCGCCCCCAGCGGCACTTTCAAGGGGGCGGCATCCCCGGGGGAGACAGAGGAGGAGGAGGGCACAGGCATGTGTGAGTCTGCGCGTGCGTGTGTGTATGAGAGAGAGAGAGGCGCGATGCAGCCTTTTATGAAACCCTTTGACTAAGGGCGATCTCTCCTCTTCCCCCTCCCCTCCTCCCTCGCAGCAGAGAAGGAGGAGGGAGGTGGTGCTGGTAGTTCCTGTTCCCAACAGGGGGTTCACAGCCATGTGGACTTCAATTCCCAGAAGCCTCAGTCAGTACATTGGCTGATCAGTGCTTTGGGGAAATGACTTAGGATTCTGGGAATTGAAGTCCACAAACCAGCATTTGGGAAATACTGATTGGGCGAAAGGGAAGTTTCTGCTCGTCGTCACAGGGAGAAGGAGATGGGACCAAGGGATTCCTTCCCCCCCCCCCCACGTCTGCCTGCTGCTCAGATCGTCTGTTGCTATTACCAAGATTCTCCCTCAAGACACAGTAAGTTCTGCAAAAAGAAAACATAACTTATTTCCTCCTCCGTCCATCCACCTGCAACTCCTACTTTTTACTGAGGGAGCAATCTCCTGCCCCCAATTAGTCTCCTCCAACCAAACTCTCAAGGCCACCCCCCCACACACACACACACACAAACACTTCCTATCCCGGGTTGGGGTGGGTGGGTTTGCAATTAATGGCTGGCTCATTTCCCTCCCCTCGCTGTTTAGTTTGATCTTGGCAACTATCAGCCGAAGCCATAAATTGGGGGAGGGGGGAGGTGCAATGTGGCAGGCACAACTAGACACTGGAAAGTAAAGGTAAAGGTCGCCCTTGCTCAAAAGCCTGTCATATCTGACTCTAGGGTTTGGTGCTCATATCTGTTTACATCCAAAGAGCCAGCACTGTCTGTGTCTGCAAATGTTTCTGTGGTCATGTGGCAGGCACGACTAGACACTAGAGTATACAGAACACTGTTTACCTTTACCACCAAAGGGATACCTATTTATCCACTTGCAAATTTCTTTCTTTTGAACTGCTAGGAGCTGGGAGAGATGCCAGGAGCTCACTCCATCAGTATTCAGGTCTTGAACTGCTGACCTTCCAGTTATCAAGTTCAGTATCTTAACTGCTAAACCACCAGTCTTTTTTGGTCACAATTGGGGGGGGGGGGAGGACTTTGATTTCCGTCATCCTTCCTTACTTCCTTTCCTGGCTCCTGGGCATGTGCAGAAATACTGGATATAAAACACCACCCCACCTCCATCTTTGCAAAGAAAATCTCAAACTGGGTCCCTTTGCTGCCCAACGCCTCTGCTACTTGGTGAGTGGGTAAGAACATGTGCAGAGTTCCAACCTGGCTCCTAGGCATGTGCAGAGTTCTTGTTTTACCCGGAAGTTCTATGTTTGATCTTTTCCTCCTCCTTCCTTACCTGTGCCTAGTCCCCAGCTTTCCCTTAGCTGGTCACAGGCTATTGAAGGAGGAGGAGGAGGAGGAAAGGATCCAGCATAAAACTTGGGGGATTTCTCTCTCTCTCTCTCTCTGCCTCATTTCCTAAGACCTGCAGATGGTGATTGCAGCCATGGAAATAAAAAAGCAACTGATTCTTGGGAGACAAGCTATGAGAAACCTGGGGAACATAGTGAAAAGTAGAGACATCACCTTGCAAGCCAAAATTCGCATAGTCAAAGCAATGGTATTCCCGGTGGTAATGAATGGTTGTGAAAACTGGACCATTAGGAAAGCTGAGCGCAGAAGAATAGATGCCTTTGAGATGTGGTGTTGGAGGAGAGTTTTGAGAGTACCCAGGATAGTGAGGAGAACAAATAGGTCAATCTTAGAAGAAATCAACCCTGACTGCTCCTTAGAAGGTCAAATTGTAAAGATGAAGCTAAAGTACTTTGGACATCAAATGAGAGGAGATGTTCCACTTGAGAAGGCCTTGATGCTGGGAAAAGTGGAGGGCAAAAGAAGAAGGGGCGGGCAAAATGAGATGGCTAGATGGTATTGTAGACGCAATGGGCACAGAACTGAGTTAGTTGAGGAAGATGGTGGAGGACAGAAGTGCCTGGCAAACAGTGGTCCATGGGGTTGCAAAGGGTCTGAATCAACTGTGCGACTGAACAACAACAAAGACAGAAAACAAACAGCTGCTGCTTCTGGCTTTCACCCTTGCACCCCAAGGTCAAGCTCTCCTGCAATGCCTCTCCCCGCCGCTCTCTTCTCCCAAAACCTGAGTCTCCACAGTGAGCAGCTCCAGCGAGGTTCCCCTTTCAGATCCCAGCCTTGAAGATTGCTGTTCAGGTCTTGCCCCAAAAGGCTTTCTTGGCAGGTCAAAACCAGCCCTGGGTCTTCTTGGTGCTCAGAAGAATGTATGCTCGTTCCTAAACCTAACAAAATACCGGTAGGCTTCTCCCCTCCACACAGTTCATCACGAGGTCCCATAGACTTCCTCCCATACCTATCCACATTCATTCATAACCCTCTGGACTCTGGAGAGTAATTCATAGCCCACCTGGACCCCTTCAGAGAGGGCAAGAAAGGTATGGGTGGTGGTGGTGGCAGCGGCAGCTGCAGCGGGCAGGGGAGGAATGGTGGTGGTGGTGTGCGCTTAGCAGCGCTTCCCTTCTGGCAGTCCTTTGGAGCCTCAAATCCCCCGCACAGGGGCAGACAGTCATGGGGCACCTCAGCCCCTAATGGATGCCCGCTCACCATTGTGTCCAGCTCCCGGGCCAGCTGTTTTGGTCTGCATAAGGTGGGGGGGCTCCAGCCCCCCACCTTGGAGGGGCTACAGGTGGCTTGCCCCTGGAGGTGGGGGCCTGGAGCTCCCACCCTCCGCAAACCAAAATGGCCAGCCTGGGGATTGGCCTGTCTGCCTCTGTGGAGGGGACTTCGAGACCCTGAAGGTCCGCCGCATGGGCAGCGCTCCTAAGTGTACCCCACCACCACCATTCCTCCCCCCCTGCTGCTGCCACCTGTACCTTTCTTGTCCTTGGATGCGTGCAGGAAAAGTGTTAAAGAGGTGCTCTTCCTCTGAGGGGGGCGGCAAATTTGGCCCCCGCCCCGGGCAGCTGAAACCCATGCTACGCCACTGCCAGGATCGGTTTATGGAATCATCAGAGACACATTCATCAACTGAGAAAATGACTTCCAGGAAAAAAATGTATGCTCGGATACGAGTAACACTTGCCGCCGCTGCCAATTAAAATTATTTACAGCCAGGCCTGTGGTTGCCAATAGGGACACTGGGATAAGTCCTGGTGCACCCCAGTGATTAGTGCCCCCAAGAGGCAGGTGGATTCCCTCCCCCCCAAAAAATCTCAGCTCGTCCACCTGCCCCCTTGCTCCGAAGCGCCTGTCCATTGGTGCACTAAGGCAAAAGCTGCCTGGTAACAGCTGACATCACCAGCTACACAAGGGTGCACCATTGGCCGATTGGTGCCTTAGTGTCAGTGCCTTGGGGCAAGAGGGCAGGCAGAAGAGCTGAGTTTGAAAGGGATGCTATTCAATCATGAGGCACAACATTTAAAAAAAAGCCCTGTTCCCTTTCTGCCTGCCTCTTTGGAAAGGTCAATGGGGACTCCATGAGTGGAATCCCCAGTGCCCTTTCCAAAGAGGCAGGCGTATCGCAGCGTGGGATCGGCTGCTTGGGTTGGGGGGTTGAACCAGGCGTGTGCCTGTTCAACCCCCCAACCCAAGCGCCGATCCCACGCTGCGACCACAGCATCTGGGAAGGTCAGGAACAGCACGGATCGGGTCCCCCAACCTCCCCGGAGGTTGCAGGGGTGCCGGAGAGCCCGAAATGGGTGAAGAAACCTCCAATTTTTCACCCATTTCAGGCTCTCTGGCACCCTTGCCAGCTCCAGGGAGGTCAGGGGACCCGATCTGTGCTGTTCCTGACATTCTCTGACCTCCCTGGACAGTGCAGTCAGTCAAAACAAGAGAACACCTTGAAAGAGATTCGGGATTCGAATCCTGACGTTTTGACTGAGTGCACTGGCCAGGGAGGTCGGGGAACATTGGGAACAGTGCAGATTGGGTCCCCGGACCACCTCATAGCCGGCAGGAGTCCCAGAGAGCCCGAAATGGGAGAAAACATGGGAATTTTTTTGGGGAGGCTCTCTGGCACCCCTGCTGGCTCTGGGGTGGTTGGGGGACCCAATCCGCAGCTCCGGGGTGGCTGGGGAAGCTGGCAGGGGAGCCTCCCATTGGCTTTCCAGCCTCCTGCCCCTGCCCCCACAGCTACAGGGTGGCTGGGAGTCCCTGTTCAGCTTCCCAGCCACTCCAGTGCTACAAATAATTGCATTGTATAACACTAAGAGATCATTATCCGATGCAATTTCCCCCCCAAATTTTTACATCGTTATCCGATTCTAGCGTTATCCGATGAAAGCGTTATCCGAGGTATTACTGTATATTAATATGGACTTTGAAATTATATTGCTTCACTAAACTCTTTACATATGTATAGTCTCTCTGTAGTAGTAGAAACTGAATTTTTCATAAGCACACATCCTGTGTTGCTATAAAGCTCGAATTCTCTCACCAACACTCTTACTTCTTCTCCTAGTCTAACTATAAATGGTAGAATATAATTATTCTAAAGTACTGGACTCTTTTTGTGAATTTTGTGTCGCGCTTTGAAAAGGAGAGTCAATGTGGGACTTTGATCCAATGAAATGACTGTTCAACCATGTCTGTGATCTTGGTTCAAATGTAATGGCAATACAGTACAGTACCTGTATTGGAATTTCAACTGAGCACTGCAAACCTGTTTCCTAGCTAAGATCTTACAAGTTATGATACAGTTGAATGCCTTTAGGTACACAAAGGGACACAGCTTAACCATTGTAAAAACTAGACTATGCAATTATCTACCCCGCCCCACCCCACTGGAGACCTAATTGGTCTTGAATTATTACTATTGTAGCTAAGCTTGAGCCATCCACAAGGCTCATAGGAGAAGGCTTATAGGAGAATCAGCACCAGGGTTGCTGCAATTTGCAAGGTAGGTGGTCTGATTTCCAATATGTTCTGTTGCAGAAATGTTATCTCCCTCCCAGCTGTGGGTGGAGGGGGGCTTCGGGTAGAAGCGGCCCGTCTTCTATTTCTTACTGTGCATGCGTCAAATAGAGGATTGACGCATGTGTAGTTATGGGCAGCCATTATGGCTGCCTCAAAAAATTTTTAAGGAGTTCGGCCCGAACTGGGCAGGCGACCAAACCAGTTGCCCGGGGTCCTATGACACCCCCCCCAACCCCTCATGATGGGAGCTACCGGTAATATCCGAACCGGTAATATCCCATCTCTGCCACCACCCCCACTTACCGGTCCTTAGAAACATTACCATGAAAACAGTCTGTGGTGCAAAAAAAGGTTGGGGACCCCTGTCTTACAGCATAATCAGCACTATATGACCTGGAATCGCCCAGCTGTCCTGTGTTGTACGTGTCCACTTAGACACAATTCACCAGTTTCCACATTATTAGGCATAAGGTCTGACAAGTTACAATGTCTTTAAAAGTTCCTTTGTGAAATTTAAGTTGGGTTTTTCATGCATTGTTAGGTACTCAATGGAAGCAGAGTGAACTGAAGCTGTTGAGGTTTATTTAGGCAACAGGGAGGTGTTCTTTCTGGTAAAGGAACAGAATGAGATTGGTGTGTTTACAGATGGCCAAGGGGTGAGTCATAGGAAGAAAAGTAAAGGAACCAGAAACAAAGTCTTGTATCTACCCCACTAGTATCTGCAGCAGTTGTGTACTTAGCAGCCAATGAAACAGAAATCTCCTCAGCTGTTCACAGACTGCAAGACAGAACACAGGGCTCCTGCATCAGGAATGAGAGCTGTAAATACAGGATTAAGGTCTAAATCCAAATTCTACTTACTTTTTATGCTAATTTTGCTCCACTCATTTCCTCCTATTGTACTGTATTTTGAGAAGATAAATAAAGGATTTAAATGCCAAATAATTTGTTCACCGCTGTGACTATTCTAATTTCATGGGGAAGTTTGTCATTCACCATATATCAACAGTAGCTTCTTAACTGTATTCAAAACACACTAAGTATTCATAGCCCAGTGGTGGTGAACCTATGGCATGCATAGGTGGCACTCAGAGCCCTCTCTGTGGGCACCTGTGCAGTCACCCCAGCACAGAGTTCACCCGGCCCTCTGCCCAGTAGCCCAATGGGAGCACCTCCTCCTCCCCCAGCACAGAGTTCACTCTGCCCAGCAGCCCAATGGGAGCGCTTCCTCCCTTCCCCAGCACAGAGTTTACCCCACCCCCTCTGCCCAGGAGTCCAATGGGAGTGTTTACTTTCTCACCAGTTGGTGTGTTGGCACTTTGTGATAAGTGTTTTTTGGGTTGCGCTTTGGGCATTCGGTCTCTAAAAGGTTCACCATCACTGTCGTAGCCTCTAGTTGAAATCCTCTTGCTCAGCATCGTAAGTTACACTAAAGTAGGCCCATTGAATTAGTACAGACCTGGTGAGTGAAGTCCTCTAAATTCCATTGACTTATAGACCGACTCTAATTGGAACTTGCTGTGCTCAAGTAAGTCACAACTAGAATAGGCCTATTTAAATCATTGGAACTTATCAAATTCCTTAGCAACTTATCGTGCCAAGCAACAGGATTGCAGCCAATGAATCCAAATGTTTTGCTTTCACTGCAGTGAAGAACTGGCTTCTTCAGAATAATTGAGCACAAAATTGTTGACTGTTCTTTTAACAGTATTTGCAAGTTTCCATAAAAACACATATACAGTACACTAGTTCCAGAAACAGAACATAACTACTGATTTGAGCTAAATGGCAAATTTAATATACTGTATACATATCCTTTCTAAAAGCACCAGTTTAAGGCTCAGTTAACATGTAACAAAATGTTTCCTGTCTTTGAGCTCTTTCACTAGAATCTGTGCCAACAACACATTCATGTGCTTCTGCTTATCACAGCATATTTTTGTATAGGAAGAATAACAGCTTATTATTTTCTAGGGATATGTCCTTCCAGAGTCTTATTTTCCTTTTTCATAGAGATGAGATGGAATGAGACGTAACCATCCTTTAAAACAATTAATATATACAAAAAGAAAGACAAGAGGATCGAAGAATTTTTAAGGTAACATCATTGTCTACAAATATCACAAAGAATCAACCTAACCTTTGCAAAATCTTGACCAAAGTCAAATGGGTAAATACAGTAAAACCTCGAATAACACTAAAACCTGGTTCCACAATTCTTGATGTTATCCGATTTTTAGTGTTATCTGATGCATGCTAAAATCCTATGGGATCCATAGAGATACATTGTAACCACACAGGCTTTAGCGGTTGTTATCCGATGCATCCCATAGGATCTTAATGTTATCCGATGCAATTCTTCCCCCCAGATTGCTTAATGTTATGCGATTTTAGTGTTATTCAATACTAATGTTATCTGAGGTATTACTGTATCTTTAAACTACAGTAAAACCCTGGATTACAACAGCAGTCCATTCCAACAGCCTCTGTCATAACCCGAAAAAATTGTAAACTGAAACATCCATAGAAAAATAAATATCCATTGAAAAATAAATATTAAAAATGGTCTTCAATTGATCGTTGTAAACAGAAAAAAAAATACATTACAAATTTGTAAACCGGGACAGCATTTCCATATGATTTGCCATTGTAAACCGCAGCAAACTTAAACCGAGGCGGTTGTGACCCAGGGTTTTACTGTATCTTTTAAAACAATCTTTGTATCATCTCCAAGGAAAAATCCTGAAATTTTAAACTATAGTGGTGCCTTGCTTAAATAGCATAATGCGTTCCATGGGATTGGTCTTTAAGTGAGTTGCTCTTTAAGCGAAACACTTGGAAAAAGCGTCACCACTGCCATTGCAAGTGACCGATTGTGACTTCTGGCTGGAGGGATTGCGAACCCCAATTTAGTTGTTAAGCAAGTTTTTGTTTGTTTTTAGTTGTTAAGCGATGGTGACTATTCAGATAAAATTTTGCTGTTTTAGCAAGTTAGTCTCTAAGCAAGGTGCTCTTTATGCGAGATTGTACTGTAATTAAACTACTGCACTAAGTTCAATGGCATGGAGCATTGTACCTTTCACTTCATTTTTTAAATATACATTAGTTTTTTCAATTTAGTGAAAAAGCAGGTTTTATGGTATTTTGTTCTCTATACTGTCCTGGAGAAATTAATTAAACTAGAGACACAAATACTGAAAGCCAATACACCTACAGCAAGGCCACAATTAAGGTCATTAATGTGTCAAGTACAAGCTGCTATTGTAAAGCACTTCTGGATTCCTTAGCAAATTTTGCTGGCAGTGGGTCATTTAGCTTCATTGTTAAATGTGTCCTGGTAGAATTATCTGGAAAAAAAAGTAAGAGACTGGGAATACTATGCAATCCAATTAGAATCCATTCCTTATACTTAATGCTATTGCACAAATTAGCCATTCTGTGTGCAATTCAGGTGGAAAAGAGCTGTAACTTTGTGTGCTCTTGATCCCTGCTGGTTACCATAAAAGAAAATACATTGTGTGGGATGAGCAAAGACTACTGCCATCTTCCTACAAACCCAGGGCCAGTGATGTGGCAACCTCAATTTACAGCTAGAACATGTCTACCAGCACCATTTACATTTTCACCAGCTACTATCGTTACTGTTTCCCCAATCAAAACAGTCACCAAGATTATGGTTGGGCAACTGTGGCCCAGAATTACTATCAACTCTAATTAGCATTGTCAATTCTAATGCACCTGGCAGTTGAAGGAAACATCTGGGAGATAATGATGACCCACCCCAGAAATGCATTTGAGGGTTGGAAGAGGGGCTGGATGTTCAGGTAGGATGGCATCTAAGCACAGAAATGGAGCCCATATCTTCCAACTACAACAGGGGTGCCTAAACTATGGCCTGGGAGCCAGATCTGGCCCTTGGCACTAATTCATCCAACCCGTGAAGCCCTCATCACTCCTGGAAGCAGAAGTAAAATGTGCCCGTATGGACAAGTTTTACTTCTGCTTCCTGGAGCGACAAGAGCTTTGCAGGCCAGATGAATTGGTGCTGGGGGCTGGATCTGCCCCCGGGGTCATAGTAACCAGCTTCCTAAACCACGTGACCAGCCCATGACCCAAAAAGTTTGGGCACCCTAATCTACAAGATCCAAACTGCAGTTGAGAGGGACCAAAGTTAGGCACAACTTCTGTTTGAATACCACAACTTGATTAAGAAATGATCCTATAGTTGTGTAGGGGCCTTCTGCATCGGTATGTCAACTAGCTATGGCAGAATGATGTTATTTCCACTAATGCCTCCTGCTCTATGAATCCAGATGCACATCATTTTACATTGTTACTACTGCTGCATTCAAAATCATGCATTGTTAGGTGCTCAAAGAAAGCAGAGTGAACTGAGGCTGCTGCATAGCCATAGTCAGAGGGACATATTCTAATTACAAGTACAGTACATGGAAATTTGCTTCACTGAAATTAATAGGACTTAATGATTAATATGACATTGTAGGTCAAGTGTGACCCCTGCTATGCAATCACACTCAAATACTGCCCTGTAGCACTTAGTGCACTCTCTGGGCAGCTCACAAGTTAATTAGCATTTTGTCCCCAACATGCTGAGTACTCATTACACCAACATGGGAAGATGGAAGACTGAGTCAGCCTTGACCCTGTTATGATTGAACTCACATCCTTTGGGTTGCAGTACATCAGTTTAACAACTACACCACCAGGGCTCCTTCCCAGAAGTACACTGTAATGCTGGAAAACATTTTTTTAAATGACTGATACGACTGGCTTGTTTATTGGTAGTTCTGGCACAAAGACTTTCCACACAATAGCATATCAATAGCTTTGTGAAACCCTTTGTCACATGTAAGAGAACACTTAACATCAGTTATGTTCTTGCCATAACACCAAAGTGATCTTCCAGAAAAATGTTGGATATAGTGTATCAGAATTTCTAAAAGCAAATAGCCAGTTAGTACAGTATTGTGTGTATTGTATCTTCACTTGCAAGTCTAGTGGTACCTCATACAATGATTTTAATCCATTCCATGGGGCTCGTTGCTGTATGAAACAATTGCTATATGATACATGCATCGTATAGCAATTTTCCCTATGGGATGCATCGTAGAACAATTTTTTTTGCTAAGTGGTTTTTCCCATTGAAAAATTGTTGTACAATTTTTTTTCATAGGGAAAATTGTTATGTGGGACACCATTTCCCCCACAAAACCTAATTGTTACGCGATTTCGTTGCTATAGGGGGCAATTGTTGCATGAGGTTCCACTGTCTTTGGATATTTTGGTTTATAAAGTTAGTCTAGAAGTAGAGGGTAGTCTAGAAGTAAAGTTAGTAAAGTAGAGTTAGTCTAGAAGTAAAGCAGTAGAAAGAGTTATTTAGAAACATTGGCCTAAATCCAATTGTTAGTCCCAGATAGTTAGTATACTGATTCAGTTGTTTTATTATTATTATTATTATTATTATTATTATTATTATTATTATTATTATTATTATTATTATTATTATTATTATTATTATTATTATTATTATTATTATTATTATTATTATTATTATTATTATTATTATATTGATTCAGTTGATTATGATTCAGTTGTTTTATCCTAGATGGGACTAGCAATTAAATATTAGGCCACTGTGTGCTTTTTTCAAAATGTTAAAATACATGCTGCATAGGTCTGTAATGTATTTGACATTTAAAATATTTGACCTATTTTGTACATAGATGAAAATGATACTATAAGTTAAAGACTTTACTTAATATTGTTGCTCCTCTTAATACAAAAACAAATTCTCATACTACCAAATAAAAATCAATCTTATCTTAGAATTTTACACATCAAAAAATTCTTCTTGAACCCACTCAGCTGGTGAGAGATACTCCAAAACAAGTCAAAATATAGAGGGTGTTTGTTTTTTTTGAGGGGGTAGAGTGGTTTGGGAGACATTGAAATATTCAGAAAAAAACCAAGTTCCCATCTTTTATTTTTAAAAAACAAAGAAGGATGAAAAAATATTTTCCCCTACACTTTCATCTCTCTAAAGCTAGCAGTGTGAAAATCTTTCCTATTTGCACTAATTACACTGTGTAAATCACAATGTAAATAGCTACACAACTGCTCATGCAAGAGAAACTGTATAGTAAAACCCCTGCATTATTTGTTTTAAAAATATGGAATCACTAGTACAGAAGATGCTACACTAGTTTGCAATGCTACACTTTGCCTACTTGGTATTGAGCAAACTGGCAACAAAGGATTCTCCAGTGTGAAAGCATATAATTAATGACTTATACAAACACTAGTATGGAAATCACCAGGATTTCACCTGTTCTACAAGTTTGCCAATGTGCCATAGAAACATTAGCTTTCATTCTAAAATACTATTCAACATTTTAAGTGCAGTATTTATAAAACAGCTTTTACAAATACAACAACAGACATCTGAGAATTCAGAGCCACAAGGCTATTTGTATTGCATGGAGCAGCCAATTGTTCATCTTCAGCAGCTTGACTTATCTTTCTGCACAAACAGTTTAGACTCATTCCGTTTTGTTCAGGTTCTTTAGAATGGCCATTAGTTACTTGAGAACTTTACCACCTAAATGTATCATGTTTATCTTTTAATGATGAGAACGACAAATATTATTGTATTTCAGTTGAAGCAACTGCTTCTAATCACAAGGAACAACATTGACGTATTTTCCCCTGCATCTTTGAAGCAACTAAAATCAGTTGCAAAAAAAGCAATACTTTCCTGTTATAATTCTTGCTCCTTCCTTTTTTAATCCACAGACTAGCAAAGTGATTTATTTAGTGATGTTTCTGCCAACAGGAATGTGATTGTTAGAAATCTATGGGTGCCACTGCACAGCTTTGACCTTGAAATAAAATAAGCTGGAATAGTGCAATTTCCCACTTTCCCAAAAGAAGACTGTTAAAAAAATATTAGAGTCTAATAACTAGACCAACAAAAAGACTTTCATGGCATCAGGGGAAAGAGGAGTACAGTATTTTCTTTTAAAAAAAATAATTCCTTTAGGACTATGGTAATTAGTTCTTTGCTGAAGTTCACAACACTGCCTCTATCTCCCCCCCTTGCAACTGGGACACTTGATAAAATCACAAAGATCTCAACTTCCACTCTTCAAAGCATTACTAATGCAAGAGGAAGATAGAAACCCTGAATCTAAAAAAGGTGGGGAGGGGAAGAGCCGGAGGTCAGTGTTCTAATCAACTCTTGAAAAGAGAGTTCCTCTCAGTGGTTCCCAAACATTCTTTTGGCCATGCCCCATCTAAGCATCTCTAAAATCCTGATGCCCCCTGTGAATTATAATTCTTATTATTCAAAAAGTGAACCATTCACATGGAGGAAGCCTAAAAGGCCATTACCTTGGTCTAAACAAGTTAGAGTTGCCCCGTTTAAAAATAAAATTGCCCTCCTGCGTGCATCTAGCTCTACCCAAAACTGCATTGTACGTTATTCCATTCCCAAACAAGAAGTTTTCTGTGGTCAGAGAGAGAAGACAAGCAGTGGGAGAAATATGGGGCTCAAATTATGGTGATGTTGCCTACCTGCACAATTCTACAAATGGGACTAGGAGATTGTACTATAAAGTCTGGAAACATCTTGCACATTTTGGTTTTGTACTAAAAAACTGAAGAAAAACCCCAGAAAGCACACTATAATCTTTTTTTATATATAAATTGGCATTTGAAAATATGTTGTTTACATAATGTTTTAAAGATGTTCTGTTTGGCTTTGTCCTCCCAGTTTTCAGGAACAAACACAGCCAAGTGAAGTCCTCAGGAAAATGGACTCCAATAATCCCAAACTCCTTTTCTATCTGGAGTCTTATTTTGATACAGTCAAACCTCACATAAAGAGCACCTCACTTAAAGAGTAACTCGCTTAAAGAGCAGAATTTTCTCTGAATGTTCGTTTCGCTTATTTATTTTTATTTGTTTATCGCCCTCCTCCCCGAAGGGACCCAGGGCGATTTCCAACAATTTTAAAAACACTTCAAAAATTAAAAACTTAAAAACTTAATTAAAAGCTAGGTGTTAGAACTTGGACATACTGGGGGCCAAACTATCCAACTGGCTGGGGAAATTGAACCATCCACTCCCCAGACCAGACCTGCCAGCCAGGTTTTCACTCCTTTCCTAAAGGACAGCAACTCCTTTAATAAAATAAATAAAACCAACCAAAAACTCGCTTAACAAATACATTGGGGTTTGCAATCCTCCCCACAAATGGTCACTTACAAAGGTGTTTCGCTTAAAGAGCAAACTCACTTAAAGAGCAATCCTGTGGAACACATTATGTTCTTTAAGTGAGGTACAACTGTAATAGCAATTCATTCCAATCCATAGCCAGACTAATAAAAAGTATTTGTAAAGAAGTCTGGAATGGACCTTTTGGTATTCAGGGTGCAAAAGTTCTTTAAGAATACAGGAATGGTCAGCAGACACCAAACAGAATCCTTTAAAAAAACTTTTATTCCATTTACCATCATTACAATGTAAGCTACTGGGAAGAAAAGTTTCCTGCAATCTTATGTTATTACTGGTTGTAAATAGCACACTGATTTACAAACTAATCTCTTATGTCAACCAACCATAGTGTATCTCTGTACCTGATGTGTATAAATTGATACCATGAAGTTTCACTCTTATGTCAGATGAAGTGGACGTGATCCACGAAAGCTTGCATTTAAATACAGGAGTTAGTCTTTAAGGTGCCACAACGGTTTTAGTCTTTCTAAAAATTATAATAATTATTGTTTTTGTTTACTCTCTCATATTCCCTGAAAGAGAGAACGGGGGGAACTAAGGCACAATGACAATTGAGCAAGAGTCATAGCCCTCGATTATCCTTTCATTTCACGGGGGAATGTGATGGAGAAGTTGATCTGATACGTCCAGTGCGCCATTTGCGGGTCTCTCCTTTCATCTTTCAAGAGATGCCTTGCCAATCCCTCCCCCACCACGGGAGAGGGCAAGTCCGAGACTCGGGAAGAGCCCAGCCTCTCGCTTCTCCAGTGCTGGACGACCGGAGAGCCGGAGTCCGAGAGGAGAGTTCGCGGCCCAAGAAAGGGCTTGGGATTGGCCAAAGGAAAGTTCTCCGGCGCTCTGGCTCTTGCCCAACGGAGCGCCCTCCCGCCTGCCGTCTGGTAATCAGGACATCGGGCCACGAGGTCAGCCCGATCGCTGCCTCAGCGCAAGCTTAGCAGGCAGGAGCTCGACGGGGCGGCGTCTCCTCCTCCTCCTCCGGGCCCAGGAAGGAGACGGGAGGGGCGCGGCAGGGCGAGGCGGCGGCGGCAGGCCGTCACTGGCACGGCGTCTCTTCGCTGGGGGGCGCGGCGGCGGCGTTACCTCCGGCAGGACCTCCTGCGCCGCCGCCGCCTTCGAAGAGCTTTTGGGGACTCTCGGGCAGGAGCGCTGTGCGGACTTTCCGCTTCTCTTTGAAGCGGCCCGAGCGGGAGATCTTGAGGTTTCGACGGCTGCCGCCGCCGCCCGAACCGAGGGTCTGGTTTTCCGGGGAGTCCGAGGCTCTGGGCGGAGCGGGGAGCATCTCCGAGGGCTCCGCTGCTGGGGGCCAAGCGGGCGCAGGCGCTGAGCCCACCGGCCCCTCCTTGGACTTTTTCCTGGTCGCCAGCGATTTCCACCAGGTGCCGGAGGAGCTGCTGCTTTTGGCTCCGGGCCCACCCGAGGGGGCGGCCGCGCTGGCGCTCTCGGCCATCTTCTGCTATGGGCAGAAGGCCCGCGCCTTTTCCCCGTCCGGGATCAGGTCGGCCAGAGTCCTGGAGGGGAAGAGAGAGAGAGAGAGAGAGAGAGAGAGAGTTCAGTGAATGGCAGGACTTGCTCTGGCTGGGGACTTCTTTCCTAAAGGCCAACGTCGGCTCCAGAAGGTTGACCTGAGTCAAGAGGATGCTGGAATCTCGTCCTGAAATTATGAAGTTGGAGTACGGACACGGGGTTTTGGGAAGGCTGCATGTCTTCACAAGGCTCCTCTTTTGGAGGCCTAGACCAAACTGAGCTCCTAATACACGTGGAAAGCGAAGGCTAGATAACATCTGACTGAGTGACCTGTAGTCTGCAAAAACATGTGTCAAATAAAAATAAGCCCCATATTGTTCAGTGCCCTCTCTGGGAGGCTCACAAGGTAATTAGCATTTCCCCCCCATCATGCTGGGTACTCATTTTACCCACCTTGAGCACTGGTCAGGATCGAACCTACAACCTTTTAGTTGCAGTACAGCAGTTTAACCACTGCACCACCCACACATGGAACAAGAACTTCTGAGAGAAAGTAAGACATTCTTCCATTGGTTGGCTGACTTGTTAATTGATAAAAGTAATATCATGACCTTCAAAAATGTTTATGATGATGTGTTTTCAACCCTTTGGACCTGTCAAGATGTCCACAGGGTTGGGACATGCCATAAACTTAGATTTCTAATGACAAAGGGCAAGCTGGATTTCTTGGTATTGAGCTTGGAGATCAAAAGTTCCATTTCTTACTGTAGGTGGGTGGAAGATTGCAGGCTTTATTTGGCTTTTTTTCTGCTTCAGAGTTCACATTCCAAATAGTGTTGTTCACTGTAGCACAAACTTGCCACACCAACAGGTTTTGTTTGAGGACTGTGTCCATTCCTAAATGCAACACCAGAGAAACTATGTAAACTTTAATTCAGCTACAGTACTTTGGAGAATTAAAACCTTTCCACATCGCATAGCTTCCCTTTTGTATTAACAAAGTCATTAGTAATAGTTAAACCTTTCCAAGACTGGCTAAGCAACCAGGAATTCAGTTGCTTAGCACAATTTATCAAAAGCTTCTTTGGTTGGGAGATTTAAGCACAAGGCTGTGGTATTTCCAGTACACTAGGGTACTCATCCAGCAGTGTTTCCTTTAAAAAGAAGATGAACATTTGCAACAAAGTTCAGCATCTCCAATTTGAGCACATTTGTAAAGCGGGGCTTAAATGTTAACTTGCCAGGTTTGTGAATTTTGCATTGGTATGTTGAAAATAGTTTGTTTTTAGGCCTAATACTGCCAGGTTCAGCAAGCAGAGAAATGAGGATCCAAGGAACTCTGATGGAATGTCATTGGATATATTTCTAAATATGCATGGAGTGAACAGTGAGCCAGCTAACTGCAAACACAGCAACTATTGATAATAAATTAATTCACATTCTATTCACTGAAAACAGATCCACTCAAATATTAGAGTTTTGTCTGAACTAACATTTCTGGTCTTTATGCACATGTGGCTCAAACATTGTTTATTTTCTTGACCTTTCTGCATTCGTTTTTAATATGTCACCTGTGTACTAATGAGCAACTCTGACAGATAAATGTAGGTCCCTCTTGCTTTCTATTTCTCATCTACTGTTTAATCTGAATACTGTACAGACAATTGTCTTGCTAGGAGAGTGACCAAAAGTAGGCAAGCAGATGTCCTAGACAAATCATGATCGCAATAGGCATTCTCATTTTTATCCCAACCCACTGGAAGTCACAAGCATATACTGATTGAAATCCTATTGTTCAGGATTTGTTTAGTAAGTAGCAATGGAGCAGGCCCATTTGAACCAGTGGAAATGGTGAAGGAATTGACCCCTCCAAATTCCCATCAATTCAATGGGTTTAGTGTAGTGTGACCACTAAACAGCAAGATTTAGGGCATTTCACGCCTGGGGATATGGATATTCCACTTAGCTTTCATGGGTATACTGTGGGATAGGCAACGTGCCACAAGCCTGGCTATCAGACTCCAACTCCCACCATTCGCAACCAGCATTCCCTATGATCGGGGTACTAGAGTAAAAAAACAACTGGTGACCCTCAGCTTGCCCATCTATGCTGTTATCATACAGAAACAATTATTAGGGCGATTTAGCTCTTCAGAAGGAAAATTGCACTTGCTTCCCAGTCATGCTCTTCAAACCTAATTAAATTGTTTTATTTGTTTTGCACATAGGTTGAGTTAATATGCATGGTTCTTCTCCATGTAACTTCATATATTACCTATAAACCTTTTTGTAACTGTGGGCTTTTGATGTTCTGGTTTGATGACACTGAGCACTAACCATAAACTAAATATAAATCTGGTTATTTTTTTGCCAGGGAATGTCCAGAAAATTGCCATTCTTTGCAGAACTGTTTCACGTGAACAGTATTGGCTACTGCTTTCACACAAATGCTAGATTAGGCATTTAAAGAACAGATATTTACATCCTCGCCTTCAAATCAACACTAAAGATTTTAATATACAGTGCCTACACCAACTGCCAGGGGAGGAAGAAGCCAGAGCAGGTTGAGGACCTTGCCGCCCCTACCCCTGTGCCTACACCAACTGCCAGGGGAGGAAGAAGCCAGGGCAGGTTGAGGACCTTGCTGCCCCTCCCCCTGTGCCCACACCAACATATTGTATTTTAATGTAATGTATTGTCTGTAAGCCACCCTGAATCCCCACGGCGAGTGGACGGCAATATAAATTTGAACTAATAAATAATAAATAAATTTTCTGAGAAATGTCCTGTTTATTGAACACCAAACATTGATACCCAGTATCACTGAAGCAGGATCCCAGCCACATCATCTAACATTTAATACAAGTGGGAACATCTGCTAGAATGCTACTCATTGAATTACAGGAAGAATAAAAATGAGGCAACTTGAGTCCAACAACAGACAAAATAGCTAACAAATATATTTTTTTTTACATTGGCAACTAGCATTTCTCTAAAGAGGACAATGAAAGAATTAGACTGTCACATTCCTTCTGGCTCTACTTGGATGCTGAGGCAGCAGCTCTTTGTTTCCCTTCGTAAATTATGCTCCTTGCAACTTATAGCTAGAGGGCCCTTGTTGCACCTGTGCTAACTAAGGAAGTAGTTCAGGCAGGTGCAACCAAGGACAGGAGGGAGGACCACACCTTTATCGTTGAAGTTATTTTCACTAGTTAACTGGGCTACATAAGGACTATCTGTTAACCTTTGTCACTTAGGAAGTTAAAAATTAGGCAGTTTTTAAAAGGTAAAATCTTCAAAGTGCTGTGGCAAATCATACAGCCCTTTCTTTCAGGTTTGCCACCTACTATACAGATCTTGAAGAGAGCTAAACCTGTTAGATCCCTGTCCATTAGGAAAAGTTCAAGGTTGCCCTTGCTCAAAAGCCAGTCCCATCCAACTCAAGGGTTCATTGCTCATCTCTGTTTACAGCCAATGAGCCAGCACTGTCTACATCTGCAGACATTTCCATCGATGTGTGGCAGGCATGCTTCAACACTGGAGTGGATGGAATGCTGTTTTCCTTCCCACAGAAGTGGCCCCTATTTATCTACTTGCAATTTCTTGCTTTCGAATTGCTAGGCTGGCAGGAGCTGGGACAGAGACAGGAGCTCGGTCCATCATACAGTACGAGGATCTCAAACTGTTGACTTGCTGACCTTCCAGTCATCAAGTTCAGTGACTTAACCTCTTGAGCCACCGCAGTTCCTCCTGTCCATAATCCAGTCATTAAATGCACAGAGGTTCCAGTAAAAGAGAATAAAAGTTATATGGTGGCAGTTCAACAATTCAGAATTATTCAAAGTTTACTGTGGCGTGGAGGAACTCTGTATTATTCTGTCTTCATATAGTTCAATGTTAGGTACATTTACTGAGAAACATGCACCATTGGATTCACCCTTGGAGTACATAGGATTGCTGCCTTGGTTTCTCATCAGTGCGGTTTGTTGGGAAGAAAGCTCCATGAGTCTGGTAGAGTTTACTGTCACCTAAGTGTGCATAATCCTTGCTATGCCTCCTGGGAGAAGAGCCAGCCTGCTGTCCCAGGGCAGCCCCAAAAGAAAGAAATGCTGCTGTCACCTGGAAAGATACCTCAGGAGTAAGGGTGTTAAAAAAACCCTGCACTGTATGAGCCCTAGTGGCAGCAGTGGTTAAACAGCTGTTGTAAGTTCAATCCTGATGGGAACAAAGGTTGACTCAAGCCTTCCATGGTTGGTAAAGGGGGCCGGGGGCCGGGGCACAAAATGATTACCTTGTGAACCATCCAGAGAGTGCACTATGCCCTATAGGACAGTATATAGGTCTAATAGCTATAAATAATTCTTTTTTTTTTTAGAATAGAAGCCAAGTTAGTCTGTGTTTCAGGCATATCAGAGAATAAACAAAAGTGGACTTGATCCATGAAAGCTCACATTAAAATATAACAGTTATTCTTTAACTAAAGGTGCTGCAGTGGCTCAGTGGTTAAGGAGCTCACCTTGTTAGCTGGAAAGCTGGCAAGGCATCAGTTTGAGACCTGGGTACTGCATGACTGATTGAGTGCCCGTCTCCGTCCCAGCTCTTGGGGACATGAAAGGAGCCTCATTTGAGCACTCCCTGAGGGGAGTTTCTTCTGCAAAAATTCCTTCAAACCAGAATAATTTCTGACACAACAACCATCATCATCATCATCATCATCATCATCATCATCATCATCATCATCATCATCATCATCATCATCATCATGTTGTTGTTGTTGTTGTTGTTGTTGTTGTTGTTGTTGTTGTTGTTGTTGATAGCTGCCCAGAATGGGGATGAAACCCCAGATGGTCCGGATATAAATTGTTTATTATTATTATTATTATTATTATTATTATTATTATTATTATTATTATTATTATTATTATTATTATTATTATTATTATTATTATTATTATTATTAAAGTCAGATATGACTGACTTTTGAGCAAGGGAAACTTTACCTTTAACAACAACAACAATAATAATAATATCATCATCATCATCATTAACTTAGCTGCAGAGTTTTTGTTGTTTCACGGATATCCTATTAAGAAATCTCCCTCTGTCCCCCGACCGCGACTCCTCTCATTTGCCCTCCCCAGGTGGAGGTACTACTAAGGCTCAGAATGTGTGTGTATGTGTGTGGTGTCCGCCGGTGGACCAAACCTGCGACAGGTGAGAGAAGCGCAGCAACCCCCCCCCCCCGCCCCGGGTCTTCCCAGGGAAGGAGGGCGCGAGGTGGAGGCAGAGCATTCCTCGCAGGCACCTGTCGGGACTACCTGTCGGCGCAGAGGAGCCACAGGAGAAGCCGAACCGCGCTCGCACTCTCACCTGTTCTCCTCAGGAACTCGCTTCCCTTGGGTTTGCTTGTTTGTTTGCCCAGCGCCAGGCGGCAAATAGCCCCTGAGCCCAGGAAAGGTGTTGGGCGGGAGAAGCCCTCAGTCCATCTTTCTCCCTCCCCCCCCCCTCGGGCGCCGGGAGTGTAAAGTTACCTGAGCTTTCTTCTGAGGGGACTCCGCGCTGCCTCAGCAACCCGCTCGCCTCAGAGGAGTGCCAGCCGGGGAGTCGGGCTTTCTTGAGGCGCCCGCCCGCTCCAACTTTTCCCCAGGTGAATAATGTTGCAGGGGAGGCGAAGGCGGCTTTACTGGGCGCCGTCTCGAAGGGCAGCTGCGAAAGAGGGACACGGCCAAGGCGGCTCTTTCTTGCGCTAACTCTCGCTCCCGTTTCGAATAAGACGCGCTGTCTGACCCGCCCGACTCACTTTCTGGCGAGGGTTCGGACCGTGCCACATACCTAGCGCGGGGACAACAAGGAAGCAGGTGGAGGTGAGCTCTCGAGACTGGACCCGCCCCCTTGCTTCTCCTTCCCCAAGGTGATTGGTCCTTCTAGAATGGCAGACTGATAGGGAACGTTGAAGAAGTGGCTACCTGTTCAGGTACGGATACTTCAACTGGTGAGCAGTAACAATCACACTTATATACTGCCCCATAGCGCTTAGTGCACTTAGGGCGGTTTACAAGTTAATTAGCATTTTGCTCCCAACATACAGGGTGGTGGTGGTAATAATAATAATAATAATAATAATAATAATAATAATAATAATAATAATAATAATAATAATAATAATAATAATAATAATAATAATAATTTCATTTTCAACGCACTTGGAAGGATGGAAGACTGAGTCAACTTTTGAATCCCCGTCAGGCTCAAACTCACAATGTTTTGGCAACAGTACAGCAGTTTAACCACTGTGCCCCCAAGCCTCTTTGAGGGAGTTAAGGATCAACTTTGTCTCTCCGTGGGATTTGGCTAGGGCAGCACAGGGTGCTAAGGGCACCCCCCCACCCCCAATTGTTGGCTGGTTTTCTTGTAAAGCTGTCATGAGGTTTCCCCATCCCAGGCAATCCTGCCACCCATGTGACTATTGTGCTGGAACAGGGAATTAAAAACACCAGGCAGGCAGAGAGACATTGTAGGCGGTTCTACAAGAACATTTCAGAGACTGCGGTGGCTTAGTAGTTAAGATGCTGAACTTGAACACTGGAACTTCGGAGTTCAATACCTGAGTACTGCACGATGGAGTGAGCTCCTGTCTCTATCAGAGGTGAGCACTGAACCCTAGAGCTGGATACGACTGTCTTTAGAACAAGGGTGATCATTACCTTTATTTTTATAAAAGTTCTTCAGGGCTGTATGGGATTGTTGACATTTCCAATTGATTGATTGATTAAATGCGTTTTTATGCTGCCCATCTGGGAGGTGTTTCCAATGATATAGAAACATAACAAATTACACTGAATTTGTACTGGAAGATTGGTCTAAAGAATTATAGATAAAAGTAAAGGTCACCCTTGCTTGAAATCCAGTCCTATCTGACTCTAAGATTCAGTGTTCATCTCTGTTTCATAGCTGAAGAACCAGAGCTGTCTGCGTTTGCAGACGTTTCCACGGTCATGTGGCACGGAATGCTGTTTACCTTCCCAACAAAGTGATCCCTATTTATCTACTTGCAATTTCTTGCTTTTGAACTGCTACGTTGGCAGGAGCTTGGACAGAGACAGGAGCTCACTCCGTCCTGCAGTATTTGGGTATCGAATTGCTGACCTGCTGACTTACAGTCAGCGTTTCAGTCACTCGAGCCACTCCAGTCCCCTAATAAAGGTATAATACATAGGTATAAATTATAAATTTGAATGGAAATGTAAACTTTAAAAAGTGTGATAAAGAAAAATAATGTTATAGACTCATAGGATGAATTTGTTAACTCTATTTGTTAAAACTAGGGATAAAAGCAGGACAAGAATATTTAACCTTTTGGAAATAGAGGATAAGGATAAGAAAGGGAAACTTTTTTCTAGGCTATAAGGTTAAGATAATAATGCCCCATTGGTGGTGGGTGCACATATTTGTTGATGTCGTGCCATTTTTATTATTATTAGTGCTGTATTTCTGTTTATATTTTTGTTGATATTAATAAAAGAAATATAAAAATAAGAACTTAAATTTAAAATACAGTAGATAGTGAATTCCTAGCAATGAATTAAACTTTCTTAAATGGCTATTGATTGTCAGCAATAGCCCAGCCTGTGATGGAAACTCAGGATCTAGTGCAGTGTTTTCCAACCTTTGCTTTTTGAACTTCAGTTCCCAGAAGCCTAAGTCAGTTCCCCAAAGCACTTATCAGCCAATGTACTAACTTAGGCTTCTGGGAATTGAAGGCCTCCTGTGGGGTCTGTGCCACACACTGGGAAACACTGCTCTAGTGTTTTGAATCAATGGCTGAAATTCAGTAATAAATTGCAAGTAGAGTAGACTTGGTAGGGATTTGGTGAGTTAATATGTGTGTAATTTCCATTCATTTACTGGGTCTACTCCAGTTACAACATACAGTTGATTTCCGTAAATAAGTCTAATTTCTCCAAGCAAGAAATCAGTTATGCCCTGGAATAAAGCAAAGGAGTAAGTGCAATGGAAACTTAGATATGAGAAATATTACACAAAATTCTAAACAATGAAATATATGCTGGGCATTTTTGTTCCGCTCATACTTCTGCAATCAATAGGCTTCTCTCCAGATATGTCCACGGGCTGAATTCCTACTTGGGAGTAAGAACATGAAGTTAACTAAACAAACAAACAAACACAGTGACAACTAAAACCAAATGAAGACCAGATATATCTATATATCCAGATAATCATTTATAAGATATGGCTGGTATCCTGTTAGGTCCATTTTAATAAAACTAGTAAAATGAACAGCTTTGGACACGGTTACAGCAACATTTCTACTTGATTCTCGTTTGGATCAGAGTATGGTCATATAATTTCCTGCTGCAGTGAGGCTTATATATGAAATTAGGAACACATGGAAAGACTCCAACTTTCCATTTAGTTTGGATTAATCATCATTGACAATAAAGACAGGATTTTTCAATATTTCATATCTCATGCCTCATCCATCACCATGGTAGAAACCAAAAATCCATTTTCTCCTCGTGAAGGACATTTATTTGTTTACAGGTACTGTTACTATGTTTACCTCTATAGTAATTTTTAAGGAAACAAAAATTGAAATAACTATTTTTTTAAAAGTAAGATTGTTAGGAGTAAACCCAAGCAAAAAGAATAATTCTATCACTAACTTTAAAATGTAGTAGTATTTTTGAATGTACATTTTATTGCTATGATAACTAAAACATGATAATAAAGTTGGAAAGCACAAAATTGTAAGTAGATAAATAGGTACCACTTTGTAACTTTGGTGGGAAGGTAACACTGTACCATGTGCTCAGGCGTATGTATAGTCATGCCTGCCACACAAACACAGGAATGTCTATAGATGCGTCAGCGCTGGCTATTTGGCTGTAAATGGAGATGAGCACCATACCCTACAGTTGGATACGACTGGCTTTCAAACAAGGGTGGCATTTACCTTTTTAAAAAACTGTAGGAAATAAATTTGACTATTTTTATTTCACAGAAAGAATAACTCTGTTTCACGTTATGAAACTGCGCATTCCAGGTACAGGAGTTTGGTTGTTTGGAAGAACTGCTATAAAGGGTTGGTGAAATATTGACTAATGTTTCAGATTAGGTGTGGGAAGGTCCAGGTTCAGATCCACGTAGCCACAAAGCTTGCTACACCTACTTTGGCTAGTCACGTTCTCTCTGGAATCTACTCATAAATAGTGCTATAACTAGACATAAAGTTATTTTGGGCTTTCCACTAGGAATTTTTTTTAGTGTGTGTCAAAATCTAGAGAGGAATCTATTGATGAATATTAGGAAAATAAATAGTAATACTTCTGGGGCCAAATGTTTTCTAAAAGCATACAATCTCCCCCCCCCCCATCCCCTGCATAATGTGTGTGTGTGGGGGGGGGGAGAGGAAGGATGACAACACATTTTTTTTTGTTTCTTCATGGGTGGGCTCACACCCATGCCACAGGATATAGTATGTGGGTATATAATTAATTACAGTTCACTGTTGTGTAGCTAAAGTAGAGAAAGACATATGCTACATTAGTCTCCTAGGGCAAAGGGGGAAAAGGACTTTCACTGTAATAAATAAACTAACTAATAAACACATAAAATGAATTTCCTCGCTTTATCTCTGCAACAATCATATGGACTATATTATACTAAAAGATTGTGGTCCGCCCAAGGCATTCCAATAAACTTCATGGCAGATAAGAATGCCAAACCTCTTAATTCCAAAGTCTATGATTATTATACAAGTCTGGCCAGGTTATCAGGCGGCAGTTAACTAACCTGACAACCTTGTGGACTAGCATCCTTGGCAAAGTCCTCAGGGAAGGGTGATGGTCACCATGTGGATTAAATCCCATTTGAATCCATCTTGATGGAGGGCAGCAGCTTCATCGATACTGGCCTGGGGCTGATGAGGTCTTTGTGTGCCAAAAGGGCTCAGGACCAGTGATGGGCATCAGCAGGTTTACACCAGTTCGCCAGAAATGGTAGCAGAAATTTTGGCTGGGCAGCCATCCAAGTTTTGAAATAAAGTACTGTAGTCCTAATTCAGGTGCAACACGGGGCTTTCCCCCTGGTCACGCCCACCATACCACGCCCACAGAGCAGGTAGTAAAAATGTTTGGAGCCCACTACTGCTCAGGACCAGAAAGTGACTCATGGAGCTGGATCAGTGGTACGGACATCATGTTGTGATCCGGAAGGCAGATGAAAGGCCACTGCATTATATTCACAGGAAAGTATTCGGAATCAGATATGGCACAAGAAGAAGAATGATTATTATGTAAAATATTGTGCAGTGTAAAAATAAAAAGTATTCCATGTGCAATTGCTTTTACATACAATTCAGACTCATATATCAGGTTGCTACAAAATTAGGACCATAATTATAAATCTTTTATCTTTATTATTTTTATGTAGGGGCAGATCTTGGACATGGATTGTTAATGGAATAGAGAAATGTGTGTCTTTCTCTGGACACATGCATGCACACACACCTCTGTGCATCTGTTTTATAGTATTACACCCAGGGAGTTTGGGGCTTACTGAAGTCATAACAGGTAACTGGCAAATCCCTGCCTTTCAGCATAATTTCCATCTATGAAAATTAGAAAGTTTCTGAGAAAATAAACTGAGAATAACTTGGTATGATTAAATGTTATAATTGAGTAGTTACTGTATGTTGCTAACAGACTACACAAGGGATTCTCAACCTGTGGCCCGTGGGTAGGATGTGGCCTGTAGCACCATTTTATGTGGCTCCCCACTCAGTGGTGGGCAGCAAAAAAATTTTTGCTACCACACTGTGGGTGGAGCCTATGTCAGGGGTGGAGCCTACATCATGGGCAAAGCCTACGTCATGGGCGATCTAGTCATGCCTGCAAACACAGGCAGCACTGGCTCTGGCTGTAAATGGAGATGAGCACTGCACCCTAGAGTCAGATATGACTGGCTTTTGAGCAAGGGAGACCTTGAACCACTTGCAGAGAGAAAACCTGATGGGACAGGGCAGGGAGGTGGGCATGGCCACCCAATTTTGCTACCCCCCTGCCTAAATGCCACCCAATTTTGCTACCCCCCCCCCTTCCCGGGTGTGTGTGCGAACCTGTTGCTGCCCACCACTGCTCCCCACTGCCTCTACCACACCAGGAAGTGCCATGTGGTGGAGGAAAGGCAAAATGGCCGTCTGGCTCCCGAAGCTGTCTGAGGGAGTGTGACCCGGCCCCTGACTTTAAAAGGTTGAGAACTCCTGGACTAGACAGTGTAAATATATGAAAAATCGGTTCAATTGATAAATTTTCTAGTTTTCTCAACTGTAGCAAACTCTCCTTACTGACTGGCAGATTCAGATTGTTACAAATTTGGAGTGCACAATAAAATAGGTAGACACTTTCAAAGTATTGGAATGTTTTCAGAGAATCTAGAAACTATGAACTAGTACCAGTAAAGGGTAGACATTTCTATTTTTTAAATATGTTCAAAGAAAATTGAAGTTCTTTCTGCACTTAAGCTAATTAGTACAGACAAGTCACAAGATTTCACGCAGACTTCAGAAAACGTCTTCAAACTTCAGCAGTTACACAGTAACAATGTCTTTGGAAATAAAGGCACCATGTCCCATTTTCAAAACCTGTGTTTTATTTGCCTTCAGTATACGCGGGATCAAAATGTACTTAAGATTTGGTGCTGCATCAGAGACTAGAAGTGACTCATGACTGAGAGGTATGCATGTCAGGACTAACTCTTTGTTTTGTATTTCACAAAGTATATTACCATTCTACAAACAACAACTGAAAATTTTCTTTAAGTGAAAGCTGGTGATCATTCAAGAGAAACTATGGACAGATTGCACTGTTTACTTTGGAGTGTAATATTCTTTTTTTTACATTAGATAAAATGTACCTTGTATATGGACTGCAGTGGCTCAAGTGGTTAAGACGCTGAACTTGAAGACTGGAAGGTCGGAGTTTGATACCCAAGTACAGTACAGTACTGCACAATGGAGTGAGCTGCTGTCTCTGTCCTAGCTCCTACCAACCTAGCAGTTCGAAAGCAAGAAATTGCATGCAGATAAATAGGGACCACTTTGATGGGAAGGTAAACAGCGTTCCAGCACTCCAGTGTCTAGTTATGCCTGCCACATGTCCATGGAAATGTCTGCAGACACAGACAGCGCTGGCTCTTTGGCTATAAACAGAGATGAGCACTGAACCCTAGAGTCAGATCCGACTGGCTTTAGAGCAAGGTTGACCTTTATCTTTACCTTGCATATATATTAAATAACCTCTTAATTAGTTTCCTTAAAATCATACAATAAAATAGGCCAGTGGTACAAATCAATCAAGAAAAAAATAAAATAAATAATAAAGACAAAAATGTTGTGGCATCTTGAAGACTAACTGCTCTATTTTAATATGAACTTGTGTGGATCAAATCCATTTCTTCAGACATCACTCAGAAAGTGGACTTAACCCATGAAAGCTCACATCTGCAGAAGCAGACAGCGCTGGCTCTTCGGCTTAGAAACAGAGATGAGCACTGACCCCTAGAGTCAGATACGACTGGCTTTCGAGCAAGGGAAACTTTTACCTTAGGTGACATCTTTAAGCTGTCAAAATGTTTTTTCTTTTTATTTTAATTTTGTTTTCTTGTTTGATATGCCTGCACAGTTTAACATGACTACCACTTCAAAAACTACTTCACTAATACATCTGATGATATTTGTCACTCAGGCACAGAATGAATTTTGGAGTCATGTGATTCATCATACCTTCGAGCAGTAGTGGTGAACCTATGCCACGTGTGCCAGAGGTGCACTCAGAGCCCTCTCTGTGCGCAGGTGCACTGTTCATTCCGCTCCTCTGGCCACATCCCAATGGGAGCACTTCCCAGCACAGAGTCCCCCCCCCTTCTGTTTGGGCACTCAGTCTCTAAAAGGTCTCCATCACTGCCTTAGAGCAGGAGTTCTCAACCTTTTAAAGCCATAGGCTGGGTCACACTTCTTCAGACAGTTTCAGGGGCCAGACGGCCATTTTGCCCTTCCTCCACCAGATGACACTTCCTGGTGTGGTGGAGGCGGTGGGGGTGGCAGATGAAATGGCGCCATAGGCCACATTTGGCCCATGGCCTACAGGTTGAAAATCCATGCTTTAGAGTCATAAATGAAGAAAGGAAGGAATACAAGGGAGTTTTGTATAAAAGAGGGATTTGGGAAAGACAACCATTAGTAACTGAAAAACCCAGGAAAGCATAAAATGTAGTTAACTATTTGCCATCTGGTTAAAACTGTACTTATATATTTCACCTCATGTCAAAGAAAAACTAAGAGGGTTTCGTTAAATATAGGAAGTGAGTGCTCAAATCCTTCTTAGTATGCCTCACAAAACTATCAGATATTTCAATTGCTTATATCTTAATGCAGTTAGTGAAATGCAAAATTTGTGAGCAGTTGTTAGAAATTTGTTGCCTATATGAAAACATAGATAGCTACAGAGAAACGAAGGTTGTTTCTGTTCAGTAAAAACTACAGACAGAGACTCAAACACATTTAATTTTTTCCCCTTTCCATTTACACTCTCATAAATTACAAATTATATTTCACTTCACAAAATAAAACCATTTCCATACAATTTGATGACAGTATTTTAATACATGGCCTACAACCATTAAATTTGTTCAGCATCAGAGAATCTCTAATCATACCAGCAAATCAGACCTCTCTAACATCTGACCTGCACCCTGGTCCTTGTTGACTTATGTAAGAGACAACTTGTTTTCTCTATCCTCTTTTGTGTTGACTCTTTCTTCCTTAACAAAGTTATTGACACTTTTAAAAAACATGTATAAAAAACCTATTATCCCTGAAATAATTCAGGAAAACAGCATTAGGCCTTGAAAGTTGTGATGAATATAAACCAAGAAAGGAGCTGAACATTCCCACCCCACCAAATGAACATTTAATTCTGCAATAAATTATGCTACTTTCTTTGATTTAAACATTTGTACAAAATCTCGTGATGAAAAGATCCAGTATTACAGTGAATTGCATAATATTATATTTTGAAAAAGAGGGGGGAAGAAACCCAATGAGATAAGTGTACTTTACCAATTCTCTCTTTCATTCATTCACTCTCTTTTATTAACAAAATTGCCAGAAGACATTGAAGAGAAATGCTTAATTTTAAACAGATTTACTTTTATAAATACAACAGCAAGGCAATGCAACTTGGCATTTAAAAATAATAAGAAATTAACCACAAATATGTGCTAACTTTTGAGCAATGCCGGAAAATATCCAATATTCCGGCGTCACTTATTTTAAATATGTGTTTTAATATAATAGTTGATGCTAGTGCCAAAACTATTGAAAAACCTTCAGTTCCCCTCTTTCTAGAGAAGGGATAATTATAATACTGTATCTCTCCAGAACACCATTCCTCTAAAAGCAAAGAACACTGATCATTTCTAGAATAAAACACAAACCAAATGATGTTAATGCATGAGACAGCAGTCTCCTTAAATGCATTTGCAATGAAAGAGGTATGTCGGGATAATACTGCTATAGTGGTGAATGTTTTCAATATGCAATAGCAATAATGCTTAAGAGGAATATATGAAAATTCATCAATGCACCGCATTGAATTATATTTTGCTAAATAAAAAAAAACATTCCTGCAACTAACTAAAGTAAAAATATATTTTTAAATACATGTTCTGCTTTATTTGAGACATATATAATTATGTCTTACATTGAAAGAAATCATATATCCATATACTGTACAACTAACACTGACAAACACCCTTATCCTAAATATTTCAGATAAGATAGAATATTTTGTACGCAGCACCTTCCAATACTTCTCTATGAATGAAAATTTCACCATGCATATGAGAATTCTTCTGTATTCAGGGCATTCTGTTGCACATAGAATTGAATTAGGAAGCCTCTGTCTGTATGGGACGCTCACTGGCATCACAGGTGCTCACTCACGGCCATTTGCTGCAATCTTGCACTTTAAACATATCACTATTTTCTGTAAGAGGAAAATCAGGGAAAACCACTAATGCTCATGAAGCGATATATTATGACTATCATGTGGAAATAATCCCACTAAGTTGTACGGCATTTGTTTCTTTGTAATGGACATGGTTTAGAGATCAAGGTATGTAAAATGGGTTATGTTCCTGTATTTCTGCATGAGGAATCCTAACAAATGGATTACTGTACAAGTATAAGATTAGTTCCAACAAGAATAGACCAACTGAAACCAACTTACTAATGGGATGACAGTTCATTTTATTAGGTACTATGTTGTTGATACGTACTGTCAAGTCTGAACTGACTTAGTGATCCTAACAAGGCTTTCAAGATAAGTGAGATATATAAGATGTGGTTTTATCAGTCACACACTCCCAGGGAGTTTCCATAGGTGAATGGGAAGTTGAACCCAGACCTCCTCTAGACTATCATTCTATGCACTACACCAGTGATGGCAAACCTTGGCACTCTAGGTGTTCTTCAACTTCAATTCTCAGAAGCCCTGATCAGCAGGAGTGCTAACTTTGTTCCCTGCATGTTTATCCTTGCTGAATTCTGAAAGTATACAACTGTCACCCTACAGGTTGCTATACTGACCCAGTTCTGTTCAAAACAGATTTTGCCAGCAGTTTTTTGGAGAACCAGACTGAAAATACCTTTTTGTTCCAGTGGTCTAAACAAACAAACAAAGGTTGAGTTCTTTAATAAATTAATAACAGAACAGTTTGCAACTCTTCCATGTAGATACATATCGGCAGCAAGGCAAAAGATCCAAGGCAAGAGGATTTTCTTAAATCTGTATTCTTTCTTAAATGATAAAAAATTGTATGTCTATAAGACATACTCCTGTACTACAAATTCTGGTGTTCATCTGCAATACTGCAGAAAATGAAGTGTGACACATATTTCTTTTCTTAACAGGGATTTGTTTTACTTTAAAAATATATTTACACTTGTATGTTCATAGCAGAAGGCTATGAAACAAATTTTGTTTTAGACAAAGCTTTATTTGTCTAAAACAAAACATCTTCATTTTCTATTAGTATTTGCACAATCAGCTTCTGGTACCGCATATCATTGAGCGTAGCAAGGGTGCTATCTTCTGGGGGCCTCATTAAAGTAGGCCCAAACACTATTCCCAGATTTTCTGCACTCATAAAGTTGTCTTTTTCATTCATAGTAATCCTAAAAGTGGGAGAGAAAAAGATGAAATCTTTGTTAGATTTTTCAATACCATATTCACTTTGTAATGCTATTTTTATGTCACATAATGAATACTAATTCCTCATTCCTTGACACCTATAGTAGAACTTTCTACCTGCCAAAGGGTAGAACATTCTCCTTCTATTCATTGTTCTATGTCACATTTCTTTACTTGCTTCTGACTCACGTGCAGATGCTCCATAGTTTTTTGTTTTTACTTTGCTCCTCACTTTTCCTCCCAACCAGTCTGTGACCTTTCAGTTCTACCACCGATAGCTGTCAAAAAAAAATCTCCTACTCTCTGGGATTACTCCATTCTTTTCCTATTGCAATCATCTCCATTATTTTCATCAAATCCTCCCTTAAAACTGACCTTTTCTGAAAGCCTTTGCAACAAATTGTAAGCCAAAGTAGAACATGTACTTCAAATAATTGTACTGTATGCTCTTTCCCCTTTCCTCTCTGTCTTCAGTTTCCTTTCCTTTCCATTTCCTTCACTGTACCTTTTTAAACAACTGTAACCCCTCTAGGACAGAGAGCTATCAAATATCTTCTTTATAAAGAGGTTTTTATAAAGTACAGAGGTTTTGCCTGAAACATATTAGTGTCTGATGTCTCCCTGAAATAATGCCTTTCTCTCATCCAAGTAAAGGTACCTAGAATTCAAAGACAGTCTTTTTATTTGGGCACCTGTATACAACCTCACCTTCACAGTGAAAATACAGTATCAACTGTAGCGGCAGATTGTAGCCAAAATGGGTGGGGGGTGGGGATAGCTAATATTTCAAGGGTACTTGCTGTTGTCACAAGCTTCCATGGAAAAACAGTTAGTAACAATATGCTGCTGTTTATGAAATGCTAAATTAGCTATTTGAGGCAGCTACCTTAATAGTTTGGCTAATTTAGCCCAGATCCACTCCAAAATCTGGAATTAGCTATGGTTTTTATTATCAGTAGTCCACAGAATAAGGTGGAAGAATCACCTCAGAAGTCCAACGTGAACATCTATGTTTATTTATAAAGCTATGACTTGTACAGATGTAAAAAGTTTATTTATTTGTTTGTTTGTTCAGATTTATATTGCTGCTCACTCCCCGAGGCGACTCAGGGCGGCTTACAGTCAAAACAGCAACAGTACAGTAAAGATCATCAAATACAATCTCACAAAACAACCAAAGCAGAACACAGACTAACTCCCCTCTGGCCGATGTCGTGGGCACAGAGGAGGGGGCAATGATCTCAGCTGCCTGCCAAGTCATGAAATCTTCTCCCTCAGGCAAAGGTTAGCCAACATAAGAGCCAAATGATGGAAATTATAAGATACAATGTCTTTCTGTTAGATGTAAGGTAATAAAGCATTTTATAGGAAATTAGCTTACTTTTTGAGATGAATCATCAGATATCTAAGAGTTTCATAGTGTGCAGCAGGAAGTAACATCAACACTTCGTGGACAGCTTCAAGTCTTTCATCAGGATTGAAGAGTTCTACACAATACAAAACAATATTAACATATACTTTTACAGATGAAAATGCTAATGCATCAAAAAAAGTTAAATATTAATTGATTTATTGGATTTAATATTTTATAATTTCCCCAAAGCTTGGCAGCTAAAATTGTTCAGCCGCAGGTTAAATATAGGCTGAACAAACCCATTTTGGCAAGGCCAGGACTTGGGAAAAGTTTTATAACTACAGAGTGAAATGTCCAGAAAATAAAATGGTATGTTTATGAGAGATGGCATGTCTCAGTACTTACTTGCTGCATCTATAAACTTGGAATAAGTATCATAGGTGATAATAGGAATGGGTAAATCTCTGAAATACAACTTCAGTGCTCCAGCAATTATATTTATGTCTGGATAAATGTTAGCAGAGAGATCAACTTTGTCACCATCTGGAAAAAAATGGAGGATAGGTTTCAAGAACTCATTTTATTTAGCAGAGTTAAATATTTCTTGATATGTCCTTTTAAATATTTATATATTGGGTAAAATTTTTGGGACATGAAGAGACCTTGGTACAAAGGAGAAGTAGTTACTATAGCCCACCATCAGTTTCCTTAGTTTGGTCTTAAGTTCCTTTCCCCAAGTAGATCCTCTGTTGTTCTTTCTATGAATATGCCTTGAAACCTGAACAGTAATATGCTCACTACATTGGTTTAGAAACACACACTTTGTTGACTTCCCACAGAAATCACAGGATTTTGGGGCAGAATCCAGGAGGTAAAGGTCGCCCTTGCTCGAAAGCCAGTCATATCCAACTCTTGAGCTCATTATGGAAGGATGCTTTCCCCTTAGAAGCTGATAGACGCATTAAGATTTCTTGGTATGTATTGTGTTTAGACATTTTTATCTTGGTTTAAGGCTTACAGTCAAATTTGAGAATGTTCCATTATTATAACTTTATCAGAGTGTATGACTTTACTCTAATTTCTTTCTGTTGTTATCAAACAAATATTTAAAATCCTGATGATGTTTTCAAAAAACTGGCATTACTGGAGAGTTTTGATAGATAACCTCATTGCTCCTCTACATTCTTCTTGCAGTAAAAGATATTTAGCAACTATTCGGGCCTCAAACGGTTTTTTCCATCATTTGTATTTGCACTGTTTGGCCCCTTTCCTGTGCACATTTCCATTTATAGCATGTGGTAGGCATAACTAGACACTGGAAAGCACAGAATGTTGTTTACCTTCCCATCGAAGTGGTACTTATTTATCTACTTGAATTTTTTTGCTTTCAAAATGCTAGGTTGGCAGGAGTTGGGTCGGGTGTTGCACTCAGGTGTTGGACTGCAGACCTTCCAGCGTCTTAACCACTAAGCCACCACAGTCCCTTTTGGGTGAGGAGGAATTTGAATCCAGGAGACTTGGATTAAAATTCCTGCTCAGCCATGAAATTAACTGTGAAATGATGTTGGTGGTACCGGCAAGCCATTCCTTGAAACTTTCACATACCTTGGGAACCCTAGTAGGATTGCCATAAGTCAGGGGGAAAACTTGTTGTACTACAATAACTCAGAGGACCGCACATTATTTTTGTCTTCATTGGCACTTTATGAAAAAATTATTTATTTTTAATTAATTTAAGTTTGTTTATTTGTAATAAATTTCAGTTCTGCCTTTCTGTTCTTAAGAAATATGGCTAAAATAGCAAATATCCCAAATATGCTAAAACAATACCACTGCCATCCCCCTCTACCCAAATCAATAGAAACAACATAGAAAATCAAGACAGTTAAGGACACAAGTGTCTGCCAGAACATTATTATACTTAGTTAATATAATTGGAAATTCAGGGATTAATTTCTGTGGGTAGGAAGTACCATAATCTGGGAACTGCACTGTAGAATATCTTTCTACACATTGCTATCAACTGTACATCAGAGATTGATAGGCTGCATGAAAGGGACATTGCAATTCAATTTCTATCGAAGGTAGAACCATAAAAAGATTTTCCTTTTAAATATCCTGCTCCCAAACTGTCTAGGTCAGTGATAACAAACCTTGGCAGTCCAGATCTTCTTGAACTACAATTCCCAGAAGCCCTAATCAGCTGGGGTGCTGACTTGGGCTTCTGGTAATTGAAATCCAAGAACACTTGGTGTGCCAAGGTTCTCCATCACAGGTATAGGTCATGGTGAACCTTGGCAGTCCAGATCTTCTTGAACTACAATTCCCAGAAGCCCAGATCAGCAGGAGTGCTGACTTGGGCTTCTGGTAATTGAAGTCCAAGAATACCTAGAGTGCCAAGGTTCACTATCACTGGCTGTAGGACCTTAGAAGATGATAACCAGTACTTAGGGAAGGGACAATGCAGTGCATTATACATAAGAAATTACTTTTATAATGTAGCTTTCCAGGTTCTAGATCAATAGGGTTCACTTCTCTTAAGGTGTGCATAGAGACTGTAATCTAAATGGGTCTGGGAGTAGAAAGCAAGTTATCTAACATTTGATGCATCAAAGTAAACCCACACATTAGCATTTGTTCTAATACGGTGCCATTTCTGCCATCGCAATGTTTATTCTATTCCTGCAATCCTCATATTAATCCTTACTTACTTGGTATGGTATCAATAGTATTAGAAAATATTGTTTGGACAGCTCTATTTAATTGCAGTACAATGAGCATTAAAGTGCTACAGTGAAAGCAAATGTTTTGAAAAAACACTGCAGCTGCTTCCATGCCCACCCAGATATGGTAAAATACAAAGCTGCATCCATTATTTGGGACTTTATTGGATACTTATATCCCTAGTTTGCTAAACAAAAACAGCATTCATTAGGTATATTGCCACAAATTATGCTGCAGAAGATTTACATGTGAGGCTTACAAGTATTTATGTGCCTGTAATTTGCTACGAGAATTACGCGTCACCCCAAGAACATCTGTCCGGCCCACCAGGGTGGATCGGAGAGGCTCCCTCGTTGTTCCATCAGCTAGAGAGGCACGCCTCTCTAGCACTAGGAGGAGGGCCTTCTCCGTGTCCGCCCCAACCCTCTGGAACCTCCTGCCCATCGAACTGCGCCTGCAGACAGAGCTCTTGCCCTTCCGGAAGGGCTTGAAAACCTGGCTGGCAGGACATATTTGGGGACCAGGGAACACGGGTTCCCATACTAAGTGGCTTACTTAGGGAGTGCCACTTTGGATCTGGACCAGGGGGATACTGGCGTGTAGTTTGCACTGTTTTTACTTCAAATAATTTTAGATAATCTTTTAAACTTCATGATTTTATATGTTTTTATCTTTTACCTCTGTTTTATGACGATGTAAGCCGCCCAGAGTCAGGTTCTCCCGAGTGGGGCGGGGTAATAAATTCAATAAATAAATAAATAAAAATAAATAAAAGCAAATGATAAAGACAGAAGCTAGCTTGAAAGACAAAACTGATGATCATACACAGTCAATTCCAGCAAAAAAGGCTATTCAGTCTGATGAAAAGTGTTGTTACAACTGTACAAAAGCAGTGAAAGAGAAGAAGGAAAAAAGGGAGATAGGAACTTTAATAAGGGAGGATATGAAAAGGTGCAATAAAACAGTAGAGAAACTCGACATAGTTAAAATTTTTTATCAAAATTTGTACATAGATAAGAAAATTAATATAAGCAAGTTTGAAAAATATTTACAAGAACACAAGGGGGAGAGTATAAAAGTAGAGCATAGGGCTAAAATGGAAGAACAAATTACAGAGAAAGAGATACTAGATGTTATAAACAAATTGAAAATAGGGAAAACTCCAGGAGAAGATGGATTACCAGCGGAATTTTATAAAGAATTTAAACAAATTATTATTCCTAAATTAACCAGGCTATATAATTATATTTTGGAGGGGGGAGAATCTCCAAATTCATGGCTTAGATCTATCATAGTATTAATACCAAAACCAGGAAAAAATTTAGAATTGGTTGATTCATATCGTCCAATTTCTTTAATTAATCAGGATGCAAAGATTTTTACAGCAATTATGGCTAACAGGTTAAATAGTTTTCTGGGGGAATAAATACATACAGATCAGGCAGGTTTTTAAAAGGAAAGATATATGTCTGATTTAATAAGAAGGGTGTTAAATTTGTTACAAATAAACAAGAGAAAAGAAGGTAAAATAGGACTATTATCTTTAGACATTTTTAAAGCTTTTGATTCTTTACGATGGGTCACTATCAGGGAAATAATTAAAAAAGTAGAATTTGGGAAAAAATTTAAAAATGTAGTTAATCAACTTTATAAAAGTAGTTATGCCAAGGTAAGAGTAAATGACTCATTTACAGAAGATATTGAAATTAAAGCAGGAATGAGACAAGGATGTCCTCTTTCCCCCATTTTGTTTATAATGGCTATGGAATTATTGGCTAGAGCTATAAGGAGTGATACGAACATAGAAGGGATAAATGGAACAAAAATAAGTTTGTATGCAGATGATACTTTAATTATAATGAAAGATCCTATAAAAAATATGGAAAAGATACAAGATCATTTGCAAAAATTTCAAGAGCTAACAGGCCTGAGAATAAATTGGGGGAAATCAGAAGCAATCTTTAGTAAATTAAATAAGGAAGAGATAGGGAGAATTAAGGAGAAATTTAAAATTCAAATTAGGAAAAGTATAAAGTATCTAGGAGTTAACATCGCTGACAATGTAGAGGATTTGAAGAAATTAAACTATGATAAAGTGAAAGAGGAAATTAAGAAGAAAATTGTTCGATATAGGGCATTGAAGACCTCCTGGTTTGGTAGAATAGCAATTTGTAAAATGAGTTTATTACCCAAGATTAATTTTTTATTTGAAGTCCTTCCAATTAAACAATCTGAAAAAGAACTAGGAGTTTTTCAAAACTTATTGAATGATTATTGTAATGGAGGGAAAAGAGCAAGGATACCTAAAAGTTTATGGTATAAACCGCAGAAAGAGGGTGGTTTAGGGTTACCTAACATTAAATTGTACTATAGGGCATTCCAAATTAAAGGTTTGGTAAAACTTTTAACGATAGAGGACCTTATATGGAGGGAGATAGAAATGAAAGATAGTAATGTGTGTGCAAAGGGAGAATTTTTGGAAAATACAGTTTTTGATTTAAAACCAAGAAATAATGTCCTAAAGTCTATGATAAATGTATGGATAAAGTTGAAAGATAAATTGGCACCAAACACCTCTCCAATATTAGAGTTGCAAGATCTTAAAACATTCCCAGTTAAAAATTTAGAATTATTAAAAAATGTTATGTTTAAACATGATATAATTTTACTAAAAGATTGGCTGGATCGAATTGAGAATGAAGAAACAAAAAAAGAAATCTATAAGGAATTAAAGTTGAACTGGCTTCAGATACTAATGGTGGATAAGTGGAATAAACAATATAAAGTGAAATTACAGCCAACAAGGCAGCTGACAGACTTCGAGGAGATGGTATATAAAATAAGAAAAGGCTCAATGGGGATAAAAGGAATAGTAAGTAAATTATATAAAATGATAAACAACATGGATGAATCCCAGGATACCCTGAAAAGAATGTGGGAATCGGATTTGAGTATTATTATTACAGATAAGAACTGGAAGAAAAAATGGAAAAGCAAGATGATGCAAAATCTGTCTACAAAAGTTAAAGAACACAACTACAAGATGTTGTGGCGTTGGTATATGACGCCAGTTCAGTTAAATCAAATAAATAGTAGCAACTCAAAAAAATGTTGGAGGTGTCATCAGGAAATTGGGACATACAAACATATGTGGTGGGACTGTAAAATTATTTCCAATTTCTGGCATAAAATGGAACAAGAACTAGAAAAAATTCTAAATATCCGTTTAAAGTTGAATGAAAAAATGGTTTTATTAACGGACTTAGAGGATTTGAATTTAGAGGAAAATATAAAAGAGTTATTGTCTATCTTTTTGACATTGGCGAGACAACAAATAGCCAGAAATTGGAAAGGTGATATGAATTTAGAAATTGGTAAATGGTATGTTGATGTTTGGGATATGGCATTAAATGAAAAACTTACATGGGAATTAAATATAAAAAGGGGATTAATAAAACAAAATAGATTTTGGGACATTTGGAAACCTTTTTTGCAACACACATTGATGGATAATAAAGGAGAAAAACCTGCTCCGAATACAATGTATTTTTGGCAGAATGACTGAGTTGTAAAAGGAGTGGCTGGTAGACTCAAGGACTATAGTGCACTGGGTGGTAGGAACCATGTACAAAATAATAAAGTTGTAATATGGTGGTTTAAGAGGAGAGTAGATATAAAGGTGAAAATATACAGTATAGTAAATGTATAGAAAATAATGTCTGACTATATTATATTATATTGATATGTATTTTTTTCTTTCTTCCTCTTCTCATCTTTTAACGCAGTAGAATGTATGTGGGAACTACTTTTTTTTTCTTTGTTTGTATGTAATTTTTTTTATGTTTTGTAGATTGTTTTGTTAGTTTGTTTTTAATATTGTAAAAACCTTAAAAAAATAAAAAAAATAAAACTGTACAAGGATGTAGACTCATAAGAATTTATAGCATTCTTTGTGTTAGGATGACATGGCAAAAACTAAATGATTCCCCCCAATTAATTAGTAGTTCGGCTTACATGACTTCAAAGTATTTTTTCCAACAGCAGACAAGAGTGTTTGTCTTCACTTCAAAACACAAAATTGTCCAAAATCCTATTTGCTACACCCATCAAATTATGTCCTTGGCATAAATTTCATTGGTGAATTGCTGCAAATTAAGAAGTCAGTGTAGGCATTTCATATCACATTCTATGTGCGTAACAGAAAATGTCTACTTTCACTTTGTAACTTGAAGCAATTTGCTATTGAATGTTGCACACATGACATTCCATGGGCAGATGTAATGAATAGGATTTTGGCTAGTATTGTGGGTTGAATTATTTACAGAAGAAGGATGCCCACAGATTTCCATAAAACCAGTGCTTCCTCAGGCAGGCAATATAGCAGTGTGAATTCTCCTTTAAAAACAACACAATGTGACCTATAAAATGTGTAGTGCTAACTGATCACAATGAGAACTCTGTGAACAAATTGTACAATGAATGTTTTATATGCTAGCAGGAACAGAACTAGTCAACAATAACAGCTCAGTGAGCAACTGTTTCTGTATAACATCTATATTCATTTACTGGATGAATAAACAAACACTATTCCTGTCATTTATACTAAGGCATTAAAAGTCACAAATCCAATGGCCTGCATTTCATTCAATAATTCATCATTCCTTATACTGTAATTTATACCTTCCTTATTTTAGTAAAGGAAAAGCAAATGTCTAGAACAGGAGTTCCTAACCTTTTCAAGCTTGGGGCTGAGTCTTGCTCTCTCAGTCAGCTTCGAGGGCCAGATGGCCATTTTGTCCTACCTGCATGATGGGGGCGGTGGTGGCCATTTTGTCCCAACAGCTTCAAAGGGGTGGCCATTTTGTTTCTCGAATGCCCTTGGAGGGTTCAGGGGCCACATGAAATGGTGCTGCAGGACTATTGTGGCCCAAGGGTCTTCGGTTGGAACCCCCTGGTCTAGAAACAGCATGTGGTAATAGCCCTTCTAGTACCGTAGTAGCAAATGGGTCACTGCCTTATCTCAGTCTTAATCTAGCTTGCTTCTTACCCTTGTAAGTGTGAAAGCTTTGTTGCTTTTGTGCATGTGTGGGTTTGTGCATGCATGGATGTATATGAACACTTGCTTAAGCCATGGCTACACCCACCATTTGCTGATGTGCTTTCTGCCCAGCCAGCCAGAACAGGCATTCAGCTGCCACTGCCTTCTGGTAACACAACATTTGAAATGGGTAGCAGATCAGTTACATGTGCGAAGACTTAACTATGCAGGAACGCAACTGAACATCTACTGTTTTAAAAATGAACTCCAGTTCCCTTTGATAATTATTTACACAACTGTACAAAGTTTCTCTGAACTCGCTTTATTACATCACCTCATTCCATTGTTACATTATTCTACTGTAATTTACAGACTCTATCCAAGGAAAATACAGTAGTACCTTGGATAACGATGAGACTTGGTTCCACAAGTCTCGTCATTATCCGGTTTTTAACGTTGTGCGATGCATTGATCGCACAACATTAAAAAAAAGCCCTGTTTCCCTGGAGGCTGCAGCAAGCCAGAACGTCGGGATTTGAATCCTGACGTTTTGACTTGCTGCAGCCTCCAGGGAGGTGGGGGAACTTTGGAAACAGCTTGGATCAGGTCTTCCCACCTCCCTGGACCCGGCAGGGGGGTCACGGAGCCCAAAATGGGTTAAAAAAACAGTTTTAAAAACCCATTTTGGGCTCCGTGACCCTCCTGCTGGGTCCAGGGAGGTGGGAAGACCCGATCCAAGCTGTTTCTGGGCCTCCCCGATGTCCCCAGCCAGTGGAGCACTGGCTGGGGACATCTGGGAAGCCCAGTAACAGCTGTAGATCAGGTCTTCTGATCTCCCTGGAGCAGGCAGGGAAGTCAGAGAGCCCAAAATTGGTTTTAAAAAACGGACTTTTTAAAACCCATTTCCGGCTCTCAGATCCCCCTGCCTGCTCCAGAGAGATCAGAGGACCCGATCTACAGCTGCAGGGTGGCTGGGGAAGCTGACGGGGACTCCATGTCGGCTTCCCTAGCCACCCACCCTTGCCTCCACAGCTGTGGGGTGGCTGGGGAAGCCGACGGGGGAGCCTCCGTAGCTTCAGGGTGGCTGGGAAGCTGAACGGAGAACCCTGTTCAGCTTTCCAGCCACCCTGCTGCTAAGAACGACTGTATCAGATAACGCTAACAGATCGTTATCTGATGCAAAATTTCTTTAGAAATTTTGCATCGTTATTCGATTTTAGCATTATCCGATGCAGTCGTTATCCGAGGTATTACCGTATATATCTTTGTTGGGTGGGATTGTTCTTCTGATCATGTCATCAAAACATAAGCTAGACTAGTGAAAATAGGGCACAACACAAGCTAATAAGGATGAATTTCAGAAAGTTAAAATATACTGTACCTCGATCAAAGGCCATCTTGACATCTTCAATGTGTTCAGTGAACCCTGAAACTCTGTATATCCCTTCGGACTTCAAACCTGCAAAAGAAAATGTCATCAACTCCTGTTTAGTCTACAGATGCAGCTGAGATACATATACTTTGATCCCTCTTCTTTGCATAAGTGAGTGTCTGCTGTCTATATTCTTACAAGAAGATAAATTCTTCATCATATAGCTATCTTTTTATGGAGTTTTTACAGTTCTCCAATTATGTCTTTTTGATCCCAGAACAAAAAGTATTCTGGGAATAACAGCTTTTAAAGAATTCTTTTTCACAGGTCATTGAAGCAGGAAAGAAATCATCTGATTGATCTAAAGGCCTAATCAATCTTAATCTCAGTATAGTACAAGAAAAGGCAACAGTGCCAAAGCATTTGGGATATAGTAGTTTTTGTATCAACCAAGTGGTTATAGGAGGCGACTGAGTCAGACACTGCTCTGTGTATGGCAAAAACCTATCTAAATCCCTATCCATACTTTTCACTGGAGGTACCAGGGGATTACACTAGGATAGTGGTGCTGAACCTATGGCATGCATGCCAGAGAGGTCACTCCCAGCCCTCCCTGTTGGCACGCACACCGTTGCTTCCTCCCCCAACACAGAGTCACCCCACCCCCTTGCCCAGCAGCCGAATGGGAGCGTTTCCTCCTCCCCCCAGCACAGAGTTCACCCCACCCCTCTGTTTGGGCACTCAGTCTCTTAAAGGTTCACCATCACTGCACTAGGACCTTATACATGTTAAAGCTGGCAGGATAACTCAGTGAGTTAGTTAGGTATCTGGCTACAGAGCCAGAAATTGGGAGTTTAGTTCACAACTATACATCCCAGGAGAGATGGCAACCTGTGTGGCTTTGGACAAGCTGTATAGTTTCAGACTGCCCCAGAAGCCAATGGTAATTCTCTTTTGATTAATCTCTACCTAGAAACCCATAGAAAGGGTGCTACAAATTGGAATCAATGCAATGGCACATAAATAATTATATTATCCACACAAAGCATCAAGTTCAATCATATAGACAGAGCTGTCTAGATGGTGATGCTTTTTAGCCATTTTAACACAGCCATTTTAGCATAGGAGAACAGCTCTGTTCTCTGCTGCAGCCAAAAGAGAAAGGCGTCTTGAAGATTAATTAAAAACTTTAAAGACTATCAAGTTTATTTGGCATAAACATTTGTGGATTCTTGTCCATTTCTTTGGATTTAATGAGTGATGTTTAAAAAACAATAGGTAGGATCCTGGGAAAAGTTAACTTAATTGGAACTGGCAAAAATAAGGCACTTGCAATGCATGGAAAATATTTCCAGAAGGTTGCTGGAAATATGGCTCCTAGAAAAATACATGTGGTGCAGCAAAAGCATTTCCAGAAAGGGCAATAAAATTTTCCCTTCTGTGAATTTACAAGCCTGCTCTTGGTTTGGAGCAATTAGCCTCTCCCCAACAGATGCTGTATTTTATTCCACATTGTTCCAAAGGCCCTCCTGACCATCTCGAAAAGCTTTTTTGGTGGCTGCAGATGGAAATATCTTGAACCTTTCTTTCCAGGATATGCATTTATCTAATTGGGAATAGTCCCATGAATGGAACTTCTAGGCAAATACATACAGGATTGTGTCATAACTTATCTTAGGTCGAAAGCCAGTTGTATCTGACTTTAGGGTTCAGCACTCATTTTTGTTTACAGCCAAAGAGCCAGCGCTGTCCGCATCTGCAGATGGACATGTGGCAGGCATGCCTAGGCACCGGAGTGCATGGAATGTTACCTTTCCCACTGAAGTGGTTCCTATTTATCTCCATGCAATTTCTTGCTTTTGAACTGCTTGGTTGGCAGGAGCTGGGACAGAGATGGGAGCTCATTCCATTGTGCAGTACTTGGGTCTCGAACTGCTGACCTGCCAACCTTCCAGTTGTCAAATTCAGCATCTTAACCACTTGAACCACTGCAGTCCCTAACTTATCTTAGGACACATAATATTTACACCCATTCTTCAGTTCCTCTTAATTCACACATTACTTTTAATACACACAGAAGTGAATACATCTGTGTTCTCTCTCCCCCCCCCCCGATTCTGAACTAAGCATAGGGCTTTCAAACCAGAGTAAGACCACAGCACATGGGAAAAAGAGATTTAAGCATTTTTCTCCAATTATGACTCCCACTACATCTCTGCCTCTTTGGGAAGCTACCTTTAATGCTAGTGAATGTTTTAAAAATGCTGTTCACACTCAGTTATGGGTGAAGGTGTTTCAGGAAGTTCAGGATTAAATCTCACTTCCCCATGCAGATCTGAATTGGTCCAAGATGCCTACTTTAGAGTTAAAAAGAGAGAGAAGTACTGGTGTATATTATATGTTAATACTGTATATAATATTATTAGCAGTAACATACAGTTTGATTGCTAAATTCCATGGCAAAATCAAATTATAAGAATTTCTTTCATCAAAACTTCAAAACACTACAAAAACCCAACACAAAATACCTCTTGCTTCAATTTCCCGAATGCATATGTCCACCACCATAGGTCTTGGAGTATTGTGGGCCTTTACTAGTGTAGTGAGATCACAGCAATAGACACGTTTGATCCTCTTGAGGTCTGGTTGACAGTCATTAGGAACATATTTTGAACACTGCTTGTGCACGTTCAATCCACAGTCTGCAGAAAATGAATTAGCATTCATTTCAGCACTTGAAAAGGTTGAAGCTATGCAGACATAATGACAAATTCTATACATTAACATTGTTGACCCAGATTGCACTAACCTTCAAAAATAATAATAATTTTGTGTCAGAAATTATTCTGGGTTGAAAGGATTTTTTGTGGGAGAAACTCCGCTCAGGGGATGCCCAAATGAACCTCCTTTCATGTCCCCAAGAGCTGAGAGAGAAACAGGCGCTCAATCCGTCATGCATTACCCAGGTCTCAAACTGCCGACTTGCCGGCCTTCCAGCTAATAAGGTGAGCTTCTAAACCACTAAGCCACTAAATATTGTACTATGTAATGAATTGTGGACATTAAAAATGTTCTAAAATTGAAGTCCTGTACTTACTGCTTGACAGTAGACACTACTAATCACAACAGGATTTATATTTGAATAGTCATACTGTATGTAGGATTGTGCTGTAACTATGCTTTGAAAACATGTAAAATATGGAGCAAATGTTGTGGCCACCATGTGGAAGATGCAGGAAACACATGGCAAGTAGCCGTGACTGAAACTAACTTAAGTGACTATGAATATATTTAAAGTCTCAGTTTATTTTTCTCTTACAGTATTTTCTTCCAGGCTAGCACGGTATTTTATATTCAAACAGATACAAAACAAAATACAAATAAAACATATCAGTACAGTTATAAAAATTCAAGACCTAAAAGGCACCAAGCTCCTTAAAATGACATAAAAATGATCATCCCTAAAGCTATGCTTACACATCCTGATTAAATAAGATTCTTGCTTAACATTGATTGATAAAGTGGAGATCAGGGGGTGGGTGGGAACCCTCATTCATGAATATCCCCGCCAAAAAAAATATTTCAAAAACAGAAAAATGGCTAGAATTCTTCCCCAATGGCTCCAACTCTTCCTCAATACACAGTGATGTTCCCCGCCAGAGGGAAGTGGGAGCAGCTGTCCCGCGGCCACAAAAACACCATTGACGCTGGTGTCCCGGACTCCTTCCCTTGGCCAGGCCAGCCAGAGGGAAGTGGGAGCAGCTGTCCCGTAGCCACAAAAACACCAATGCCCCAGACTTCTTCCCTCAGCATGTCTGGCCTAGAGGGAAGTGGACTCAATTGTGGGCATTTGAGTTTTTTTGCAACATTATATACATTGTTTCTGATTTTTTTTACTGTTGCGTTATTGTATTATTGTAAGGTGATGTGATATTCTGTGATTTTTTTGTCAACCGCGCAGAGTCGCCATGCGAGTGGGGCAGCATACAAGTTGAACAATTAAATTAAATTAAAATTAAAATTAAAATTAAAAATAAGTGTATTGTGTCTTTGTTGTCTCTAACTGTACTGTCACAGGTCATACCATTATAATAATAATTTCATGTAACAAATTATTCTGTGTTGAAAGGATTTTTCTGGAAGAAACTCCACTCAGGGGATGTCCAAATGAGGCTCCTTTCATTTTCCAAAGAGCTGTGTGACAGAGATGGGCACTCAATCCATCATGCAGTACCTAGGTCTCGAACTGCCGACTTGCCAGCCTTCCAACTAACAAGGTGAGCTTCTTAACCACTGAGCCACTGCAGCCACTTGGTCATATCATTAGTTGCAGTACATTATGTCTAAGGTCTGATTTTGCCTTATGTAAATGCCCTAAGAACTGAATACCATATTGACCATGAAGGAAAAGGACTAGGGAAAGGGGGGAAAGGAGGGAGAAGCCTAGTTCTAAATAATCTGGTTCCCTCATTTCTCAGGTTTTGTTTGAGCCAGCAATTAGTCCTGGCATTAAATTCTGGGCCAAGAGTTTCAAGTCTTAGAACATGAAATTTATCATTAAAAAGGCAATGGAAAAGGTAGTTGACTGGTTAACTGAGTAAGTTAAATATCTGGCTGTGGAACCAGAGGTTGGCAATTCAATGCCCCACAAGAGTCTGACTGTGTGGCTTTGGGCAAGCTGCACAGTCCCAGGATGACCCCAGAAGAAGCGAATGGTAAATTACTTCTGAGTACTGTATTCTCTTTATAAAAAACCTTACAAGTGTTGACATGAGTTGAAGGCACATCGTTATACAGTACTGTATTATACAGTGTAACAGGTAGCTGTGTTATTCTGTTGTAACAATTTATACCAGGAATAGTCATATAAGCACCAGCAAAGTTAATTAGTTTGAATTTTTCACAAACTTTTGTGTGTCTAAGCACACTTCTTTGGATGAATGGAATGGCTGTGTTGCTTGGTAGAGTGTAAAAATACTCTTTTTCATATGTTGTGTATAGTTCCCCAGTTCACTGGCAAAATGATATCCCCAAATAAAGGACCTACAGTATGTGGCTACACCTAAATGCATTTGGAGTATTGATGTCATTTGGGCAGAAACTACCACAGAATGCAGTATTGTTGTGTGAGATCTAAACAAATTCAGACACCTGTACTTAAAATATCCCCTTTATTTGTTTTTAGAGTTCTCACTAAACATTTCCTGTATGGTTAAAAATGTCTCTCCTTAGAGTTAAATGCTGGTAACCCTAACAGAGCAGAATGTTAAGTTTTGAACTACAGAATCAGGTTTTCACATCTTAATTACTGATGATAATGAAAACAAATACAGAAGTACATATTGGCCTGAATCTAGCTGGTAGTCTCAGCAAAAGCAGATTCATTGCATTAATAGGATTCATTCATCATTTCACTATTGATCTACTTTTGTTGAAAATTATTAACTGGATTTAGGTGGAAAAGCTCTTACATATAATTTTCATTTAATTTGCTACACATCTACCCTCATTTTCATATACAGTATTGTTAAAAAAGGGATATGGAGAGAAATTGGCTGTTCTCACTCTGATGTAACACAGTTTCTCACCTCCCAATAGAATATGGAAACTGGGAAAGATTGGCTCATCAAGACATTTAACATTACCTGAACATCTTACTCCCTGAGCGATGAGTCCCCACATGAAATTGGCACAGTACTCACACCAGTGTGGACCTCGGAATGTGTGGACCTGCAACACAGGAAAAATAAAACTCAAAATCCATGATGATCAAGAGGCATGTGGTTGACAGATGGAGTAAACAGGAAAAGTAGCGAAAGATAAAGTTGACAAGTCCTTTTCAGTGGCTACATTCCATTAGGTCACCCTTGCTTGAAAGCCTGTCATATCTGACCCTAGTTCAGTGCTCATCTCTGTTTATAGCCAAAGCGCCAGTGCTGTCTGCATGTGCAGACATTTCTGTGGCCATGTAGCAGGGATACCTCAGCACTAGAGTGCACAGAATGCTGTTTACCTTTCCACCGAAGTGGTTCCTATTTATCTACTTGCAATTTCTTGCTTTCAAACTGTTAGGTTTGCAGGACAGAAATGGGAGCACACTCTGTCATGCAGTACCCGGGAATTGGACTGCTGGCTTTCCAGTCAGCGAGCACAGTGTCTTAACCACTTGAGCCGCTGCAGTCCCACTACTGAGGATGAAAATAACCCGGATGGGTGGCGGGGTGGATGTTTGGTACATTGCATTGAGGCTCAAGAATTCTCTTAAACTGACAAAACTTACAAACACACAAACAGACTGATTAAAAGCACACTCTGCAGCACTAAATATATCCTTTCTATTCTTGAATTAATAGGATTAAAATATCACTTTTTTTACTGTGCAAAATAAATGCAAAGAAGTGTCTCTGTTTATTGGAGAAGCACATGTTGGGCATACAGAAAGTCCAGAATTAGTTCTTGACATCTATAATAAAACTGAGAGATTCTTATCAGAGACCTTGAAATGTTGTTTCCAGTCAGTATAATCTGGAGTTTGGTCCCATGTATTCTGTGAATTGCATGCTTTTCTCAGGGGCGTTTTTCATTTCAGCCAATGTTGCTTTAGAACAGGATTTCTCAACCTTTTAAAGCTGGGGCCTGGGTCACTCAGACAGCTTCGGGGGCCAGACGGCCATTTTGCCCTTCCTTCACCACATGGCACTTCCTGGTGTGGTGGAGGCGGTGGGGAGCATGTGAAATGGTGCCATGGGCCATATCCGGCCTGTGAGCCACAGGTTGAGAGTCCTTGCTTTAGACCCTTTTCAGTGAAAAAAATATCTCAATTTTCTGTGCCCCTAAAATCTACTATTTTAATTCCGGCAGGTCTCCAGGAACAGCAGTTTTTCAGGAAGTAGAAATCTTCAAGAGTGCCTTGTACATGATATTTACAAAGAGATAAATTTCAAACCATAGCTACGTCAGAGAGAAAATCATTTTTACACAGTACAATGGCTGACCTTTTTTCTGGACAAGGAAGGCTAGTTCATTAGGGCAAATGGGCTTTGGTCTACCTCAGGATCAGGTTATACTGGAACCAGCCCACTTCCGTCTGACTCCTTACAAGAGATGGAAGGACAGAACCTCACCCATGTTCCCCTTCTGTTGAACTCCCTGACTGCCTATCACAGTACATGGGGGAGGGACTAAGAATGGATGTGAGTGAGTAAGCCAATTGCCCAGAATTGAAACCAATAGAAAAAGAGCAAGAGAGAGGAACATTTCTAATTTAGGGCCAAGGTATTCCCCCCTCTCTTCTTCAGTTGAGTTCTGTAGAGTGAACAGGTAGGTTTGGAGCACACACGTGTGTGTGTCTATGTATGTAAAAGGGACCAAAATGCTTGTTTTCATGTGCATATATGCACATACTTAGCTATTCCATATTGACATTTTCACCCTTGGTTTGACATGTTATCCCTGTTTCCACCCATCACTGGCTGCTATATTTTCCTCCCTATGAAATACAATGGACATTAGCCACAACTGGTTCTGGACATGTCAACTCTGCAAAGAGCACTCCTTTATAGAGTTTACGTGCCTAGAGAAAGCACATCATTTTTTTGTATAAAATGTATCTTTATAAGAGGGAGCTAACACACAAAATTCATTGGCATGCCTTCATAGATACTAGTTTGCACCAGTTGGAATGGTCACGTCACTTGGTCCCTTAATTGAATGTCACATGAGGAAAACATTTGATTGTTTATCTCAGTTTCATACAATTCTGAATGTTCAGTAAGTCATAATGAAGTAGGACAGTCACAAATCATTTTATATAATTAACAGTATTATATTATCACAATCACTAAAAAAGAGTCAAAGGCATAATTGTAACCTTGATTCAACATGAATAACAAGACTTCTGTGCAGATATTTTAAGGAAGGGTAGAGCAAAAACTCATTTTTGCATGTCTGAGTCAATTGCAGACAAAGGCAATTTCCCCCATTCTCCATTTTCTTGGTTAATTTAGTAAATAAACTCATTTTATGCAGGCCACAGAAGTTTAAACAGATCCTTATTCAAGAAAGAAATAACCACAGTAAGAGGCATTTTGTAACAAGTCTCCGTGTGCACAATGACAATGAACAGCATGATCAGCCACATGAAATGTCTGAGTTGGAGAAAATAATGGCATTAATTAAACATTCATAAAGGCCAACAGCATAGAGGTCTTTGGAAATTTAAAATATAGACCCAGTCTAATTAGCACAATATGGAATACAGTGAAGTTGTTTGGTAGGAAGAATCAAAAACTGTTTGGCATTTATAGATACAAATCAAAATAATTTCCAGACTGATCCTGACTGGGATAGTGAGATGAGGGCAAAATGGAAGGCTGCCCAGTTCCAAAATCTAGCTAACTCATATTGGCTGATGGGAGAAAAGAGTGCAGTGTAATTATTAAGTAAATTGTATTTATTTATTTGGAACTTCCCCCAAAGAGAGAGAAATTAGCTAGCAAAGGTTTGTATATCTGAGGAGCCTAATCCAAGTTGCTCTTGGGGGGAAGTGGAGGACTTAAGATTCACCAGATTTAAACCTAATTTTCTGTAGATCCCAATTCGGGGACCTATTACCTATGCTTTTCTGCATGTACAGTCATTTCCTCTTTCTCAGGGGTGGCAGCCCTCATCAACACTGGTGGAAATAGCAATTACAGTTATATACTACCCCTTAGCACTTAGTGCACTCTCTGGGAAGTTCACAAGGTAATTAGTATTTTTGCCCCCAAGATGCTGGGTACTCATCCCTGTCAGGGTGGAACTCAATGTTTTGGCTGCAGTACAGCAGTTTAACCACAGCACCATCAGGCTCCAGTTACCCTAGTAAAGGCTATTCGTATCCGACTCTAGGGTTCAGTGCTCACCTCTGTTTACAGCCAAAGAGCCAGCGTTGTCTGCGTTTGCATATGTTTCCATGGACATGTGGCAGGCGTGACTAGACACCAGAGTGAATGGAACACTGCTTACCTTCCCACCAAAGTGGTACCTATTTATCTCCTTGTAATTTCTTGCTTTCAAACTGCTAGGTTGGCAGAGCTGGGACAGAGACAGGAGCTCACTCCATCATGTACTACTCGGGTCTAAGCCACTGCAGTCCCCTTTTAATAATACCTATAGTCTAATTTCATAGCCCACTGTGATCATGTGCCTTGTTTTGAAACACAGTATTCAAAGTCAAGATTTGGATAGTGCTACTACAATAACCAAAGTTAACCAGCTACACATTTTCAATTGCCAGTGGACACACGTCTACCTTTGTGTCTCTCAGTCCATACAAAGATCTCCTGTCATCCACAATGGGTTCTGCTTTCATCAAAATAGAGAAAATTGTTCTTCATATGCTTTCCTTAGCAAATATAATTGATTCTTTCACTCTTCATGAATGCACTATGTTCCTATACATGAGAAAGATCCACATACATATTTGAGCAATCAGGAATAGACTATCAATTTTATCTCCAACATGATGAAACTGATGATACTAATGACATAAAACTATATTCATTTTTACTGTTCAAAATCCATATTACAGATTGCAGTTCGATTAGCTTGTTGAAAACTGGAGTGCTTATTTGCGCTTCAGAAGATTGATGCTTTTAGTGCTTCATTCCTCCGTGAATTATCATTTAATTATTTGCAACTGATTGTGTGAATACCCTCCAAGGAACTCCATAATGTAGAGCAGGGGTTGCCAACATTTTAAAGTCCGAGGTCGGGTCACACTCTCTTAGACAGTTGAGGGGGATGGATGGGTTGTCCACCCTCTGTTTAGAGCAGCCGTAAATGAGTCTGCAGCTGTCGTAAATGCGTTTAATATGACCATGGACTCATTTATGGCTGTCATAAATACATTTATGACAGCCATAACTGACTCCGTGGCCGATTCTAGAGGCAGCGGCTGGTGCGAGGGTAAGACCTGGATTATTTGGCACTGTGGGCTGGATCTGGCTCATGGACAGTAGGTTGCCTACCCCGATGTAGAGTGTACAAAAGTTATAGTGTATGTTTGATCTGTGATGGTTATTGTGCACTTGAAAGTAAACTCTTAATGTTTGATTCAATGGCTTAATCCTATAGTAAGTCACAACAATAGTCCCATTGAATCTATGGAAATTTTAAAGGAATTTACTCACCAAATCCTTACTGATTCAATGGTCTTATTCATCATGTAGCATACTATTGGATTTCAACCAATGAATGATAAATCTAAGTGCCTGTTTCTCCATTTTTAGATTCTCAGAATGTTTCACTCACATAAATATTATCCAACGATTTACAAAAGTGAATGCATTTGAATGATTTACTCATTATTAAAACTGTAATTTTCAGATTTCCTCAAATTGCTGTTATATTTTGGGTTTGCTATGACATCACAGAAAAGTAGTAATTTTGCAGCAGATTATTGAAGCAATTGTGATAGATTATTCCTTATACAGTGGTACCTTGCTTAAAGAGCATAATGCATTCCACAGGATTGCTCTTTAAGTGAGTTTGCTCTTTAAGTGAAACACCATTGTAAATGACCAGTTGTGTGTGTTGGGGGAGATTGCGAACCCTGATTTATTTGTTAAGCGAGTTTTTGATTGGTTTTATTTGTTAAGCAAAGCGAACATTCAGAGAAAATTCTGCTCTTTAAGCGAGTTACTCTTTAAGCGAGGTGCTCTTTATGTGAGGTTTGACTGTACTTTCTTGCTTTAATAGGAAATGGTAATAATTCATTTGATGTCTAATAATTGAAGCTGAAGACCTAATTATCATGGACCACAGAAGTCTGTAAGATATAAGTGTGGTTTGATGTAACAAACTGCATAAGCTTTGAGCTCACACATTTCTCCCCTTGCTTGCCTCCTCTTGTGCAGATGTGAGGAGAAGATCAGAAACATTTGCCCTCACTTTTTATTTATCTTTTGCTGTTTTTGTTCTTGTCCTAGCAGTAACTGGATGTTACCATGGCTACTTTGACTTCAGATGACTCTAGATGTGGCAGTTCAAACGAATAATATTGCTTCTAAACAGTCTCCAAGGTCTTCCCGCAAGGAGGTCTTCTCTTTCTACAGTTCTCTTTCCATTAATTTTACCATTGGGTAGAGCGAAAAATACAGAGCACTATAAATTGCACATTCTCAAAGTCAATTGTATGGTTTTGTTTTGTTACCTATTGCTTTGTGCATTTTAAGGAAGCTTAAACTTAAGTTCTGGCCCCTTAATATCCTTACTTTTACTGCACTGCTCTGCTCCACTATTAATTTGATCATATTTCAAGATACTTAAGTTTGCCAAGAAGTCATCCACATTCATTTTACATCTTTAACTGCAACTCTTAGGTTGCTTTAAAAAAAACTTGCCTGCCTGCAGTTGTTTATAGACATGTTTATTACATTTCAGTTACTTTTTCTCTATCTTTCTCTATCATGGTCTTGGAGGCCAGCTGGTTTTGGGCCACCTTTGCCTTCTAAGGCAATCAGGAAAATGCCACTGGTGTGAATTTGTTTAAAGGGGATCCCAGTTTGTCATGAAGTGACCCACAAACTATGATCTTGGAGCCATCTCCAGTAGCACATATGAAATGCAGGATTTAACACCGGGACTGCAATTGATATTATCAAGGTGCGCCTTAATAGCCAATCCATCTAAAGGGGCTCTTCTGCTTCCATAACTGTTGAGAGAGTTCCTCCGCTGCTCATTTTGCCATTAGGCCCAATAAAGTGTGATGGTTTCGAGTGGCATTTCTTCCACTGAGGGGGCCATCCCCCCACCTAAAGGAGCTCATCTGCCCATTGCTGTTGGCCTGTTAGGGACTCAGTCTGGGTTCTAATTTTCAATGGGCTACTTGAAGGCTCCTGTCTTGTGTTGTTATCATTCATTACATTTGAACCAGCCTTAAAGCAAAACAGCCCTTCAAATAAAAGACTCCTGCCAATAGAGGACTGTCCTGGGACAGCGATTCAAACAATAGACTGTCTTATGTAAAGTAAGGATACATGGCTGCCCAAGAAATGAAACAACTAAATAAACTATTTGAGGTTGGCTTATGGCAGTGGAGGTGAACCTTTGGCACTCCGAGCCTTCTCTGTGTGCATTTGTGCTGTTACTCCAGCACAGAGTTCACCTCTTCCCTCTGCTCAGCAGCCCAAAGGGAGTGCTTCCTTCCTTCCCCCAGCACAGAGTTTGCCCCACCCCTCTTCGGTGTGGACGGCAGCCTGTTGAGTTTGGGCACTTGGTCTCTAAAAGGTTTGCCATCACTAGCTTATGGGGTACACAGAAAGAGCATCCTTAAAGATTGTGGCATTTTTTAACCACAATCAGGCACACTCTGGGGAACGGCGACCTTGTGCTGGCTAATATTTCTCGCACTAGGTCAGGTGAAAGGAACTATGGAATTAATTCATCCAAAGGTGGCTTCATTATGGCAGTTTAAAATCAGACCAAGATATCAAAGAAGAAGTTGGCTTATTTCAATAATAAGAATTCAAATTTATTGTGTTCCTTTCTAGGTGTAAAGAACTCAGAAGTGATTTATCATTCCCTTCTTTTGGGGATGTCTTGGAGCTTTCCAAAGGTTACAAAGATGGACTCTTTACTTGGGACTTAAAGGAGAAAATATCTCATAGTCAATATTAATTCTCTGGTTCAGCGAATTAATTTTAAATGCCAGTTATTTTAAAATTGAAGTGAAAGCTTCTGAGCTTCTCCCTATGGGCTTCCTGAAGGACGAGGGGGAAGAACTTAACAAGCCTGATGTGAATTCATGCAAAGATAAACCATAGTTTAGCATTACATCTGAAAAATGTCTTAATTGCATTTATTTAAGTTTATTGTTGCCTGAAAGAAAAATGAAAAAGTTGCCCTGATAGTATTCTAAGTACTGTATAACTGACAAGTATTGCATATTTAATAAATGGATGTAAGAAATTTAACATTTTGTATGCTGAAACTGTAAAATTATAGCTATCAGAAAGGTCAATAATAGTCATGCAATGTATTTGTGTATATACTCATATGCTTAGCCTAAGGGCTGTAGAGAAAAGCTCTGTTTATTGCAACTACAGAAAAAGAGGCTTCATTCCATTGCTGTTTTCAATTACAGAAGTATCAAATTTATTTGATACTTATCTGGAAAGTCAGTATTTTTTTTTCCGTAACTGCAAATGCTGCAAGATTAGAATTTGCTGAATACAAATGACTCATACATCCATTTTAGGCAAGGAACAGTGATAGCTTCATCAGCAAATGCACATAGATCTTTTAAACCAAATATTTTAGAAATGTTTGGGGTGTAATGGTATGGCTGGCATTTGATCAACTGTGGGGGCCATTGTTCTCGTCAGCTGCTACTCATATCTGAGTATACATTTCCCCCCTGAAAATCATTTTCAGGAAAAGTGCCATTGGTGTGAATTTGTTTAAGGTGGATCCCAGCTTACCATGAAGTGACCCAGACACTGTGATCATGGAGCCATCTCCTGTAGCATGTATGAAATGAGACATGCAGGATTTAACACTGGGACTGCAATGGACTGCTGCAACCTTGACGATATTGACAAGGTGTGCCTTCACACCCAGTCCATCTGGCATGGTCTCTTCCGCCTCCATGACTGTTGGGAATCAGAATAGTGAGGTGGTTTATCCTCCACTCATTTTGCCATTGGGCCCAATATGATGATTTCCAGTAGCATTTCCTCCATGGGGGGGGGATCACCCCATCTAAAGGGGCTCATCCATCCACAGCTGTTGTCCCCCTTGGGGAGCCAGGTTATTTACTGCACCAACACTTGGTGTTGAGTTGCTGGCTGTCCATTCTACTCCAGGGGTGCCCAAACCTTTCAGGCCGCGGGCCAGTCACATGCTTCAGGGAGCTGGTCACTATGACCTGGGGGCTGGATCCGCCCCTGACGCCAATTCATCCAGCCCCTATGGGCGTGTTTTACTTCCACTTCCAAAAGCGACGAGGGCTTCATGGGCCAGATGAATTGGCATCAGGGGCCGGATCCAGACCTCTGGCATAGTTTGGGCATCCCTGGTCTACTCCATTACCGTAGCGGGATGTCTGGCCAGACATATGAGTGGCCATAACAAGTGGCTTAAGTAGATTTGCTAATGGTAAAGGAAAAACGGCTGACAGGATGGCATAGAAAGTGCCAAAGTCCCCAGTATATCTATGAAAAATTTGGTGTAAAGATCCCAATGTCAGTTTTAGGAGGCCAAAACACATTGTGATGATTATATAGCACAAGCACCTTAAAGATATGCCATGCCTTCTTATCCTCACAACACCCACAAAAGGGTACAAAACAATATCAGCCCCAAAGAGTCCAAATCAATGGTGATACGATCTTATTCCAATTAGAATCAATGGAAGAAAAAAAAAGTAAACTATTCACCTCCATCCTGGTTGCAGAACTAGGTTGCTCTATCACTGGTTCTTCCTTTTAACATAAACATTAAAAAAATGAACAAATATTACTTCCCATTTACTACTTGTTTGTTTACAAATATTTATGTTAAAAGAAGGAATCAAGGAACAACTGGCAGAATTAATAGAAAATAAATAATAAACTGACTGAAGAATAGCTCAGTGAGTTGGATTACAGAGAGTCTGGAGTTCGGTTCACTGACTGTGTACGCTTGTGTGCACTTATACAAGCTGTACAGACACAGAGTGATGTGAGAGAAAGAACTGGCAAACCACTTCTGAGCACTGCACATCTAAAAAAAACCTTGAGAAGAGTCACTGCAAGTTAAAATTGATTTGAGAGCACATAATTAATTTCACTCCCTTTATATAAAATGCAATTTAGAATAACAGAATATGTAAATTATCAAATAAAAGAAACCAAAAGAATCAGGGGAAGTAAACCTGAAAACAACGATTTGCTTGGATAGCTGTCTAAAAGAATTCAGCAAGACCAACCTATTTATCTAGCTCTCATTTATTTATTTAATTTTGTCCAAAGGCATTTGAGTGGTCTTTTGCATTTTAATTTAGTTAAACTGGTTGCTTTTAGAGCCGAACACCATTTTTTCTATAGAGTCATCACTAAATCCAGGATGAGCTGAAACCTTTTATTTTACATAGGATATTATCCAAAGGCCAGAATCCTTTGGGTTTTTTTTGTAACATTTGTGTAACCTTTCAAAGCTAATTGCCCCTAACTGTTGACAGTACAGTAAAACCTTGCATAAAGAGCACTTCACTTAGAGAGTAACTTGCTTAAAGAGCAGAATTTCTCTGAATGGTCGCCTCGCTTAACAAGTAAAACCAACCAAAAACTTGCTTAACAACTAAATCGGCGTTCGCATCCCCTCCTGCCAGAATTCACAATTGGTCACTTACAATGGTTTTTGCTTAAAGAGCAAACTCACTTAAAGAGCAATCTCGTGGGACGCATTATGCTCTTTAAGTGAGGTACCACTGTATATCCAAGTCCAGGGGTGCCCAAACATTTTGGGCCACAGGTTCAGTGGGCTGGTCACGTGGTTCCTCCCACCGGAAGAAGAAGTAAAACGCGCCCTGCAATCTGTTTTGCAACAGATATGTTTTGCAACAGGATGAGATAGATTTTTAGGTTGCCATTTTTTCTGCTTAAACCAGCGGTGCCCAAACTATGGCCCATGGGCTGGATCCAACCCCAAACACCAATTCATCTGGTCCATGCTGGCCTCTTTGCTCCCAGAAGTGGAAGTAAAACATGCCTGTATGGGTGAATTTTACTTCCACTTCCTGGAGCGATGGTGCAGACCAAATCAATTGGCATTGGGGGCCATATCCAGCCTACAGCCCATAGCTTTAGCACCCCTGTCCTAGTCACACACCTGGCCATGGACCCAATTGTGCAACCAAGATATAACTTCATCAATCAGTCACAATCAGTGATGGTAAGTTATGTACCTAAACCTCAAGAAGAACTCACAGTTAATATTTCTCATGGCATGAAAATGTCTCATCTAATTAATAGATAATAAAAATTGTAATTTTTAAATATATTCTAAGCTGGAACTTTGCTGCTACTAAAAGAAAGGCAATAAGGTTATCTCTATAATTATCTCTCTTTTGATTTGTACTATTGTTTTCTGGTCTATAATAATCTAACAAGGTTGTTATGGGACAATAAAAGACAGTAAACACTCTTTAGGATTCTTAATATGCAGAAGCATTGTCTCCCAATATTTATGCCGAATGTAGAAACATGGAATTATAGAGTGGAAGAGAGTCTGAATGTCACTGAGTCCAGCCCCTGCAAATATAGGAAATCCATAACTAAAGCATCCCTGATTAATAACCATCAAGCTTTCCTTTAAAACCTCAAAAGAAGGAGAGTCTCTCATTCTCTGAAGCGGTCAGTTCCACTAAGAAACAATTCTTACTGACAAGAAGTTCTTCCAAATGTTTAGGTCAGTGATGGCAAACCTTTTAGAGACTGGGGGGAGGGAGGAAGTGCTCCCATTGGGCTGCTGGGCAGAGGGGCAGGGTGAACTCGGGGGGGGGGGAATGGTGCGCATGCCAACAGAGAGGGCTGGGAGTGCCCCATCTGGCACATGTGCCATAGGTTCATCACCACTGGTTTGGGTGGACTCTCTTGGTTTGTATTTCTGCCCTGTATCTCTTAATATTTACCGCATATGAAGATTTCTGTAAGATTTTAAAATATATATATAAATTGGATAATCGACTATAAAAGTAAGAACCCTAGGTTTTCCATTTCAGAGAAATAACATACCTAAGGAGGAGGAGGAGGAGGTGGTGGTGATGGTTCTTCCACATCTAGGCCAGACAACCTAGCAGTTCGAAAGCAAGAAATTGCAAGTAGATAAACAGGGACCACTTCAGTGGGAAGGTAACAGCGTTCTGTGCGCTCCGGTGTCTAGTCATGCCTGCCACATGACCACGGAAACGTCTGCAGAAGCAGACAGTGCTGGCTCTTCGGCTTTGAAACGGAGATGAGCACTGACCCCTAGAGTCGGATATGACCGGCTTCTGAGCAAGGGAAACCTTTACCTTTACTAGGCCAGATGTGAAATTGCTAAAATGAAGTCATATTTTGGAAGTTCATTCTTTAGTTCCTTTTGGCTGACCTAATATGAGAAAGATTAGCCAGCACAAGGTGGTCGTTGCCTGGGGTATGCCCGATTGTGTTTCAAAAATACAGTACCACAATCTTCAAGGAGGCTCTTTGTATGTAGCCTAGAGTGCTTAAAATTAATTCTTCAGAACTCATGAGCTCTTGAAAAAAGGAACTATTGATAGTATGAATTCCAGAAAACAACAACTGCAACAACTGATTGTAGGCAAACACAAAGAACCCTCTTCTGTTTTCAGAGTTTCCATAATTAATAGATAGCCTGAAATCTTTAATCAGCACAGAATACATTTAACACAGATTTGGCTGGAGTCATAAGACGAGAACATAATATCCTCATCTTTGTCTACTGCAGTGCTGATGACTTTGTTTCAGACTCAATGTTGGCACTGATTCATAATTACATTTAGCCCACAAACAGCATGGGTTTGAATTCTTGGATCCACTTGTCCACAGGTTTTTCTGAAGTTCCTAGATCGGGGTGCCCAAACTACGGCCCAGGGGATGGATCCGGCCCATGGCATGAATTAATCCAGCCAATGCTGCCTTTAATGCTCCTGGAAGTGGGAGTAAAAAACAAATGCATGTGCTCAGAATGCTGCCATAAATGACCCGCGGCTGTCATAAATGCATTTGCGGAGTCACTTATGGCTGTGGGTCATTTATGGCAGCACTCTGCGCATGCACAGGTGGATTCTGCACAGGTTCCTGGCAGGTGGCTCCAAGACTTCCAGCTGGCTGTTAGAAGTGCCACTGCTGAATCTCATACAGCAATACCACACTGGTGTCAGTGGGCAAAAAGGCTGGGTGCAGGGTGTGACAGCAGCACCAGGCAGCAGCACCAATCAGACTCAGTGAACCTGATGTCCAGCTGCAGGAGACAAGAGGAAATGGATGTAGTATAGGTTGACTCAGGACAATGTGAGATTTTGACTGCCTAGGAGGAAGTACCCATTGCTCAAGGGGTGATCTGTACCAAAATGGCCTGGGACTAAGGTACGTATCTCCAGAGAAGTCTCCTTTTAAAAGAATCTGACCAAGAATGTCATTCTGTGTTAAAGTAAGACACAAGAAACAAGCTCGTCTTATCTGCGGCACCCAGGTTGCAGAAGACATCCATTGGGAATTATGACTAGCTCCATCACTGTCTATTTACAGATTTACTACTACAAATGGATGTGAAAGCTGGAAAGTGGAAAAAGCCTACAGTAAAAAGGTCAATTATTTTGAAATATGGTGCTGGATGAGAGCTTTGTAGATACTGTGAACTTCCAGAAAGACAAACAAGTAGGTCCTAGATAAAGGTTTCCCTTGCTCGAAAGCCACTCCTATCTGACTCTAGGGTTCAGTGCACATCTCTGTTACAGCCCAGAAGCCAGCATTGTCTCTGTCTGCAAATGCTTCCATGATCATGACTAGACACTAGAACGCATGGAAGGCTGTTACCTCCCCACCAAAGTGGTACATGTTTATCTACTTGCAATGTCTTGCTTTCAAACTGCTAGGTTGGCAGGAGCTGGGACAGAGACGGGAGCTCACTCTGTCATGCAGCACTCGGGTCTCAAACTGCTAACCTGCTGACCTGCCAACCTTCCAGTCGTCAAGTTCAGCGTTTTAACCACTAAGCCACCACAGTCTTGCTAAGTAGGTTCTAGATCAGGAGTTCACAATCTACGGTCTACTGGTTGGCCCAGGCCCACGGCACTGTTTCATCCAGCCAGTTGCCGCTGTACCTGCACCTGCACCTGTACCCAAGCCTGGAAATGAAACCAGAAGCATTTAGACATGCACAGGTGCATCTTACATCTGCCGTAAAACGCACCCACGACTGTTGTAAATGCAGAAGTGGCCGCATTTACGACAGCCGTAAATGCACCCACTTCCGCTTCTGAGGGCGTGGTTTGACCCACTCAGCTGTCCGGGTGCATGATCAGGCCCACAGCGGAAAAAGGTTGGAAATCCCTGTCCTAGATCAAGTCAAAATGATGAAACTGATTTTTTTTTCCTAGAGGCAAAATGATAAAACTGAGGCTGTTGCACTTTATTTACATCACAGGAAAACAAGACTTGTAGGAAAAGACAATAATGCTTTGAAAATATGAATGCATCAGGAAAATAAGATCAAAAATGAAGAGGTTTGGCTCCATAAAAGCAGCCACAGCCTTGAGTTTACAAGATCTGAGCAGGGCTCTTAATGACAGAACATTTGTCTCTAGACCTGGGGCTATTTGATGGCATGTAACAACAACATATTTTCAGCATTCCTTGTAATTTTGCTTTTGTATTAAGTTTCTTTTAAAATTATTGCTTTGTTGAATGTTGTTTTGATGTTTTATTTTACTAACTGTGAGATACCTTGAATATCCTTACTATGATATGGGGCTTATATGCACATAACATGCATCCATATAACATACATATAACACTAAAGGAAAACATTTTTTTATTCATGCATTAAAATAATTTACTACATTATATTGACTTGGCTTGTGATCTCCAGCTATATTTTACATGATAAATAGGTTACGGTTGCACTGACTATCCAGATCTCTTTATTTGTTTTAAATTTGCAAAACACTTCTTTAAACCCACAGTAGGCTCTCGTCTTCAAAACATCATGCATTTTATCATGCATTTTAAGTTTAGAAAATGAATCATATGATTTACCAGTTAAATTATAGCTCTGTTCAAACAGGAAGCAAGAGGGTATGCTGAACAGCTAGAGCGAACAAATAAAAGATTCTGGGCACACATCCAGTTTTAAATCAAAGACCAAACAAGGGGAATTTTGAAGAGGAAAGAAAGAATGTATAGGTCAACATGGAAAATATGCCTCAAGTCATGAGAAAATATTTTTCTGGCTAAAGTGAAACCATTTTTAATATAAAATGATGACTATGGGGAAATCTGTAAGCATTATGAATGATTTCAGCCAGACAGAGCGGGGGGAGAGAGTCCCCTTCTTCATTTTAGAATTGCATTGTCTTTGTGATGAAGGGTCAAATGAGATGGTGGAGTAACATTTTAATTTTCCAAGTGCTTTTATATATTCCAAGGGATGGGAGTGGAGAATCCATATTCTAATACAAATCATTATGGTCAGGTCAAAGCACTGCTAAATAATCTCATACTCTGAAACACCTAGTACAATCCCTTTGCAATAGATTTATTTATTTATTTGTTCAGATTTATATTTATATATTTATCTATATTTATATAGAGGACAAACTAATACAGTAATACCCCGGATAACGTTATGACTTGGTTCCACAAGTCATGACGTTATCCGATTTTTAGTGTTGTCCGATGCATGCATCGAACAACGCTAAAAAAAAAAGCCCTGACTTTGGGGACAAGCCGCTTTAAAGGCAGGCAGGGAAAGAAAGTGACCCAATCGGGTCTCTCTTTTCCTCCTTGCCTTTAAAGCCACCCCCCACCCGCAGCGGTCTCTGCAACTGCAGTAGGGTTGGGGAAAGGCGTGCCTTTCCCCCGACCCTACTGCAGTCGCAGAGACTGCTTGTGTCTATTTCCCTCCCTGTATTTAAACTACAGGAGGGGGAAAGAGAGAGATGTGATTGGGTCTCTAGAGAAAGGCATGCCTTTCCCCGACCCTACTGCAGTCGCAGAGACCGCTGCGGGTGGGGGGTGGATTGGGTAGTTCTACCCAAACTACCCCACACCCGCAGACCATTGCCTCAGATAACGCTAAGAATCATTATCCAGAATCATTATCCGATGCAAGTTTTCCCCAAAAAACTTGCATCGTTATCCGATTCTAGCGTTATCCAATGCAATCATTATCCGGGGTATTACTGTATATAAACAATACTATTTACATACAATGACAGATTTGGAACTTATTGCTCTTGTAGGCTAGTTCTGCTGTAGCCACCATCCTTGTTAGATATAGGTTAGAGCCATGATGGCAAACCTTGGCATTCCAGCTGTCCTTGAGCTTCAATTCCCAGAAGCCCAAGCCCTGTGAATCCACACGAATGGGTTTACTGCATGTAGTAAACCCATTCATGAGGATTCACAGGGACTTGGGGTTCTGGGAATTGGAAGTCCAAGAACATTTTATTTATTTATTAAAATTTCTATTCTGCCCTACTCGCACAGGCAACTCAGGGCGGATTACAACAGATCAGATAAAACATATAAAATACAATTAAAACTCTAAAAACAATTTAAAGGTGTGTATAAGGGAAGGTGTGTATAAGATGTTAGATAAGCCAGTGAGGAGGAGTCAATGAACCATTACTGCCCCCCATCATCCCCCCCCCCCATCTGGAGTGCCAAGATTTGCCATCACTGGGTTAGAGTTTCCAAACCTACCCACCCACCCCCCATTTTACAGAAGATCCTTGTTTCTCTTTGCCCAACAGCTAAGGATGGGGACCCCTTTTAGACAGTGACAAAAACAAGCATATTGCCTTGGCAAAACAAACAGAAAGGAAACCAGAACATATGTCCAAGCCATATGATTACACAGGGCAGTTCTTCATTCATTCCTTGTAAGTGCTGAGCAATAGTTTGGATGTTTATAATTATGCTAGCTGGATGATGTCTCAGTGTGGAACAAACGCAGTTCTTCCCGCAAAAGACGTAGAACAAGATGCCTGGAAGCCAAGTTTTTAAAAATGAGTCAACTTCTATAGATGCAAGCATCATCTCAGCCACTGCCAGAAAGGGAAAATGGTTATCTGTTGCTTGTTCCTTAGAAGCATGCTTGTACTTCTACTAACTTCAGCTATTGGGAAGCAAGAGCAACAGATTGTTAAAAAAAAAACCCAAGCATAATGAGAGGGCTTCCGTGCATAGGAGTTCAACAAAAGATGTTAAACAACAGCCTCCCACCACTTTGTGCAGATGTCACAGCTGGCCTCCTTTGTATCTGACATGAATGATAAGCAGAATAATTTTCCCACTAGGTAAAATGACAAGTGGGACAGGGACAGCGGTGTGGTTAAATTTAGAATGTACATGACAGAATGCAACACACAGGGGGGCAATGAATCAAAGACGTGGTTTAAAAGTAGGTGAGCCTAGTTCTCACCATATTTACTCAGAAATAGGTCCCTCTACATTCAATAAGCCATGTGTATATTTAAAATTACAGAGGTTGGTGCTTTCAATAAGATTTAAATTTAATCATAGGGGAGAAGAATGTGCTCTATATTTCCAAAAGATTTCATCTGAGCAACTAAATCCATCCTTCCAGAAAGATCCCTGTCCTCATATCAAAAAGTTGGGTTTTTTTAAGTATCAGGGGTTCTAAGAAATAAATCACAAAGATCAAGACGATGTCTCTCACAAAGGGATACGCAGAATAGAGGTGTGAGAGGAAGAGGGAGGGCAGCCTGACAAAAAGGAACCAAACATAAATTAAGAACACAAAGCTTTCAAAACAGAAGGTGTTAGCAGAGCTCTTACCTTAAAATTGTGTGCTTTTTCATAGTTGAAATGGTTGTCGTGCTGCGTTAGTGCCGTCCTTCGGACCAGCGAGGTGATCTGTGAATAGGCGAAGAGTTTCAGAGGTTGCCACAAGATTGCCCCCTTGACTCCCATCTTAACCCCCAAGGCCACCGCCAGCAGCTCTTGGCGCTTCTTCCCTCGCTTGGGTTTGTGAACCACAGCACAGGCTTTTTCATTCTCCAGCCACAAATCCTCGGCGAACATAGTGCTCAACTCCCAGATCTTCTCCCTGTCTTCTGCAGCGCCAGGGAGACTGACTGCTGTCAGGTTTGCCCAACTGCTTCTAATGTTAGACAGCAGATTTGAAGCAGCTGCGGCAGCCCATTCGGCTCTCTGGCATGTGACTCGAATGGGCTGGCTTGTGTGAGGGAAGGAGCGTCTGCATCAGAACAAGTAATGGCTCTGCTTTGTGAGAATTCTCTAAAGCAGAAGTGTGTCGGAAACAATAGCCTGAATTCATGTAAGGAACGCTCCCCCGTCTTTGTACCCTCCCCGCCCAACCCCAGCAGTGCTATCCTGCCAGACACTGAAGGAAGAAATACTGGCAGCCGGACAGCTTTAAAGCTTCACGCCACACCACAACTCAGGAGCATTTCCCCCTTTCATCCACGACTCTAAAGCTGCATCCAATTGCTCAGAGATCAGAGACTGGCCAGCGACTACAGTACAAATGTCAACAGATTAAGCTTTGAAATCCCAATGATTGTTTAATCTCGAAAGGTTAAAACAATCTCTTCGTTTTCATATCCCGCACAAGTGAAAATCGGGTTGCACTTGAATAATTAGAAGCCATCATTTGCAGTGCATCAAATTAAAAAAATGTTTTTAGTGGGCTCTGGTTTGGAATAAATTAAGTCATTAGAACATTTCAGTGTTCCTACCAAGAATTTCAACAGGCAAGCTACAGAATCAGAATGTAGTCTGGGTTATATAGAAACCATAAAATACATCCCACTGAGGGGGGAAAATCCCCCAGCAATTCAATAAAAAGTTATATGGCCCAAAATAAATTTATCCACAATCAGAATAAAAGGGAAGTTGTTAAAAGACAGTTGTTTCATACTCTTCTTCCTAGTACATCTTGTTACCGTCACAGAGAGGTCATTGAGACGTAGTTTTGTATCCGTGGGTCTGAATGGGTTGTTTTGTGTTAGGACTCCTGTTTACAATTCCAACAAGCCAACCATGCCATCTCCTAAGATGCTTCATTATCTCCACTCTACTTACGCATGGCAGCCCACAACACATAATTTGCGGTTTGTGTACAATTAGTATGCTCACTTCTCATGGGATACTGTAGACCCTCAGCTTTTCTCAGTGGACACTTTTACAAGCATTAGTAAAGGTAAAGGTCGCCCTTGCTAGAAAGCCAGTCATATCCAGATCTAGGGTTCAGGGGTGATCTCCGTTTATAGCCAAAGAACCAGCACTGTCTGCATTTGCAGCCGTTTCTGTGGACACGTGGCCGGTATGCTTAGACACCGGAATGCATGGAACACTGTTTACCTTCCCACCAAAGTGGTACCTATTTATTTACTTGCAATTTCTTGCTTTCAAACTGCTAGGTTGGCAGGAGCTGGGATAGAGATGGGCACTCACTCCATTGTGCAGTATTTGGGTCTCGAGCTGTTGACCTGCTGACCTTCCAGTTGTCAAGTTCAGTGTCTTAACCACTAAGCCACTGCAGTCCCTTTTGCAAGCATTAAGGTTCCCCTAATACTGCTGAGATCCGCTTGCCAAAACCAGGCAGTGTTGTTTAGGCTACATACAGGTTTGCACAATAAATGAAACCGCTGCTGATGTATGCATAGAATGGTCTGATTTCCTGCAGGAGCTTAATGGATACAAGTAGTTTTTCACATGGATTAAGTCTATATGGAGATCCAAAGGGGCTGATCCATATGTGAATCTTCTAAATAATTAGTACTGTATGACCAACTCCCCCCATCAAACTTGGTAGTCTGGAACCAAGGCAGGAAATGGGGAGAAGAAAGAAAGGCAAAACAGAAGGTAAAGGTGACATAACATTCCAAAGCAAACCGTTGAATTTTAGAGACCAGACCAGATCCTGCACCTGTACAGAATCAAATGTTACCTGATCTTTATTAGTAATAGTAGCAGTGCTGCTGCTTTATTATTTGTGACGTTGGCACCAAAGTGCAAATGACTACAGGGAAGCAGTTCCACTTATCAAGCTACTACGATGGCACAGTATATAAATTACATGTATGGTATGGAACCTAACCAACGTACCTTATTTGAGACCTTGGCACTGATGTGCTCTGTAATAAGACTAGAACACAGGCTCCATGTAGACATGATTAAATACTATTGAGAGCAAGGGTAAATCATTGTGGCATATTTAATACCAACTATTGTAATACTATACATCTATTTTCTGTTGCCCAAAGTTGGAACTTATCTTCAGAGGTTGGTAAAATGAGTACCCAGTGTGTTGGGGGCAAAAATTCTACCTACTTTGTGAACCACCCAGAGAGTCCACTGAGCAGTATGGGGTGGTATATAAGTGTAATTGCTATTGTTATATAAATAATATCCCGTTTCCAGAGGCATAGCTACCAGCGTATCAGCTGTATCAATTATACGGGGCCCCCGGGCTACGGGGACCCCCAACGGCAAAAAATAAAAATAAAAATAAAAAAGAGCAAAAATTTACTGCGCATGTGCAGAAACTCAATCTGATGCATTGCGCATGCGGCAGATTGAGTTTCTGCGCATGCGCACTTTATTGGAGCCATTTTTGGCTCCAATTTTAAAAAATAAAATTTCGGAGTCGGAGCCGCAGCTTCTCAGAGCGGCTCCGATGGTGGCCCTCAGAGGAGGGCACCTCCCCTGGGGCCGCCCAGAGTCCCACGGGCAGGTTGAGGCCTGCCCGGGCTGTCCACTGCTGCCAAACCCCCATGGCCTGGGGACGCCTGGCAGGGTGCGCCACCGCCTCCTCTGGAGCATGCGCTGCTGCTGCCCGTCCTTCGTCCGCAGCGGGTCCGGAGAAGCTCAGCCCACTCGCCAACAGCGGCAGCGGGCGGGGAAGGCGGGAGCGCGCACCTTGCCCCCTCCCCCGGCCGGCTGCCGCTCACACGCCTCCTGCCTCCCGGGAGCGTGGGTGCCTCGGAGCCCGGCGCCGTCGGAGGGCACCGCGGTCGGGCTCGGCGGGGCGGGAAGGTGCGCCTCGGAGCCCGGGGCAGAGAGCGAGGATGGAGCCGAGAGGGTAAGTGAGGGTTTTGTGTTTCGGGTCGGTGGGTGGTTCATGTGTGTGTTGGGTGGGTGGGTGGATTTTTATTAAATTTTTATTTTATTTCTTTATTTATTTTAATTATTTAAGTTATTTACGGGTTTGTGTTGTGGTTGTTTGGGTGGGTGGGTGGGCTGAGGTGTGTGTGTGTTTGTTTGTTTATTTTAATTCTATTTTATTTATTTATTTATTTATTTATTTTATATTTTTGGCCCCGCCCACGACGTCATGACGTCATGACGTTGGCTCCCCCCATGACGTCATGATGTCATGACGTTAGCTCCGCCCCGCATATAAAGGGCCCCCAAACAATTTTTATACAGGGCCCCGCCAAGGTAAGCTACGCTTCTGCCCGTTTCAGAATAAATGTTAATTTATTAGCCTTTTATTTAATAATGTAGCTAAGGGTGTGTCTTGGTTAAAGCAAAGTCCTACATTTTAGAATAAATGCAAATATCTGGGAATATACAACACATAGCTGGGGCACACATTATTTATTTATTTTAACATATTTATCTTACTAAACTGCAATTTATTTTAAAATATCTGGCAGGGGGCAACCATTTTGTACCGATTCTTAAACCACTGTATTCTTCTTTGTGTTTATGTGTATCAGTGAATACTGAGCATTTTGCCTCTTGCCCTGCAAAGTTTGAAGAATTCCCCACAGTTAGAACCCCACCCCACACACCCCAAAAAGTCCTTACTGTTATAGTGCTATGACTGTTCAGGGATCATCTGTCATGCCAAAGAACTGTCGTAATGCTTTAACAGTAAAGTATAATTTTAAAAATTGGTACCATGTGTTGGGTACCAGAACAGAGGCAATGAGTGGCAACTCCTAAACAGGTCTGAAGCAGAAGAAGAGATAGAGATGTTGACTTTGGCAGCCACAAATTTCCCTCCACTTCAGAATGGGGATGTGTAAAAAAATAAAATAAACAACCCTACTGGGGAAATGTGGAGAAAAAGTTTGCTTGGCGAGGTTTCCCAAAGGATTAAAAAAATCAGTACATGTCACTGTCACCAAATTCTATGGTGAGCTGGATGGCATAATAAGGACCAGATCTGCCCAGGACTTTTAATTTTCATGCTAGGTAGAAAGGAATGATAGTGCTTTTCTTCACAATCAGAATGAAAGGTAAGTTGTTAATGAAGAGAAGATGTCCCGTAAGGTAAAACATAGATCTAAACTACAGTACTCTAATCTAGTCTAAATATATAACCCATGGTTTGTCAGTGTTCTGAATAGATCAAATATAATCCAAATATAGGGCAAAACATTTCACCAATGTATATCAGAAACATTTTGAAAACTTTATATAGTATAGAAGGTTGCTACCCATCTCTTGATGGATTTCCAACAGAACCCATCTACTGAGCTGGTAAGAACACATTATGTTAATATTATACTAGGTAGACTATCTATAGCAGTGGTTCCCAATGTGGGTTCCCAGAAGCCCAAGTCAGTACATTGGCTGATCAGTGCTTTGGGGAATTGACTTAGGCTTCTGGGATTTGAAGTCCAAAAACCAATGGTTAGGAAACACTGATCTATAGGCATATATGCAAAGCAGAAGCTATGATAGATATTATCACTACAATTTTCTTCCTTGTGCTTTAAGAGTGTAGGAGCAAAATCTAAAGGAATACGTTCTCCTGAATGATTTTCTTTGACAATTTAAAACCCACCTATGTAGCCTTGCTTCTAATTTATCTCTTAGTAAGATAAGGTTACAATTCATTGTCAACAGGGCCTTCTCTGCTGTTGCTCTTGGGATTTAGAATGCTGTCTCTGACTTGCTTTGTTCTCTTTCTTGCTTTCATTTGAGAGATAGTTCATAAGTTCAAGAGAGGGAGTAGAGTGTCCTTTCCTCCCTGCTCAGACCATGAGCTACCACTATCATTAGCTATTTTAGAAATGGAAATAATCTTAATTTTCATTGTATTAGCTTTACCTTGATCACAAATGTCTATGATTTTTTTTGGGGGGAAATCTGATTCCTTTTTATTACTAGTTTTTCCTGGTAGTTTAAAGATTAAATATACAGACTTTCCAATGGATCTTGAAAAGTCATTTGTAAATAATAAGAGAACATTAAATAAAAATATACCATGTAAAGTAAAATATGAAAAATAATCACGTATATTAGAGGCACTTGAAACACTTGCCCGCTCCTATTCTTCAACAATATTAGAAGGAAAATGTAAATGTAATTTTCTAGCAAGGAAAACAAAGAACAAAAATGTTGCTTATATTGTCTTGCTGCCCCTGAATGATCTTGTTCTGATTTGAAAACATGCTGAGACAGATGTCCAACATTAGTAAGATGGAGGCTCTGAAATTTCCACATAGGTTTTTTTTATATACAGACGTGACATGTTGCGAATTCAATAAACTGTAAGATCAGCATTTCAAACATTAAATTTATTGCTAGAGTTATTTATTCCTCTCAGTAAATCACAATGTCGCTTCCCACCTCTCCTTCTCTTCCCTTCACATAATTTCTGCAACTTCCATTTCTGCAATATCCACTGCTCCCTGGTGCTAAATAAATCTCTTGTCCAGCTGATAAGACAGCTGACTGCTACTATTAAGCAGGAAGCCCTAAATCTAGTAAACAGATATAGATCTTACTTGGGTGCTGTTCAGGGCATCATCATCCCCACCTCCTCTGGCAGATTGGCTGTCACTACAAAGAACAACAATCCACCTCCTTTTACCTTCACTTCATAGATCAACCTGTAAACAGAACTAAGGGCTGCAATCCTAGACCCATTTACCCAGGAGCAAATTCAGTAAGATGTATTACCTCTGTATTTACTATATACAGGGACTGTGGTGGCTCAAGTGGTTAAGACGCTGAACTTGCTGGCTAGAAGGTTGGCATTTGATTCTTGGGTACTGCATGATGGAGTGAGCTCCCATCTCTGTCCCAGCTCCTGCCAACATAGCAGTTCAAAAGCAAGAAATTGCAAGTACTGTAGATAAATAGGGACCACTTCAGTGGAAAGATAAACAGCATTCCATGCACTCCGGTTTCTAGACATGCCTGCCACATGTCCACGGAAATGTCTGCAGACATAGTCAGTGCTGGCTCTTTGACTATAAACAGAGATGAGCACTGAACCCTAGAGTTGGATACAACAGGCTTTTGAGCAAGGGTGACCTTTACCTTTATCTTACTATATACACACACAAGTACACTAGTACCTCGGATAATGATGAGACTTGGTTCCACAAGTCTTGTCATTATCTGGGTTTTAACGTTGTGCGATGCATTGATCACACAACGTTTAAAAAAAGCCCTGTTCCCCTGGAGGCTGCAGCAAGCCAACACGTTGGGATTTGAATCCTGACGTTTTGGCTTGCTGCAGGCTCCAGAGAGGTGGGGGAACTTTGGAAACAGCTTGGATCGGGTCCCCCGACCCTCTCCCGGAGCTGGCAGGGGAGGTCAGAGAGCCCGAAATGGGCAAAAAAAAAGTCTTTTGTACCTCACTTAAAGAGCATAATGTGTTCCACAGGTTTTCTCTTTAAGCGAAACACCATTGTAAGTGACCAGTTGTGACTTCTGGTGGGGAGGGATTGAGAACCCCAATTTATTGGTTAATTGAGTTTTTGGTTGGTTTTATTTGTTAAGCGAAGCTAACATTCAGAGAAAATTCTGCTCTTTAAGCAAGTTACTCTTTAAGCGAGGCACTCTTTATGTGAGGTTTGACTGTAATTTTAAAATTCTTTACTTTAAACTCATTATAGTGCTCTTAAGGACAAACATCCAGTAATGGGAGAAAACATGCTGTTCTTTTTAGAGGCTCGTAAAGACATCAGTGTCATAAAAGAAATGGAAGAGCTCATGTGTGTTATTCTCATAGGTAGAAGATACGGTACAATAGGCTACATGTATCAAAATGAAATTTTATTCATTTACCTAGCTTCTGTCTTCAGTTATGTTATTTCATGGTCAGGATTTGGTTTTACAAGGGTTATTAGTAAATGACGTGTCTCTTTAATGTTTTAGCTGTACAAAGAAACAATGGAATATTTGCCACAAATGTGTTGTAGACCTATGCGTACTGGGACACCATAACTTTAACTATCTTAAAGTAGAGGTAAACACTCTCTTAAACACATACAATTTTAATTTGATCTGGCTATAGTCCAGGCAAGATTAAACAACTGGTATAACAATACCAGAATGTGTTTGCCTGGATCATTGCATGGAACATCTGTTCTGATATGTGAGTGTATATATACCTTCACATCAAAAAACATGTTCAGGTTTTTCTGTGAAATGGAGATCAACATCCTAATAAAGATATGCCTCCAGATGTGGATCTCTATCCAGATTTGCTTTGTGTGCATGTAGAGATGTTGTCTGTACCTGGGCTCTATCTGAAATCAATGCCCACCATTCCCCAGTTTCATGGGAACTTACTTTGAAGTCAGCATGCTTAGAATTCCAGGTTAAACCTAGGCTTCCCAGTTAAGCTAATGCAAAGTATATTTCCAGCTTAATTTTACATGCCAGTCACAGGATGGGTTAGACTTCTATAGCAGCTGAGATCATTTCGTAGCTGATAACAAATGTCTGAGCTGTGGAAAAACTGGAAACCAAAGATAGATTGGGTCTATATTTAGAGTTTATCTACAAGCTATAGAAGCATTTTTCTTAATAACTCTATCAGCCAGCCACAATGAAAAATACATTTCAAACTGAGCCTTGACTACATGCTATTAAGAATAAGTCTACATAAGGGAGTGAGAATGGTTGTTCTTGCCTTTCTCTTATTTTCTTTTCCTTAGCTGTTGAAATTTAGCTTGTAAGCTTCTTAGAATGACAAACTACTTTCTAGAATTGAAATGACACACTCCAGAAAACTGGATCGAATCCACAGCAATTCCTGTTTCACACAATATGAGCCTTCTACAATTCAAAATGGCACCCAATCCAATTCTATTCCCATCTAGATTTTACATTGCACATCCAGGCATTTACATAACCACCCCTTTATTTATCATCTTTTCTACTCTTTCCCCACCTCCCATTTGTCAAACCCTCACACTCTCCCAACTGCCATCATATCTTTGACATTTTTCTCCTTTGCTTCTCTTGTTTGCACATGCAGAGTTATAATTCTTTTATTAAAATTAGTAATTTATTGCAAATCAGAACATGTGCGTAAAAATCTATTTTTTTAAATAAAATGAAAAAAGTAGGGGCAGGAGTAGAGCATGATGTGTCCATCATATGATGATGCATTCAACCCTATGCCACCACACTCATGGTGATGGTGTACATGCCTATCTAATCAAAGAAAAAAGTGCCACAAATGTGTGTGTGTGTGTGTGTTTCTCTGTGTGTCCGTGTTACAAGCAATCTCATTCCAATTTGCAGATAGCCTACATTTTCTCTGGAATATTTGCAAAAGATGCAGGTGCAGCCTAGCTTATTATGTATGCAGCTAATAATCAACAGACAAAACTACATTCCAAATATGTAATACAGTAATACCCCGGATAACGATTGCATTGGATAATGCTAGAATCGGATAACGATGCAAGTTTTTTGGAAAAAACTTGCATCGGATAATGATTCTGGATAATGATTATTAGCGCTATCCGAGGCAATGATCTGTGGGTGTGGGGTGGTTTGGGTAGAACTACCTAATCCACCCCCCACCCGCAGTGGTCTCTGCGACTGCAGTAGGGGCGGGGAAAAGCACGCGCCTTTCCCCAGACCCTACTGCAGTCGCAGAGACTGCTTGTGTCTCTTTCCCTCCCTGTATTTAAACTACAGGGAGGGGGAAAGAGAGAGATGTGATAGGTTCTCCTCCCTGTATTTAAACTATAAGGAGAAACTGTTGTTTAAATACAGGGAGGGAAAGAGACACAGTCGTGATCACGTCTTTTTCCTCCCTGTATTTAAACTACAGGGAGAGAGAGACTATGTCTCTTTCCCTCCCTGTATTTAAACTACAGGGAGGGGGAAAGAGAGAGACGTGATTGGTTCTCTAGAGACCCAATCACGTCTCTCTCTTTCCCCCTTCCTGTAGTTTAAATACAGGGAGGGAAAGAGACACAATCTCTGCGACTGCAGTAGGGTCGGGGGAAAGGCACGCCTTTCCCCCGACCCTACTGTAGTCGCAGAGACTGCTGTGGGTGGGGGATGGCTTTAAAGGCAGGGAGGAAAAGAGAGACCTGATCGGGTCTCTTTCTTTCCCTGCCTGCCTTTAAATAGGTTTGTCCCTGAAGTCAGGGCTTCTTTTTTTTAGCGTTGTTCGATGCATGCATCGGACAACGCTAAAAATCGGATAATGTCATGACTTGTGGAACCAAGTCATAACGTTATCCGGGGTATTACTGTAATAATAATTTCATGTCAGAAATTATTCTGGGTTGTAAGGATTTTTGCAGAAGAAACTACGCTCAGGGAATGTCCAAATGAGTCTCCTTTCATGTCCCCAAGAGCTGGGACAGAGACAGGCGCTCAATCCATCATGCAGTACTCGTGTCTTGAACTGCTGACTTGCCAGCCTTCCAGCTAACAAGGTGAGCTCCTTAACCACTGAGCCACCGCAGCCCCACCAAATATATAATAAACACATGAGAACATACAAAAGAACTATTTTGAAAAATGGGAAGCATTTTTTCTCCACCTTTACAAAATGGTTGAGGCTGAAGAAAGATTTTTCCATTCTTCAAAAAAAGTGAAGACCTTGAGAAAACCATTCAAGAGGCTAAAACTAAGATATCAATCTCCAGCATCTCCTACACAATGTTTGTAAACCAGAATTCCTGGCCCAACATTTCCAAGAAATGTCACAGGGTGCAAATGGATAAGAGATTTGTCCTGTGGATTTGTCCTTGATGTATTGGATATCGCAAACCAGCTTGTTCTTGATCCATGGCTACAGAGACCTTTTAGGTCCCTGTCATGGATTATTTACTTTTTGGTGTAGCCAGGATCAATCCACTTCAGTTTAGTTCTGGAACATGCGTGACTGAACAAAAAATGGTTGGTTTAATTTTTAAATTTGCTTAAGCCTTTTTAAGCCAGGGGCTGGGTCACGGTCCCCCAGACAGCTTTGGGGCTGGACGGCCATTTTGCCCTTCCTCCACCACATGGCACTTCCAGGTGTGGTGGAGGCAGTAGGGGGGCACATGAAATGGCACTATGGGCTGCATTCGGCCCATGGGCCACAGGTTGAGAATTCTGGCTTAAGCAGTTTCATTATCTTTGGAAACTGAAGGCTTTCTCTCTCTTTCATCTGAAGAAGATGAGAGAGAGAGAGAAAAAAAAAGAGTTTGTCAGACAGTGATAATTCACTACAGGGTCGCCCATAAGCAGTGGTGGGCTACTGCTGGTTCGGACCGGTTCGCCTGAACCACTAGCAGAAATCCAGAGGGGTTCGCCCCGGGGGGGGGGATGTTGTAACCCCCGGGCAACCAGTTCGGTCGCCTCTCCGACCACCCTCCGGATTTATTTTCCGGACAGCCGAAAATGGCTGCTCGGAAGTGCGCATGCACCAAAACTCCATTTGACGCATATGCACTGAAAAATAGAAGTGTGCATGCGTCAAATGGCATTTTGACGCATACGCACTTCCGAGCAGCCATTTTTGGCTGCCTGGAAAGGATGCAGTGGCATCCTTGGAGCAGAGGCAGCGGTCTTTCCTTCACCGCCAACCGGCAATACTGCTCCCATGGTGGCACTGCCGGGCCGGGCCAGTCCGGGTCTGGCTGTGCTGCCGAGCCTGGCCAGGCCATGCCACTCCACCACCACCTACCTGCTGCTCCCCGAGTCCCTGATGGCCCAACCCCAGCAAAGGTAAGGAACTAGGGTTTGTTTTCTTTGTGTTTCAGGTGTGGGGGGTATTTTATGTAGTGTGTGTTTATGTTATTTTTATGTGTACTGAGCCTTTATTTTTATTTTATCTTATTTTTATTCATTTATTTACTTTGGCTCTGCCCATGATCATGATGTTGGCTCCTCCCATGATGTAAGCTCCTCCCATGATGTAAGTGGTAGTAAAAAATTTGGCAGCCCACCATTCCCCTCAAGTCCCTACTCGTCCTCTCTGTGGTCGCAGGATTTGAGCCCCACTTGCCCAGCAGTCCAATGGGAGCACTTCCTCCCTCCTCCCAGCACAGAGTTCACCCCACTCCTATTCCCAGCAGCCCAATGTGAACAATTCCTCCCTCCCTCAGCACAGCCCTACTCGCTACAGGCTGTGTAGGGATTTACAGGCCACCCTATACAGTATATCACTTAGAACATTTTTTTAATGTGAAAATTTCTCTCCCCCCCCCCCCGGGAGGATGAAACCAGATGGGATAAGGATGTGTGTGTTTGGTTATTTTCTTCTCCTCCACATTTCCCCTTAAAGGGAGGAAGGGTCAAAGAAAGTTGCTTAAGTAACGCTATGGTTTCCTCCACAAAAACCACCATATTCTCGCATACACATGCAAATAACATACTATGTCTCAAAGGAGACCTATTTAGTATTATCTAGTTGGCTGCCTAGTTGTATTCCTAGTCTATTTGCCATTTTAATGCTGTCCTCACATGCTAAGTAGACCCCAATATAGAGTCTACACAACAGTACTGATTGCATACAAATCAGGGCAAGGACGGGTGGTTTATTTTGCTTCTGTTGCATGAAAAAAACAACAACAACTATGTGTTCCGATTGGATGTGTAGTTTTCTGAATAGGTTTCTGACCATTCAGTTATAAAAATGTAATAACACTGTTGTCTTTGTGGCAGAAAAACATTGTCAGGATGAAGAAAGTGGGGAGGGCCACCAGAAAAGGAATTATATGTTTATAGAGGTAACAAAAGTAATGATGCTCTTTATGTAAGAGAGAGAGAGAGAGTCCCTATTCAGTTGATTGCCTGCATTTATGAAGAACTAAGTAGGCCATAGGGATGTGCATAAGCCCCATTCCCAATGTCACTAATTCATCTGAAAATCACTTAGACCTTCATGTGTTTAATGGAAATGTCCTCAGAGGACTCTGCAAATTCATCTGGCTGAAAGCACTTACAAAGTTCATTGATGACTGAATGCATTTTTTTTTAAACCAACCCTCTCTTACCCTTCACGCTCAGTAGATCTATAAAAGTGTGAGGCAGGAGTAGTTTTGCCATATCTAGCCTTGAATAGGACACTTGGGATAATTTTTTATTTCTCTTTTCTTCTTCTTCTTTTTTGAATGTGGTAAATTTGGTGAAGTATCTTCCATTATGCAGCTCGCCCGGTGGCTTAGTGGTTAAGACAGTGAGCGGGAAACTGGAAGGTCGGGTTTCAATAACCGAGGGCTGCACTTAGGGACATGAAAGGAGGCTCATTCGAGCATCCCCTGAGTGGAGTTTCTCCAGCAAACATCCTTTCAATCCAGAGTAATCTCTGACACGAAATTATTATTATCCTCCATTATACAATGTCTTAGTAAACACTAATTGTCCACCTTCAAGTCAGTTCTGATGTGTGGCAATCCAAAGTAGATATTACCAGAAGAGGTTTACCATTCCCTTCTTCTGGGGTCATCCTGGGACTGGACAGCTTGTCCATGACTACACAGGCTGGTTCTTCTGGAATGCACAGTGGGGAACTGAACCCTCAACTTCTGGCTCAGCAGCCAGATGTCTAGCCCACTGAGATATCCAGCCAGCTTAGTCAAAAACACTACTAAATGTTCAATAGGATTCTTTAATAAGAATCTGCTAATGAATTCCATGCAATGAATCACCATCTTAACTGAAACTACTGGAAATGTTTTGTACTATTAAATATAAGAAGCTGTTTAGATTTTAATATCTGAAGTGATATGCTATTTATATTTGTGTTAGTAATCAGTGTGTGTGTGTGCGTCAACAGCTTTGACAAGGTGTATTTGTGCAACTGGAATGTGCATGATTTGGCTCTTTTGTTCAGACTCTAAAATACTTCTGGTCGGCTTTTTTAAAAGCCCATGTGATTCATTCCATTCATATAGTTCTACTATTCACACATGTATCCCTCTGCATCAGGGATGCCCAAACTATGGCCCGGGGGCTGGATCCAGTCCCTGACCATAGTTTGGACACCCCTGGTTTAAGCAGAGAAAATGACAGCTTAAAAACTATCTCATCCTATTGCAAAACAGACTGCAAGGCATGTTTTACTTCTGATCCCGGTGGGAGGAACCACGTGACCGCCCCACTGAACCACATGACTGGCCCACTGAACCACCTGACTGGCTCACAGCCTGAAAAGTTTGGGCACCCCTGCTCTACATCACACAAAAATTGGTCCTATATTACTGAGTGGTTAAAGGAAAGTCATCAATTTGTTTTAATTAGTTCAGGTACCTTTCCATAGGTGAAAATAGTCATGGGCTTAATGTACCTTGTGAACAGTTATCAAGATAATGATCTGGTGATAAAGTTTCTAAGGATAAAATCTTGTGGTATGACTCTGCTTACATTATGGGACTGAGATCATCAGTGGAAAGCAAATCTCTACTGATTAAAAGCTTCCTTTGGTGGTTTAACAGTATATGTGACTTGACTACACTGAGAACAAATTGAGTGCATCTTGAAATCTCCAAAGGGAGATTTTAATCAGTGGTGATATGCGGTTGCTGCCCCTTTTGAATGCAGAAATGCAGAGCTATGCAATAGAATTTTAGCTTATGAGTATCCTTAGAAGAGACGCAAACAAAGGTAATGGCAAAATTAATGGGGGAAGGGGAGAAAACCAAGGAAAATTTATTGTGGCAATTGAGAAATTAGCAAATTTGTTCCAGTGTGAGCTTTCATGGATGATAATTCACTTTCTTCAGTCACAGTAGAATTGATCCACAACAGATGGAAGTAAAACAAATGTGTTGGTGGTTTGTCTTAATAATAATTACTATAAATGTCAGATTATTACCTCTGAAAGCATATTTATGTAGCTACAAGATTATTACTTCTACAAGGAGTTGCAGAAAACATTTTGGTCTAAACACTGAGTAACTGAAATTTTGGACACTATATGGCATTCATTTGTCATATAGCGTTGTATCAAATTATTACAGAACTTTATTTCCTTACAGCTGCTTGGATAGCTTAGTGGTTTAGGTATTTAGGTTGGGAATTCGATTCCTCACTGTGTCTCTTGTGAGAAAAAACAACCTGTGTAGTCACGAACAAGATGTGGAGTCCCAAAGTTGATCCCAGAAGCAAGGAATGGTAAACCACTTCTATATATTCTCCCCCAAGAAACTCTGAACAGCGTTGCTTCATTTCTTCTTCTTCTTTATCTTTTACCCCTTTGGGTGTTGAGGGATCTACAAGGTTCTTGTTCTGGAACTTCTAGAGGTCTCACTAATGTTATTTGATGTTTTTTTTAACTCTAACCTTTTTGAGCCAGGATTGTACACATTATGCAATAGGGTTTCATTTGCTTGGGAGTGGAACATTGCCCTAGAATGGTACTCGTTTCATGCTGCTCACTCACTGAAATATTGCTGCTTACTTCTCAATGGCTGCTGGTCAGGGTTGATGAAAGTAAATAAAGATGGCCAGATGGCTACAAACTAAGCAGTAGACAAATATGGTATAAAGGGAAGCTGGATGTGTGAAAAACAGGGACAGAACCTTCATCAGGAGGAAAGGAAGGGATTTAGAGTAGTCAATATACTTCAACAGAGAAATGTGTTTCTAATTCGCATTAGCTTTCAGGATAAGCCAAAGAGATGGATCATTGTTTGCTAATCTGCCTGAATGCTTGCTTACAGTACCTTGATAATGGAAATGTCCTCAGAGGCATTTCCATATTTATTCCCCACCTCACCTTTATGTCAGTGTGTTGTTGAAGCTCCTGAAGCCATAATGAGCTTGAAAAAGAGCTGAGGGTGGTGTACAAAGCATAACTGTATGATCAACACTGAACTCTGAACAATGAGTAGCTTCACATAGTACCAACTGGTCTACTTATTTCTTCTCTTATCTCCTCTCCACCCACTTTCTCTTCGATCCCCTCAAACCAAACCACAAGTGTCCCAATCATGATCGGTGCACATCTTGTTCCCGTGCATTTTTAAAACTGCATCCTGATTCTTTTTATATTGTAAGATGTTTCATCCCAACATATTTTCCAGGCTGCACCATTTTGATTTTTATTATCTATTATTATTATCTATTATTATTATCTATTATTATTATCTATTTCTGTTTTGTGTCTCACTGAAGGGGTCTGTGGTGGCTTAGTGGTTAAGATGCTGAACTTGACAACTGGCAGGTCGGCAGGTCAGCAGTTCAAGACCCGGGTGCAGCACAACGGAGCGAGCGCCCACCTCTGTCCCAGCTCCTGCCAATCTTCGGTGGGAAGGTAAACAGTGTTCCATGCACTCCGGTGTCTAGACACATCTGTCACATGTCCACGGAAACATCTGCAAACGCAGACAGTGCTGACTCTTCAGCTGAAGAGCACTGAACCTTAGAGTCAGATATAACTAGCTTTCAAGCAAAGGCAACCTTTACGTTTACCTATCAAAAATTCCTAATACCCAATTAGATGAAGATTTTTTAAAATCCCAAGATCCTGATGGAGAGCAATAAAACTTAATATTAAAGAGACATGATGGTGGTATTAAACCCCTCATTCTAAAACATATTATTATTCTTCATTAGGAATAAAGATCTGGAGTGTAGTTAATGTGTCACTGTAATTGTTTCAAGGCGTCAGTAATCATACCCACATTTTATAATAAACCCCCAGAGACTAAAAGGCTCCAGAGCAATTTGCCAAGATTCCTTCCCGTAACTATTTTGTAGGTCACAAGCTAATTCTCATTTTCTCTTTCCCAAGCACCATCATGCCCCCAGAGACTGTCAAAATGCCCCTTGAAAACTGGAGGCTGCTATGACTTCTCCTGATTTCTCACTTTACTTTATTCTATGTATGAGGAACTGAAAACCTAAGTCAAATCTGGATCTCCGTGGGCCCTTCTAATCATATGACCACCTCACATAATTAATTAATTATTATCCCCTATTCTCTTTTTGGTGCAATCCCATGATCACAGCAAGATATCTTTGTGGTGAAACTTGGAAATATAACTTCTTTGAAGTGTACCTCACAGAATCCTCCAACTATCATGACTAGGAGTCATACTGCCCACACAGTCCCTGGGAGGGGTGCTTCCAAAAAAAAAAGAAGAAGAAGAAAAAGAAAAAGTAACAATTCTAAGTTCTGCTACTTGGGCTCTTTAATGGGAGAGTTAAACCTTCTTCAGGCTGAACCCCAAATGAGCAGTACAAGTCCCTTTAAAATTCTGCATGTCACACTTAATGCTGCTCATCATATTAAGAGTATAGGACAGAGATGGTGAACCTTTTAGAGACCAAGTGCCCGAGGAGGTGGGGGGAGATGGGTGATAGGCATCACGCGTACTGGTGACATCACGCTTCAACTACACGTGCGCATGCACATACACACCAACCCCACACCACCAAGCTTCGCGCCCCCAGAAATCCGCCCGACAAGCCCCCAGCACCATGCCAGGCCCTACTGCCGCCCCCTGACAAGTGCCATGCAGCTGCCCAAGTCATTGGAAATACCCCCTGGGCTCTGGGGAAATGCCCCACGGCCTCTGGAAAAGCCTCCCGGGCTTCAAAGAATCCCTGCATGGCCTTCCCACCCACCAACGGGCCTTCCCACTCTTTGACAGGCCTTCCCACCCCTGACGGGGCTGTTGGGTTTCCTAACCCCAGATGAAGCCATCGGGCCCTCCTACTCCCCCGTTGAGCCTCCCTCCCAATACAAGTGCTCCCCACCTTACCTCTCCCAGCCACAGCCTCCTGGCTGGCATTTCATCCTCCCCTCTCACCTTTCCTTTGGCAGAGAGAGAGAGGGGTAGTGGGGAAGTGGTGTAGGGGCTCCCCCTCGATGGTGCGCATGCCAGGAGAAAGACTTATGTGTGCCACTTCTGGCACACGTGCCATAGGGTTGCCACCACTGGTATAGGTTCCCCACCACCGTGGGATTATGAGCAAATTAAAGGCATGGTAGGATTTTCAGAAATGCTTCCTAAAGATCACAGAGCCCAGATATAAATAGCAGTTGTGTTCTGAACCACCCACTGCTCTGTGGCATTTGCTGGCCTCTGGAAGTATTGTACAGTATAAGCATTCAACTCTATTTCAAGACATCTCCTTTGGCAAAAACTAATAAATTTTAGTACAAATCTTAAGTTGCTAGAGAGTATTGTATAAACAACTTTGGGTAGGGCTGCTAGGACAGAAAACCTGCTGTGGCATTTTCTGGAACTAATAACAAACATTACCATGAGATTTACCCACGTAAATAAGATAGCATAGGTAAAGGTTGCCCTTGCTCGAAAGCCAGTTGTATCGAACTCTAGGGTTCAGTGCTCATCTCTGTCTCCAGCCAAAGAACCACCGCTGTCTGCCCCTGCAGATGTATCCATGGCCATGTGGCAGGCATGACTACACACCAGAACACACTGCTACCTTTCCCACCAAAGTGGTCCCTATTTATCTACTTACAATTTCTTGCTTTTGAACTGCTAGGTTTGCAGGAACTGAGACAGAGACAGGAGCTCACTCCGTCATGCAGCATTCAGGTCTCAAACACCTGACCTGACAACCTTCCAGTCATCAAGTTCAGTATCTTAATCACTAAGCCACCACAGTCTGTAAGGGAGCATAAATTGAGTCAATCTTCAAGCAAGAGAAGCTATTTGCTAAATGTAAATGTGCAATATGCTAGAATAAACAATCTTCTGTTACAGAATATCATATGATCTACAGGGCTGTACTGAACTTTTGGTGTGTCTTTTTGAGAAGTCTTTGCTTATGAGCATCTAAAGATCTTTTTATTTTTGTTTTGCTGAAGTTTCTTGTCCCATGATTTCTATATATATGTAGAAATGAGAAAACACCACAGTAATGCTTCTTCTAGTCTGGCAAAAAAAAAAAAAGATGAATTCTTTGGCCACATCCGATGACTGGAAGATAGTGAAAAGTTTTTTTTAAAAAAAATACACAAATAAACAGGAGTGCTTTGTTTCATCTGAGAGAGATATGGTCAAAGGTGCTCCATGCAAATTGCCTGAGAGGAAACAAATACATCCCCTATGAAACTGTTTGCTCAGGATTTCCCTTGATCTAAATGTAGCAATTACAGAAATCAGTTTCCCCCTCAAAGCAGGATGGTTTATAGCAAGGAATCTACTATTTTACAAATGAGGGACTCTTAAACCACTCATTTTTTTGGTAACCACTTTATTGCTTTGCATTGCACTATTTAACATTATGGATGTATATGAAATATAAGTAAAATTCAGAACAAATTAAAATAATTAAACTATTTTTGATCAGAAACAGATTACTGTACTTCTATAGTATTATCTCTATTTACTAGGATGGGGTAAAGGTCACCTTTGCTTGAAAGCCAGATGTATCCGACTCTAGGGTTCAGTGCTCATCTCTTTTTATAGCTAAAGAGCCAGCACTGTCGTGGACATGTGCCAGGCATGACTAAACGCCGTAGTGCATGGAATGCTCTTTACCTCCCCAACAAAGTGGTACCTATTTATCTACTTGCAATTTCTTGCTTTTGAACTGCTAGGTTGGCAGGAGCTGGGACAGAGACGGGAGTTCACTCTGTCTTGCAGCACTTGAGTTTGAACTCTGATCTTCCAGTCTTCAAGCTCAGCATCTTAACCACTAAGCCATTGCAGTCCCTGAGCATCAATTGCAGGCACATAAATGCTGCATTGATTAAATGTCTCCACATTCTCAGAAAATTTTGTTCTGTATCAAAGTAGCCCCATTTTAATTATTCGTTGATTTTCCTACTTTACTTTGAAGTCTATTAAGTGACTTCTGAGTGATCCAGGCAGAATCTTGTCCTGGACAGAGACACACTTTGGCATTCATCCATTCAGCAAGGGTGTACTGTATTTTGTGAGAACCACTATGCCATTATCAATATCAATATGCCACCATAAATTGTTTGGGAGTCTAATTGTCTACTGTCCCTAGTAGGAATAGAGCAATCCAAGCTGCAAAGTCCTAGAGCACCCTCAGAAGAAGGCAATGGGAAGCAACCTCTGAATACTTTACGCCTAGAATGGGGAGGATCTCTGTAAGTCAGAATTGATTTAACAAGACAAATTTGACAATACAAATTGTTATACACTGTACACATTTAACTCAACAAAAGTTTTTCCTATGACCTGAATTCTGTTACTTAGTGTAGTAAATTGCACTAGAATAGGCCCATTGGATCAGTAGGGATTTGATGAGTCAATTCCTCCATACATCCTATTGATCCAAATAGGCCTACATACATATCCAACATACTTTAGGATAGTCACAGTTAACATAGGCCCTGTCTCAACACAAATTGATTCAATGGGTTTACTCTAGTTTGATTTACCAGAATACCAGATATTTACTAAAACAGATAGGACAAAATCCTTTTGCTAAGCAGGATTTTGTCCTATCTGTTTTAGTAAATATCTGGTATTCTTACAGTTAAAGGTGCTTCCATTGTGCTATCAACACTTCAAACATATCACAGAACCCACAGAATGACTATTCTCACTAACAAAATAGTGGGAAAGAGAGTCGAAGTAGACACTGAATAGGATAGATCTGACAGCAAAGGGGAGGAAAGGTCTGAATTTTTTTTTAGATGTATAAACTTTTTTCACAAATTTTAAGTATCCAGTCAAATTCTGGCCAGTTTATCCTGCTATGGTAATAGAGTAGACCGTACTGCCAGCTACTCAACACCAAGTGTCAGGTGGCAGTTAACTAACCTGACAACTCTGAGGACTAGCAGAGTTGGCAAAGTCCACAGGGAAGGGCGATGGTCCCCAAGTGGATTAAATCCCACTTGAATCCATCTTGATGGAGGGCAGCAGCTTCATCAAGTCTGGCCTGGGGCCAATGAGAACTTTGCATGCCAAAAGGGCTCAGGACCAGAAAGTGACTCGTGCAGCGGGATCAGTGGTATGGGGGTCATGCTGTGATGAGGAAGGCAGATGAAAGGCCACTGCATTATATTGGCAGGACAGTCTTCATGGCTGATTGCCATGATGATCACCAATATTCGGAATCAGATATGGCACAAGAAGAAGAAGTCAAATTAGCTACATGTCTCCGAGACCTATTTTCAATTGACTTATAACTGCATTTGAAATGTTAATAATTAAATGAAAGCAATTCTGGCATGGTTAATTTGACACAATTATTCCCCCCCCCCCCCGCCTATGAGCTGATAATTCATGTGAAAATACTTTTATAAAGTTTGTAACGACCTGTCCCCAAGTTGAGATGCAGCCCTATCTTGAAACTCTGATATGGAACAGTTGAAACCTGGATACAGTCACTACAGCCGTCCTTCACTGCTAACCATTGTAGCAGTTCAGTTTAGTAAAACCAGTGTTGTGGAAGTGATGGATCTAATCTATTAATTAGAATTAGTCTCCTGTCTTCATGTCCTCTTACCATTACCACATTATCTGGAGGATACCACAGATACTCTATCACAGTGATGGTGAACCTTTTAGAGTATCCAAACAGAAGGGTGGCACAAACTCTGTGCTGGGGGAGAGAGGAAGTGCTTCCACTGGGCTGGTGGCAGAGGGATGGGGCAAACTCTGTGCTGGGGGAAGAGAGGAAGTACTCCCATTGGGCTGCTGGGTAGAGGGGTGGGGCGGACTCTGTACTGTGGTAACGCCACACATGCCTGGAAGTGCCATGTTTGGCATGTGTACCATAGGTTTGCCACCACTGCTCTATCAGAATGAGCTTTCCTCCACCAGAAATAGAATGCTGAATTAAGATTTAGTCATACTTTGAACAGAAATTTTAATCAAATGAGATTTATGGAACTCATGACTAAATGAAGTTCTATTGTCTTTAGTGGGTCTATTATCAGTAATAATTAAAATACCATTATAAACAGAATTTGGTAAATTAATTAGCTTATGGTTTCTGGGGATAATTGCCCTTTCTTTGCTCATACCGTGGCCCGTCACACATGTTTTATCATGTTACAATTTTATAGACATATTATCTAGCTACAGTAAAAGCTTACATAAACATGTCCCCCATGTTACATATGTTAGTGCTAAAGGACAAAAATATACAGTAAAACCTCGCATAAAGAGCACCTCGCTTAGAGACTAACTCGCTTGAAGAGCAGAATTTTCTTTGAATGGTCGCCTCCCTTAACAATTAAAACCAACCAAAAACTCGCTTAACAACTAAATTGGGGTTCGTAATCCTCCCGCCAAAAGTCACAATTGGTCACTTACAATGGTGTTTTGCTTAAAGAGCAATCCTGTGGAACGCATTATGCTCTTTAAGTGAGGTACCACTGTATATATCTTAGGAGCTGGTTAACGGCCTTCAAAGGTTCTGTGTTCTCTTTATTTTCAAATTAAACACTAGTTTTATTGCAGGTTTATGGTCTTCTACTTAAGGATGGAACCTCTAGGCTGCTAAGTAAGAGAGCCATAGAGGGATTTATCATGTAAGTCTGACTCTGTTTTTGTACCCCATGGCATTAGTTGTCCATTGAACTTTATCTTCCCTACAGCTCTGACCAACCTCCAGTCTGCTGCCCTCTGGTATGAAATGGAGCCTTTTGTTATCTAATGGCACAACACACACAGCTGCTTCAGTGATTGTCCAAAGAGGAACAGATGGCAGCCCTCAATACAAAAAGAGGATTTAAAGAGGAGAAGTTGCAAGGGGGGGAAGTGGGGGTGGTGACATCATTACTTGGAATTTGTTTTGCTTGAATTACAGAACTAGTACTTTCATTTAAAACCAAACCACCGACCAATCTCACTGTACCTGGGGGGAAAACTTTATTTACAGTAACTTACCTATTTAAGGCTTTTCTAAACCACTGAACGTACCATATTTCAGCTTTCTTTTTTTATTACAGAATGCTTAATATGATTTCAATATTAAACAGGTTTCCAACATTTATTAATTTAAAAAAAAAAACCTCTCCAAATTTGCCAGATCATACCTATAATGATTTCAGCATTATCTGACTGATGCCATTGTTTATTTAGAAAAGGGGATCATCTGTCTACTGATCTTTGAAGGCAAACCTGAACACCTTTGGGCTGAAGTGTGGAATAAAAATGTTTTCAGTAAATAAAGGCACTCATCCACATCCAAGGTAAAAGATGCTAAATCAAGCAATGTATTCTCTAATTAAACATTCCCTCCTAAACGGGCATGACGTCTTGGGCACAGAAAGTAAAAGATGAAGTCTTTGAGCTGCTGGTTGTTGTTTGCAAGAGTGTGACCTGCTTTAATCATCCACAGCAGATGCTCAGATTCTACTTAAACTGAAATTAGAAAGACCTAGTTTTAATAGCAAAATCTCTTGAGACAGAACTAATACTTCCCAACTGAAGCAACGCGTTGATGGTACTGTTTTACCCACGTCCACATTCTAACTAGAGTGGCAGTTGGATCTTATTTTACACCATTTTCCACCTCACTTGAGGGCAATCAGCTGTTTTAGGGAATCCAGGGCAGGTTGTGTGGCATACATAGCACCAGCATTTCAATGTTTTCTTCCTCTCTCCAGCATCTGCCATTCGGATGCCACAGCAGCCTTGGGCTGTTTCACTGAAGATTTCAAAGAGCACAACTGCATCAGTGATATACCTGCTGCTTTTATTGAACAATATGTCAGAATATGTATAATCAGACTTTCTAAGGAACAGTTTGTGCTTTACTGCCTTCTAGTCGTTGGAAATTTCCCAAATGGGCAGTATAGAAAAGTAATAAGTAAGTAAATAAATAAATTACAGTCGCTTCTATGAAACAGAGCTTAGAAAAGGGTTTGGGATTTTTGACTACAGCTCCCAAGTGATTCCATCTACATGACCCATTACCAATGTAGAAGAAAGATTCAACAACCAAGATGCTGTCTAAACTAAGGGTGGGAAGATAGCAGAGAGATCTGATAAAAGGTATCACAATAGAGTCAGAGAACTGCCCTCATCTAGTTGGAATGCCTTTAGAGTGGCATGTAGATTATCTGGCCCCCAAACTGCTCTTCTGTACCTTGACAATTGACTACCAGTTTTGATGTTGCACTTGCCACAAAAATCACCCCCATAGCTGTTTTGCTTAACTTCTATAGTGTATAATTTAGTACAGGGTAAACAACCTAGCAGTTTGAAATCATACCTCGCGTAATGAATTTAATTTGTTCTGCGAGGCTGCTCGCTATGCGAGTTTTTCACTATGGGAGTCGGACTTGCATAGCAAAAATTCCTATGGAAAAACTCGCATAACGAGCTTTTTTAGGGGGAAAATTCACATAGCGAAATTTTTTCATTATGTGGGTTTTCCCCATAGAAATGCTCATTATGCGAGTTTTCCATAGGGAAAGTCTGACTCGCATAGCGAATATTTTCATTATGCGAGTCGGATCGTTTTTTGAAAAACCCGCGCGTAATGCGAGTTTTTCGCTAAGCAACTTGCTCACTAAGCAAGGTTTGACTGTAGATAAATACGGTAGTTACCATTTTAGTGGGAAGGTTAAACAGCATTCCATGTACTCTGGTATCTAGTCATGCCTGCCACATGACCACAGAAATGTCTGCAAACGTAGACTCTTTGGCTGTAAACAGAGATGAACACGGAGCCTTAGAGTCCAATACAACTGGCTTTCAAGCAAGGGAGGCTTCTAGTAAACTTGAGTGCTTCAGTTGTGATGGAACTACATCTCCAATAACCACCAATCAGCCTGCCAGGATTTTACGGACATTTGTATTCACCACATCTTAAGGACACCACGTTGCCTACACATTACTATAGTTTAAGAATACAGTACTACCTATATTGATTCTGCCCATTTTGCAATTAGTTCCTCCTTGCTGGCCAGTTACATGGATTGTCTGTGCACTCAGAGGCATATGTTTGGAAGCACGCACTTTTACACAAAGTCAGGATTTATATAGTGATTTATAGAAACCATATGGTGGAAGAGGACACCCACCCCCTCCCTGGGGAACTGGACCTGTTTCCCAAGATGTGTAGATGACCATGTGAAAATGTAAGCACTGTTGTCTTTATTCTTGTTCGTTTCAATGCAGCAACTGCTTGACATCTGACAACTGTGACAATAGCATCAACTCTTTCAGTAGCATGATGTGTCTTCTTATGACACTTTTGTTGTTCAGTCACACAGTCGATTCCGACCCTTAGCGATCCTATGGACCACTGTCTGCCAGGCACTTGTCCTCCACCATCCTATATTGCAATAGATTGTGATGTGTGATAAAATACTAGTTGTACTTTATTCTAAACACTTGTTGGAGGCTGCAGCATCTCAAAGCATCAGATTTTTTTTCTGACTGGAGAAAATGTTTTCAGATGTGTCCTCTGCACACCAAATCACGAATCCTTCAATGAGCATGTCTCAATCAGATGCTTGTTTAAAGACATTCTCATTCTTGTTCAGCACATACCATTAAAAAAACCTCCACAGGTCTGAAACTGGGGCTTGGAACCAGAAGAAATGCTGATTAATCACCAAGCATGATTAAGAACAGAGTCACGTCTTGGGTGGTCTTCTGTGAATTACAGCCATTTGTGGTTTCATTTTTGTTTTCTAAGGACTTTGGAAAGACAGGCATAATCTAAACATTTCTAGTAACAGGAATCATCATCAATGCCATGCCTAGACTGCAGTCTGTGTAAGATATGGGTTCCAGCTGGAATGTCTTAAACAATCAGTTGTTGGGGGTGTAGAATACCACCCTTTGAGAAAAAGGAAGGGGTAGACCAAATCTAAAAGATATTAATGGATGATTTATATAACTTGCTGACACAGCAACATTTCAATCTTTATACCTAGGAATCAACATTCTAGGATCTGTCTGACACTAAAAGCAGATGCATGTTAACAGTATCCTTACTTCAGATAGTTTGTAGAAAATTGGATGCTTTATTATACAAACTCACTCATTCCTGCTACAAAGTACTGTACTACGTTTGAAATCTGAATGAAAGATGAGATCTTGCAGTTAACAGTGATAAATGTATGCCTTTCAACAACATCATTAAAAAGGCCTTGAGTAACATATCTTTGTGCAGATTTTATACCTGTGAAATTTGGAGAGAGAAATTTTTCAAACTCTCCAAATCTATCTAGTTTACATTAAAAGTGTTCATGTTAACCCAGGGATTCTCAACCTGTGGCCCATGGGTCAGATGTGGCCCATGGCACCATTTCATGTGTCCCCCCCCCCCAAGCGCCTCCACCACAGCAGGAAGTGTCATATGGTGGAGGAAGGACAAAATGGCCATCCAGCCCCCAAAGCTGTCTGAATGGTTGAGAACTCCTGCATCAACTTTATCACAGCAGCTAAATGCTAGGACTCAAGTTAGGTAATTGCTATACTGTTTATCATACTTTCACATTTGGTTTTATTTTCCACTCATCTGGCACATTATCTTGATCATTGGAGATTTTTGAAGTGGTAGCCATGCTAGTTGTTTGATGTGGCATTTCTTTGGTATGTATTTAAATTTATACCAAGTCCCAACTTGTTATTTTCCGCCAAATAAACTGTTGTCACAGTGCTTCCTTTGCTCAGGTTAATAAAATGGATTTAACACATCTCCAGTCTCAAAAGATCTGGATTGCTTTACACTCGTGACAGCAATAAATATTGCATTTCAGAGAAACTGTTCAATATGGAAGGTTAAAACTTCTCACAAGATACGTTTTGCAGAGTCAGACAAGAATTCAAAAGCAAATTGGCTAAACAGGCCTGAGAGATCAAACTGGGACAAGACAAAGTGATTAACTCATACACGTCATACAAACCATTTTCAGATTTAAATGCTGGAATCACCACAGCTAATGAGTAAAACTGTAAACTACAACATTTCAAGGACCAGGGTGTCTAAAAGAACCTCTCTATGACCAATTATATATAGGTACGAAACTGCAAATATCACTATCCTTTGAAGTAAAGACCTCACAGCACATTTTACAGTTTAACATCATCTGCACATGAATTCTGTGTTCTTAATACATTTTTATCAGAAGATGCTCCTGCAATTCATTTTTGGAATGAAAAATCACAATACTGAAGGTTATGTGTCCTGCGGTGGCTTAGTGATAAAGATGCTGAACTTTATCAATAGTCCTTCAATACTTAATCTGTGTTCAGAAGCACAATAGTACCCTAGTCCAGTGGCTAGTAAACAGTGGGGGAAATTACTCACTCCTTCCAAGCCCTGTTTGAATGGTTCCTAGAGCATTTCATAGAATCACTGAATAATGGAGTTGAAAGGGGTCTATAAGACCATCACATCCAGGGTAGAAATCCAAGTTAAAGTATTGTACTGTATATCTGACAGATGTCTACCCTTCCTTTAAACACCTCCAGTGTTTAAAAGTGCTCACTTCCTCCCCAGGTAATTCATTCCATTGTCATACTGTTCTAACAATTAGGATGTTTTGGCTTATATTCAACTGCAATCTGGCCAAAATCAGCTGAAATTTGATGGGGCCTCTATGGGATACAGGACACTAGGCTAGGTGATTGCTGGGTATGATTCACAGGACCAGGCATCAGGGATAGGGGTTTTGTATTTAATGGACTTCCACCACAATGGTGGATACCCCACAGGCTGAATTATGGGAATGAAAGTCCCAAAGCAGCAGATATAGTTCTTCTCTGTTTGGTTTCCATGCCCATCCTCTTGCAAGTGGAAAAGCATTGCACTGCATTATGAGAATAACAAGATTCCTTGACAGCTGCAAAGGTGCCTGGAGCCAACCTTTGCTGGAACAAACCCTCAGTAAATAATGTCATGTAAACCAAGTGTAATGTTACTTTTCATTCCAGGGAAAGACAAATTTAGGTACTCCAGGAGTAGTGAACAACAGCCTTCTCCATTCTTTGTGATTTGCTGGCTATAACGTACATGAGTTGCAAATCAGTAACATCTGGAGGGCAACACAAAAAGCCAAGCTCAACTTTAGACAGAGATACTATCACCCAACACTTCCAGCAAGCTGCCAAATCAAATGTTTGGGATTTTGCTCTTGTTGACATTCTCCCGCCAGGTAGCCAAATGCTTGCAGATGAGTTCATGGAAGACTCAAGTGGGCCAACTATATATACATAAACTTGGGATTAAGTTTTCATGAGAAACAACATGTCTTACAGTTCCTAATCATACTTGTTATCCTAACTTTACTGCTAATTCATTGATGTTTTTAGACAACCTGACTTCACTATTGAGCTTTCTCTATTTGCCTGAATGGCTGTTTGACATGACTTGTTGTGGACTGTTTGTGACTCTTGCTCCGGATGTACTCTGGTATGCATTTCTTTGCTGATCCTAGGACTAGCTCCTTCTTGGATGGTATGACTGGAATCAAATTTCCACATTTCCAAAAAGGGAAACAGTACTGTACCATGTTACAAGATCTACTATTGCTATGGTATGGTTTTCTTTCCCATAAAGGGGCATCACATGCAGTCCTGGATTCTGCATATTCTTCTTTTTCTTCAAGTGATGTCTCCAATTCCAAATATTGGCTATCCTCATGGCAATCAGCCATGAAGGTTGTCCTGGGATGAATATAATGCAGTGGCCCTCCATTTGCCTTCTGCATGAATGAATGAATCGATCAATTGATCTTTCAGTTGATTTCACGACAGATTGCATGTCCACATGAGTACTTTAGGTGAGTCTCTACAACATGTATTTTTCCTCTCTACTCCCACTGCTACAACCAACAATAAAACTCAATAGAATGCAAGGAAGGGCCATTCCTTGCTCCAGCTGTTAAGAATCACAAAAGGCTGCTCTTGTTATATGGTGAATATGAAAATTTTCTGAGCTAGTGTTACACATAACAAAATTTCAAGATTGGAAAGGGTAACTATTACTAATAAGGAAAACCACTGAAAATCTTCCCTTGTTCCTACTAAATAACAACAAAAGTATTTTCCCTGAATGCCTTAAGGTAAGGACAGACATCCCATGATTCATGTGACCGAAGTAGCTCCCCAAACTACCCACTTCCCCATACTATTTATTTGATAAATGAGCAAAGGGGGAAAGCAGCTGTCTTTTAACTACTACTAATAGCAGGGAAACTGCACTCTTGATCATAACTGTTCGGTTGGGATGAAGTGAAAGCTTCTGTCCTGAAGCTCAAATTTACTTATTGTTACTTCTGAATGCACTGGCTCACCCATAGCCCCTTCATTCACTGCTAGTCCTATCCATGTGTCCAGTCACAGAGGTTTCCTTGGGTTTCAGCAGCTCCCATCCTGAACATGATGGTCACTCCTTCCTAATGACTACAGTCCTATCCACACATTCTCCTCCAGAACTAGCCCTAATATTAAGGAACATGAGGCAGGTCCTGGTAAACAAGGAGATGAGGCAGGTTGAAGCTGTGTGTGCGTCCCCTAAGTAAGCCAGCTTCAAAGTCGCAGAGGACACATTGCCACATTGCAATGAAAGTTCGGCCATTTTATACATTTCCTTTACCTCAGACAACAAAATATCATGGAGAATGGGTCTAGATTACATTCACTGGGCATAATTCCAATCTAAGCAGTATAGCCAGATGGCAAAAAAAAAAAAAAGTCCCACTCCATACATACAGCTGTACATGCACAAGTTTGTTCCATATCTTCATCTAAATACAAGCAGGCCAGAGTGTACCCAACTTATTCCTTCACCAAATGTGAGGCAGAAATGAGGGGAAAGGGTATGTGAATGTAAACTTATGGGGCCTATGACCACACAGGAGGAAAAGAAAGAACAAGTTAGAAATCAGAGACTCTTAACTGTGGCCACATGTAATCTGCAGAAATCAATAACTTAAAATAAATAAATAATTTATTATTCATTATTATTATTTCTAGGAATGAACAAACATTTTTCCAGTTACCTGAACTTGATCTCAGTCTTTTAATGCACTCGAAGCACATGTACATTTACAGAACACCAGCAGACACTTGAAGACCCCCTGCCACCTTCCAAAAGATGTGTTCCCACTCCACTCTCTTTACCACATGAAGGAGAAAGAAAAGCAACTGTTGTAGAGATGCAGATGCTTGGAACATCCATCTCCAACATGAGGAAGACACTGGGTTGTTGTTGTCCAGTCCCACAGTCGATTCTGACTCTTTGCGATGCCATGGACCACTGTCCTCCAGGCACCTCTGTCCTCCACCATCCTCCTTAACTCGCTCAGCTTTGCATCTATTGTGTCTACAATACCATCTCATCTGGGGCCGTCCCCTTCTTCTTTTGCCCTCCACCCTTCCCAGCATCAAGGCTTTCTTAAGCGAATCCTCTCTTCTCATTTGATGTCCAAAGAACTTTAGCTTCATCTTTACTATTTGACCTTCTAAGGAGCAGTTAGGGTTGATTTCTTCTAAGATTGACCTATTTGTTCTCCTCACTGTCCAGGGGTCTCCCAAAACTCTCCTCCAACACCACATCTCAAAGGCATCTATTCTTCTGCACTCAGCTTTCCTTATGGTCCAGCTCTCATAACCATACATTGCCACCTGAAATACCATTGCTTTGACTATATGAATTTTTGTTTGCAATATGATGTCTCTACTTTTCACTATGTCCCCCAGGTTTCTCATAGCTTCTTGAGTAATAGCACCAGCATAACACAAATGGCATGACCTTTTTTATTTTTTAAAGTGAATTGTCCTAAATTAAGGAATTACACAGATATTATCTGTTGCTTACTGAGTCACACAACTCTGTAAATTACAGAAAAGTTTGATGGGGATACTTTAAGGACTTAATCTCCAGTGCTTAATGCTACTTCAGTACTATGTGAGGGATGTGGCTGTGGTTGCTCAGTGATTAAGAAACTTACCTTGTTAGCTGGAAGGCCAACAAGTTGGCAGTTTGAGACCCGGGTCCTGCATGACAGACTGATCACCATTCTGTGTCCCAGCTCCTGCCAGCCTAGCAGACTGAAAGCAAGAAATTGCAAACAGATAAACAGGGGGAAAGATCTTGGGGACATGAAAGGAGCCTCATTCGGGCATCCCCTGTGTGGAGTTCCTCTAACAAAAATCCTTTCAACTCAGAATAATTTCTGATATGAAATTATTATTATACTATGTGAGGGAATTCTGTCCTGTATGCACAAGAAATTCCCTACCTCCACTTAAAAGAATCATCATTCACATTCTTTCCTGGTGGGATGAGGTTCTCTCACAAGCAGGAATAGTGTTCACTCCCCCTCAGGGGAAGATGGGACATGGGGCTGCACAATGGTGACTCTACACTTCTTTCATTTGTTAATAAGACTTGGAGGCCAGACAATGAACAGGGGAAGGAAATGATGATGGGAACTTAAGAGTTAGGCCAAGATGGTCATGCTCATGTGGAATTATCATATACAGTCAAACCTCGCATAAAGAGCAGAAGAGTAACTCGCTTAAAGAGCAGAATTTTCTCTGAATGTTCGCTTCACTTAACAAATAAAACCAACCAAAAACTCGCTTAACAAATAAATCTGGGTTCGCAATCCCCCCCACAATTGGTCATTTATAATGGTGTTTCACTTAAAGAGCAAACTCACTTAAAGAGCAATCCTGTGGAATGCATTATGCTCTTTAAGCGAGGTACAGTAATACCTCGGATAATGCTAAGACTTGATTCCACAAGTCTTGGTGTTATCCGATTTTTAGTGTTATCCGATGCATGTTAAAATCCTATGGGATGGATTGGAGATACATTGTAACCGCACAGGCTTTAGCGGTTGTTATCCGATCCATCCCATAGGACCTTAACGTTATTCGATCCAATTCTCCTCCCCAGATTACTTAACATTATGCGATTTTAGCGTTATCCGAGGTATTACTGTACAACTGTATTCCTTGTTCTGTTTAAATTGTTCTCTTTCTAGAAACAGTAATGGGCAAAAAAAGATGTAGGGCGCTAAAGGCTGGTCTCCTGAAAGCTCTGAAGTTAGATCCCTCAATCAACTTCTGAGATACTCTAAAGCAGGAATTCCCCACCTTTTCAAGCCGGAGGCCAGGTCACGCTCTCTCAGTCAGCTTCGAGGGCCGGATGGACATTTTGCTCTGCCTGCACCATGGGGTGGTGGCGGCCATTTTGTCCCAACAGCTTCAAAGGGGCAGTCATTTTGTTTCTCAAATGACCTTGGAGGAAGGGGCGGGAGGGCCACATGAAATGTACCATGGCCTGGATCTGGCCCACGGGGCTTAGGTTGGGAACCCCTGTTCTAAAGTGTTGTCTACGCAGTTTCACTCACATAGTTGTGGCAATAATTCTCTCCCAAATATGCACAGTAAAAGCCCACATAGATCCCTCCAAATTAAACCAAAACAATTTTAGTTATCAGATTCTCAGCATGCTTATTCCACAATAAGGCATTTTGCCCAACGAAGCTTGTATAGCCAGGCTGAATTGTGGTCATGTTTAAAATGAAATAAAATGAAAAGTAAAACAGGATACAGAATGATACTTCCAAAATGATTTTCCAGATTACGTAGTACCAAGCTAGAAATGAAAAATGTATAACTTTGATGTTAACTATGCCTATACAGGAACAGAAGTTTCAAACATAATTTATTCCACAGTATACCTATATCAAAGACAAAATAGTGTATTATGACTCATCCACTTATTGCATGCCAAACCATTGTTTCACTGGCCTCCAGCAGTGAATGAAAAGGCTGTGCTGTGCTACTGCTCTATTCATGGAGAAGAGGGAAAAAATCAATACTTAACAGCTGTCTGCTGCTCACTTTCCAACTGTGCTAGATGTTTAGCCAGTATTACTGATCTACAATTCCTTTTAACGAAGCACCACAAAGTACTATTTTTAATACTTCAGTAACGCATGGGGGATATTTTAAAACAAAAGACACATTTTCAAATGTAGCAGTTGCCTTCTTCATTCATCAAAACTGAAAGTCCAACTCTTCAAGTCAGGCATTTTAGCTTAGCCAGGCCTGATGTATTCTTGGTGCCTAAACCTCTTGCCTGGAGAGGAATTTGAAGTTTCCATGTGTGAACAGCATGGACAATTCATAGAAGAAGCAGAGGACAATCCCCATGATTTTGGGGAACACCTTCCAGTTCATTTCACAAACTGCCACCATTCCACTAAACTAAACTGAGCCTTTACAGAAAAGCTAGAATTAACCAGATAATCAAAACCAGTTATTATACTTAAAATTAGTTTCCTTTTTTTAAAAAAAGCTTAAAAATAATGCTAGGGAATTCTTAAGGAGATGGCCATTTTTAAAAGTGAAGTAAGGGACTGCAGTGGCTTAGTGGTTAAGATGCTGAACTTGATGACTGGAGGGTCAGCAGGTCAAGACCCGAGTACTGCATGATGGAGTGAGCTCCTGTCTCTGTCCCAGCTCCTACCAACCTTGTTCAAAAGCAAGAAATCACAAGTAGATAAATAGGGACCACTTTGGTGTGAAGGTAAACAGCGTTCCGTGCACTCTGGTATTTAGTCATGCCTGCCACATGTCCATGGAAACGTCTGCAGATGCAGAGAGCACTGGCTCTTTGGTTATAAACAGAGATGAGCACTGAACCCTAGAGTCAGATTCGACTGGCTATTGAGCAAGGACAACCTTTATCTTTACTAAGGGCTTTTATCTTAATCTTCAACTGCCTCTTTCCTTTCCCTTTTGGAAAGAAATAACTTCTCCCTTCACCTCTGCCCCATCCTCACACTACATGCCTCTTTGTGTCTCTGCCCAAAACCTTCACTGGGTAAAGTAGCAACTCAGGATCAAAGCAAACAAGACACTCAGCTGGTATCTAGAATCAGAAATGTAAAAGGCATCAATGTATCATATCAGGACCTTTACTGTACCTCTCTATTTTGGCTTCCAGCGTGCTTTGCTCAGTTGCAAAACACTATTTTCACTTGTGAGTGTGATTGCTCAGGCTTTTAGTAAAGGTCACCCTTGCTTAAAAGCCAGTTGTATCCAACTCTAGGGTTCAGTGCTCATTTCTGTTTATAACCTGCCTCTGCAGGTTTCCGTGGACATGTGGCAGGCATGTCTAGACACTGAAGCGCATGGAACGCTGTTGTTTTTTTTAGCACTGTTAAAATAATGCTGTTATTCTAATAAATAAATAACAGTGTTATTTTAACAGTGTTAAAATAACACAGTTAAAATAATGTTGTTAATTTTAATGCTGTTTATTTGTAGAAGGTACACAGCATTCCGTGCACTCCGGTGTCTAGTCATGCCTGCCACATGACTATGGAAATGTCTGCAGAAGCAGACAGTGCTGGCTCTTTGGCTTTGAAACAGAGATAAGCACTGAACTCTAGAGTCAGATACAACTAGCTTTTAAGCAAGGGAAACCTTTATTTGTGAAACTCAGGATTTTACCTTTGTGTAAATCATATTCTTGAAAACACATTTCCTTTAATGCCTGCTATGACTCTCAAATGTTATTACTGTAAAGCAGTTGATCCATCTATTACTGTTACCTCTAAGATCGAGGATCACTATTTGTTGCTGTATGATGGAAAAATTAAAATAATCAAATGTACTGCTGCAAAAAAGGTAGCAAAGAGCTGAGATGTTATGAGTTCCCCCAACCAGTATATGATATCTAAGCCCCATCCACCTTTGTGAAGAATGTGAATCGATAGTTAACCAATTAATCTGAAGGGGAGCCTGTCTCCTACCTTCTGAGGCTTCCCACTAGGCATTTCATTGGGCAGGCTTGTGGAGAAGAAGGTACAGTAATACCTCGGATAATGCTAAGACTTGGTTCCACAAGTCTTGGTGTTATCCAATTTTTAGTGTTATCCGATGCATGTTAAAATCCTATGGGATGGATTGGATAACGTTAAAGCTCCATAGAGATACATTGTAACCGCATAGGCTTTAGCAGTTGTTATCCGATCCATCCCATAGGACCTTAACGTTATTTGATCCAATTCTCCTCCCCAGATTACTTAACGTTATGCGATTTTAGTGTTATCCAAGGTAAACGTTATCCAAGGTATTACTGTACAGTACTTGAATACTAAGATGAACTAAGCTTGGGAAGCAATATGAACCCAGAATCTTGGCTCAACTTACACAGACTCCTAACTATAATAATAATAATTTTGTGTCAGAAATTATTCTGGGTTGAAAGGATTTTTGTGGAAGAAACTCTGCTCAGGGAATGCCCAAATGAGGCTATTTTCATGTCCCCAAGAGCTGGGACACAGACAGGCGCTCAATCCATCATGCAGTACCTGGGTCTTGAACTGCTGATTTGCCAGCCTTCCAGCTAACAAGGTGAGCTTCTTAACCACTGAGCCACCACAGCCCCTGACTATTAATCTCCAGGTTCATTATAATGAACTTGGTCTGGGTTCCTAATGAGTAGTAAAACTGTTTTGGCCATGAAAGCCATCAGAAGTCAGTTTGCTATGGTCTCACCGACCTGGAAACAAGAGTTCTATTTTAAAATGGCCACCTTCTCAAATAATTCCCTCCCCATCACATTTCAGGGGAAATAGTGGTAGATACTGTAATAAAACAAGAGTATAAAAGGGTGGAAGGTGAGCCTCCCAAGCTTATTCCAGTGATTGTGATAAGGAAAGCAATATGTCTTTAATGCTTCTGTTTCCTAAGAAACTGATAGATTCATTTTGCTTCTCCAGACAGGGCTAATATCTCCAAAATGAACCAATAAAACTCTGTATGTGTAACATGCACGTCCTCCCCCCCTCAAATATCTACCCCAGTGGTTCACATTATGGGGCCTACACCCCACAGGGGGACCTCAATTCCCCAAAGCCTAAGTCAGTACATTGGCTGAACAGTGATTTGGAGAATTCATTTAGGCTTCTGGGAATATACATCCAAAAACCAAAGGTTGGAAAACACTGGTCTAAACCAATGTGGCCACATTATATCAGACTTTTAAACACTGGCAGCATAAAATAAGCCACAGGAATAGTAGAAAGAGAGGTCTTAATGCAGTAATATCCCAGTTAGCACATATGATACATTCCTACAATGTGAAGTCATAACCAAATCGGTGGCAAATGATGTCATTACATTATTGGATAGGTGAAAATACAAACGAAAGCTTGAGTTGGTTCGGAGTCTGTGTAGAGGAGGAGAAAGAGGAGGGAAAGATCAGAAGGAAAAGTGTGAATGAGTATGTGTTGAATGAGAGGGAAAACAGAGCAAGAAGCTGCAACAGCTGCCCCATCAATTGCATTGGTGACTTTGCTGCCTTTACAACACGGAGAAAGGCCAGCGAGTAAAGAGGAGCTATGGGAGAGCTCCCTGTTGGTTTACTTGCCTGAGCCTGTGTAGGTGTGTGCATTTCTGCCTGAGAGAACGTGTGTGAAAAGGGGCTGAGGAAGGAGAGGGAAGCAGACACAGAGAGAAGGGGAAAGAGAGGAACAATTTGTTCCAAATAAAGAACAGCTGGCTGGCTGGCTGAATGAAAGATATGTTATCAGTGGTGGGCTCAAAAAAATTTTTACTGCCACACTGTGGCCGTGGTATGGTGAGCGTGGCCAGGGGGAAAGCCCTGCGTCGCACCTGAATTAGGACTACTTTATTTCAAAACTTGGATGGGTGGGGGCAGCCAGAATTTCTGCTACCCGTTCTGGCGAACTGGTGCAGACCTGCTGATGCCCATCACTGTATGTTATAATGAAACAGTGCTAAATGGAGCAGTACAGTCAAACTTTGCATAAAGAGCGTCTCACTTAGAGAGTAACTCGCTTAAAGAGCAGAATTACCCCTGAATGGTCGCCTTGCTTAACAAAGAAAACTAACCAAAAACTCACTTAACAAATAAATTAACAATCCCCCCTCCCAGAAGTCACACTGGTCACTTACAACGGTGTTTTGCTTAAAGAGCAGACTCACTTAAAGAGCAATCCTGTGGAACGCATTATGCCCTTTAAGCGAGGTACCACTGTATTACTGTATATAGCCTAAAAAACTAACTGTAATGTGGCAACTGTGAACCACACTCTCTCACACATAGAGACAGAGAAAGAGAGATTCCTCGTGTAGAATTCTTGTGTTTGATTTGGGGCAATCTTCTGTTTGTATAGAAACAGAAGAGTGCATTGGGAAAATAATTCAATTGCATTGTGGGCATTCTGTAGAGCACGGACAGCCAATTCTAAGGAGTGATTTCTAATAATGGGGCTTCGATTCTTTCTACTTAAGACTTTTGGACAAACTGTCATTTCAATTTATTTATTTGCCTTTCTGGATGTTTTGTGACAGTCTAGAACAGTGATGGCGAACCTTGGCACTCCAAGTGTTCTGGAAGTTCAATTCCCAGAAGCCCTGATCAGCAGAAGTGCTGACTTGGGCTTCTTGTAATTGAAGTCCAAGAACACATGGAGTACCAAGGTTCACCATCACAGGTCTAGAATGATCCATCCTCACCACCACTTAGTGGAAGAACACATGATATCTTTTCAGTGTGCCCTCTTGATCATGTGGCTTTGAACACATGGCTACAACCTGGTGAATACATCCCTTCTACTTTTACTGTCAATTTTTTTTTTTATAAAAGCAGATAGAATATTTCTACGAATTTTGTCCACCTTTAGTATTCTTAAGGTCAAAAGTTGCTATCTGTGTCACTTTATGAAATCGTTAAAAAGTGTATCATCTTGGTAGCCTAGCTTTTGCTCCAGCACTATAGGGCTAAAGAGCAACCACACATTTAAATGACTAAAAGTATAACAATGTACTTGGAGTTATTGTTTGGGTGAAGGGCACACAATCCCTTCATACCTTACTCACTGGAAAGGAAATCTGTCCATTTATTAGCATGGACAAACTTTCTGTTTGGTTAATTAACTTACCTCCATAGTTATATATGTAAGGAACTACATCCTATAAGTAAGTGGGGCTGAAGCCAGTGATAAATGCCAGAGTTTAAAAAGACTACCATTTTTGTCTGTCACATTCTTTTCCCTTTCTTCTTACCTCTCTAGCTGCTGTGGGATTGACAATATGTTCTTGCAGGGGCTGTTGGGCAGGAGAAAGAGCTCCCATTGGGCTGCTGGGCAGAATGAACTCTGTGCTGGGGGGAGGGATGAAGTGTTCCCACTGGGCTGCTGGGCAGAATGAAGTCTGTGCTGGGGGGAGGGAGGAAGCGCTCCCATTGGGCTGCTGGGCAGAATGAAGGGCTGGGGGAAGGGAGGAAACACTCCCATTGGGCTGCTGGGCAGAATGAAGTGCTGGGGGAGGGAGGAAATGCTCCCACTGGGCTGCTGGGCAGAATGAAGTGCTGGGGGGAGGGAGGAAGCACTCCCATTGGGCTGCTGGGCAGAGTGGTTGGGTGAACTCTGTCTAGGGGAGGGAGGAAGTGATGTTGTGCATGCCAAGAGAGAGGGCTGGGAGTGCCTTCTCTGGCACGCATGCCATAGGGTCGTCACCACAGGCCTAGGGTCACTGTTGTTCTACAGCCACAAGTTGACCACACCGTCTGTACAAAGAAACGTACTTTGGATGTTTTCAGCCTTATCTTGGATGTGATGAGACATTTATAGTGACAAAAAAAAGAGAGGTGGGGGAGAAAGAGTGACAGAGAGATTAAGTGCAAAGTGGGTATCCAGTGAAAACTGCAAAGAACTTAATGCAAAAAGTAACATGCACCTGAATAAGAAAAGGAAGACTAAAAGTATTACATTAAATCAAAATCTTTGTCAAAAACATAAGAGCTTTGATTGCACTGTATTTCAGTGCAGACTCCAGAATATTTATACTCTGAAGATAAATATGACATAACAGACGAGATTGCAGATGGTCCCAGTTGCAATAAAAATAGACTTTCTGTATTAAATCTGCCTTTATTCTTGGTTTCTGGAACATTAGGAACAGCACTGTGGCAAAATCCCTCACACCAGTTTTGACTAAAAGGGAATGAAGGCCACACCTATATGCCTTCTATACATGGAAGGTGCAATTGAAATTTTTACAAAGACACAGTCAATTGAATTGAATTCTTTCTGCCTTTTTACTGAATAGGTTCAGGTGACATTTTCTCTAATTATTTAAGTAAGAGGTCAGTTTATTAAGGCTTGCTTAGTCCATCAGAAAGTCATGCATAGCTCAAAATTTTGATATGATATGTGTTCTGAAGAAAATCCTAAGACAGTGATGGTGAACCTATGGCACATGTGCCAGAGGGAGCACTCAGAGACCTCTCCGTGGGCATACGTGCTGTTGCCCCAGCAAGGTAAAGTGAGGTAATTAGACACACACACACACCTATAATTCCAATCGTGTGAGTGTGTGTGTGCAGACACACATGCACATATGCACATCTTGCCCTATGGAGAAAATGTGCACATGCACCCCATGTGACATTGCTGGGGCACCTCCTCCACCTCCTTGGGCACTTGGTCTCTAAAAGGTTCGCCTTCACTGTCCTAAGACACTGAGGCACATTCATGTCTGACAGTAAAAAATAATGCTCCAAGATTTAATTGATCCCATTATTAAATTGTTTAAGGAATCTTGTACAGACAAAGAATGCAACTATACTTGTTGTGAAAAAAAAATCTAATGCCTACATTTTGAAAACATTGCATATTTTAGCCCAGTGGCCTTCATTAACCCCTTTTCTGTGATTCCTTGCAGTCTCTTCTGTGGTGAGATGGAAAGCAGAGATTTTCCTCTCAGGCGGTGGTGTCTCGCTGGTTTCGGACAGATTACCTGAAGAGTTTCTCAAGTTGCATAAATAAGGTACAAGCCAAAAGAAAGACCTTCTCTTGTCCTGGGAAGGGAAGATGGGAAATCATAAGGATGCACAAAACGCAACCGGAGAGGTTCAGCTATTTCCCTCCTTTTGTTAACCGCCATACCAAACTAATATTCCAGATGAACTAGCAAACAACTAGTTGCCTATTCAAACTGGTGTACAGACCCACACTTTCTTGATAAAATGTATGGTTTCTATTAGTACAAATTTAAAAGCATTATGCCTCCTCACCAGCCACAGACAAATGTCATGCTTTGGGGGTATTTTGAACTTGGAAAAAGACTCATGTATTGCATAAATCAGTGGTGCCCAAACTAAGGCCCGGGGGCTGGGTGCGGCCCCTGATGCCAATTCATCCGCCCACAAAGCCCTCATCACTCCTGGAAGCGGAAGTAAAATGCGCCCGTAGGGGCGCGTTTTACTTCCACTTCCAGGAGCGACTAGGGCTTCATGGGCCAGATGAATTGGCGTCAGGAGCCACACCCTGCCCCCGGGCCTTAGTGATCGGCTTCCTGAACCACATGATCGGCCCATGGCCCAAAAAGTTTGGGCACCCCTGGCATAGATCAAGGGTTCTTTAGGTTTTTTTTTTAATTAGCTGACATTGGAAATTTCCACTGAGATGCAAATAAACCTGCATGTCTCCCAATGTGTATTCACATCTATATTTATGAGTGAAATTAGGTTCCTAAAGTTTTATATAGCTGCTTCTTGACTATTTGCTAATTTTGGATGTATCAGCTGTAAAACTGGCTTGAGAGCTCAACATGATATTTTGTTTAGCATGATCTTTCTCTAATGAAAGATGCTTTAAACATCTTGCTGCTATAGAATAATGATGATCTAAAATAGTCTGGAAAACGACTTGATTTTTGCTAGCTAGAAACAGAAATAGAAAAATGTTTTGCATTGATAAGATTTCAGTAAAGATATATGATACTGTGCTTCTATAATTGAAATAGTAGTTATCATCCAACAGCATCTATTTTGATGTTCTGTTACTGATATGCCTGTGACTGAAGGAGTATGTCAATAGACCAAACCAACAAAATTATTCAGCTTCGAGCAACAAAGCTGCATTTATGTTGGCTGCATGGAGTATTGGCTAAAAGTGTCTGTGTGGGTGAGAATAAAAGAAAAGTCAGATTATCATGTAAGGAATTTACACAGAAATATGCAAAACAAAACAAAAATAGTCACACAGAAAAAAAAGTTATGTGGAGCAGAATGTCATTTGGACTCCTGAATTCCATGTTTCTTTTGTACTCCTTTAAATAGCTGCTGGACATAGCTTATAGATGCTATAATTAGACTCCCGCTGTTATTTATGTTTATATAAGTGCAGTGGCAAATTGCTGATAGTTAACAAGCCACTGTTTACATTCCTTGTCATGTTCTAAGTCAGGGGTGCCCAAACTACAGCCTGGGGGCCAGATCTGGCCCCCAACACCAATTCATCTGGCCTGTGATGCCCTCATCGCTCCTGGAAGCAGAAGTAAAACACGGCTGTATGGGAGCAACGAGGGCGTCACGGGCTAGATAAATTGGCGTCGGGGGCTGGATCCAGGCCCCAGGCCATAGTGAACCCCTACGTAGTGACTGGCTCACCATCCAAAAAGTTTGGGCACCCCTGTTCTAAGTCCTCAAGCAGATGATTGCAGGCACTTTCACCACCATTACAGGATCTTCCTCTTCACACTTTTCCTTCTAGAGGAGCCCCTGTCTTCCTCCAAAGGAAGTTAGTGATTATTTTGATGGGAGGAAGGCTGATGCTACTTTCCCAGTACAATTATAGGAGCAGCAGTAAACCTTTTATCAGCCCTGCTCATCAGTGTTGAAATGAGACCCATTAGCATTATGCCTCCTATATGAAACGATGGTGTGAAAATCATCTTGCCTTTCATTTTAGGCAGTGCAATCTTTTGTGCAGTATTTCTCAAGGCTTTTGAGATAGAACCTCTGACCAGAAAATGATATTCAAGTTATTTAGCTCTTTCTTCTAGTCTGTGTCAGGAGTTAATCCTTTTCTGTCAATCTTGTCCTACCAAATGTAGAGAAGGGAGCCTCAAGTCCAATGTTCTTTTCACAGACAGTTTTTTGGGGTGTGTGGAGGTGTGATTGTTTCTGCTATGAAAAATAAAAGGGATCTGATGGAGAAATGACAAGTTTCTCTCTGTTGCTAGCATGAAGTCTCTCATTAATAACCTGTGGTGGACCTCCAGTATGAGACAAAGGCATGAAGCATTTGAAAAAAAGAACTTTGAAAGCACTGAACAAAGAACAGCCAAATAAAAATGTAAAATTCTCAAAAATAATGACCAAGACCAAGACTTTCAAGTCACAAGATTTTTTCCAACAGGTTACCCATATATAACTTTGTATGTTAGAGTGGCATGGATATCTATATTCCCTTATCTCTAGAATTACAGTACATTAAAACTTTGTTTTGAAATTTAGCATCTTCAACATTTGCTGGTTAAACCTCCGAAGCTGTAGACTGTAATTTGCTGTAGACTATAATTTAAAATCTCTAAGCAGGCTCTTATTTTATTTTATTTTATTTTTGTCAAACCAATCTCATGAGTTCCATCATGATGTCACCAGAATATCTCAAGTTTGGCTATGTGAGAAAAGGAAAAAGACCATGAAGAGTAAAGATAAGTAGGAATGACACAGTTTAAAGTGTGGTCTATAAAATGGAAAGAATTTGGAAACACCAACCCAAGAATATATACTCAGTAGGTTAATGAAGTCATAAGTAGTGAAAGCTAAAAAAGAAAAGAAAGTACGGTACATTAGAAGCAGAAGATATTCTTCTAAGCAAACGATATAAACTTTTCCCAACTTCAAGAGGATTTGACTGTCAAATGAACAAAGTCATATGAGGTCACTCTTACAAAATCCCACTAACCCCCAAACAACCATTACTGTCTTACCTCACAGATTAATTGAACCAGGAAACCTCAAATCCAGGACAACAAATGCAGGTTATTATAGGTACATCTTAACATTTTAACTAACAGAAGATGGCAGTACTGGAAGAAAATGGACTAAATTACACAAACCAAAGTCTATGGTTTTTTTTTCTTGAGCTTTAAAAATGTATTAAATTTCAATACTGTAAATGTGTATATGGAACTTTTAATCAGAGTTATTGAATAGTTTCATTTAATTTTGGTTTAATGAATGGTGGCAATTTACTAGTCCTTAATAAAAACCACTGGAGTCACCCAGTTAATTAGTTTAAAATGCTTCTGACTCACTCCTGGAGCAGAAGGGGAAGGAAATTGAAAGTGGTATATGCAATCCAAAACATTATCATTATCACACTTTCTAAATAAGGAACTTGGCTGGCAAGGGCTGTGAGGATTGCAGCAAAACTGTTACTACTGAGAAACAAGATGGAGGTATGAGTAAGGGAATCTTGAATTTTACAGAAGCATAATCCCACCCATATCCAATGTAGACTAATCCTGCTGGGAACAAATGAATAAATAAAATATATGGAAAGAAAAATGTAACAAAGGGTAAAGAGAAGGATGGAATCCCTTGTTTTGAAAAACAAGGTAGCCTGAAGTAATACTCCTTCTTGATCAGAAAATAAACTGCAACATTTTATGACTTAACCCACTGGCTCCTTCTACAAGTGGTTTCAACAGGTTGTTTTTCTATCAGCCTGAGTATATCTGAATCACCCCCTTCCTCCTCTCTTTACACTGGGTTTCTTTGAATGGTAACAATTTACATATTACCCTAAAGCAAACCGACCAACTATTTGATTGGTCTAGCAAGGGCCCAGATTATTCACAAGGTTTGTATGTTATTTGCTACAGAAACATTTCCAAAAGCAAGGCAGCTGCTACATACAAAGGTCTGGTATACTTTGCCTGTAAGAAGCATACACAGAAAATGTTTTCAAGATTTGACACAATGTCCACTGAAATTAAAAAGAATCAAATTAAAAGGACCACTCAGATGACTTCAATGGACTTTCAGGTTATACTGCTGTCAGGATAACTGTCTTGGCTGACAATTGTTCTAGGAGAACAATAAGGAAGAAAATCAGTGTGACACACCAATGTTATATAAAGGAACATTCACTAGCAGTAAAATGAAAGTATAATAAAAGAACGCTATTACTGCCCTATTCATTCAAAGGCTCATATTGTATTGCCATAGAATGTGATCCTGAAGATGAAAAATCATGGAACAAAGATTTTAGGCCTTGACTATTGTGTGAATTAGTATCCCAGTCCTGGGATGCAAATCCTCTCAGACAGATTTACCTTCTCTATTCCTTTTTATATATATATAAAAAAGTATGAGAAACTGTCACATTTTTTGACAAATCCTCCCTCACTTGCCACCCCTAATTTCGTAAAAGCTTTTGTTATTTTCTACTACTAAATTATAGCGAAAAATTAAATTAAGAGTCCAAAGCAGCATTTGAAAACACAATGAATCAAGAGCTTATCAAAACAAAAAGATAAACCTGGATTATTCATAAATATCCCAGACATTCCTTACTTGCAAATGTTATAGAATTTCTTCAATAATTGTTAGTTTGCATTTTCTGGTTAAAAATGATCATTATAAGCTTAGTAATGGTGGGTGAAATGACATGCAAATAGCTCATGAAATATATAGCCTCATTTTTTAAAATAAATATGCAATTGATTTTCGCTGCCTTTTTTCTAACTACAAGAGACAACTGAGATTCAATGCATACGATCCTTTTACATTTTAGAAGGGAAAGAATACAATACATTTCCCAGGAACACAAGTCAGTTTACCACTGAGTTTAATAACAAAAAGAGGTTTTAAAATATTTATCAGTTCAACTAATTAGTTCCTTTTAAGCCTATTTGTTTTTGCAAAAAGCAAGTAACTGAATATGTTGCTCTTATCATGTACTCCTATAATAAGCCTGTAACATTCTTTTATACACATCAATATAAGATATGTTGTATTTTTTCAGTATTTGATTTTTTAAAACAAGAAATGAATGTTAGTACTCTGTAAAGGTGACCCTTACTTGAAAACCAGTTGTGTCTGATTCTAGGGTTCAGTCCTCGTCTCTGTTTATAGCCAAAGAGCCAGAATTGTCTGCCTCTGCAGACATTTCTGTGGATATGTGGCAGGCATGCCTAGACACTGGAGTGTATGGAATGCTGTTTACCTTCCCACTGAAGTGGTACCTATTTATCTACTTGCAATGTCTTGCTTTCAAACCGCTAGGTTGGCAGGAATTGGAACAGATGACAGGAGCTCACTCCGTCACACAATACCTGGGTCTTGAACTGCTGACCTGCTGGTAATCACGTTCAGTATCAACCACTAAGCCACTGGAAATCCTACTGCACTAAACATGTACTAAATTATACACTAAAGTTTAAGCAAAACAGCTACGGGGATGATTTTTGTGGCAAGTTCTGCATCTTAGCCACTGAGTCGCCGCAGTCTCTTAGTACTCTGTAGCCCATGCTTAAACACCTATTTATTTATGAGTAATTACAGTTCATTTTCCAAACTGTCCCTCTATCTGTGCAACTTAGCTGTGTCTCCAAAAGTGACTTGTACTGGATTTAAGTAGTATAGGCTTTGATAGTGATTGCATTATAAGAATAGTAACAGTGGCATAATGTACTTTGATCTACCAGAGTGATCCTGACAACGGGACAAAGAACCCTTATACTGTATGCTGAAGGGTTCATTCAGCAATGCATAGGAACTGGCAGTACATGAAGCAAAAGCTAAAACTGCTTTTCCTTCTGCCATACCCATCATTTCCCTGTGCTCTACTTTATCCCCTTTAATCTTTATCCAACCACTTTCTCCTCCTCCCTCTTGTTTTTTCCATATGCCTCTTCTTTCTTCTGCTTAAATGACACCCTGGCCCAGATCGGACACAGCAGTTCAGGCTTCTCCTATCAGTGTGCCCAGTCACTCCTGACCGAAATCCAGGTGGTGACAAAGGGTGCATGTGAAACTACCGGTAGTGTAGATTCAGGTAACGTGTGTCAAATAATCAGGTATTTTAAAAGTATATTGAAAGCAGAGCAAGATTCAGGATACAATCCAGCAAAAGCTCTGAAAGAATTTCAAAACAAAAGATATAAAGCAAGCTGCATGTTCAAGGAATAGCCCATGCCCCCCTTCTTTCTCAAGACTCTACATTTTTGCAGTTTTAGAAGCACAGTAAAACAAGAGAGTGTCTCAGTGTGTGTGCGTGAGTCTGTGGGTTATATCTCCTCCCCTAGGGTCCACCTTTGGCCCTCCCCTTTAGAGATTCCAACCAATGATCTTACAGCATGACATGTCAATCACACACTAAATTTCACTTCTTCTAAACCATGAAGCCCATATTGTTTACATTCCGTTCTCCCTCCCCCTGATCTGAAATCACCATCTTGAAAGAGACTAAAGCACAGGGTATAATTCATTCCATCACATCTATTATTATTATTATTATTATTATTATTATTATTATTATTATTATTATTATTATTATTATTATTATTATTATTATTATTATTATTAAATTAGATTTATATGCCCCTCTACTCACCTCACTGAGGCGACTCAGAGGGGCTCACATAACACAAACATATACAGTATCACAATCTCAAATATAAATACAGCATAATATAAAAATATAACAACAGATGCAGCACAGATAACACAATAAATTTTACATAAAAGAAAAAAACAATACAATAAAATACAGTGTAAAAATACAATACAGTCAAGAGAGACAGCAAGGTCTTTATGGTTGAGCTAGCTGGTCCACACAGCTGGCCCTCATTCCCCCTTTCCAACAGGCAGGGAGAGTTCTGTGATGTTCCTGAGGTGGTCATGGAGGCAGCAATAGCAGTAGCAGCAAGGTCTTTATGGCTGAGCTAGCTGATCCACACAGCTGGCCCTCATTCCCCCTCTCCAGCAGGCAGGGAGAGTTCTGTGATGTTCCTGAGGTGGTCATGGAGGCAGCAATAGCAGTAGCAGCAAGGTCTTTATGACTGAGCTAGCTGGTCCACACAGTTGGCCCTCATTCCCCCTCTCCAGCAGGCAAGAGAGTTCTGTGATGTTTCTGAGGTGGTCATGGAGGCAGCAATAGCAGTAGCAGCAAGGTCTTTATGGCTGAGCTAGCTGGTCCACACAGCTGGCCCTCATTCCCCCTCTCCAGCAGGCAGAGAGAGTTCTGTGATGTTCCTGAGGTGGTCATGCAACACTGCAACAGGTTTTTGGCATGACAAAAAATGAACCGCTGAAGGGTTGTACCATTATAACTGTAAGGATCAGAGGGGGGTTATTTTGGGGCTGCAGGGAATCCTGAAAACCTTATGGAGCAAACTATATGCACTAACATGTGCGTGCATACACAAAAATACAACTGTTCAGGAATTAGTCCAAAATAAATGACCTTTCTCGAGTAGATTAAAATAACCTGCATTCTGACAAGATAATTTGCACCTCAGCTGTGTGTTGTGTATTCCTCAATCTTTGAACTGATTTGAACCGGACAAAAGCAACACAAATGTAGTACTTTTTGACAATCAAGACGCACCTGAGGATTCAACTATAACTCTGGTTGAGTACTGTACACAGAACAGAAAGGAGTGTTCCCTCTTTCTGCTCAGCCAGTAAAATATCTTAAACCAGCTCGTCTATCATGTTGACAAATATGGTTATCCTCATACAAGGGTGGGTGTGTCAGATCTTGTAAAAGCACCTTAGTCGCAAGAAGACCTGACTGTGTCAGCCCATGCATAGTGACTCAGAAGTCTAAGATCCACAGCTGACAATTGTTTGTAATTGCAGTATTTCCCAAAGAAATGTTGTGAGTCCCCTTATGACTCGTAACTTCTAAACTTTAAATGTTTTGCATTCTGGATAATATACCTTTTTATCATGAAAAATTTGTGACTTCACAACTAATTATTTAAAAAAACATGACTGCATAACCAGCTATTATAAAATGGAAACAGAAGTAATATTACTTCTGATTAGACAAGGCAAATTTGAGAATAGAAAAAGAAAAACAATCACAGTTATCCAAAGAAGAAGAAAAGGGAAATACCCAAGGAACTTCCAGGCATTACAAGGAGGAAATCAATGAGTATACTAAAGAGCAGTCATTCTTTTTATACTAGATATAACAGAAAAGCCAATTATATGTATGGAGTTGAAGATGATAAAGGAAATCATTCATTGTTCACATATGGATGACAAAAAGCATCTACAGTCTGCATCTCATGAATAAGCTATCCAGAAGTTTCTACTGCACGCTATTCTTAGAGAGTGATTTAGAACAAAAACAAAAAAAGACATTTTTCCATTTACCTATTTAAAATACCATAGATCAGTGATGGCTAACCTTGGCACTCTATATGTTCTTGGACTTAAATTCCCAGAAGCCCTGATCAGCAGGAGTGCTGACTTGAGCTTCTAATAATTGAAGTCCAAGAACACCTAGAGAGCCAAGGTTCACCATCACTGCGATAGATGTTTATGAAAGTTATGTTACATTCCTGTCCATACTTGATTCATTTTTAATTATCTCTTGTATCTTTTTAGGATATTTATACTACAGGGTGTCCCAAAAGCCGGCATGCATAGGAACAATTGTATAACAGATATCTTGGAACATGTTTGCCATGAGCAAGGTAGAAGACTTTGTGTGTGTCTGTAAAAAGAGGTGGCCAACATGTCAACAATATTTTGTAAACTTTTGTGATGAATATTTTGTACATAAAGCAATAGCAATTGGACTTATATACTGACTGCAGTTGCTCAAGTGGTTAAGACGCTGAATTTGCTGACTGGAAGGTCAGAGTTCGATTCCCGGGTACTGCATGACAGAGTGAGCTCCCGTCTCTGTCCCAGCTCCTGCCAACCTAGCAGTTCAAATGCAAGAAAATGCAAGTAGATAAATAGGAACCACTTCGGTGGGAAGGTAAACAGCGTTCCATGCACTCCAGTGTTTAGTCATGCCTGCCACATGTCCATGGAAACACCTGCAAACACATACAGCATTGGTTCTTTGGCTATAAACAGAGATGAACACTGAACCCTAGAGTCGGATACAACTGGCTTTTGAGCAAAGGCGACCTTTACCTTTATCCTTACCACCCCATAGCACTTAGTGCTCTGGCACTTCACAGGTTAATCATCATTTTGCCTCCAATATGCTCGGTACACATTTTACCAACCTTGGAAGGATGGAAGGCTTGTCAAACTTGATTCCTGGTCAGTCAGGATTGAACTCACAACCTTCTGACTGCAATACAGTAGTTTAACCACTGCACTGCCAAGGTAAATTTAGCTACAATTTCCCATGTTCCATATATGTGCTGACTCTGGGGACACCTTGTACTGACAAACAAAGCCTTACTGAAAGGTACCAAATGGACCACCCAAAAAAAGTCACAATATTTGATGACAAAATGGAAAAATGCTTTGACAATATTTTTGCTAGACAATATTGTCTGAGACCAATAACAACCATTGCAATACAGGACACAGAATGCCACATGTCTTTGAAGTATATGCATCATTTCCCTTTTAAATGTCTGGCTGTCTCTGTAACATTTCATCTTTTTAATTTCAGTTCCTTCTTCTGTAAAATGGTAACAAAAATGTGTTTCCTCATTTCACTGTTACTAGATTGGAAGACTTGCCGTAAAAGGTGATGTACATTAAAAGCCTACATGAAACATTTAACAATCTAATTTGGCCCCATGTGAAATTGCCTGTAACAATATTTTTTTAAAATAAATTTTTCCAAGCATTATAATAAATTGATATTCTATTTCTAAATAGATGGGGAGGTACAGCACTATCTCCGTTCTTATCATCTAAGAAGAATCATGTAAAAATCAAGTGTAAAAATACAAGTTGGTGCTCCAGTTCATCTAGAGCAGGGGTGCCCAAACCCTACGGCCCATAGGCCAGATCTGGCCCCTGACAACAATTCATCCGGCCCATGCCACCGTTGCCGCTCCTGGAAGCAGAAGTAAAATGTGTCTGTACAAGTATGTTTTAATTCCACTTCCAGGAGCAGCAAGAGTGGCATGGACCAGATGAATTGGTGTCAGGGGCCTGATCTGGCCCACAGGCTGTAGTTTGGGCTCACCTGACCTAGAGCATTAACCAAATTGCAGCCTCTTCTGTCTACCCTAATAGGCTCAAAAGAAGAAAGCAAAAGATTCAACTGAAATAAACAAAATTTCCAGAACCATTTCCCTATGTGTACAGGAAATGTAATTTGAGATTTGGAGATTATGCTGGAGAAAGCCAATTTTTTTAAAAAAAATACCAAAGCAAGCCTGGATGCTACAGCGTACAGAGGCCAAAGCCAGGCAACAGAAAGGTTGGCAGATGGGATTAGAAAGCAGACAGCTTTCAAAGTCATATATTGTTGCTGGGAGAGGGAAAGAAAGAAAGAGAGAGAGAGAGGCAATAAAAACTAAACTAGAGAAAGGGACGATTCAGTGGGTAGATGAGTGTAACAATAGTGAAGCTGCTCTCTTACAGAGCTTTTCTTTTTTATTCAGACTGTCACTAAGGGATAGGTTTGTAACTGAGAGGACCCGTGATACATATCTTTAGGGGCACATTCCCATACCATGTAGCACAATGATTGGGAATCTACAGTAGAAATGTGGCCATCTCTCTAGCCTGCCCATAGCAGCAATCATGTTGGGATAGCTTTCTAGGAATCCAGAGTCAGTTTAGAGAATGAACTATGTCTCTGTCACAGATTAAGCCTCTGCTTGCAGACATTAACTCAGAGTCACTCAAGTTTACTAAAAGCTGTACTGGAAATGCTTCTAAGCCTGAAATCCCATGGACATTTATCTGAGACTAAGGCCCCAATGAACTGATCTGCTTTTGTACTAAGTAAACATGTACTGAATTGGGCTTCACAGACAGTTATGTGGGATAAGATGCCAAAAGACAACAACAGGAAAGATGTGGAGCCTGTGACCCTTTAAATGCAGGTGCACTCTATTATCTCAAATCATTAGCAATGCTGGTTTGAGCTGATGGCGATTAGGTAAAGGTAAAGGTCACCCTTGCTCTAAAGCCAGTCGTATCTGACTCTAGGGCTTGGTGCTCTTCTCCATTTACACCCCAACAGCCAGAGCTATCTGTTTCTGCAGACAGTGCTATGGCAGCCATGATAAACACCAGAGTGCATGGAATGCTGTTTACCTCCCCAACAAAATGGTACCTATTTATCTACTTGCAATTTCTTGCTTTCGATCTGCTATGTTGGGAAAGTATCCCAGGTGTGTGTGTGTGTGTGTGTAGATACAGACACAGTGGAACCTCATACAACAAGTGTGTGTGTGTGTGTGTGTGTGTGTGTGTGTGTGTGTGTGTGTGTGTGTGTGTGTGTGTGTGTGTGTGTGTGTGTGTGTGTGTGTAGATACAGATACAGATACACACACACACAGTGGAACCTCATACAACAATTGCCCCATATAGAAACGAAATGGCATAACAATTAGGTTTTGAAAAGAATGGTGTCCAGCGTAACAAATTTCCCTATGGAAAAAAATCATACAACAATTTTTCAATGGGAAAACCACTTAGCAAAATAATAATAATCGTTGTACAATGTATCCCATAGGGAAAATCGCTATACGATACATGCATCGTATAGCAATTGTTTTGTGCACCAATTAGCCCCATGGATTAAAATCATTGTATGAGGTACCACTGTATATACAAACAAACAAATAGGTTGGCAGGAGCTGGGACAGAGACAGAAGCTCACTCCATCATGCAGCACTTGAGTCTAGAACTGCTGACCTGCCGAACTTCCAGTCGTCAAGTTCAGCTTCTTAAACACTAAGCCATCGAAGTCCCTTTGATGGCAATCAGAGTCCAACAAATTTGTGGACAGCCCCACATGCCCAACCTCTAACCTACAATTAATTTAGACTATGTAGATACAGCTACTAAACATTTGGTTATTTCCATCTAGCTACCTAACTAGATTTAAAAAGAAAAAAGAAACATTAACACTGGGGTTTTGCCCCTCTTTTACTGAGTCAGTAAACAAGATAACTTTGAATTATTTTTTTTAAAAGGGGGGCATATACTTCAGTCTTAAACTACACATTAATAAAAGTATTTTAAACCTCAGCCCACTATCTAAATAATTTATATAATTAGCAAAATATGTCAAAAAGAAAAAAACCCTAATTTCTAGTAATACTTCTAATCTCACCTCATTTTTCCTCCTCGCTTATATTGCTAGATTAGAACTTTTTCATAAATATTAGTAGTTACCCTCATGTTTCAGCATTACATGATATCCACATATGTTTAAAAAATTCAGAACATTATTTGTAAACTCATTAGAAACTAAACTGCATTCCAGCCCTCAAAGCACCAATACTCTTATCTTACATAAAGCTGCCATCTAGTGCTTGGCACATGTATATCTATATATACACTTTTAAGCATTACTGAGTTCTTTTAGTAACTCCTAATATTATTTATCGTATTTATTATCCCGCCCCAATCGGGTAAACCCGACTCTGGGCGGCTTACAGCATGAACTAAAATCACAGGTTAAAACTAGTATAATAGTTATGTTTAAAACCATAAAAATTCATAAGAAAAATTAAAATTAAAATAGAGCACCGCTAAAAACCGGAGCAGGAAGAGGTGGCAGTCCCCTAAACCAACCAGCCTACGTGGGATCCCACATTACTGGGTCCCCATACATGTTCCGCGAGCCAGGTCTTTAGGCCTTGACGGAAAGACAGGAGATCTACCCGTAGGCGCAGCTCAGTTGGGAGAAGGTTCCACAGGGCCGGGGCGAACACAGAGAAGGCCCTCTTCCTAGTGCTAGTGAGGCGAGCCTCCCTAGCTGATGGAATAACAAGAGAGCCCCTCCGATCCGCCCTGGTGGGACGGACAGACGTTCTTAGGGTGATGCGGTCTCTTAGGTATCCTGGCCCACTACCATATAGGGATTTAAAGGTAATAACCAGCACCTTGAATTGCACCCGGAGACATACTGGCAACCAATGCAGCTCCCGAAGTAGTGGTGTGGCACGAGCATATCGCCCGCGCCCCATCACTACCCTGGCCGCCGCATTTTGGACCAGTTGCAGTCTCCAAATGGTCACCAAGGGCAGCCCCATGTAGAGCGCATTACAGTAATATGCTCCCACCATTGATTTCTAAGAACACAATAAAAACAGTACTTTTAATTGCAAAAAGATTTATGACCAGCAACCTATAAACAATACAAACCAAACTAAAACAAGCTAAAATTACAGTTATAGTAGAAGAGAATGAAGTTATTCTTCATTGGCAGGAAAATTGTGTTGCACAGTTATGTAACAGGTGTATCTGTCATACTGCTCAGTGGACAAAATATATTTTCTTAATTTCTGGGAATTTGCTTCAAAACATTATGCCTTTTGATTGAAATTACTAATGTAGTGTAGCTATACCATAGCTACTAGAACATTAAAATCATAAAAACAAGTAATTTTCATCTATACTCTTGACAAAGATGTATGCCAAGAATTCTCAACCTTTTTAAGCTGGAGACCTCAGACAGCTTCGGGACTGGATGACCATTTTGCCCTTCCTCCACCATCCTGGTGTGGTGGAGGCAGTGGGGGGCCATATGAAATGGTGCCACGGGCTGCAGGTTGTGAACTCCTGATGTATGCAATAGCAATACCAATAGCAATAACACAGTACTGTGCAAAAGTCTTAAGCTACCAAATGTTGATTAGGGAAAAATTCAAAGAGTGATTTAGGGTTGTTTAACTTGAACACCCTAACTCCAAACTTCACCAAACTTCGAAAGGGTTGAGAGATGAGTCGGCAGTAGAATCTAACCAATTTTGGTGTGTCTAGGTAGATTAGGGGCTGAGATATCCCCCAATAATCACTCACTGAATTTTCCCCAAACCAGCTGATAGTGGCCTAAGACTTTGCACAATGCTGCATATACTGCCCCACAGCACTTAAAACATTATCTGGACAGTTCACAAAATAATTAACATTTTCTCTCCTGGCTACAGATTTTATTGACCTCAGAAGAATGGAGGACAGAGTCAACCTTGAAGCTGTCGGGATCGAAGCCAGATCGTAAGCACAGTTTTGGCTGTGGCTTAACCACTGCATCGTGGGGGCTGATAATGAGAGACTCATGGATAAACACAGGTAACTAATCATTTTTTTAGGTTTCTTTTAATTATATGATCTAATTTTTTAAAAAATAAACCATTATATAAACTTTTTGTTTTGTTTTTTTAATATTTTTTATTAGGTATATATATATATATATATATATATATATATATATATATATATATATATATATATATATATATATATATATATATATATATATATATATATATATATATATATATATATATAAGAAAAGAAAAGGCAATACAGATATATATGATAACATAAAACAGAATAACATAAGTAGTAATTCAATCTTAAGCACTATACCCATAAAGTAAATATAGAAAAATTTCACACACTCTAGATTACAAACTAAAAAAGAAAAACTTTTTGAAAAAATTCTATTTGTGCACCTTGAAGAACTGACTCAAAATCTGAAACATTAAGTCAGCAACTGCTATAAAGCTATAGATTTGTCTCTAAGATAACCCAATATAGAGCTGCACTTCCAAAGCAGCATTCTGTTTTCCAGTAAGTGGAAAATGATTGAATGGGGTGGGGGTGGGTGGCTGGAGAAGTGCACTGGAAATGGAACTACTGCATCACCTTTGCTGTGACGGGAAATTGTTTCCCATGCTTTCCATAGGAGTTCCACCAGCAATTTCAACAGCTCAAGTTTAAATTATATTATAGTACATGTACTACTACTTCAATTTAGTCATGGTTGTACAGGATAGCTGGTTCAAAGCTTGCAGAATCATTTAAATAACTCAGAACAGAGAAAATGTTATGATCAATATTTGGATATGCTCTAGGATGGAATGACACTTAAATTGAGTAAATAAATATTAGTAAAGATAAAGGCCCCCTTTGCTTGAAAGCCAGTCATATCCAGCTCTAAGGTGCCTTGCTCATCTCCATTTATAGTCAAAGAGCCAATCCTGTCTGCATCTGCAGACATTTCTGTGGTCATGTGGCAGGCATGACTAGACATCAAAACACACGGAATGCTGTCAACTATGCTCCCACATTCACTCTGGTAACACTATTACTGGACCAAACAATGCCACACACAACATTAAGGGCAGTTTTATGTGTTCCTTTGCCAATGTGATTCATGCCATCTTTTGCCAAAAATGCCCTTCTGCACTCTACATAGGACAAACAGGACAATCTCTGCACAAAAGAGTCAATGGACATAAATCGGACATCAGGAATGGGAATACACAGAAAGTGATTTCAAACCATCTCAACCTACCTGTACATTCTACCCAAGACATGAAAGTTGCCATTCTAGAACAGAAAAATTACAAAACAGAGATCCAGAGAGAGACAACAGAGATAAAGTACATCCATATGCTGGACACCCATCTCAAAGGTTTGAATATTAGTCAAGGGTTTCTGGGGCATTATCAAATTTGATACACTACAACTAATAGGTTGTTATATGTTGTTATATTATACCACCTACACAGAAACTACTTCAGTAGAATTCTCATCCACTGCATAGGCTACCTCACAGAACAAAGAATGAACTCACATGATTGTCAATAGCCATATTGATCTGTATACTTATCTGCTAACCAACCACTCTGTACATCTGTACCTGGTGTGTATAAGTTGATGCCATGAAATCTCATCCTTATGTTTGATGAAGTGGACTTGATCCTCAAAAGCTAACATTAAAATAAAGCAGCTAGTCTTTAAAGTGCCACAATGTTTTTGTCTTGTTTTATTTACTCTCCGATATGCTTGATATAGTATGTGCACTGCACTTTGATAAAAACACAGATTAAATCAACTGCAAGCCATGTACTGTACACTCAGATGGAACAGATTTTAATATATTTTGTAAGTTTGTATTATTAAGTTTGTGTTGAATCCATTGGCTGAAATCCTGATGGGAATGGCACTGCCACTGATTAATGGCAAATTGCTGTTGATTAAAGGTGATTTCAGAGTGCAAGTAGCTCATCCAGAATGCATGCAGAAATTCAGTAAATGCACTTTTAATCAACAGAGGTTTGCTGGTGTCAATGACACCATAACCACTGTACGTGCAGAATGATGAAAGAAGATTTTAGCCATTGTTACTTAATTTTAAAATATCCTCTGTGCCATTTCAATGCTTCTCAAATTTCATGCTTTGACTGTTAGTCTTGTTACTGTGACTAGATTTAATAATATATTGTATCACAGATGCTGACTCCACATACTAAAAGCCTTGTTGGATATGCTCTGTGGATACAAAGTGTGTGTGTGCATGGATAAACTGTATCTATGAATTCACACTGACTAAATACGAGTACTGTACATATTTTCCCTAAGCATGACTTATACATTTTGCTTTCATAATGGCAATCACTTATTTGAAACAGTTTTGGGAATGAGGAGATGGAAAGGAAAACAGACATTCCTTTTCTTGTCTTTCTCTAAAAAGTTATTGAGACAATATATTTAACAGATGAATTTTTAAAATATCATTGCATAAAACAATTCATGCATAGTTTAATAGTGTACTTATAGACTCATCAACCAGACCATAAATACAGTGAACTATTTGCCAGAGATGTAACATCTCGATTTTCCCCACTTAAATAGTTTCTTTGTAGGTAGTGAAGCTTCCACATTTTGAATTATTTTGAAGTAAAATCAAAAGCAGTGGTTCACCAGAGCCCTATAAAATGTTTCTCCTTCTTAGAATGTGTGACTTTCAAATTAATATTAACATTTGACTGCAATACAAATATATTCTGTGTATTCAAAACTCAATGTTAATTCCCCACCACCACCAGCCTAGGCCTCACTGAAATGAACAGAACCTGATAATCACAGTTAATTAAAGTTCAAACAATTTCACCGACTCTATATAGGACTATAATTAGCTTTAGCACAATGAAACAAGAAAATGATTGCACAATCTCTGAAAACTGTATTTATCACCTATTTCTGGTATATTTTACACATCCAGTTGACTTTAGTTGCATTTCTTTGTAAATTCTATTATGTCATCCATTTCTTGTTTTTTCAGTTTATATACAGCTGTCACTTCTGTTAATTGTGAAGAGCAAAGTTAGAAGGAAAGAAAAGCCAAACATAGATTCAGGCCCCTTCACCAAAGGAAATTTTTAAAAAGAGAAGTTTGTATTTGGGTGTTAAAGGCTAACAAACTTGAGATCTGGTGAGTGGTCAATGCTCTGTCAGCTACAAATCAAAATCATGGTTATAGTGTTTTGGGCAAATGCTTTAATCCAGGAATGGGACAGTTTAGTGGTAGAAAACATGCTCTGTAATCAGAAGTCTAAGATTATAGACTATCCTCCCCCCCGCCACCAAAAATAAGCTCCTTACCTTTTCAACTGGTGCATTTTCTTCACATGTTGTTACACTAGCTTTCCTTGATTCAGTTTTTGATTTACTCAGTCGCCGGGACACTTTTTCTCTAAGCAAAGTGGCATATCCAATGTGTTCATAGATAGGATTTGTTGTCATTTTAGAAATATATTCAGAAGCCTTGGTTTCTATGTACAGTGTTATCAAGCCATCTGTTACCAAGTCATGGATTGATTCAAACCTCTTCTCTCCTACAAAGTGCTTGCCATCATAAAAAAGCCTGTAGTTTAAGGTCTGATTGCCAAATCTGCATTAAAACAGAAGGAAGCGGTTGATTTAGTATAGGGCTTCTTTTTTCAGATTATGTGCAATATATGAACAACACCTTCTTTATCAGCTTTAAAGGCAAGGAAAGCAATCACATAACACAGACTGCATTCAGTCAAGAACAGTTTGTGTCTAAGCTGCAGGATCTTCTTTTCACAAAATGATGGACCATGCAGGGGTAACATTCTTAATTACTTAATCATGATGGTGTACTGAAAGAGACCATTGGAATAACTCATTCCTTAGCTCATTTTGGGACTAAGAATTCCCATTCCTATCATGACCACTGTAACCAGTTCAATACCAATGTCAACTTCCTTGAGGATAAACAGGGCTTCTTCTTAAGCAGGAATTGAAGCCTTGTTAAAAACCCTAAACCAGGGTGCTAACATAATATTTAACCATGGTGGAGATCTGCTCTTCAGAAATGAAGATCTGAAAAAATATACTCTTCATTCTCTTCAACTCTTCAAGTATTATTTAGAAATCATCAGCATTTGGCTTGAATTAGTTGATGATAAGTAAAAGCTTGAAAGCACTTCTTATCGGCAAATTCCACTGCCACATCATTCTTTATTTTGATAATAATGTACACATTCTGTACTTATGCTTGATATAATGTATCCTAATGCACAGCCTACCTGTCTGGCTGGACATTCTGCTACAGTAATGGAGTAGACCATACAGCCAGTGACTCAACACTGAGTGTCGGACAGTGGTAAATAACGGGGCCAATGGCCGTTAGGTGGGGTGATGGTGCTCTCAGTGGAGGAAATGTCACTGAAAACCATCAGATTCGGCCCAATACCAAAATGAGCAGAGGAGGAACTTTGATTCCCAATGGTTATGGAGGTGGAAGAGGCCGTACCAGATAGACTGGCTGTGAAGGCACGCCTTGATAATATTCTCAAGGCTGCGGCAGTCCATTGCAGGCCTGATGTTAAATCCTGCATGTCTCATTTCATATGTGCCACAGGAGATGGTTCCGAGATCATAGTGTGTAGGTCACTTCATGGCAAGCTGGGATGCACCTTAAACAGATTCATGCCAATGGCATTTTTCCTGCTTCAGGAAAAAAATGCATTCTTGGATATGAGTTGCACAATTCTGGGGCTCCTTTGTCATATATACATTTTTTAAAAAAAAATTTACAGGATTTAATAGTTTTTAAATAGCTTATGTAATTGTGAAATTTGTTTGTTTACATTTGTATAACTCAGCCACTCAGGGTGGCTTACAATCATATAAAATAGCTAGCAGTTGTCTGTCGCATTCTATAATCTTAAGAGCATAATTTTTTTTAGCATAACAGTATTGTTAATGTGAATAATCCTAAAATTCATTTTGATAAGCATTTATTAAAATGTACAAATACCTGAGAGCAAGAGTATAGCAACCAGGCTGTCGCTGGCTCTCTCTGAGAATATATGCTCCTTCCACACCACCAAGTAATTCATCTGCTTGCTCACGAGAAATGATCCCATGAAACCTGGAAGAAAAGAAATCCAGCAATTTAGGGGGGAAATCTGTACCTGGCGTGTATAAGTTGATGCCATGAAGTCTCACTCCTATGTCTGATGAAGTGGACTTGATCCACGAAAGCTAACATTAAAATACAGCAGTTAGTCTTTAAATTGCCACAACACTTTTGTCTTTTTGTCTTGTTTTATTTACTTTCTGATATGCTTGATAAATATAGTATGTGTACCTTTGATTAAAACACAAATTAAATCAACTGCAAGCCATGTACAATCAGATGGAACTGATTTTAATATACAGGTATTTGTAAGTTTGTATGATTTAGTTTGTGTTGAATCCATTGGCTGAAATCCTGATGGGAACCCATTATTAAACAAGAAGAAGGTTTGCAGACCACAAACAAAACACTGAAAATCACTATTGGCATCTGATATCAATTTTTAAAACTCCTGATCCCTTTAGTTTTGTAATGGCTAGAATGTCATTGGTAATTGTCCAAGATTTATGTAACTTCCTGTGGTTAATACCATACATGAACACTGCTAGGACTCTAGAAAATGACTCATTTAACATCCTGTACAATCTGTATCTCAGAATCTTCTTAGCACAAACTTTTAGAAGGATCAAGATATAAGAACCCTGAAGGTAGATAAATTTGAAGCAGTACCCAAAGTACTAGCAACCAAAATGGAGGTCACAACCTCAGTAGCACCATGTCACATGCATATTGTATTAAACAAATCCCTCTACTAGTTGGTAATGTAGCTGCCATTGGAGGAAGAGAAAATGCACTGGGCTTTCTGTCAATAGTTGTGAAAGAACTAAAAGAGGACCACACAGTGGCACATTTAACAGTAGAGGTGCAGGGAGGAGACAAAAAACCAGAGCCACAGTTGCTCTTGCAAAATTAACCCTAAAATATTGTACACTGAGTGCTATCTAGAAAGGTAGGTAAAATATTTATAATAAAGCTAAGAATGTGGACATTTGAGAGAACAAACTGTAAAGCAAAAAAACAACAATCTTTCAACATACTGTCTCTTCATTAGCAATCAGGAATAAACAATTTTAAGTTGCACATTAGCACATTGTAAATAATTTTGCAAATACTTCAATACCTACTCTCTGCCATAGTATTTTGGTCTGTTCTCCACCTAAATGCAAATAAAAAAATAATAATTTAGCAAATCAGCAGAAGTATTATTACAATTTAATGTTTGTATATGTAAATTCTTTAATATTTACCCAAGCTCAAATCCCCATGTCTGTCTACAGCAGGGATCAGCAAACTTGGCTCTCCAGATGTTCTTGGACTTCAATTCCCAGAAGTCCTGATCAGCAGGCATACTGACTTGGGCTTCTGGTAATTGAAGTCCAAGAACACCTGGAGAGCCAAGTTTGCAGATCCCTGGTCTAAAGGAATAAAAAAATCTAAGTGCCTTCCACAGAAATTAAGCTAGGGATGTGTGAAACCTGCTGCTACATATTTCATGTGAAAACAAAATCAAAGCAAAACAATTATAATCATATTTGTTATCATGAACATACTAGGAATCCTCCTGTAAACCAGTATCTATAGCATTTTTATTTTATTTATTTAATACAATTATATACCATCCATTTAATGAGAATTCACCACTCTGGATAATGAACATAGCATTAAAATAAAAATAAATACACAAAACATAAACCAACCTTCCCAATCAATGGCAATGAAATATTATAGCCCCTAACTGCCTGTACTACATATTGACTCAGTTTTAGAACCGTTTTATTTCTTCCAGGTTTGTTATTTCCAAAGTTAAACAACTTTGTAGTTGTTTGATTGAAAATATCCTACTCCAGTCCACTTTAGTTCAATAGAACTAAGCAATGCAATGTTTATATGTTCCATTTCTTGCTTTACTGTTTCCAATTTGTCTCCTGTTCCAAATTACAATTGTATGTGTTGTGTAGCATCAGATTTTCTTTTCACTTCTTTGCATATCAACCACTAGCCATCTTTTGGGCTTTAACCTAGTTGCATCATTAGCAATACTGTAGTTCTATTTGTATCTTATCATAGAATTTTCAAGGTATGAAAAGTTCAGCAGAGGTTTACCATTCCCACCTATTTGTTATTCAGTCGCACAGTCGATTCTGACCCTTTGCAACCCCATGGACCATAGTCCTCCAGGCACCTCTGTCCTCCACCATCCTCCTCAACCAGCCCAGCTCTGTGCCCATTGCATCTACAATACCGGCTAGCCATCTCATTTTTGGCCGCCCCCTTCTTCTTTTGCCCTCCACCTTTCCCAGCATCCTTTCTCAAGTGAATCCTCTCTTCTCATTTGATGTCCAAAGTACTTTAGCTGCATCTTTACCATTTGACCTTCTAAGGAGCACTCAGGGTTGATTTCTTCTAAGATTGACCTATTTGTTCTCCTCACTGTCCAGGGGACTCTCAAAACTCTTCTCCAACACCACATCTCAAAGGCATCTATTCTTCTGCGCTCAGCTTTCCTAATGGTCCAGCTCTCACAACCATACATTACAACAGGGGATACCATTGCTTTGACTATGCAAATTTTTGTTTTCAAGGTGATTTCTCTATTTTTAACTATGTTCCCCAAGTTTCTCATACCTTGTCTTCTAAGAATCTGTCACTTTTTTATTTCATGGCTGCATTCTCCATCTGCAGGGATCTTGGATCCTAAGAAAGTAAAATCTGTCACTGCTTCTACTTCTTCCCCATCTATTTCCCAGGGACTGATAGGGCATGTTGCCATTATCTTGGTTTTCTTGATGTTGAGTCTCAAGCCAGCTTTTGCACTCTCTTCTTTCAACCTAAGCAGCAGCTTCTTTAGGTCTTCCTCACTTTCTGCCATTAGGGTGGTATCATCTGCGTATCTCAAATTTTTGATGTTTTCCCCAGCAATTTTGATCCCATGTTGTGATTCCTCCATCCCTGCAGTGCACATTATTTGCTCTGTGTATAAGTTGAATAAGCAGGGTGACAAAATGCAGCCTTGTCTTACTCCTTTTCCTATTCCCTTGAGAGTCACCGATGTAACCTTCTCTGCCAGTGTCAACTTTAGCTACTACTGATGTTCACTCCATTCTGCTGATGTGGCTGTTACCATGATGCATCTTAGTCTAGTGCAGTGGTTCCCAAAGTGGGGCTCATGCCCCACCGGGGGGGGGGGGGGCGACTTCAATTTCCAGAAGCCTAATTCAGTACATTTGCTCATCATTGCTTTGGGGAATTGACTTAGGCTTCTGGGAACTGAAGTCCAAAAACCAAAGGTTGGGGGACACTGCTCTAGTGTCTCAGCTGTGACAATTCCACCTTGAGTGGCCCTGCTAAGAGTCCACACTCATGACAGAATAGCATTCCTGACACCCACATTGACACTTCACCACATTACAGTGTGCATCCAAATTTTATTTTCCAGTATATGAAACAAACAGCTTCCAAACTAGCAAGGGTTACGCTTGCTTATGTGACCTTTTAAGTCAAGTCACAGACTCTTAATCGAATGATGGTTTTTGCTTAATGAAGACCGCCTTGTGCATTCTCAACATTCAGATTTCTGTATTAGCTTTCATTATGAAAAAGTTGAATTTGCATGTGGACTTATCTACATTGTATGTTAAATTCAAGTAATGAAATAATAAAAATGCAAAGAATGAGGAACACTTTAAGAATGCTAAAATACTTGACGGGTAAAAAAAAGGGATGTATCTTATATTAGCTTTTTAAGAGTGTGAGAGAGTTTTATATGCCGGCACCTCAATCACACACAGATGTACTTGTAAAAGAATACCATTTCAATTCATTTGAAACAATAGTTGAGTATACTCCAGGATATAACCTGCAGGAGAAAGCACTTCTTATTAATTTTAAAATCAGTGTTGATTGCAAAGCAAAATTACTTGAATGACTCTTTCTCATGAGAATTAATTGCAATATCTGCTCATAAAGTTGAAAATTTAACTGTGTGTTTACAAGCAAATGCATGGTAGACCAGCAGAGGGCAGATCCTTACAAATGTTGACACACTATGATTTTGTTAAATATTTTTAATAGATTTTGAATATTACATTTCAAGATGACTTTAACTTAGTCATTACACATGTACCTCTAACTGACAGTTATTTTATACACAGATGTCTATTGATAGAAACTTACTAGCCAGACCTATTAAGGCCAGTTTTAAGATTACTGCAATGAGTGTTTTAATGCTTTAAAATAAAAAGGCTTTTAAAAAGAAAAATGTCTTAAAACATTATGTATTAAAATTTACTACTACAAGGCTGAGCCTTTCAACTACTAGTCTGTGAATAAGATTGAAGATACGCCACACATAAGATTGAAGGCACAAACACAATACAGATAAACCTGCCTCTTTCTAACTTGTTGTGCTGCTTATTTAGAGTAATGCTTTCTTCAATATTTCTACAGCTTTTATCCATATATGGGAAAGATATAATCTGTAGTTTGTCTTCCAAATGTGTAAAATGACTTCCATTTGTCTAAATTCATTTTCAAATATGGATATTATAGCTGATCCCAAACCTTGGTGCAGAAGGAAAGCATTGGCCAGAATTCTACTGTTAATTTATGATTGTGTAAAGGAAATTTTGTAAGTTGCTTTAGCAAGGTGCTAGTTCTGTTTCCAGATACACAACCAGTTGCAAACTGCTTTCAGTAGTAGAGTACCTGTTAGGTAATGGCCGTCTACTACTACTACTGCTACTGCTACTACTTTTCTTCTTCTTCTTCACCGTCGCTGCCACTGCCTCCACCGCCATCTAGGCCAGACATGAAACTGTCGAAATGAAGCCACCTTTTGGTGAGTTCATTCTGCAGTTCCTTTCACCCGACCTAGTGTGAGAAATATTAGCCAGTAACAAAAGGTTGCTGTTACTAGGCTACATCTGATTGTGGTTCAAAAATACCACAATCTTCAAGGAGGCTCTTTCTGTGTATCCCAGGTAATAGACTAGAATGTCTCTGCTTACCTTGCAGAGAGAAAATTGTTACTTTCTCTTTCTTTACTGACTTCTCTATTGTCAAAATTTGGTATTTAAACTCTTTAGACACAGATAAAAGATTTTATTCCTTAATTCTCCTTGGCAAACTCCTCCTTGGCAAATAATAAACACCACTTACAATTAATAACATCCAGGGTCTTGGGTTGCTATTTATATTACTCTTTGCAGTACGCAAAATAAATTTGTGAATGTTGCCCAATTCATATTATATGCCCAATTCTGATTCATTTTTCAACTGTATCACTGTAGAAAAGCTGCAGGTTCAACTCCACAATCATCCCTGCTAAACAAGTAGTGCAGACAAGCTCAAATGTTGCTTGCTTCTAATTAGTGCAAAACCTGATTCTCCAGGGCACAGCAAATGCTTCCGCAACAACTCAGAAAACTGAACAGCTGCAATTCCCACAAACGAAATTACTCACAACACAATGAAAGCCTTCTGTTTATCTTCTATACAGCCCCCTGATGCATTTTTAGTATAATGCTGGATTACAGGAAAGATACCCAAGCCTTCAGATCGACCACAGTGAAATTTATTTGCAATGATTCTCTCTGTTTACCTTATTCATATCTCACAATTCCTCCACAGAACTCAGAGTAGCATTTTAGCATCAACACACAACTCAAGTGTAAAATGACAAAAAAAAAAAAAGCTTCATGAAAATTCCTGTACAGTATATATAAAAATAACATTTGATTAGGTTTCAGGCAAGATCAGGGTTCTTACAGACATGCCGCCTTCTGAATATTTGACTAAATTAATATTAGGAAAAACCATATCTTATACTCTATCTTAATTTATTTCATATTCCAAGGAAATCCATGCAGAAAAAAACCTGAAAGAATTTACAGTATGGTTTTGGTTTGAGCGATAAGGAAATTGCTAGATAAATTTCTGTTAAACAAATGGCAACAGATTCTTCCATTGTGCCCTTTGTAAAGGTAAAGTTTGCCCTTGCTAGAAAATAAGTCATATCTGTCTCTAGGGTTCAATTCTCATCTCTGTTTATAGATGTTTCCATGGACCTGTGGTAGGTATGACTAGAACACTGTTTACCATTTCTTGCTTTTGAACTGCTATTTAATATAGTTTATTTATTATTATAGTTTAATTATTTTAATGTACTGTATAATTATTGTGTTTAATTTTTTATGACCTTGAGTCTCCCTTCAGGAGAAAGGCAGCTATTAATTAATTGATCGACTGATTTACCATCACAAGCAAACAATCTACAATCAACTTGATATCTAAATTGATGTGAAACATCAGAGATCACCCAAATAATTTCTTATGATTTCAGAACTCAAATTGCCTTCTCAGTAAGATGCTTTATCTTCTCTTAATGCAAGAATGTTAAAGTTAGTAATCCTTTTCCATTGTCTATAATTATATATGTGTATATATATCCATCCATGTTTGCTAATAACCTGATCTCTTAATGATGAGAAAATCTGAAAAGTGCATTAGGAAGCTGTATGAAGCTCAGAATATTTGCATGTTCTATAAATATTTGCATATAGTGGACATTAGTATATTGTCTGATGAGCAAGGATGGAAAACAACAAGCCTAGGTTTCAGTATCTTATTTATTATTTATTCATCATTTATTTATTTAGATTTATATACCACCCCAATCAATAGACTCTGGGTAGTGTAGTCCAGCGAACATCTCACTGGCTACTCAACAAAACTTAAAAACAATATAAAAACAGTTAAATAAAACTTCAATAAAACCAATTGCAAGAGGGGGGACCTCAGACAAACCAAAAAGGAGAACTTGTTGGCAATCCCGGCTCCCAGATCTGTTCCGCTAACCACGTTTTCAATTTTCTCCTAAATGGTAGCAACTGGGCCTGTAGGTGTAATTCTACTGGGAGGAGGTTCCATAATGTGGGGGCTATGACCAAGAAGGCCCTTTTCCTTGTGCTGGAGAGGCGCGCCTCCCCAACAGATGGTATATGGAGGATGCCCTCTTGGTTTGCTCTCATGGGACGGGTCAATGTCCTAGGGACGATGTAGTCCCTGATGTATCCTGGTCCGCTACCATGAAGGACTTTAAAGGTGATAACCAGCACCTTGAATTGCACCTGGAGACATATAGGCAGCCAGTGGAGCTCCCGCAGCAGTGGCGAGGCATGGGCAAAATGACCACGCCCCACCACCACATGGGTCGCCACATTCTGGACCAACTGCAGTCTCCAGATGGTCATCAAGGGCATCCCCATGTAGAACGCATTACAATAGTCCAAATGGGAGGTGAGCAGGGCATGGGTGACAGTGAGCAAGGCCTCCTGGTCCAGGAGTGGGCACAACTGGTTAATGATATGCACTACTGATTCTATAAAGAAGAAACATAATAATCCAATATCTACTATAATTGTAATCAACTCTTCTTTGCTTCAAATCATATATAACAGAAACTGGTTACAAGACTGAAGGGACACTAAAGGAGCTTTCCACTCATTCTCTGCAAAATAAATGTGGTGCCCAGTACTCAGCATGATTAAAGGGATTATCAAAGAAACCACATATATAGGTATGTTCCAAAAGACACACATAAACCACACTGAATTCTAACATATCCAACTACTTATATGTATAACATAAATTGACAAGAAAAAAATCCAAACCCTACAAATGAAAGAAATGAAGTTGAGCATGAGCAAACTATGTACAAGAAATCTTCATCAAGATCAAAAAATAGACCAAAGAAATGTGCGTAATAAATATAAGAAATCTGAAAACAATAAACCTTTCCACCCAAATCATGTCCAAACAGAAGTGTACAAATGCTGTAGGAGACTCTCATAAGTATTAATAGTACTATGTGCAAATCATGAGATAATTAAATAGGATAGATTTATTATTATTATTATTATTATTATTATTATTATTATTATTATTATTATTATTATTATTATTATTATTATTATTATTATTATTATTATTATTATTATTATACTATGCTGCCCAATCAACAAACATGACTCCAGGCGGCTCACAACAGTACACAATACACAATAAAATCACAATAAAAACACTCGCAATAAAATGCTGATCGTCCAAGTACAAAAGTTCAAAAACGGCCACAGACAGGCCAGGGGTTAGGCTGGCCGGGGGGAGATGTCCAGCCCCCATCCCAACAGCCAAGTCCCAGCACCAAAACAGCACAACTCCGGCCATGGGTGTGGCCCAGAGTTCTGACTTCACACAGAGAGTAATAAGGTGCTAATGATGGGACTTCACACAGAGAGAAATAAGGTGTTAATGGTATGCGAGGGGCTGCAGTGGCTCAGTGGTTAAGAAGCTCACCTTGTTAACTGGAAGGCCGGCAAGTCGGCAATTTGAGGCCCGAGTACTGCATGACAGTTTGAGCGCCCACCCAGCTCATGCCAACCTAGCAGTTAGAAAGCAAGAAATTGCAAGTAGATAAATAGGTACCACTTTGATGGGAAAAGATCTTGGGGACATGAAAGGAGCCTCATTCGGGCATCCCCTGAGTGGAGTTCTTCCAGCAAAAAAACTTTCAATCCAGAATAATTTCTGACACAAAATTATTATTATTATAATAGTATGCATTAGATAATGCACTGAACAATGGAACTGTCTGTCAGAAGGTCCATACTCTAAAAATGAACAATGACTTCTCTGGCACAAATTTAACAGCAGGTGATATCTTTATTAGATCACTAAAAAATCAAACAAACAAATAACTTGATTAAAAAATAAATAAATATTATTTTACTGGCAAATTTGCAATATTCAAATGCAACAGCAGTTTATATCTTTATAAGATCACTAGAATTAATGTTCATTAGCAGTCTAATGAAGGTATCATTTGCTCTTGCATTTGCATTATTTTAATGAACACATGACATTTTCCTGTCTATTTATCTGCCAGTTGCTACAAACACCAAGCTATCATAAGTGCTGACAATATAGGCATATAAAACATTAAGCCAAACTTAAAGTAATAGAGGAAAGACTTCCCAAACTGCAAATGCTCAGTAAATAAAGCTGACACGATTCTGTGAGCACAAAAGGAGCCACTGTGTTGCAAGTATAAGCAAACTTCACGATTCTATTTGCATATACAATAGAAAAATAGCAACATTCAACTCTGAGCAAAAATATTGCATAAGTAATTGTTTCCTGTGCAATGTGACTGTACAGGGTACAGAAAGGGAAAGAAGTATTTTTCATCTATATCACAAAGACAAAGGAGTGGTTTATAATGTTCCTTCTATTGGACATGATTAATACACTTCTGCCTGACAACCATATTTTCACCTCTTTTCTTCCTATTTCAGCTGCATAGTCTGATAAGACAAATGATCTATGATAATGGCAAAAACACAAAAACCAATTGCATTGACTTCCGCCCTCCCATGTTCAATACAAATTGAGACCTGCTAACCAGACATTATTTTCCTGTCTTCATTCCCCTATTTCTTTTCCCTTTGACATCACTCCTTGTTAAGCTTAGTTAAGATTAAATTTCCACTTTATCGGTTTTTCTTTATTTTTTTTTAAAAAGAAATGTTATTTTATTGGCAAATGTATAACATTTAAAACATGTAACATAGTGGCTACTGATTTATTTTGTGTCCCTGTTCAAAGTGCTGGTGATTACCTCAAAAGCCCTATATGGCTTGGCTTTAAGTTTAGATTATGTGGAATACTATATATCCCTGTAGGAGACTGCTTAGTCCTTCAGATTCTTCAGGTGGTGTCATGGGTGTGTGTTTGCAGGCTGTACTTGTGGCATTTTGGGGAGTGTTGGCGGTGGGGGACACCAGTCCAGCCCACCAAGTCTGAGGGGGAGTGATACAGCCCCTGGCTTTAAAAGGTTGAGAACCCTATGGAACCTCCTGCCAACTGAGTTATGCCTCCAGACAGAACTGCTACCATTCAGGAAGGTTGTAAAGACATGGCTGGAGGGGCAGGTATGGGGTGGTGGCCATACTGGTACCCCAACCTGGTGGCTCATATGATTACCTTTTAATCTTTTAACTCTTCTAAATTTTTAATATTTTAAATTTTATCTATGGGTCTGGATTTTATCGACAAATTTTATTGGATTGTGTTTCTATTGCTGTGTTAGCCGCCCTGCGTCACTTCGCGAATAGGACAGCATACAAATATGACCAATAAATAAATAAACCCCTGCTCTAATTGATCATGAATCTCTACCTCTGAGGTTTCTAGTACAGTATCTTAATTTTCTTTCATTTTCAGATATCCTTTTAGAAAGATAGCAAAAACTCAGTACCATTGGATTTGGTTTTATTATTCATCAGGTGTAAGTAGCCTATTTATTTAGGTATTTATTTATTTAAATTGTGTCCTGCTGTTCTACAGAATATTCCCAAGTCTCAAATGATTTGACAGCACAGAATAAACTAACAGACATAACATTCATTCAAACTGTAAAAATGTACAGTAAAAAAATGATAGTCTTTCTCTGAGACCATGATTCTTTCTCAGGCACTTATACACTCAGTTCACCCTGCAAAGAAAACTAAGACTATAACTTTTATAGGGTTCTGTATCAAGGCAGAATAGAGAAACAAAAGAATTCATCTCAGCCTGTTTACAGTTCACATGGCTATTCCCAGTATGCACTAAAAGAATATAGCCTTTTTATAGCAACACGGTCTATGATACAATGTCTGTAAACAGTTCATATACTTTCCAATTTCCACTGCAAATAATATCTCCAGAAGATCTCAACTCACAAGAAGTTTATATTTTTAAAATGTAGCCTTTCGGGTTTAGAATGAAGAAGCTGGAATGGTTATCTAGTCCACCAACTGCCCAAATCAAGGTCAGCAGGTAGGAAGCTATAGCATCTATGATAGATAGCTATATCAACTTTTCTAAACTATTTCCAGCAAAGGAGAATCCATCACATGTAAGAGCACTCACCATTACCGGGTTTCTCTTAATGCTTAACTGAAAGGTACCTCTTTACAATCTCTACCCATCATTTCTCATTTTGACATCTAGTGCAGCAGAGAAAACAGCTCAGCTCACTATTTCCCATGAGTGCTTTTCAGTTATTTGACACCCTATTTCATGTCTCCCTTTAATTTTCTGTATTTCATGCTAATTGCATCCAGTTCTTTCAACCATTACTTAAAGAACTTGATTTTCAGACCCTCTTAACATACTGGTCACCCTCCTCTGGGTGTGCTTCATTTGTCCGACACTTTTGTTAAGCCCAGTCATGGAACTCAGCCTGACATGAGTAGAACAGAATAGAATGACAACTTCCCATCAATTTGACTCAAAAACACTACCTAATTGTTCTTGCTTGTGTATGAAGGCGTGTTCTAGTCCCACCACTTCTGCTCCAGTTCCATTGCATGTAGAGGGTCATGAATCTGAAGTGAAGATCCTTTGGACATTTGCCACATGAGTCAATGATGAAAGATTAGGGCAGGGATAAAACGCTTCCCCTTTTGCATGAATTTTCCATACATATAAAAATGACTGAACAGAATACAGTCAAACCTTGCATAAAGAGTGCCTCGCTTAAAGAGTGCCTCGCTTAAAGAGCAGAATTTTCTCTGAATGTTTGCTTCACTTAACAAATAAAATCAACCGTAAACTTGCTTAACAAATAAATTGGGGTTTGCGATCCCCCCCACAATTGGTCACTTACAATGGTGTTTCGCTTAAAGAGCAAACTCGTTTAAAGAGCAATCCTGTGAAACGCATTATGCTCTTTAAGCGAGGTACAACTGTATACCTTTTTTGCAAACTTATACTAAATTTGCATTTTTAGCAGCTATGTTGCTGATTATTCATATTCATTCTGTAAGACACTAGTTCTCTTACAATTCTGTAATATATGCTGACTGCTCCCAAACCAATACTGTACTTCCCTCATCCTAAACTTCTGCAACTGATATGTTGATACTTAATGCTCATCTCTGCTGAATTTATTTTTGTTACTTTAGCCTAGTGTTCCCAACTGTCAATTACCTTTTGTATCTTGCTACCTACTCATCTGTAAATATGAAAAACACATTAAAACACACAGAGCTGTGGGCAGCGTCCTCAAGTACATGACTTGAACCCTCTGCCCAGCTCAGTGAAAAGCAATTAAACGAGCACTCACCAGATGTACTTGTTCAAGCAGCCATGAATCTGAACAGAACCCATAATTCAATGTCTAGTCAACCAGGATATCATTGCACACACCCCTTCTGTCATATTTCCCACACTCCTTCTGTCGTATTGCCCACACCCCTTCTCCCTTTGAGCCCCTGAATTTGGTATATAAAGAACATGCCTGTAAGTTTCACTCTTTTTCTGATGAAGTGGACTTGATCCATGAAAGCTAACAATAAAAATATAGCAGTTAGTCTTTAAAGTGTTAGTGTTTTTTATTTTATTTTGTTTTCTGATATGCCTGAACCACAGACTAACACGGCTACTATTCCAAAAAATAGGAAACTTTGTGAATGGTTTTCTGAAAGCAAGGCCTAGTATAGTGATGGTGAACCTTTTAGAGATTGAGTGCCCAAACAGAGGGGTGGGATGAACTCTGTGCTGGGGGAGGGAGGAAGCATTCCCATTGGGCTGCTGGGCATTCCCATTGGGCTGCTGGGGTGAACTGTGTGAGGGGTAGAAGGCTTGCATGCCCACAGAGAGGGCTGTGAGTGCCACCTCTGGCACACATGCCATAGGTTCGCCACCACTAGCCTAGTATGTCAACAAAATTCCCTTGATCCACCAGACAAGAAACTCAATAAAAATAAGTGTTTGCTTTTTCATGACTCAAACTGGCTCCTAGCCATCACTATATTACTTTCTATATCCCAGCAGCATTGAAGACCATTTTTAAAGATTTGTCAGCAGTCGTGGTCTGCATTTCCAAGAAGAAGAAGCTAAAGAGAGAAGATTGTGCCAAAAGAAAATGATCTGTATACTTAATTCTTTTTTTAATGACTGCTGCTACCATGTTTTCTTGAAAAACGGAAGTTTAACTAAAACATTGAATTACTTTTAACTGAAAAATGGTCGCTATAAATTCTGACTTGATGCCAAATAACAGCATCCCAAAAAACCCAATATAAACAATTGTGGGTCTAACTGTTCTTGCTTGCTATTAATACTAAACAGAGGGAAACTTCATTGTAACCTGCTTAAAAATTGCTGCAAGTATTATTTTACTAGTAAAAGTAAAGGTTGCCCTTGCTCAGAAGCCAGTTATATCTAGGGTTCAGTGCTCATCTCTGTTTATAGCCAAAGATCCAGAGCTGTCTGTGTCTGTAGATGTTTCCATGGACATGTGGCAGGCATTTCTCAACACCAGAGTGCACGGAATGCTGTTTACCTTTCCACAGAAGTGGTCCCTATTTATCTACTTGCAATTTCTTGCTTTTGAACTGCTAGGTTGGCAGGAGTTGGGACAGATACCAGAGATCACTCTGTCGTGCAGTACCCGGGAATCGAACTCCAACCTTCCAGTCATTGAGTTCAGCGTCTTAACCACTTTTACTAAAGAAACAGCTATGGTAAACAAAGTTTAAAGACCCACTCAAATTATGAAGCTGCTTCTCAGGGAAAGGAGAAACAAACTACCTTTCACTTTTCTAGCTTTGTATGAACTTGTCATTTAAACCCACAAAGAACAAAAGAAGAATTTCTTGTATAAGCCTTGCAGCCTGACAGCTCAGATAGTTTTTCATAAGTGGTCTCCTGATGTTGAGGACTCCTGATGTTTCAAACTACTCTTTTTAGGCAGCAGTTCTGTTCCATGGCAGATTGACTGGCCACGGCTGCCATATTCAGAAGAACAACGATAACTCTTTCTACTAGGAAATACAGTACAAAAGGATCAAACTAGTTGTGCAAACATAAGTTCAATTCAGCAGCAGCAAAGATGCCACTCTGTCATTTGAAATGCACAGATTTCCATTTACTGTATTTACATGCCCAATGAAAAGTCACAACAGAACCATACTTGTAGAACAGCTCTGATACTCCCCACAAGCTTTGAGCAAATGCCATCCACCAGAAGTTACTTCTTTGGACAGAAATTCACAGAATTCACAAGCCAAGTTGCTTATGCTTGGAGGTGTAGTCCAAAAAAGTAGCTTTTCCAAGCTTTGCAATATCATAGTAAAAGTAGTACCCTTTTAAAATAAGATACCTGTACTCATTTTCCCCAGGGCAAAAATTACTAGAAAATTAATAAAGGATGTTGTGCAAATATAAACAACCTCTTTAAGCACCGTCATTTTAACTTTTGTCTCTTGATCTATTTTAAATACCCTCATTTTAACTTCTGTTCCACTTCCTGTTCTATGCTGGTCTTGAACAGTAATAAGGATTTGACAGATTGGTAAACAACCAACCCAGAAAATATCATGGATATTAATCTAGCATTTGAAAATGCCATAAGAAACTGAATATTTAATTAGAAAATGTAGAAATGCAATCAGAGAGACTGCTAATAACTGAACAAGCTTTTCAATTATTACACTTTAGATTCATAGGAAGAGTGTCTGAATGCAACTAATACAGTACTTTATCAATAGTAATTTGAAAAAAAATTGTCAAAATTAATCTCTTAATATAAAAATGGTATCTGGAAGAAACCCTAAGAACTGCATTGCCGGGGGCGGGGGGTGGGATAGCATGTAATATAATTTATGATAGTTTTTATAAAAATCTAATATGTCAATAAAAACAAAGACATTATTAGGAACAGTATTTTAAAAGCCTTAATTATATCAGCGACCAAAAGCTTATTGCATACTACTTCATTATACACATTGATTGTTAGTTTTACATTTTCACCATACAATGAAGAAAACAGCTGTTGATTGTGGATGAAAAAATATATACCGACATCAGCACACATGAAAATTTGAAGACCAATAATAATAATTTGTTCAGTTTAAGAAGATGTAGATTGAATTGGACTGACCTCTCGAGGACAAATTATCCTTTTGGGTCGAGGTGCTTCCTGCTGTAATTGATATACTGTCAAATATAAAAACACAACCATAATTAGAAGGCTGCAATGAATATTTACATTTGTTTCTGTATATTAAAGGGAACTGGTTTAATCTGTTTCAAATGAAGGGAAGAGATTGGTCTGAAGATGATGTTATTTACTGAAATGTTTAGAATTCATTCAGATACAAGTCAAAGAAAGAACCAGCCTAGATATTTGCTCCTGAACAGGCCGTGTGGTCTCAACCCTGAATTTGCTCTATAAATGACCCTACTCATATAGTGAATTAATTTCTTCATAGATTTTTGCCACTTACTCTTGCTGTCTATAAGTTGTTTGCTGGTGGTTTTTTGTTGTTGTTGTTGTTCATGGATTTAAAGGGCTGGGTTTTTTAAAATTATACTTTTAAACAAAACAAATTACAAAACTGATTTGCTTTAACCTGAAAGACGACTCTTGCAGGAAGAGGATACTTATGAATTTCATATGGATTCCCAAAGCCAGTCAAGCCTGTATCAAAGCAGCCAAAATCCGTTGGCAAAAGCCAAGGTCTCTTGATTCTCAAGAGAAATTTGTTTATGTGAGCACACCTGGACTTTTCTTATTGAAATGGCTGTTTTAAGTACATCACTACATACCCTTAAAATGTTAAACCATTCAATAAACTGTACACTGCAAATACTTGTGGTTTGTCCCTAATCCTAAATATTCAGTTTTAAATTTAAAATTTAAAAATGTATAACCAGAGCTATTAAGCAGAAATGGGAAATGTCTTCCAGATATCGCTAGACTGCTAGTCGCGTTTCCCCTCCCTGATGGTTATGCTGATGGGAGTTGCAATTCAAGAACATCTGAAAGGCCATATTTCCCCCACTCTGGTGTAAAGCCTACTACAGGGTTTTTCAACCTTTTTAATCCACGGGCCAGACCACGCCCCCTCAGATAGCAAAACAAACCAGACTGGTGGTCCCCCCCCCCCCAATAAACACTGTCATAAAATGCATTTACGACAGCCATGGGCACATTTACAGCTGTCGTAAACATGTCCACCTTCGCTGGCAGTGGTGGCGATGTAGGCCACATGAAATGGTGCCGTAGGCCGGGTCCAGACCACAGCCCATAGGTTGAGAAACCCTGGTCTACTATATGTCCATTTCTAGCATGTGACAAAATCTTCTGCATCATCATCCCATGTTGCATAAAAAGCCTAAGAACATAAAAGGCCTAAAGAGGATGTAGCTTACTGTGCAATTTAAACTAAATAGAATATGCTTATTATAATTGATTAAAATAAGTTGCAAGCAGCTTCTAGCTATTCAATTTCCTTTTCAGAAAACTTTTCACTTTAAAAAGTCTGTCTGCACATATGCAAATATGAACCAATGTTTTTACATACTCCAGCCTATAATTTAAAAGTACTTGCCATGGACAGTATCCAATGAATATCCACAATATGTGCAATGTACATGTACCTTTTGCAATAGATTTAAGTCATGCTTCTGGGAACCTTTTACACAGGATACAGCTTGATCTGAACTAAAATTGTACAGGAACAAGTTTGTTCAGAAATCTTAATTGGGCACAAAGCTTACAGAAGCTTTGCTTTGAACAATGACAGAAATACTGTTTTTCAACTCTTTGTAAAGTTGCTATCTGAACATACTATTTATTTCAGTTCACTGGCCATATAGGCATTGAAGAAAATAAAGAACACAGAAATATTGTAATGTAGATATCATACCTACCTTTTCCTTCAGGTTAGTTTCATTAGTACTACAACTTCTACCAGTTACATATTTATAAGAAATTTTATTAAGAGTAAATAGCAAAAAATATAGTGCAAACACAAATTTACCATAGTAACAAAATATATATTCTGTAAAGCTGTTTAATGCTTTTTACAACTACATTATTTCACTTTTATTTTGCTTTCCCAGATTTACCAGCGTCTTTCCTAATAATCTAGTATCAGTAAATGTCAGTAACAATGCAAGTAAGTGAAACATATTAGAATAATATAAAGCCTACTATAGCAAAGATTTTTAAGCACCATAGAAGTAGACGGTCGGGAAATATATGTGAGCAAAAGAGATAAGTGGTTATTGCTGTTGTTTCCCAGACAAATTTAGAATTTATGACAAAAGTTGACATTCTGAAGATAGCTGTTATATATGTTTATTAATATACTTGTTCTGAAACACTGGAGAATTACTGTGATCAAGTGGTGATATAGTATTGGAGTAAATCTATAAAATATATTGTTAACACAGGAATCATATTGGTGACTTTAAGGGAATCTCTCTCTCTCTCTCTCAGCCTGTTGTACTCTCACAGGAGTAATTCCAGGATGTAGCGAGGAAAAGGAGAAGCAATTTATACCACCATTTAAATCACTGGAGAAAAGATATAACCCTGGACAGCAGAGATCAACTAAGTCGATCCTGAAGGAAATCAACCCTGACTGCTCCTTTGAAGCACAAATATTAAAGATGAAGCTAAAGTACTTTGGAGACCAAATGAGAAGAGAGGACTCACTTGAGAAGGCCTTAATACTGGGAAAGATCAAAAGCAAAAGGAGAAGGGGGTGGCAAAGGATGAGATGGTTAGATGGCATTGTTGACACAATGGGCACAGAGCTGAGTGGGCCGCAGAGGTTGAGGGAGGATAGGGGGACCTGAAATGCAGTGGTCCATGGGGTAGCAAAGGGTCAGCCTTGACTATGGGACTGAACAACAACAAATGTAACAAATAAACTTACAAATATTTTGGGGAGTAACATCACAGCAGCAGAGATTACTATTTAGTATTAAACCCACATGTTAACCTTAATTAGAGTAGACCTGCTGAATCATTGGCACTTGTTATATCAATATTTACATAAGTCCCAGTAGGTCTTATGTACTTGGGCTAACAATTGGATTAAGCCTTTATTATCTATACATTAATTTTCTTAGAATCTGTTCTTCATGTGTACTGTATTAGTGACTCTTATATTGAGTCTTGACCTTTTGGTTAAGATCCAGTGAGCCTTACAGCTTTATATGAAATGGGTGGGAAAGATAATAAGGCAGAAACACAAGCTTGCCTAGACAGATCTTGTGAGTGAATGCAATAAATTTGGACTTTGTGACTTGTGTAATCCCTTAATTAGAGATGTCATAAACTATTGTGTCATAGCAGCAAATCTAGAACAATGCAATTCAGTTGTGTAAGACTTGATAGGTGGATAAAAGAAGATTGGGTTTGGTACCATGGAGCAAGGAAAAAAATGACATGTGGTAAAAGCATTAAATAAACAGAGCTGAGAAACTCCAAATAGTGCATTCAGAGGTAATCCTACCAGTTATGACCAAGGTTGAATATGCCATGGAAGTTCAAGTCCGGCTCATAATGTACATTATGCAGTATCACTAACATTTATCCTTAAAAGAATTAGGGATGTCTGGTGTTTAAAGGAGATACTGGAACTGAAGAACCTGATGACTGTGGCTTCTTCCAGCTGATTGGGTTCTGGGATGGATGTGCAGAATTTCCATTGCTGATGGTAGTCTTGAAGCAAAGATTTAAGCCTACACTATGAATGACTGTAGGGTGAACAGTGATATTCCCTCACCTTCAAGGCAAGTTTAAGAAGGGAAAATAGAGAGAGTAGAAATTTTTGAAGTGGTAACTGTATTAGATTGTGAAAGCACATATCTTCTGTTGTAAATAACCACATTGATTCTATGCTATTACTGGTTGTAAATAGCACACTGATTTGGAAATCTATCTGTTACACCAACCAACCATTGTGTACCTCTCTACCTGATATGTATAAACTCATACTATTAAACTAACTCATATGTTTGACGAAGTGGACTTGATCCACAAAAGCTAACATTAAAATACAGTAGTTAGTCTTTAAGGTGCCACAACAGTTTTTTGTCTTTTGTTTTGTTTACTCTCTGATATAATGAGAGTAGAAACGCTATTTGGAAAAGTCTCAGGAAAACCTTGAATATTTTCAGGGACCAATCTGAGGAAGTTTGAAACAACTGACAAAATCATTAATTGAGCTTGAAAGCTCTCTTTCTCTTCCAGAATCGCCCACAGCTTGTTTGTGGAATAATATGGTGAGCAAGAAAGTCACATATGTTCAGAAGCGTAGCGTGCCTTGGCGGGGCCCCGTATAAAAATTTGTTTGGGGGCCCTTAGGAAGGGTAAAGATTTCTCACAAAAGAAAAAAAATGCATAAAATTAAAAGAAATATTTATTCATCATAATTAAAATTTGGGAAGTTTTTATTAATTTTTGCTTATGCACGTTGGGGGCCCCCGTGGCCCGGGGCCCCCGTATAATTGATACGGCAGATACGGCGGTAGCTACGCCCCTGCATATGTTGTGTATTGAGTGCATTCAAGGAAAAGTGGAATATAAATATAACAAATAATTCAATAATAAATAAAAAGCTTCTCGTACAAAAAAAAACCCTGGACACTGTTTTTACCAATGTGTCTTTACAAAGAATTTGATGCCTTGGCAAATTAAACTTGTGACACATCTTTCAGCTTGGATTGTGTACGTGTTCAACTGGGGGAAATAATAAAGTTTTGATTGATTGTCTTCTTCTTACCCTGCATCTGGTGTTCCTTCTGGCAAGTAGTTTAAAGGGAAAGGGGAAGAGGTGAACACAATTATATGAGGGCAAGGAGGAAATGGGCCAGGATAGGCTGTGAACAAAGATGGGCTAATAGGTAACCATTGGAAAGAACCAGACCATTATCACTTTGGACAAAAGATCAGAAAAAAATGCCATATTGATGGCTGGCGACAGGAAAGAATTAATGGTGATTTCCAATAATTCCCTAAGAATGTTTGACAGTAATTATTCCAAACTGAGATACACTATGTGTATTTCAGTCCTTTCTAAGGCTTATAAATTCAGATGAATGAACCCATATTAGCAATGTAGGCCACTTGAAAAATGAATGTCTCACTAATTACTTGGCCAGTATATAGGTCACATTTAATCATGTAGAATCCAGTTGTGGAAGTTGCCACAGTTATCCTACCAGCTATCACTTGTGTGCCTGCCTGACAGTGCACATCCAGTGCCTTATCAGTTCACTAGAACAAACTCTACAAAGATCTGTATAGTCCAGCATTCTTTTCTGACATTGGTCAACTGAATACATAGAAAACATCCATTAACCTGCTTATTCATTTTTCCTGAAAAGTTTCCAAAATTAGAAGACTGATTCTACTGGTTTCCCATTTAAAACAAATGGATCATGTGATTTTTCTAGTCCATAACATTGAAAAGTTGTATTAGTAAGAAAACTTTTAATTAGTTCCCACAAGTTGACCTTGGGCTCATACCAGGATCTGCCCCTGCATGAAATCCTTTCCTGCCTTCATTCCAGATTTTATACTGTACTTCACACTAGTCAACCTATTTCTAGCTATAGCTATGAGTTCTGTTCCTCTGCTCCTCACTTTTGTGTTTAGCTAATAAATGTCCATTTAATAGCAGTGATTTAGAAATACCAGCCCACCACTTTCAAGTGCTAGAAAACACAAAGTTGAGAATGAATCCCAACTGCCATGTGCAGTGAATTCTTATACAATTCCACTCCAAAATAATTTTTCATTGGGTTTAATGGGAACTACCCATAGAAAAATGTAGAGTAGTACAACTTTGGTTTAATTTTGTGTCACAAGGCTAGAGACCTGTAACTTAAAATCTTTCAAAGCTGTTCTTAAAACAACTCAATGGTGAACATTTCAAACTTTCTCCATACAACTTGTAAGCTTTACTAAAGCTAAGAGTATTTAAAATGTATATCTTGTATGCTTCCTCTTTTCATGGTCTCAGATTGTTGTGCGTGTTTGCTTCATCTCCACTATGTCTTCCAAATCATGCTTGAGAACTTCCTCATATCTGGGATGTCGCTCCCAAGTTAACTCCCACAGATAAAGTCCCACAGGTAAAGACCACCCTTGCTCGAAAACCAGTCATATCCAACTCTAGGGTTCAGTGCTCATCTCCATTTATAGCCAGAGCCAGTGCTGTCAACGTCTCCAGATCTTTTCATGGACATGTGGCAGGCATGACTAGACACGGAGTGCATGGAATGCTGTTTACCATCCCACCAAAGTGGTACCTCTTTATCTACTTGCAATTTCTTGCTTTTGAACTGCTAGGTTGGCAGGAGCTTAGACAGAGATTGAAGCTCACTCCATCATGCAGTACTCAGGGTTTCAAACTGCTGACCCACCGACCTTCCAGTCATCAAGCTCAGCATCTTAATCACTAAGGCACTGCAGTCCCATACCCTTGTCCTATGTCTGAATTGCAATATGATACTCACAGTACGATTTCCATATTGGAGGCTGGTATTCTTCAGCATCTGGAATAGTAAGAAAAGAGGTGAAAATCAATAGCAGCTTAGTGAATCCATTAAAATGCATCTTCTATAAATACCTCACCATTTGCCAGGAAAAAAATCCCTATTACTGTCTTCAAAAGAAAATGACATGCTCAGAATGACAATGCATACACATGACTGAAGTTAACTTATTTAAGTGCTAACATTTTGAAGGCATTTTCCTATGCTCTACAATGCAGTTAATTTTATTTTGTTCCAATGTTTCTATATTTCCACTTAAATATGGCATTCATAGTAGAATTTGAAAGAAAATTAAAGAGTCAGCCTTGAAAATGGTTTACTAAAGCACAATTAGATACATAGCAAAAGCAAAAAATAAAATACAATCCCTAGATCTGGATTTCATGAGAGAAGTTTGTGAGTAAATTCTGGCCCAGAGGCAAAATGTGACCATCTAAACCCCTTCATCAGAAACAAAGCTTGCAAAATGTGCAGATAATTGTCATCAACATCATACACAGCCCTCTAATCACATTTTTTCAAACCAATCACTTAAATAATAAGATTGCTCTGGTTTAGGCTAACCTTTGCAATTCAACATAATGCGTTTTTTTCCTAATACAGTACAGTACTTAGAAATATTCCTAATTTGCAGAAATTGATGAAATAAATATGGAATTAACCATAGTGTGCTAATGATCACAAATGTTATACACTGAGCATTTAATTGCATAATTCATTTGACTTTATACCTTGCCATTATTGCTTCTTCTTATTCAAATGTTTTTGCAGCAATTTAACCATCTTTACTGCATCTACCCATGAAGGCAAATGACCAAAGGCCAAAACTGACTCTTTTTCTCCCAAAGCCCAAGAGTACAGCAGTGGATGCTCATTAAATTATCTTATTAACATAAGCCTTGATCATTGTAATTATATAGTCCTTGGGATAATATATATATGAAGACAAATGCATTGACACACTGTAGAGATAAAAGGCTTTGCCTTCACACTATATTTTACTGCATGAACCATACTTTTGTTTGAAATCTAATTTCAGGAAACATCCTAAGTCTGATTGTCATTACATGGTTTAAGAAGGAAATCTTTATAGCCTGAGGAGCATTGGAAGAAAAAGCTTATATTGATAAGCAAACATCTAGAAACTTCAACTGTGACATAAGAGCATTTTATGTGTAGTAAGAAACAAACTTCTATACAGTGGTACCTCGCCTAAAGAGCATTATGCATTCCCATGGCATTGCTCTTTAAGCGAATTTGCCCTTTAAGTGAAACACCATTGTAAGTGATCGATTGTGACTTCTGTTGGGGTGTGTGTGCAAACCCCAATTTAGTTATTAAGCAAGTTTTTGGTAGGTTTTAGTTGTTAAGAGAGGCAACCATTCAGAGAAAATTCTGCTCTTTAAGCGAGTTAGTCTCTAAGTGAGGCACTCTTTATAAAGAGCCTCGCTTAGAGAGTAACTCGCTTAAAGAGCAGAATTTTCTCTGAATGGTCGCATCGCTTAACAAGTAAAACCAACCAAAAACTCACTTAACAACTAAATCGGGGTTCACAAACACCCCCTCCCTGCAAGAAGTCACAATTGGTCACTTACAATGGTGTTTCGCTTAAGGAGCAAACTGGCTTAAAGAGCAATCCCATGGAACACATTATGCTTTTTAAGCGAGGTACCACTGTATTTCTTTGGAGATGATCAGAAATTTTCCAGATACAATACTGTACTGTATTGGTATTATAACCGGTGAATCAAAGACTATGAGGAGGACGCAGAGGAAAGTGGAGAGATAACATCAAAGAAATATTACAAGAATACCAAATAACACTCATGGAGACTGCTAGAAGTGCTAGAACAAGAACCTTGCATATCCCTTGACATTCGATGGGATAAAACAGGAAGAAAAGAAGAAGAACCTGTGAATCACAATAAACTACTCAATTCTTTTACTCTCTTACTATTACATATTTTTCTATAAGTGTTCCTTAACATTTATACATTAAAGCAGGGATTCTCAACCTGTAGCCCAAGGCCTGAATGTGGCCCACAGCACCATTTCATGAGGCCCACCACCATCTCCACCACACCAGGAAGCGCCAGGTGGTGGAAGAAGGGCAAAATGGCTGTCCAGCCCCCGAAGCTGTCTGAGAGATCACGACCCGGCCCCCGGCTTAAAAAGGTTGAGAACTCTTGCATTAGAAGCTGGGTATTTACAATACATAAATGAACAAAATCATTTTTATTGACTTTACCAATTCAGGTAAGATCACTGAATTGAAAGATCAGGTATATTTCTGTGTTGTTGGCAGTAGAAGGCACTACGTCAAAGATGATATTGTGCTGCTATTACACCAGAAATGAGTGTATTAAACAAAACCTGAAATCTGATGTGTCCTTATGTATACAGACACACCAGAGGTCCCAAGCTTTGAGTCATTGTCTCTCTAGATTTGGAAATTTGTCTCTCTAGATTTGGACTTTGTTTGAGTCATTGTCTCTGTAGATTTGGAAATGGAGTAGGAGCCACCTGTTAACCCTATGGCTCGCAAGTACTTAAGGCAGCGGTGAATTACAAGCTTCAGTTCAACAATATCTGAAGATACAAAAAATAATAGCAATGAACTTATCACAAGAACCTAAAAAGAACATTATATTTTCATGGTTCTCTAATAGTATTTCATATCCTATTCAAAATGTTTTGCATTAGTAAACAAATAGCACTTGCTTTTAAAGGTGATTATATTCCCAACAATTATATCAACAGTGAATAGTTTACTTTGTCTATGTAAACAACTTACCAATTACTGATGTTTACTGAACCAGTCTTGTCAGGACAAGCAATAAAATAAATTGAAACTGCAAATGAGCTAATCCTTTGTTTGTACTAGGATCCCTCAGGTATACATAGTCATACTGTCTAAAAAATGCCAGCTAGGTGTGTTCCTATTAAGTATCAAGAATGTTCAAAATACTTAGTGAGAGCAAGCATTTGTCGTACCATATTTGATTGTTGATATTTGAAATATCTGTTCAATAATTACTCAGGAATCTATTCAAGGTCTTCAGAAAAAAATAACAGATCAGAAAAACATTTTTGAAGTATCTCCTAGAAAAATTAAGAACACTATACTTAATTAAAAATAATAAATGTAAAATAAATGCACTGCTCTGACGTTTAAACCAAACTAGTCTTGAAGCCCGTGCTGCTGTAGCTATTGCCCATTTGTTCCACCAGGGACCTTTGGGTTTTAGATACAGCTACTAATAATTTCGAGTCAGAAATTATTCTGGGTTGAAAGGGTTTTTGCTGGAGAAACTCCGCTCAGAGGATGCCTGAATGAGGCTCCTTTCATGTCCCCAAGATCTTTTCCCACCGAAGTGGTCCCTATTTATCTAAATCAGTGGTGGCCAAACTAAGGCCCGGGTGCTAAGTGCGGCCCCTGACACCAATTCATCTGGCCCATAAAGCCCTCGTTGCTCCTGGAAGCGGAAGTAAAACGTGCCCATAAAATGTGCCACAAGACTACCGAAATGTCTGCAAATGCAGACAGCACTGGCTCTTTGGCTGTAAACAGAGATCAGAAGTGCCCACTAGGGTCAGACACAACTGGCTTTACCTTTACTAATCAAAAAAAGTAACTTTTCGCATCTGTATGAAGGGGTCATCTTGAACCTTTTTTGGACTGATTTTCTTCCAGCTAGTGAACTGCACAGAGGTATCTAGAAAAAATCAAAACAATACAGAAAGGAAAGGAAATGATAACCCAGACAAGTGGAGACAGTTTGGAGAGAGAAGTAGGTTAGGTATCAAGTACAGTAAAACCTCGGATAATGCTAAGATTTGGTTCCACAAGTCTTGGTGTTATCCGATTTTTAGTGTTATCCGATGCATGTTAAAATCCTATGGGATGGATCGGATAACGTTAAAGCTCCATAGAGATACATTGTAACCGCACAGGCTTTAGCAGTTGTTATCCGATGCATCCCATAGGATCTTAACGTTATTCGATGCAATTCCTCCGCCCATTACTTAACGTTATGCGATTTTAGCGTTATCCAAGGTAAACGTTATCCGAGGTATTACTGTAATACAAATAGTCACTGACAACTGCAACTCATATCCGAGAATACATTTACCCCTGAAGCAGGAAAAATGTCATTGATGTTAATTTGTTTAAGGGGGAAATAACTGATAGACCAATATAGTTAACAAACTAGCAAGAATGAAAAATTTACAGATAGATCAGATATAAATCACAATGGACTATAAGATTCAGCAAGATAAATGGCCAGTGAAAACACATGTGTTGAAAAGGACAGACTCAGACATACATATCTACCCATTAAGGCAGGGATTCTCAACCGTGGCACCATTTCATGTGGCCCCCAACCACCTCTACCACACCAGGAAGTGCCATGTGGTGGAGGAATGGCAAAATGGCCGTCTGGCCCCTGAAGCTGTCTGAACCAGTATGACCTGGCCCCTGTCTGAACCAGTATGACTTGGCCCCTGGCTTTAAAAGGTTGAGAACTCCTATGTTAAGGTAATAGCAGCTCCTCTGGTGGCTTAGTGATTAAGACGCTGAGCTGGAGAATGGAAGGTCTGGTTTCGATTCCGGAGAGCTGCACTTGGGGATATGAAAGGAACCTCATTCGGGCATCCCCTGAGTGGAGTTTCTCCAGCAAAAATCCTTTCAACCCGGAGTAAACACTGACATGAAAATGAATGATTAAACTGGTATAGCTGAGATTCAAGCTCAAAAAGTGGTTACTGTAAGATCCTGACAAGCACATATATTAATGGAACAATCCTTTTGGGAGAGGATCAATGGCAGGCAGTTATCACATCCTTAGACCTAATGACTTATAGTGGCTGGAGCCAAAAGGAGTAATATAGTGATTTTTCCATTGCATGAAGGTTTTAATCAACTTCCATTCCATTCTCACCAAGGAGAGTAAGATTAGCAATGCCAGCTTCATGGCTCACAATAGTTCTCAGTCTTTGTTTTAGCTGGAGTGGGAGAGGGAGGTAAGAGTTCTGCATGTTCATGTCTTCCCCATGTCTTCAAAATGTGCCACACCAAGAACCATCTTGACTTCAGTTGAAACTGAGCTTTATACCAACACAGTGATGGTGGAAGCTTCTGCTAAAGATCATCTGTTTATGGACACAGAGAGAGACCTAAAGTACCCCACAGACACTCAGAACACTTTCAGGAAGAATACCATTGTTCCCTAATATACATTCCCCCCCCCCCCATTATATGCCTATTCACTTAATTTCCCAGGATTAGTATTCATGTTCTTTATATTTGCACAGATGCACATATATGGGCACTAGTACTGGCACAGAACAATGGCACATCCATTTTAATTGCATTGAATTTAATGCAAAAGAGCAATTTTCTTTTTTCCCCAACAACGTTTCTGAAAGAGCGTTAGTTCTATCTGTACAAATGCACGCACGTCAAACAGAAAATAGTAGGCAGTACAGCTAGGCAAAAGTAGATTTAGGATCAAGCAAAATAAATAATCTAAAAAACCACTAATAATAGAGTGGAGTTAAAATGGTGCACTTGTGTATGAGAGAGAAAATTTATGAACATTCCCCATTTCTCCAGTATTTTGGCAAAGGAACTATGTGCACAGCAAAATTTCTCTCTCAGAATTCACATCCAGACATTGTTCTATCTCTGTTTGGTTCAGTCTGGTTCAGACAATACTTTTATACAGGGTTTTTTTTTCCATATACAGTATCTTCTTCCTTTGTTATAGTGAGATCATAAGCAACAAAATCTAGCTATTTGATATCATCATTACCAGACAATGATGCATTTGTTTAAAAATCTCACAACGGCAACAGCCAACTAGGGCAATAGAGAACTGGCATAAAAGAGAGCTTTTTGGCATGAAAAATGGATCTCCTTGCCAAAGGAAGCTAGTTTTGCTTTTTCAATCTAAATTGTCCTTCTATTTTCTGATAGGTCTTTGACATTAAAGCTTTTACTCTTGAAAGGAATCTTCAATGGTGCTTTAATTTGCTTTATGTTTTCATTTTGTGTATTTGAGCTTGACTATTATTTGCTGAGAGCTATTTTTAGGCACAAAGGCAGGATTGAAATCTAACATATAAATAAAGTATTGCAGGTACAGTATCTTTTTCAGAAGAACTGTTTTGCCTTCTTCAATGCTCCAATTTCATGGAAAAATTAGAAAGAAACAATCCCAAACCTGCTTGCTCTACACATGCAAGGTTGATGTCAGCTGCAGCCTTTTATTGTAATTAAAAATTTCTAATCCCTTGACCTCTCAGCTTCTCCTTTCATCCTGAAGAAGCCTTTGCAGTCATAGAATGGGGGGAATCCCCCCCCCCAAAAAAAACCCAGCAACAACTCCCACTAATAATCTCCTTTTGTTCTATCCCATTTTTGTGCAACTTGTATCAAAGAAAGCATTTTTTTCTGAATCAAGAAAAATGCCATTGGCATGAATTGTTAAAGGTGGATTCCAGCTTGCAATGAAGTGACCCACACACTATGATCATGATCACGGAGCCTTCTCCTGCGGCACATATGAAATGAGACATGCCAGATTTAACACCGGGATTGCAATGGACTGCTGCAGCCTTGAGGATATTATCAAGGCCACCTTCAGAGCCAGTCCATCTGGCATGGCCTCTTCCACCTCCATGACCATTGGGAATCAGAGTTCCTCTTCCACTTATTTTGCCATTGGGCCTGATATGATGGTTTCCAGTGGCATTTCCTCCACCGAGGAGGACCATCACCCCACCTAAAAGGGCTCATCCGTCCATAGCCATTGGCCCCTTTAGGGAGTCAGGTTATTTAACCACCACCTGACACTCAGCATTGAGTGCTGGCTGTATGGTCTACTCCATTGCCATAGCCAGACATACATTTGTTGTAAATGCACCTGATGTTTTTTAACAGGTAATATATAGCAATCTACAAATAAGATGCAATACATTCCATTTGAGAAGAACTAGGCCTGGATATATTTTTAAGTATTTTGCTCTAACCAGATTATCAAGTCAAAATAGTTTTGAAATGCTGAAGATACCTGTGATCAATATAAACTTTGTATCATTGTTTTAACTTTTACCAGTTTGGCTTTTTAACACTCTGTGTTGTTGGATATACTTTCTGCCTATGTCATTTCATCATACTTTCTGCAATTTGAAAAGGTACAGTAATTAACCTATTATTTGCTTTCACAGTTGCTAAAGCTAAACCAAATCAATGCTTTTCCAGAATCCTAATGTAGAAGTTCATCTATGTAACAAAGGTAACATCAAAGGCTGAAAGTGAAAAATGTTATTTTCAGCGATTTGCTTTTCCACTGACTTGCAAAACTTATCAAGTTTGCCCTACAGCCTAGCACATTTTGTCAGAGCGATAGTTATTTTATAGAATAACTCTAAGCCATGTCCTAATTTCAGAGTTTCACTAATTATCTCTCTTAGAACATTCTTCTTGTAGAATAATTAATATTAAGGAATATTTTATTTCAGTTTGAAAATCCTTGCCAATGTACAAAACACTCTGTGGGGGAAATGTGCTTATGCCAGGGATTCTCAACCTGTGGCCCATGGGCCGATCAGATGTGGCCCACAGCACCACTGGCACCATCTCATGTGGCCGCCCACCGCCTCCATCACCAGGAGTGCCATGTGGTGGAGGAAGGGCAAAATGACCATCCAGCACCCAAAGCTGTCTGAGGGAGTGTGACTCAGCCCCCAGCTTTAAAAGGTTGAGTACTCCAGGCTTATGCTATTAGGTAAAGGTAAAGATAAAGGTTGCCCTTGCTCAAAAGCCACTCATATCCAAATCTAGGGTTTAGTGCTCATCTCTGTTTATAACCAAACAGCCAGGGCTGTCTGCATTTGCAGATGTTTCTGTAGACATGTGGCAGGCATGCCTAGACACTGGAGTGCATGGAATGCTGTTTACCTTCCCACTGAAGTGGTATCTATTTATCTAGTTGCAATTTCTTGCTTTTGAATTGCTAAGTTGGCAGGAGCTGGGACCAGTGGCGTCGCGCAGTCTTCAGCCGCCTGGGGCGAAGAACAAACTCGCCGCCGCCCCCCCCAGCTCGCCGCTGCCACCACCCCCTCCCCACCACCCAGGTAGAAGCCGGCCCCCTGCTGACTAGCGGCGCGCACGCGATCGCGCGCCCGCCACACACCTCCGTCCGCTCGCCCGCCACACACCTCCGTCCGCTCACACCTCCGTCCGCTCGCCCGCCCGGCTGGCCGTCGGGGGCTCTCCGCCGCCTGTTGCCCCTGGCAGCGGCTTTCAGGGGGCGGCAAAATGTCCCCTCCCCACCCTTTTGCTGGCGAGGAGGAGAAAAAGTGTTTTTTTTAGGCAGACAATTCAAGGAGGGGCCCGCCCGCCGGGCTGGCTGTCGGTCGGGGGCTCTCCTGGCGGGCGGCCCGCATGCGCGTGCGCGCTGCCCACCTCCTCCTGCCCAGCCAGCCCCCAGGGGCTCCCCGCCACGGCGCCACCCACCCCCGACGAGTGCCCCGTCTCACGGCAAGTTGGGTTGGTGGCTGGGCGGGCGGAGGCGAGCAGCGTCCGCGCGCACGCGGGCCGCCCGCCAGGAGAGCCCCTGACGGCCAGCTGGGCGGGCGACCGGGCGTGCCCCTCCTTGAATTGTCCGCCTAAAAAAAAAAACCCTTTTTCTCCTCCTCACCAGCAAAAGGGTGGGGAGGGGACATTTTGCCTCCCCCTGAAAGCCGCTGCCAGGGGCAACAGGCGGCGGAGAGCCCCCGACGGCCAGCCGGGTGAGCGAGCGGATGGAGGTGCGAGCGGACGGAGGTGTGTGGCAAGCGGCGAAGCGCACATGGGGCACTCGCCAGCAAAAGGGTGGGGAGGGGACATTTTGCCGCCTCCTGAAAGGCGCTGCCCGGGGCATCCGCCCCCCCCCCCCCCGCCCCCCCCACGCTACGCCACTGGCTGGGACAGAAACGGGAGCTCACTCCTTCGTGCAGTACTCAGGTCTCAAACTCCGACTTTCCAGTCTTCAACTTCATTGTCTTAACCACTAAGCCACCACAGTCCCACTTATACTATTACAACTTATAAAATCTCTCTTCAGTAGAGTCCTGGATCTACCAAAGACCAATAGATCTGGCCAAAAACAACAGAGGGAATAATTCACAGTAAATTCAATATTGCAGTTTTATTTGCTTGTTTCTTCAACAGGGAAAGGATGAAGTTTTAAATTTCTCTAGAAGACTGAAAGAGAAGAAATCAGTGTCTTCTTCATGACAACAGACAAACAGGTAAGGCAAAGCATTAGAAAATAATATGTCAGGAACAAGAAATGGCTTTATTAATCATACACAATCTTATACAAATTTAAAAGCTGTAAATCAAGTGTTCGATTAAATATTCAATAAAAATGGTTTTGTATCAAGTTGCTTACCTGTGTGCATGTTCATGCTTTTTAATGGAACAAAATAAAATAATCCCAACAGTTGTGATCCATGAGATCATTTCATTAAGTGCAATATATAAATCACATAATAACTAGGGTGGGAGAACCAGGGCTTTGATCCCTGATGTCAATATGTAAAGGGTGCAAAAATTTGCTGTTTGAAGAACACAAAATCACCAATTGATATTTGTTGCCCAAAGGGGCATGAACTTACTATACACATGACCAAGGTTAACCAATAAGAAAATGAAGCTCTGGGCTCCAGAATTTCTCATTATAGCTATGGTACATCACAACAGTACTGCAATGTTGCTAGGGTAGAACACGTGTCACTGCATAGAGCAGCATATCAAATGATCAAAATTCATCTATGATTTCAACCAACATTAACACTTCCTTTGTTTACTATGCAGCACTTTAAGTCATTGGCATCCATTGGTTCTTGACAGCCATGCAAGGTGATTTTCAGCTGTGCTACAATGGTGAAGTTATTTTTCAGCAACTGCTGATGACATCTGCTAAGCTCATCAAAGATATCACTGTGTCACCTTGTGTCAACCACAGTGGTTGCAACCTAATGCCCTAAATGGGAAAGATAAAGAAACCTTTCCTGACACTGATAACAGAACATAATTTCAAGGGGAATAGGAGTGCCTAACTGCACAGTCTCATTTACAATCTGGGTTACAGATCAATTCTAGCGATGACACCATCATTAGCTATTTCCTAGCTCAATTCATTATTCATTTAATACTTTAAAATGGAATCAAGCACAAGTCATATATGACACATTTTTGACAAGTGACTACATTTACAAAGAGATATAATTCTAAAAACCAATTGTATGCTGGACCATACATACTACTGATATGCATTTGAATAGTCATTGTCCACAGTTCTTCTCTCACACTCCAGTAATATAATTTATTTAATTTGGAAAATACACATTTATTCACCAATAAAAAATGAAATGTGTGTGCATGATACTTGGTCATTAATTAAAACAACACTTTTTAATATTTGCCAAAACTTGAAATTTATTTCAGTAGAAATAAAATAATAGAAGATTTTGTTTATTTTAATACCTTTATTGGCATACCATTTCTGAGATAAGTTATTTTAATACCTTCCCAAATATTATAAATTGCCTTCCTATTTGTAACCAGAAAAAATTGTGTAATTTGAGCTTCAATATTTGACTGCATAATTTATCTTATTATTAAATGATAATCTGTTAGTTAAACATTAAAACATGATAAATGGTGTGTTACATCTAACCTTTCCAAGCAAAACTGAAGGCCATGTATACAAAATAAGAGTCTGAGCCACCACTCTTTCTAGCACAATGCAAACTGCTAACATTACAGTGTAATTAATTGTACAACAGTGAACTAGGTCTTTTACATTTAATCCATTTTCTTCAAATGTGTTAAGTGAAATAAATATGATATAGATAGCAATGGGAAATATAAAGTCCTGTCACAGGGAGAAAGACACCATAGAAACCAAACAAACACAGAAAGAAAAGATAAGAACATCCCCCCTTTCAAGGACAGCTTAAGATACTCCCACAGAACTAGCTAACCGACATACTTTACATAAATTCTATTTTTTCCTGACACTTCTATGTCATGGAATAATAAAGGAGGATAATATCTTTTTAAGCAAAGGTAAATTGCAAGACATCATTCCTAAGGGAATGAAAGTGAAAATTTCATTTCGTATTACAAGGACTATAGGGGAAAAAATGTCATGGATGCCAAACAATCTTATTGTCCTGCTGCCTCTTTCTGTCCTCTGGGACAGAAAGCCATTCTATCTAGTTACTGGCCACCTCATGAAGTACCAAAGGCACACAAGTAGATAACAGTTTGGAATCATGGCTCCCTTCATTTCTCTTAGAGATTAACAGACGTCAATAAACACCAAAGGAATGGTGCCAATGGCAAGAGAAATGGTTTGGACTAATGGCACCCACTCCTGCACCCACAGCCCAAAACTAGAGCACAAATACACTTGAGGCTGTGGCATCACAGGCTGGTTAGCCGCGATCACAACAGAATATTCTTCCCACAGAGAAACAAAGCAGGTGTATAGGGTGAAATCTCTTGCTGACTTTTGAGCATGTAGAAGAACTAAAACTTGAGCCAAAAGGAGTAGTCGCCAATCTTCTTCCTCACCCTGGTACCAGCAGCAAGTTTCTTCCATGAGAGGGTGCTTGAAATAGAAGAAAATATGTATTCACAAGCATTTAAGAAGATCAAACAGGGATAAATTGGATGCCAGTGTCCTAACCATCAGTCCATCTGTGTTTACTATGGATGTGTGTATAAGGGTTATGTTTTGGTTCTCAAAAGGAAAGAACACTTGCTCTAAGACCCATAGGTCAATTTTGTGGAAGAAATAATTCTTGATAGTGTAAATCTGAATTGAAGGCACCTGAAAATTGAGGCAACAGCATTCAAAACTTTGACTTTGTAAGTACACAAAACTATATTAACTTTGACAATAAAATCCAGATCAGCTGTACAACCATGGACACAGCAGGGTGTCACATTATAGAAAGGGAGCTATGTCCTGCCTGGTAAAATGTGTTCTCAGCTCCAGAACCTAAAATCTTCCACTCTATCTGAGATACACTAATATCAACTTTATTATATAGGTTAGCAAAAAAAAAAGCACTTGACAGGTTTCAGAACATTTATTTAATCCAGTGTTTCCCAAATGCTGGTTTTTGGACTTCAATTCCCAGAAGCCTAAGTCATTTCCCCAAAGCACTGATCAGCCAATGTACTGACTGAGGCTTCTGGGAATTGAAGTCCACTAGTGGGCTGTGTACCCCTGACTTAATCTGAACCAATCTATACAACAGGTAAACTTTCAGCACACCATTGTGCAACTAGTAAGCTCATATATTGCCCAGCTTCCACCCTGAATGTACCACATCATTTACTGTCTATAGCCAAGCCCTTCAAGATCATTAGATAAGGTAAAGGTAGAGGTCACCCTTGCTTGAAAGTCAGTCGTATCCAACTCTAGGGTTCAGTGCTCACCTCTATAGCCAAAGAGCCAGTGCTGTCTGCCTCTGCAGATGTTTCCATGGATATGTGGCAGGCATGCCTCAACACTGGAGTGCATAGAATGCAGTTTACCTTCCCACCAAAGTGGTCCCTATTTATCTACTTGCAATTTCTTGCTTTTGAACTGCTAGGTTGGCAGGAGCTGGGACATTGACCAGAGCTCACTCGGTCATGCAGTACCCGGGAATCAAACTCTGACCTTCCAGTCAGTGAGTTCAACTTCTTAACCACTTGAGCCACCGCAGTCCAAGGTCATTACATCTTCTGAAATCTATATACACACTTGCGTATTTTCTTCCTTCTAGTATATTGCCAGGACTTCACAGATGTCAATATCTTTTTCAAAAAACCTTTTTATGTTTATGCCTAATACAATTACAGTGGTACCTCGCTTAAAGAGCATAATGCGTTCCACAGGATTGCTCTTTAAGCAAGTTTGCTCTTTAAGCGAAACACCATTGTAAATAGCCAATGGGGGGGGGGGATTGCGAACCCCGATTTATTTGTTAAGCGAGTTTTTGGTTGGTTTTATTTGTTTAGCGAAGCGAACATTCAGAGAAAATTCTGCTATTTAAGCGAGTTACTCTTTAAGCGAGGCGCTCTTTATGCGAGGTTTGACTGTAATTTACTCCCTCTTAGATGCCTGATAGAAAAAGAAAATGAAATGTTGAACTGGTAGTTAACCATCAATGAGTCTAGAAAAGTATTATGGATGCAGAACATGTTAAGACACATAACATCTTAAACACCCCTCTTTCCCGACAACAAAGCAGCCCAACACAATAAGAACTCTTAATTAAAAGGTACTCTTTAATATAAATTTCATGCTTGGAAACAAACAAAGGAAAGGGAGGAATGAAAAGTGCAGCTCCCAAACAAATAGCACTGTGTCGTTATAGATGTGTTAGGCAATCCTATCCAAACCATTTCCATAAACATGATTGACACATGCAGGTTGGGAATGAACATGACATGTGCAAGCCAGAAACCAGTATGAACTGGAAGGCATCTGGCTCAACAGGTGCAGAAAAATCAAGAATTCAAGATGGTGGCTGTCATGCAGTTTCAGAGCCACAAAAATAGGCCTGAGCTAGAACAGGCTGTGCTTTAGACCAGTGGTGCCCAAACTAAGGCCGGGTGCGGCCCCTAACACCAATTCATCCGGCCCGCAAAGTCCTCGCCGCTCCTGGAAGTGGAAGTAAAAACGCGCCTGTACGGCTATGTGTGCACACACTGAATGTAACACAAAACACTAAAATCTAGGCTGCATTCACAGCACATCCAACATCAGGATCAGCAGCAGCATTCTACAACTTATACCTTCCAATGAGTTATTTCTGCATAGCATGAAATGTTTTGTTAACAATGACGGTGATTACAGCTAAAGGACAGACAGATGGACGATGATTTCCATTTACATCTCACTTTTGATCCAAGAAGTTTTTCAATCACACTAACTATGTGAGCTGACCCACTACCAAATATGGTACTACCCTTGGCAAATATGATGACTACCTCTTTCTCCTGGCTGGCATTTTCTGGATCATAAAAGATGAGAAAATAGAAGTGTTGAGCACCACTTCCTGAAGCTGCAATTATAGCACAGCTTTTGGGAGAGGATTTGTGCCTTTTGGAAGAGGATCCAACATACATATGGTATAATTTTTCTCCATTTTGATTCCCACCTGAAAAAGACAAAATAAGTCACAGCATCGACTTTTCCTACTTGAAGGCACTTCTTGTAACTATGAAAAATGATGTTTAACAGCACAAGATAGAACCCTTCCTATGAAGTAGTTTGAGCCAAGAGATGGTCCCAAGTCAACTATGCCTCCCTAGTCCTAGCTATACACTTTAACTCAGGAGTTCTCAACCTTTTTAAGCCAGGGGTCGGGTCATGCTCCATCAGAGAGTTTTGGGGTCCGGACGGCCATTTTGTCCTTCCTCCACCACATGGCACTTCCGGGGGGGGGGGCACATGAAATGGTCTCATGGGCTGCATCCAGCCTGTGGGCCGCAGGTTGAGAATTCCTGCTTTAACTGCACCCCTGTACTGGCTGTACGTGAGCTCTCTGAAGCAGGAATCTTGCTTCAAAAGGTGCATATTTGAAACTACCACATCAGTTGAAAAACATCAGCCTTTTTCTGCATTAGAGATTTCTATTAGATACGATTCAAAGGCATTTATGGATGATGTCTTCTAGAACTAGTGAAACAGCTGTATAAAAGTTATACAGCCCTGAAGGTCACCCTTGCTTGAAAGTCAGTCATATCCTACTCTAGGGTTCAGTGCTCATCTCTGTTTCATAGCTGAAGAGCCAGCGCTGTCTGCTTTTGCAGACGTTTCCATGGTCATGTGGCAGGCATGACTAGACACCAGAGTGCACAGAACACTGTTTACCTTCTCACCAAAGTGGTCCCTATTTATCTAATTGCAATTTCTTGTTTTGAAACTGCTAGGTTGGCAAGACCTAGGACAAAGATGGGAGCTCATCCTGTCCTGCAGTATTCGGGAATCGAACTGCTGACCTGCTACCTTCTAGTCAGCATCTTAGCCACTTGAGTCACTGCAGTCCCTATACAGCCCTAAGTATCTATCTAAAAATGACTTGCAGCAAGATCTCAGCAGTTCCAGGCAATGGGAGAAAGAGAGGCTTTTAACTAAAGCAAATGAAAAGAAGACAATTAGTGGACCGAAGCCAAAGCAGCAGTCTATAGGAAACAAGGTGAGGCAAGAAATTATGGAAGTGCCACAACAGTTTTCATAACATTCTCCTTACTATTGGCAACTGGAGGACAGGATGTTCAGAAGTTATGACTAAGTTTGATGGGGGGCGGGGGGGAGCTGAAGTATTGCAAAACTCTAAATTACTGGGCAGTTGACGCAAGAAAGCTGAGCCCACAAGTGGCAGCTAGCAGGCTCCATGTACAGCCTGTGCATGAACAATTTGCAATGAGAAGAAACTTTGCTTTAGCAACAACATAAACTTAAAACATCCATCTTTTGCCCACATAACCACAGTTCCCTGTACTCTGGAGGGATACTGGCAAAGCATGGGCTGAAAGAGGAAATCTAGATTTTGTGTGTGTGTGTGCGTGTGTGCATGTTTAATCATTACCTCTTTCTTCAACAAAACCGGATGAAAACTTAATCTTTGTAGTCTAAGGGAACTTCAAGTGATATGGGAGTGAACCCTTGCAGTTTCCTGAAAATCCACAGTCTAGAACTGCTTATGTTAGGAACAGAACAAAAGCACACTGAATTAAGTGTGTATCCAACTGTTTAGAATTTAAGAAACCTCTGATAAAAATCAAACTATTGTACAGAGTTCCATTGTAACAGCTAAGCAATTTAACTTTGGTATTATTAAATGTTAAGCATTTACTAAACAGAGTTTAACTCCTTGGTTATTTAAATTTAAATCCTCTCTTACACCTATAATAAATTTAAAGAGCATTTATCTGGGATTTCCTATATGCTGGGAATCATCTAATTAAACTGCCACAAATATGATTTGAAAAAGAGAAGGTTTCTTCTGAGTTAGGTAAAATATGTCAGATTTGTGACATATAATTCTTATTATTCAAAAAGTAAACACCTACTCAAGTGGCGGAAGCCTAAAAGGCCATTCACTCTTAATAACTCATTCTCTAAAAATTGCTCCCATGTGAGATGTATGCCCACGTTGAGAACCATGAATCTAACCAATGCCATGCTTTGTCCAAAACATCTGAATCCTGATTTTATGATAGAGTGCACTTCTGAAGTACAGTACTCTCTGGTCTGCTTCCCAAACACGCTGCAGCTGTGGGCATGTTGGGAAGCCAAATGGGACTGCCCTGGTCGGCTTCCCAGCCACGCCATTTGTCCTGCCCACCCTGTTGTTTCAGCAGGGTAGGCAGGGCAAATCTTTCTGCCTTTGCCTTTTGCCTTTGGGTTGGCAGGGAGTATGGGCACCGGTTCAGCCCACAACCCAAAGGCAAAAGGCAAAGGAAAGAGAGATTCGCTCTGCTTCCCCTGCTGAAACAACAGGGTGGGCAAGACGAATCCCTCACTGTTAGGTTTGCAAGCTTTTCTCCGGCCAAAGGCAAACCTAACAGTGAGGGATTCATCCTGCCCACCATGTTGTTTCAGCAGGGCAGGCAGGGTAAATCTCTCTGCCTTTGCCTTTTGCCTTTGGGTTGGGGGCTGAACTCCACCTGTTCTCCCCCCCCCCAACCCAAGTGGCAGAGGAGATATCTGCCTCAAAGTCCGCAGGGTCCAGTCCTGCGGGCTTTGGGGCAGAGATCAACGTTGGGGAATTTGAGGCAAACATTTGCATCACACGACGTTACGTTGTGCAATGCAAATGTTTGCCTCAAATTCCCCACGTTATCCGATTTTAGTCTTATCCGAGGTAAAGTTATCTGAGGTACCACTGTATCTCCTAGCACCAGCAATTAGTTGATTTTTGAGGATGGAAAGCAAAGATAAAAAAGATACAAAGAAGGCATGTAAGAACTTAGACCTCTAAGTAATCATTTCATGGTCTACCTTAGTATATGAATGGACATGGTTAGATTCCTCTCAGTTTCTTTTTCAGTCTAAGCTGGATGGGCATAACTGTATCTGTTCTGACATAGATATGCAAGAATGAACACCTTTTTAATGGATATAGCACAGGTCAATACTGTTTACCACAAAAATATATCATATGAAGCCTTCATTACCTCTTAAAAATGTAGAGGAGATTATGAGAATGTCATATTTCAGGTACAAAAGATTTCAATTTACCAGAGAGTGGCGCAGTTACATATATTCCAGTCTATCAAGCAACATGTGTTTCAAATGGCACCTTGCCCAAAGTACCACTTTTAAAAGGAGGAGACTTTAAACCTTTTAAAAACTGTGCTTTTTTAATTTAAGGAATTCCTTGACAATGAGAGTCTTCAATGTAAGAAAAGTATGACTACCAACCTCTACAACAATTCCTAGAAGCTGCTTTCAAAATTCTTTTTTCCCCCCATGTTCTGCTACTAATTGTTAGTATCATTTTCAGAATACAGTTGTACCTCGCTTAAAGAGCATAATGTGTTCCACAGGGTTGCTCTTTAAGTGAGTTTGCTCTTTAAGCAAAACACCATTGTAAGTGACCAATTGTGTGTGTGTGGGGGGGGGGATTGCAAACCCCGATTTATTTGTTAAGCAAGTTTTTGGTTGGTTTTATTTGTTAAGCGAAGCGAACATTCAGAGAAAATTCTGCTCTTTAAGTGAGTTACTCTTTAAGCGAGGCACTCTTTATGAGAGGTTTGACTGTACCTTCTACTTTCTTATACAGTACTTTACTTTTAGTATCATTATGTATACTCACAGTCTTCTCAATCTTTGTTTGCCTTTTTAGACTCACAGTATTACAACATAGAGACTGCACACCTTTGTCTTGTCAAGGCTGCATCCAATTCAGCTATTTGCTGAGCAAAGACCAAAAAATGTTTATTCTATTACAAATCAGTATATTATAACCTTACTAATGGACCTCCAAAGGAAGGTGTGGATGGAAGGCCGACTTGCCCCAAAAGAAGGCTGTCTTGCCCCAAAGGAAGGCACAGATCAGAGCCTCCCATCTGTGCTTTCCTTTGGGAAAGCAGGCAAGCACGTTCACCCAGTTTCCCCCAAAGGAAGCCATGGATCAGAGCCTCTGATCCCTGCCTTCCTTTGGGGGAAGGCAGACTCCCTTCCCTGAAAGGAAGCTGGCGACTGGAATGTCCAAACGCCAGCTTCCTTTTGGAGAAGGGAAGTGAGCGTCCGATACCTGGTTCCCTTAATCAGACACTTGGGTCTATGGAGATTTCTACCCCAAAGCCTGCAGGGCTGGTCTCCAGCCCTGCATTCTTTGGGGCAAGGATCAACATCGGGGAATTTGAGGAAACTTTTGCATTGCACAACGTTAACTTAACATTGTGCAGTGCAAAGGTTTTCCTCAAATTTCCCATTGTTATCTGGTTTTAATGCTGTGTGGTGCACACGTTATCTAGAATACTACTGTACTTCACATATCAGCAAGGAAACAGAATTGGACAGATGATTCTCTATTCTCACCATTTCTCATATTTAATTAAATCTAAGTTCATTTGCATGAACTTTGTACATTAAAGTCAGATTTTCTTATTAGTGTAGCCTAGTTCACATTAGTCATATAAACAACTAGGACCTGGAACCAAAGCAATCTGTTTGGGCTTGATTTTTACTCTCTGTATTGGGAAATCTTCCTGTTGTCTTACCCTTCGGCTTTTCCTTTGATCTTCTGTAATTAATCTTTGATAATATGTCCAGCTAGTTTGTTCTTTACTGAAGAACAGCATGTTTCTTCATCCACCCTATCACCTTCTTAACCCAGTAGAAGTAGTTGTTTACTCTTTTAAACTAGTATTTTCATCCCATAAGAAAAAGGGGCACAACAGTTAGAATTAGTGTCTGAAATTAACAAAATAAGTACAAATGTCACCAAACTGAAAATATTCTGATTCAAATAATTCAATGGGAGATTTGTTGGTATTTAACTCAAATTAATCGTATCAATTTATAGCAAATCTATATATAATCCTAGCCAATTATAACTTCTTTTAACAAAATGAAGAACAAAAATTGGAGTAAGAAGATCATCCAATTTCTGATTTTAGTCATGTGAAAGTGATAGCACAGCAGATAGGCTTCTTGGGTGAAAGAAGTCAAGGATGATTTCTTCCTTAACTTCTTTGTTTAAATAATTCCTTTAGTCTTTCAGAAACAATCCAACAAAGCTATTGTTTACCACTGCTAAACTATACTGTATAAGTGACACAGAAGCTTTTTGTGTATATGATAAAATCATTTAGATATGAGTCAACATGGGCTATCAATAAGCAGGTTAATAAAACTGCCCTACTTTTCCTTTCACTTCAGCTCTTGCTAATTAAAGAGGCTAAAGGCACTCCACCCAATTTCCTGTTTCCCGTTATCCAGCTAGAAGACACAAAACAGTAATTGTTACATTAGACGTTATCTTGAAATGTAAGGTTCCTCTTCATAATCTGTACAGAGAAGCACAGAATTCAACTTCCACAATTTCTCACCATAGGATCTGTTGATTAAGGATACTGGGATGCCAAAATCCCTGTGATTTATATGACGTAGTCTGCCATACATTTACTTTTGCTGTCACAAAACTCTTTAGTCCCAAATCATCTCTTACTGCTATGGAGCCATTTGCTCTCAGGTAGCTCTGCAATTTGGGCTTTGAAGAATATGCTCCTTCACAGGATGGCTACCTAGACCTCTACTTTTTGCCACTGTGCTCTGGGGCTGGAATACTGTCTTCCCTGACCTTTGAAGGAACTACCTAAACAAAAAATCTCCATGACTACTCTTAATTTCCTTGGCAGTTGCTGAAGTGAGGGGCTCAGTCTGCCTCTTGGGGTTTCTAACTTCTGGGAAATCTGGGTCCTTGTTGGACAACATTTGTTGTATTGGCCCCCTTGTAATTAGAGAGTCATATGAGCAGTGGTGGGCTGCCAATTTTTTTTGCTACCCCACCATGACGTCATGACGTCATGGGCGGAGTCGACGTCATGATGTCATGGGCGGGGTTGACGTCATGATGTCGTAGGCGGAGTCGAAAAAATTAAAAATAGCTGCCCAGAACTGCGCATGCATCAAACCTCTATTTGATGCATGCGCACTAAAAAATAGAACTGTGCGTGCGTCAAATGGAGGTTTGACGTATGCGCAGTTCCAGGCAGCCAACTTCCGGAGGGGAGCCAGAGAGGCGACCGAACCGGTCACCTGGGGGTTTACTACCCCTCTGGCAACCCCCTCCCGATGGGTTCTACCGGTTCGGGTGAACCGGTCCAAACCAGTAACAACCCATCACTGCATATGAGGCTGACTTATACTGTTGGTCACACAAGCATGCTGACTAGCAGTAATTCTTCAGTTTCAGATGGTAATCTGCCTGAAATTTTAGAAACTTAGTATGGACCCTTCAGAATGCAGAACAGGTTCTCTGCCACTAAGCAATGACAGCCATCATACACAAACAATCTGGTTTATGACAGGGTGAGGAGCACAGTAAGAGGACTGAGATACCACTGAAAGTCTATTCATTACCTCTTTTCATGTTCTCAGCTTTGGCATTAAAAAAAAACCAGTTTCAAAGGCTTGTCCCTGATTCAAATTAAAGCATGGTTTTCATGTCATTATTATGCAGACAAATTTTCAGAAACAAGAGAGTACCTAAGAAATAAACCAATTACATACATGTTAACACACTTGTCCTGTAACAGGAATTTTATTATCTTTTTCATAAAAGATAAATAAAACAAGCATAAGATTCAACACTGCGTAACCTTATCTGGTTCAAAGAATCAAATTTGTGGAAATGGATAGAGTATAAATATATAATTAGAGAGTACTCCATAACATGGGACAATGGGACAATGCCTTCTAGTGCATAATACTGTACATAGGATTAGAGTTTACCACCATTAGGGCATCTGGTACACATCACACACAACACTTGTCAGTTCTCCTGTCTTACCAAGAACTGATCCCAAACTGCTTAAAAAGAAAGAGCTCAGCAGCTCTTAACAGAAGGAGCTGTTTGCTTGACACCTTTTCACTGTTGCTTTTGACTATATCATCAAAACACGGGCAGACTACATCTGGTAGTCTGGCCCTGGTTTTGGAGAACAAATTTATAGACACTGTCAGACACTACACAGGACACAAACGGGGGTGGGGGTGGGGCATGCTCGAATCTACACACAATCCCAAAGCAGCAGAAAATAAAAATAAGATAAATTATTTTAAAAGCAATCACTCTCAAAGTTAGAGCATGTTTGCACATTGTGATTAATATGAAACAGTAGAACCTTCAGTTTTCAACATGTTTATACAAAACTTCAAAAGCTCTGTATATGGAAAGAAGACAGTAAGTGCAGCACACCACTAACTATCTCAGTTATTCTACAACTGATCTTGGTTGCTACCCATTACAGTTTCTTTGTAAAGAGACATAAATTACAAAATTTAGATCTCAACTCATTGCATGGCTCTAGCTTTCATAGGCCACTGAAATTAATGGGCTTAAATCCAATTGCTATGTTCAACTAGAATAAACCCACTAAGTCAATTATAAATCAACAGTGAGTCAGGAGTTATACAAATTGCATTGATTCAACAAGTATATTCTATTAGGGGCTACAAGTTGGATTCAGGTCATGAAGTGCACGTGAGTTATGACTAACTTAAGCCCTGTTTGTTTAAATTTAGTCACTCTAAGCGTGTCTACAACTGGACCTAGTCCTAAAAGCTGCAGAGATTAATATAACTTGGTTTGGTAAATCTTAATGCAGTAAAAGTTAGTGAAAACAGAATAATCACATAGTACAGATAAAACTGTATTACCAAGTATGCAAGCTGGCATTCAAAGCAAAATATTTTTGTTTTCCTGGTGGATTTTTCAATACTTTAATGATAACTAGGGGCAAACGATGTCTCATGATCTCTACACTCTTCCAGACCCTTGATTCAGTATACACTGTGAAAACTGGAGAGCTTTGTCTATGTAAAATGGGAATGAAAATAAAAAACCTACAATTTCATTAGCAAATATGAAAAGCCTAGTTTGTCTTGGCTCAAAAATGAGAAGTTTTAGTGCAATTTCAGTGAAAAGCCTGTTCACAACGTACACCCATGGTATTACAAAGGTACTCAGATTTATATACATAAACATAAAATTACAGAAAAAATGCCATTCCTTTCCAATACAACAGGGGTTCCCAACCCCCAGTGCATGGGCCTAATCCAGCCCATGAATATCATTATTCCATCCCATGGTGGCCACGCAGGCACCTCTAGGACCGCCCACCACCACCAGAAGTCACGATACATCACTTACCATGGTGGTGGTGGTGGTAGTGATTGCACAGTTTTCCTGGATTTTTGCACAGCCTCCACTGCTTCCCAAGGTGGTGGGAGGTTTTTCAGAGCATGTTCACTCCGGTTTGGAAATTTTCTGCCACTTCTCTGCTGTGCTTCAACAGTTGGTTGACTTCTGGTGCCAGGTAGAGCTTACGTCAGTGCCAGGGATCCCAGCATGGAACCAGGAACTCGCCCATCGCTGCGCTCTCTAGCTGCTGAAACGCAACCAAGAAATGATGGGGGAAAACCCAAACCGGAGCAAACATGCTCCGAAAAACTTCTGGCCACCCTAGGAAGTGGTGGAGGCTGTGCAGGAACCTGGGAAAACCATGCAATTCTCACCACCACTGCCGATGATGACAAAAAAATAAGTACTGGGTGCAGCCACGCCTCCGGCCCCCACAACCAAATGTGATGGTGGGAACTGGCCCCTGGTGGGAAAACATTGGGAACCCCTGCACTATAGTGTCTTTAAGAACACATTCAACATTCAGACTGTGACAACCAATTTTCTAGAACCCAATTGTTAATTTTCTATCCACCAGCAAACACCAAATCTGCCCAAGGAAACTTAAAACATTATCTGAATGCATTTGGAAAGAATGTATGGATCACAGAAAATAACATGAACAAGGGAAAACATGTTTGCACAATGACCAGGCAGTAGCCTATGGAAAACCCACAGAATGAATTTTAGTCTTACAACTGATGAAGTGGACTTGATCCATGAAAGCTAACATTAAAATACACAGTAGTAGTTAGTCTTTTAAGGTACCATGAGGTTTTTTCTTTTTTTCTTTTCTTTACTATTTGATCCACACAACATAAGATCAGGAACACCCTTCCATTCGAGTGTCTAATTAACTTTGTCAAGAGGTATATTGCCTCTAATACTAGAAGACAATATACAGTCATTGTGACTAATAGCCATAGTCAGCTTTTACCTCTATGAATTTGTTTAAGTATTGAAACTGATGGTTGTTTTACAGTAGCAAATTCCATAGTCTAACTAAATGTGTGAAGAATATTTCCCCACATAGAAAACAGAGCAGAGATGCATGCCTTTTCTCCATATAAAAAGAGTGAACACAAGGCATTTCTGGATCCACTAACATTTTTCAATGAGCTGTATATATGAACTACAAACCCCAAGAGTCTGTAGAAACAGAGCCACATCAATTAAAGTGGTATTAAACTATTATGTATCAAAATATGTAGGGTAAATACACTCTACATGAGTATCTTTGCACCAGACTGTAATGTATGACTCTTGACATTCTACTGGGGTGGGGGTTACCATATTTGCTGGCATATAAGGTGCATCAGAGTATAAGATGCACCCCATTATTACCAAACTAGCCTACTATAGGCTACTATATACAGTATGCCACACTCCATTTTCCCAATGTATTTTAAGGGGGGGGGGGGAGTGCGTCTTATATGCCAGCAAATAGAGTAGACCTCATAAAGCTTGCACTGTATTCTCCCTCACTATTTACTGTATGATCTGCTAGTTTAATTTAAATTTTTTTACTGCAGTCATGCTAGAAGACCATATGATATGCTTTATCCTTCCATCAAATGCTTCCTTACTCGTTTTTAATCATGAAATCATTCTCAATGTCAACTGCATCTTAAACATTTTTCCAGCTTGTCCACATAAACTGTGATCAACAACCAGGAGCAGCTTTTTCCTTCATTAATTTGTAAATCCTAGTGTTGTTGTTATTGTTACATACCATCAGGTCACCTTCAACTTATGGTGACTCTATGAATGAGTGACCTACACTCAAGGCTATGGCTTTGACATTCTTTTCTTGAATCCCTATTAAGTATAAAATCCCTACAGGGATTCAGGAGGTGATATAAGGTAGAATTGCTTCAGTGAGTCTTTAGATGTTAGTAAATTGCTATTCTATCACTTGCATGGTAATATATATAAGATGAAATCATTTGGTGATATTAGAAGGAGGAACAGCTGGGGAGGGCCAGTGCCTGTTTAAAAACTTCTTGCTGCTGGACCCTGGACCCTCACCCACCCAGCCTGAAGAAGGAAGAACAGCTGGGGAGGGCTGGTAGCTGAATCAGGAGATGATGGTCCCTTTGCCACAGATGTCAATGTATGTGTTGGTCTTTTACGTTTTATTGCACTGTTACATTTTATTGTATTGTTATATTTTATTGCATTATTATTTTTATTACATTGTTACATTTTATTGTATTGTTATATTTTATTGTAATGTAATGTCTGATATGTTGTGATTTTTGTGAGCTGCCTTGAGTCGGCAGCTAAGTGGGCGGCATACAAATCGAATAAATCAAATCAATTAAATCAAGATGAAGTCACTTGGTGGGATTTAGATTGTTGCTAATTTCTGTTTGCATGTTTATATGTAAAAATAAAAATAGGATAGTTTTACTATATATTAAATGATTATCTATACTGATTATCTGTATTGTACTATTCTAGCTGTCTTCAGACAGAAAAATGGCATATGTGTGAATATTATATAATTATAAAAACATTTGTGTATTCTATTGCCATACATATATTCCATTCATCTCTATAATATACATTGAGTTTGAATATTTTTCCTTTGGTGTAAATATCAAAGGTTATCATTGGCAATATAACATTTTAGAAGATGAGACGCATATTACTTAATTCTATTACAGATTTACTCAAGAAAATAGTTCATTCAAAGATCCAAGAAAAACTTTTCTAATTAAATGAGTCCTCTCTTTAATTCTGGTAATGGATATATAATTTAATTTCAGCAATGCAGATAAAGGGGCACTCAAATAAAACTATTACCATTGTAAATGTCTTTCCCCATTCAGTACTGTGAATAGTCCCTTCTGCCTCCTTTATTTTCAAACCACCTTACAAAACGATTCATGTACAGTAATTCAAACGGATATCTCCAGTAGCATCTCAAACAGTGAATATACTGTATGGTACACCCTAAGTTACAGATATATTTTTGGCTTTGTACCTGAAGAATATACCAGAGACAATAACCTTCTGTTCTGTAGCTTTCGAAACTCTCATACTATTTTCATTGCATCATGATTACACATCTGCGGTTTTAGAGAAGAAAGTGTTCTGCAAGATTAATAGTCAAAGGCGCAGGTAAAAATGCTTTAATAAAATAAATAAACATACAGACTCCACAGATACCTGCAATTATTATTATTGTAATTATTGTAGAGTGTATTAAATTGGAAACACCGAAAGGGCACAGCCTTGGTACCTTGAAAAGTGGGCCAACAACCTATTATTATTATTATTATTATTATTATTATTATTATTATTATTATTATTATTATTATTATTATTATTATTATTATTATTATTATTATTATTATTATTTTGCAATATGATTGTACCTCGCTTAAAGAGCATAATGTGTTCCACAGGATTGCTCTTTAAGCGAGTTTGCTCTTGAAACGAGACACCATTGTAAGTGACCGATTGTGACTTCGGGTGTGTGTGTGTGTTGCAAACCCCGATTTATTTGTTAAGTGAGTTTTTGGTTGGTTTTAGTTGTTAAGCAAAGTGAACTTTCAGAGAAAATTCTGCTCTTTAAGCGAGTTACTCTTTAAGCGAGGCACTCTTTGTGAAAGGTTTGACTGTATTTCTGTAAGCAAGTGAATAACATGTGATTGTAGTCTTTTATAAATTTTACAGAAAAGTGATATTTTTCACTGGTATCAGACTCATATAAAGTAAATTACAGGCATGCTGCCTTTAATATTAATGTGCACATATTGAGGACAGCTGCTTATTTGTTACCTGTTATCAAACCTTTTTTAAAATAAAAAAATCTACAGAGAACCAGAACAAATAAGACAGGAAGCCATTTGGGGGAACAGCTGAAGTTCCCTTGCTGAGTATAGTGATAACAGTCTAATTACACCTTGGTTTAGTGCAGAAGTTCTCAATTTTTCAAGTTGGGGGCCAGGTCACGCTCCCTCAAACAGTTTGTGGGCCGGACTGGTGGTCCAGCTGCCGCCGCTGCCACCAACAGCAGTGGAATTGGCCGTGGACTCATTTATGGCTGTTGTAAACATATATCATAAATGACAGCTACAGACTCATTTACGGCTGTTGTAAACACATTTACAACAGCCATAAATTAGTCCACGGCTACCATAAATGTATTTACAACAGCCATAATTGAGTCCGTGGCTGATTCAGACAGTGGTGGCTGCAACCGCGGACTCATTTATTACTGTTGTAAACACGGATCGTACACAACAGCCACAGACTCATTTACGGCTGTTGTAAACATATTTACAACAGCTGTAAATGAGTCCACAGCTGTCGTAAACATATTTACAACAGCCATAAAGGAGTCCATGGCTTATTCCAGCAGCGGCAACTGGAGCAAGAGTGAGGGCTGGATTATTTAGTGCCAGAGGTCAGATACAGCCTACAGTATTTGAAAATACTGTTTTTAAAAATGTGAGAAAAACAGATGCATATATTTCAGAGGGTTATTCAGATATGAAGTAATATTTGCAAGAGGAGGTGGTACTTGAGATCTAGATAATTCTACCTCTTAAATTAAGTGAGCTGCTCATAACTGGTCTGCAGAGTTTATTTATTTATTTATTTATTGTTCACATTTGGTATCCCGCCCCAATCGGGTAGACCCGACTCTGGGCAGTTTACAGCGTAAATTACTGTCATAGGTAATCTATAGTCATAACAATATATAAAACCTTAAAAATTCATAAAAATTCATAAAAAATTATTTTTTATTTGCACATGAACATTAGGTGGTTTTGGTAGGGGTTTTCATGTCTTTTAATCCTGTTCCTGGGTTTCTAGACAGAAATATTCTAACCTGCTTCATAAAGAAATTTAGGCAAGACCGATCAAAGCATATGTCAGACTGCTCTCTTCTGCTTTCTAAAAAAAATAAATAAACAAAAGAAAATGGTGACAGTCACTCCCTATGATGAATTTAAATATTCTAAAAATATGCTGAACCTATTCCAAGCATGCTGATATAGGCAAAGCTTTATTTCCCGCCTTTCGCCCAGTGTAGTGAACTCAAAGTGGCTTTCAAAAGTTTTAAAACTGATAGAACTAAAATCCCAGTAAATTATAATATTAACTGGGGCAGGAATATGCAGCTTTTTAGAAAAAGGGACAAATATACAAAAATAATTTTATATTGTGATATGTTGAAGGTATAAAATGTCCCATTGGTGGTGGACGCACATATTTGTTAACGTAAGTGGTTGAGCAATGACCACTTTACTGATGCTTAATAATCATAATGAATCATTGAGACCAAAAATCAAGAGTTACTGAAAGCATCATCACTGACGTGTTAATTTTTGGTAACTTGCTGCTGAAATATATACCCACCGAGTTATACCATGACTATAACTAACAGGATTCTGTCCATTTTTCTTTTTTACACTTATTAAGGTCTCCTTTGCTCAAAAGGCAGTTGTGTCTGACTCTAGCAGGTAGTGCTCACCTTTGTTTACATCCAAAGAGTCAACGCTGTCTTCATCTGCAAATCATGTGGCACATGGTCATGGGGCAACAAAGCAGTAATTATTTATCTACTTGCAATTTCTTCCTTTTGAACTGCTAGTTTGGCAGGAGTTGGGACAGATAATGGGAGCTCAGTGCATCACGCAGCACTTGGGTCTTGAACTGCTGACCTGCCAACCTTATAATCATAAAGCTCAGTGTCTTAATCACTAAGTCACAGCACCCTTTTTACACTTATTAGTAAGGCTTTTTTATTTTATTTTATTTATTTCTCACACTTGCTAACCCGCCCCAATCGGGCAAGCCCGACTCTGGGCGGCTTACAGCACAGAATAAAACACATCAATATAAAAATTTAAAATTCATAAACTAAAAACAGTATCTGGGGGTGTCGTCAAGGGTAGTATCCCTAGACTAACCACCCCACATGGGATCCCCCATCCCTGGAACCCCACACTTGTCCTGCCAGCCAGGTCTTTAAGTTCTTCCGGAAGGACAGGCTTGGTTTGTTTGTGATGCTTTTTCTCAATTGTTGAGTTCCATACCATAAAATATTTTTCACCACGTTAGGTTGCATTAGTACAACATTTTCACTTCAACTGAAACATAAAGCATAGCTACAACAAGCAAATGTATTTAAAAGAGCTAAGATGTGCCATGTAATGATCTCATGGCAACTGCTCATGTCTACTCCCAACCAGCTCATCAAATTGTGTCCACAGTACAAGATCTATGTCAGAATGCGTGTGTGCAAAAAATCTTTAAAGACAGAGAATTGTTGAAAACTTCTTTCCAAATCGTGTCTGTCTTTAAGGAAAACACTTCTCTATGTGCTCATAGTCAGTGGTGGGCTCAAAAAAATTTACCACCACACTGTGGGCATGATACGGAGGGTGTGACCATGGGGAAAGCCCTGTGTTGCACCTGAATTAGGACTACTATATTTCAAAACATGGATGGGCGGGGCCAGCCAGGATTCCTGGCGAACTGGTGCGAACCTGCTGATGGGCACCACTCCTCATAGTCTTTACTTCTCATTATAACTCTTAGAACAGTTTGCATTTTAACAAATGCCATTATCAGTAGTGTTAGACAGTACAAGCTTTATCTTCACTTTAGGTAAAGAAAAAAAATATCATTTATTTCTATGTTATCACTCATTTAGGCAGTCTCAGTGTGAGACAACCCAACAAAGAATGTGAGATTCCTTGCCTGTAAGCAAGAGGTAGGCAATGAGTTGTATCCAACCCCCCAATCTATATCACTTCTGCAAAATGTAGTCCAATGCCCATTCATTTTGAGGAGCAAATCACACAAAAAAGGAAAATGCTATCTGGCAGTTTGTGCAAAAAGGAAGCCGGGGGAGGGGCACAAAATTCTGTTCTTGTGACTATCAAAACTCAATTCAGAATGTCATTAAATTCTTCATTATCCTTGCTGATAACAAAAAGAGTCTTTAAATTCTTATTTCACATGCTGGGAGGTAGAAAACTAGCCTCCCTGAAGAGGATACTCAGGAATGCCCTGGGCAAAAGGTTGCAGCCAGCTAATCGTTCCTATCCTGAAGAGTTCAATTGTTGATTAGCAAAATAACCCAAAAGGCCTTTTAGGACCACAGATTACAATACTTTCTTATTTATAAAGGAGCCTCTTCATCTGAAGAGGAAATGTTAGCTTCACTTGGCTGTGAATGGAAATGTGAAATGTATCCAAGAAACTCCCAGGTGAGATGGGTTGCCTGCCTCCTGTGAAAGGAAGGTGGGGATCGGACACCCTGATCTGTGCCTTCCTTTCATAGGAGGCAGGTGACTCCTCCTCTCGCCTGCCTTCTGCAAAAAGGAAGGTAGTGATCAGATGCTCCGATCCTCGGTTTCCTTTCATGTACCGTATAATGAAAAAGTTGTACAACGAAAGACATGGTGGAACCAAACTTTCATTGTACGGGGTACTACTGTATAAGAGTATAACATGGCAAGAAGTAATCAGATAGATTGGAGACAACTGAAATGACTAAACAAAAATCCAAACAAAAAAAATGTTCACTGCTTCTAGAAGAGAAGACTAATCAACATATAATAAAAATAAAACATCAAAGGGATATTTGGAAAAAATCAATAAACTTTCTCCTGCTTTCATACTGGCAGAAAAAGAGGAAGCTATAAGATGTCGGAATGGCATAGTGATGGCACTCAATGTATGGACTGAACAAATTAAACATTTGTAGCAAAATACAAATGATCAGTCAGTGCCCCTGTGTAGGGATTCATTTATAGCTTAATTAAGATTGTATTCCTTTTATATACTTGTGTTATAGCTCACAGACTTGTATTAGGTTTTGATACTGAATATGCTAGATTTCATTACTGTGTGTAGCTGACTCGAAAATACAACTGGCCTCTTGAAGGAATGCATGCCGTCCTTGAAGCCTAGCTGTGGCCAGCGTTAAGAGATAAGAAGGGGCCTCTCGGTCAGTTATAAAGAACACTATATACAGTAATAACCCGGATAACGATTGCTAAAACCACATAACGACGACAAATTTGGGGGGAACATTTGCACCGGATGCATCAAATCCTGATGTTCTGGCTTGCTGCAGCCTCTAGGGAAACAGGGCTTTTTTTAACGTTGTGTGATCAATGCATCGCACAACGTAAAAAACTGGATAATGACGAGACTTGTGGAACCAAGTCTCATCGTTATCCGGGGTACTAGTGTAGTTGTATTTTTATATCTCACCCCCTCCTCCTCCCTCCACCTTTCCCCTCCTTTTTTCTCCTGGCTGCGGAATCTCTTTGTGTGTGTGTACTGTATTAGAGATATGCCAAGCAGTCTGCAAAACAGCAGATCAGAGCAGAGAAGCAAGAAAAGCTAGCTAGCACAGAAGAGCACAGCAGATACTTCGTAGGTTTCTTCAGACGTGAAGAACTCAATAAAAGCTTTTGCATTTTGGATCCAAGCAATTTCAGACTCAATTCCTTCGCGCAGATTGTTTGGGCTGGTTTCTCAACACCCCTGTATTCTAGGAGAGTGGTGGTGAACCTATGGCATGCAAGCCAGAGAGGGCACTCAGAGCCCTCTCTGTTGACCCCAGCACAGTTTGCCCTGCCCCTCTGTTCAGAAGCCCAATGGGAGTGCTTCCTCCCTCCCCCCAGCACAGAGTTTGCCCACCTCTCTTTCCCAGCAGCCCAATGGGAGTGCTTTCTCCTTTCCCCAGCACAGAGTTTGCCTCACCTCTCTGCCCAGCAGCCCAATGGAACTTCTTCCTCCCTCCCTCCAGTAGAGAGTCTGCCCTGCCTCTCTGTTTGAGTACTCAGTCCCTAAAAGGTTCACCATCACAGTTTTAGGAGTTTCACCTATGCTAAGAGTCCAGGGGAAAACATTTGGTCCATCAAGCCACAGTTAACCACTACCTTAGAAGATCTTTCCTTATATTATAAGAAACAACCAGCTGAAACTAACCTATTTAAAAAGAGAGGTCTGTGCCAAACAGAGTGGCAGAAAGGAAGCTCTGAGTTGGGTAGGAAGGTAAGATTTTGGAACATTGCCCTACCCTAGAATATCTGAGCCTCACTCTGGATCAAACTCTGGCCTACATAAAACATAGTCTAAATATGTCAACTATTGTGATAGCTGCTAAATTTAAAACATTTCCACGCAAAGAGCTTCATAAAAGAAAAGAAAAAGCTATGTATGCAGCTCATCATATAAATCCTGCAGATTTATGTCCATTTTAAATATCAACATATGATGATGGAACAGAGATTCTTCATGCAACATCATCAGTCCATGTTATTTTGATTCAATAAACTAAGCTATGGTGTTTGGTTTGCAAGAGCTTTGTAGCATGGAGTTCTTAGAATTCTCTGATGTAGTTCAGGGAAGGCTACTAAAGCCTGCTGGCAAGGAAGTCTAAGAATGGAACCAAACCACAAATCCCAGGATTCATAGGACATTGACATAGTACTTAAAGTTAAATTGCTGTAACTGTATAATGTGGCTACAACCTCACACAACAGAACGGTTTCTTTCCGTAAATAAACTACACATGGCCAATTAAAATATGATAGCCTTAGAAAACAAGACTTTTATATATGCACCAACCATTTACTTACCAGCTTTCATGAATTTACACTCAAAATTAAACAGTTAAAAAGAACAGGAATGGTTAATGATACATAACAAGGTTACTTAGAGTGTTCTAGTACGTGGTTTCTGTCATAATACCTATGGATGCATCCACAAAAATAGTGCATACTGTATGTAATTATAAATTCTTGACTTTTCATTCATCTGTTATATTTTACCGCAGAAAAAGCCCATCATAATTCATATAGTTCTTCCTTCCAGTAGACCAGAGTGGAGAAATAGGAAAATAAAAGGATAAAAAGAAATGTCAGTCCATGTCTCCGCCTTTGAAGACTCTGTGTAAGATAATAGTAACTTATGCCATACCAGTCAACCATGCAATTTGGATGAAGAGTTTGATTTTCTGGTTAACGTGACTGCAACATAAAATGCTATTCAAAGCATTTTTAGTTAAGTAAGATAGAGGACATACTGCTCCCATCCATCAGTAAAGGAGAGCACACATTACATTGAGTAAAGGACTGTAGCCTACAACTTTGCACACACATACTTGAAAAAAATTGTACCAACTTCAGCAGAACTTTCTTATGAGGATACATATGAAAGAACTGATGTATAAGAATCAGGAATATTCTGCTCTTATCAAGGGTTTGTGACACTCTACCTCTTTTACACCCTGACTGATGTACACCCTGACTGATGTCACATCCAGCTCTGGTAATGGAGTAGTAGACTGTACAGCCAGTGACTCAACGCCGAGTGTGGGCGGTGGTAAATAACCTGACTTCCTAAAGGAGCCAACTGCTACATGTGGATGAGTCCCTTTAGGTGTGGTGATGGTCCCCCTCAATGGAGGAAATGCCACTGGAAACCATCATATTGGGCCCAATGGCAAAATGAGCAGAGAAGGAACTCTGATTCTCAATGGTCATGGAGGTGGAAGAGAACATGTCAAATGGACTGGCTGTGAAGGCACACCTTGATAATATCCACAAGGCTGTGGCAGTCCATTGCAGTCCCAGTGTTAAATCTTGCATGTCTCATTTCATACGTGCCACAAGATATGGCTCTGAGATCATAGTGTGTGGGTCACTTCATGGCAAAATGTTATCCACCTTAAACAAATTCACATCAATGGCATTTTTTTACTTCAGGGGAAAATATGTATTCTCAGATACGAGTTGCAGCCGCCGACTCCTTTTACAACATGGTAGCCCAAACGTTAGAACTGTAACTTACTTTCAGAAGATCTTGAAAAGAAGAGAATGAAATGTATCAGTCTGGAAGCATAATAAACCATATTGCCTAACGTGAATCATGTGTTCCATGTATGTTTAATGAGAAGTAAATATGCCCCACTGCGTTGAGTGGTTCATTTTGTCTAATCTGTTTGAAGCATTAGTTTTGTCTGCCTTTCTTGTTCCATGAAATTTCCAAATCAATATGACTAAAGGTCTGTAATCAATTAACCAGTAGCTGACCTATGAACACCACTGATGGTCAGCATTAAAATCCCTGCTACTGTACGAAGCCTGGTAATATCTGGCATGTCAGGATTTATTTACAGACTGAAAAATCTATGATCAGTTCAGTGAAGGCCAGTTTTTTAAAAAAAAAACTAGTTATAGATTTTAAGGCTTGTATCTCATGCCTAGTACTGTACATGTATTAGAAATAGAAATCAAATGAAGTTCTAGAACACCATAGTTTTTATCTTCTTCAGTTGGAATTTAAGCATTTTGTTAACAAAATCTGAACCCTTTCTGCCTTCACCGTTATACATTTTCCTCCCAATTTCAATATTTCTGGATCTATTTTTTCTAGTCAGATCAAACACAGATTTATAATTAAAACTTAGTCATACTCAGTGAAAGGGGAACACAAAAGTCTGCTTCTTTTACACTAGCCCTTTTAGCATTTTATCAATATAATTAAAGTTTTAGTAACTGAACTCACAGTTCTACAGGTGCCTCCAGATGGGCAGCTCTAAACACTATGATTCAGAAAGTATAGTAGAGCAATTATTTCATCTTTCCCTCTCTTATGGATTTTTTGCAGCAACAAAAAAATTATGGAAAAGTGAAGAGAAAACATGTACAAGTTACAACATGAAGTCTCCAGTGTTTGAGTCCTTCCTCCTTTTGTAAAATTATGGGAAGGAGGAAGAGCTGTTGCATGATGAAAGTTCCACTTGAAAACATTTAATTTCACCAAATTGTTAGGAATGAACGTCTATATTAATTGAATAATTGCTTTCTGAAGAATGTCTTCTTTTTCAAGTGCCGTATCAAATTCCGACTACTGGCTATCATAATGGTAATTAGCCATGAAGATTGTCTTGGGAACAATATAATGCAGTGGTCTTCCATTTGTCTTCCACATTGCAGTGTACCACTGATCCAATAAAACATTCACTTCACTATCATAACCCTACAGGTACCCAGAGTAGTATAGAGACTAGAAGACATGAGTCTGATTCCCCACCAATGCCATGAAAACTTACTTTGAAGTGCCTATTATACACATTTTAAGTCCATTCTGACTTACTGGCATATAACAACAGCATCTTAACCATCATGCATCAGCATAAGCATTTTAAACACTACCAAGTCACCTTTTATTACACCAATCTATGTCTGCAAGGTAGGCATTTTATGAAATTATCACCTGAAGAATACATAGTGTCACTGAGTTTCTGCCATTGGTCTTATACATTTTTATTGTTGGGATTTTTTAAACAGAAAAAGACTGGCTGGGACAAAAATTGTCTCAGCAAAAATACTTGGTGCTTTTCTTGTCACATTCATCTGCTTTTTAGCATCATTATTTCATAAAAAATGGCATGTGTCTTTTTTTGTACCAGAATCAAAAAAAAAAACACTGTGAAATCTAAGAGAATCAACAGATGTAGTCTACTTAGTTTTTTTTCTTGGCAGAAACATCCAATAAGATGATCAAGGTAACTTCTATCTAAAATCAGTGCCCAGTAAAGGTTTCAGCTGAAGTTAAAAAACCTCACATTTGAATAGGAAGTTGTTTGCTTTAATTTGGTATGCTCATCCTCTTTGTAAGCCAATTTTATCTGTGGAAAGCTTCTAAATAGATTGCTTGTAGGATAGAAAGTTCTAAACTGAATTAAAATAAACATCACCAGGTTCAACCATTAACAGATAAATCAGAAAAAGATTTACTGGGGAATGGATTATCTCTTAAAATCCTGGGCTCCTAAGATAAGAATAGTAGAAGTTTCACCAGAACAGTCCTGGTCCTGAGTCAGAGGTTGACTGACAGGAAGTGACCTGATAAGAGACATTTCATGCAACACAAATTCCTCACCAATAGGTGGTCTTCTCAAAAGGACCCTCTTCCTAGAGAGCTGTTATATGAAATGCCTATAACTGAAACCTGGGTTCAGACCAAGCTCCTTAGTTGAGTTTGGGATTCAGACTATCTGCTCTTTGTTGGAACCTATTAACTTAGACTGGATTTTTCATTTATTGATCATATCATTCATTTATATATCATATATCATTAATTTATTATACTAAGCCACCACTGTGGTGACTTAGTGGTTAAGATGCTGAACTTGAAGCCTAGAAGGTCAGGGTTTGATACCTGAGTGCCGCACAATGAATCTTGGGGACATGAAAGGCGCCTCCATTTGGTGATCTCCTGCGCGGAGTTTCTCCAGCACAAATCCTTTCAACTCAGAGTACTTTCTGACACAAAATTTATTGATTATTATTCCACAACTAGGTAAAAGTAAAGGTTGCTGTTGGCTTGAAAGCCAATCGTATCCGACTCTAGGGTTCAGTGTTCATCCCTGCTTACAGCCAAAGAGCCAGTGCTGTCTGTATCTGCAGAGGTTTCCGTAGACATGTGGTAGGCATGACTAGACACTGGCATGCACAGAATGCTTTTTACCTTCCCACCAAAGTGGTACATATGTATCTACTTGCAATTTCTTGCTTTCGAACTGCTAGGTTGGCAGGAGCTGGGACAGAGATGGGAGCTCACTCCATTATGAAGCAGATCTCGAACTGCTGACCTGCTGACCTTCCAGTCTTCGAGTTCAGCATCTTAATCACTAAGCCACTGCAGTCTCATTCTGCAACTACAGTCAAACCTTGCATAAAGAGCACCTTGCTTAAAGAGTAACTCACTTAAAGAGCAGAATTTTCTCTGAATGTTTGCTTTGCTTAACAAAGAAAACCAACCAAAGATTTACTTAACAAATAAATCAGGGTTCACAATCCCCACCACCACCACCAGAAGTCACAATTGGGCATTTACAATGGTGTTTCGCTTAAAGAGCAAACTTGCTTAAATGTGGAACACATTATGCTCTTTAAGCGAGGTACAACTGTACAATTTTCTAATTTTACCCTATTTTTCAAAACATAGTTACAGATTTTAAAAAATATAGTTCCTTTGAATTTTATCACCTTTGGGATATAGTCCATTTTTCTTAGAGATATTATGCCTAGTAACTTTGGTTAGAAAACTTTGCCTTTGTCTCTTTTTGCTCATTTACTTTCAAGAACTGCACTTGAAAGCTAATTCCTTAATACCATCAAAGTATTTTTTTTAAAGACTATGTAAATGTTAGGCACTGATATTATTCAATTAATCTTAGTTAAATAAAATCAAGCTCCTTTCTTTGCTGAATGGGAAAACAAAATTAAGGTACCTTCTCCCCCCCCCCCCAAATCATACATATTTAAGACATGTTAGTCACCTTGAGTTCTCAAAAGGAAGTATACAATATAAATTTAATAAATAATAATAACCTTAAAAACAATAGCTCCAAGGAGAATTTTTCTTCTCCTGTCATTTCTTCTCCATGGTGCCAAAAAGATGGCCCAGAGGGTTTCTAATCCTGGCTTTCAGGGGCAGGTGTTGGAAGGCATGTTGATAAATGTGGAAACGTAGTGGAAGCAAACTACAGTACTGGCAAACTACACTATTTTTCATTTGACTTCTGACTTTTCATCTAAGCTATACATTAGCTATAAATACATCAGGTGGAAGATAAAATGACTTGATGGCTTTTAGAATGCCGGAAAAAAAAGAAAAATCAAATCAACAATTGACAGACAGGTGACAGAAAAGATGACTCCTTGAGCAGCTTTTATTCAACCAGTTATGCTTAGTTATGTATAAAATGTTCAATGTTCACCAATTCATAAAATGTTGAGCATAAAATGGCATTTGCCATTATATGAATAGAATTTAAACATATAGAAATATAGTAACAAATATACTTTCCAAACATTTGTTAAATTAACCTGTCATACAATACAAGAATTAAGCCTTGTAATATGCCATTTGCCTAGGATAGATTGTAAATGCCCTCTAGCACACACATAAATAACAAAACTGCCCTAGTTAGATATTTTGGAGTTCAGGGTTGTGGTGGCTCAGTGGTTAAGAAGCTCACCTTGTTAGCTGGAAGACTGCCAAGTCAGCAGTTCAAGACCCGGGTACTGCGTGATGGATTGAGTGCCTGTCTCTGTCCCAGCTCCTGCCAACCTAACAGTCTGAAAGCAAGAAAATTGCAAGTAGATAAATAGGAACCACTTTGGTGGGAAAAGATTTTGGAGACATGAAAGGAGCCTCAATTGGGCATCCCCTTAGTTCCTCCAGCAAAAATCCTTTCAACCCAGAATAATTTATGATGTGAAATTATTATCAGTTACCCTTAGCACATGTCAGCATAGCCAATCGTCAAGGATTATGGGAACTGAAATTCAAATCTTATGGAGACATACCTTCTTTTCAGACTATCTTTTCCATAGTCAGACCCACAGGAGGCACAAAATTTAATATAAGTTTCCAGACCAGATTGATTTGCTTGTCTAGGGATCAGAAGACTAGTAGGCTCCTCTCTCTTGGCTACAGAGAACCTTTGCCATTCTTTCATTGGACTTCAAGTCCCTGTGAACTGAACAGGAAGTAAGTCCACTGCTGACCCAGGCGTATACAAAATCTATGTAGAGCTACATAGAGAGAGACATTAAATATAAGTTTCAGAATGGGACTCTAGTATTGAAATAGCATAAGAGCAAGTCTCCATATTTAGACAGACATTCTATTTCCTGCTGCTTTACAAGAATATGGAGCAAAAGCTATGTCATAAAACACACCTTTGCTGGCTAATGTTCCAACAATAACTGGTCAGAATCACAACACTGTACTCTTATTTCCTCTTTTCCTTGCAGTAAGTCACTTTACTGTAATTGGCTGCTGGCACAGAATCAAAAAGCAATTGCAAATATACCATGCTGTCTGGTCTGCTGATTTCAGCTTCCTAACAAGCTGAAAAAATATATCATCTTGTTGGTATTGCTCCACCTAAGAGAAGTAGCAGTTGACACTGAGAGAACTAAGCAAGAGAATAACCCTCAACATCCTCTGAATGAATATCTGCCTCAAGACTGCCAGCTCATATCCAGGAATAATTTTATGGCAAGAGCAAACACACGAGCAAAACCAAATTAGAAGATAAAGAAAGGAGCTCATTGGACAAACAATAATACGGCTGAGGAACATGACCTCCTCTATGTCATTTGGAAGATGCTGAACAGGCTAAGGGTCAGAAGACCTAAATGTAAGACCAACATCCTCAAGTGTGGGCAGCTGGAGGACAATGACATGCTGTGTGAATGTGAAGAGATACAGAACCCAGCTCATTTACTGGTCTCCCAATTACTTCAGGAAACATGTACTAACGAGGATTTAAGTTTGGTCAATGACAAAGCCTCTTCTTTTAGGCAGCGCAAGTTTGATCTAGACATGAAAGAAGAAGCTTCTTAACAGATCTGACTTTAATCAGCCACTTAGAAAGCATTTCTAATTATTCCAAATCTAAAAGAAACTTTATTTTTATAATTACTACATGGTCCAACCTTTTGTGACACATTTGGTACCCTTCCCTAGGCTACACATGAGGTATCTCCAAAGTTTTACCTTAACATTCCTGGTGTTTCTTAACTCAGCCTTCCACGAATAAATGCTTAAAGTGTAAAATAGAGCAAAAAACAATAATAAAAACAGTGCACAGTACTTTGAGTTAATTTTACAGGGTTATTTACAGATCACGTGTCTTTCTCCTTTTATAAGCATCTTGTAATGGAAAGTCAAATGAACAGAAATAAATACATGTCATTTGCAAAAATTGGTTTTTTTTAAAACCCAAATATGCTACAGATGTTCGTTTTTGAAAGCTGGTCTCTGTGGTTAGCTGCTATTAGAAAATGTTCCAAAACTTGCTGAGTTCTGCAGAACAAAAACCACAGACAGCCAACTTTAGCTGCATAGAGCCAGATACTGTACACTGGACCCAGTGATACTGGAAATTTTCCTGCAGGGAGAAATATTGATGTTTTGATTTTCATGAACATGAAATAAATATGATGGTTTTATTCTTCATTTTACTCACTTCATCTAGAACAGTGGTTCCCAACCATTTTTTTGGCCATGCACCTCCTAAGCATCTCTAAAATCCTGATGCCTTCCCCCATATGGCATATAATTCTTATTATTCAAAAGGTAAAGGTCACCCTTGCTCAAAAGCATCATATCTGACTCTAGGGTTCAGTGCTCATTTCTGTTTATAGCCAAAGAGCCAGCGCCATCTGCATTTGCAGATATTTCCATGGACACGTGGCAGGCATGTCTCAACACCAGAGTACACGGAACACTGTTTACTTTTCCACCAAAGTGGTCCCTATTTATCTACTTGCAACTTCTTGCTTTCAAACTGCTAGGATGGCAGGAGCTGGGACAAAGATGAGAGCTCAATCCATCGTGCAGTACTCTGGAATCGAACTCTGACCTTCCAGTTGTCGTGTTCAGTATCTTAAACACTTGAGCCACCGCAGTCACTCCTATACAAAAAGTGAACTCCTATTAATGAGGAGGAAGACTAAAATGCCATTTACTGTTAATAACACATTCTCCAATTGGCCCCCTTAAAAATCAAATTTCCCCCTTAAAATCAAATCCCCCCTGGTGGGGCATGTGCCCCACATTGGGAACCATGGATCTAGATTCCAATATGTTTTTTAATCCCCCAAAGACTGGAATTCTCTCTTCTCATTTTATCCCATAGGTGCTGACGAGTACCTGTGAACACGTTGCTATATTTGATGCCTGTGAACAGTACAGTTCCACAATGCCATTCATCAAAAATATGTTACTGGATATTTCCTGCATATATATTGATATGCACTTATAGTAAGTCTCTAAGTATGTTATAAATAGGCTATACCTAAGTAGTGGAATATACATTTTTGCACATACAGGCTGACTGGTTTAGTTGGCAGCTTCTCAAACAGTACAAGCCTAGGAAACATCAGAGCACATGATGACTTTCCACTGATTTGACTCTGTCAGATGTAGCTCTTTATTTTTTGACAGGAGAAAAGAATGGGTATTGCAGAAAGGTAGAGGGTGTTTGTAAGTGCTGCACTTAAAAGTCAATAGCAGTATACTTAATTTGGATTCAGAATACAAATGGTATGTCAAAACTAACAACACTATGGATTCAGCTTTTTGATTTGAGACACATTGTTTATTTAGTTTATGATTCAGGTTTTTATATTTAGTCACATAAAGTGAAGAAAACACTCAGGATTCCACAATCTGCCATCCATACATTAACTCAAAGGTGGGTTAACATTTTTATTAAAATATGATATCACAGTTTTGGATATGTAAGATTAATCAAATTTAAGCAGTTTTAAAAGTTATTGAGCAAAATCCTGTTTATGGTGTTATAACAAAAAGTTATGCTGGCATAAATGTGCTATGCATCATGTCTAACAACATGAAATTGTTCTTTCCAATTGTCCAACTACTTGTGCATCTCTGCATAATCAGATACACAATTTGCTATCAGAAGTGCTTCAGAGATTGCACTTCTGCCTCAACAGTACGTCTAGTTGCACAAGTATAGTTGTGCAAAAAGATTTTAGCCTCCCCCAATATAAACACATATAGTTTTTATACAGAAAAAATACTAAAATTTCTTATTACTTCCTTTAAATAAAGGGATTGCATATGTTCAATTAAAATAAATAAATTGCTAATTTTATGCAGTTTTTTAAAAGCAAATGTGCTGATTCTTTACTGTGCCTTTACCGTGACAATATTCCAAGGCATAAGAGACAATATTTCACTTGAACAGCTGTCCTAGTTACACTTACAAAGAGCAAGACAACTCAACAAAATGGAACTTAACTACTGTTAAGTAAATATGGACAAGATCATATTGTAAGGGTGTGTTTACTAAACAATAAAATCTACTGAAATAACTAAGTTTTTTTTAAATGTTTCTGCTGCCTTTAGATCAAGGGTTCTCAACCTACGACCCGCAGGCTGGATCCAGCCCGCAGCACCAAGTTATCTGACCCCTGACCAGGTTCCAGCCGCAGATATGTTTTATGGCAGCGTTTATGGTGGAGGAAACCACCAGTTCAGCCCCCTCAACTGTCTCCGAGAGTGTGACCCGGCCCCCGATTTTAAAAGGTTGAGAACCCCTGCTTTAGATCAAACTAACAAAGTCATATGTTTTGCTTTTTTGTGTGGGTGTGCCTTTGAGAAAATGTTTACAAACCCATCTAGTATCTCTCTCATGTTATTCAGACGCTACAGTAAAGGAGGAAGGAACCCTAGGGCTTGTCTTCCTCTAAATTCAAAAGCTCAGCGTTTCACACTGATCACTACTAGTCACCAATCTTACATGCTATAATCAAAGAATCACCACAAGTCATCTATAAAGGTTTACTCAGTCCCATATAAATGTGTCACAGTCTCATAAATCAGTGTTAAAATATGAAGGAAAAAAACATAAAATGATGTCTCTCTCCACTGTTTGTTCTGTAGGGCTTTGGTAACTAAACAGGTGTAATCACACATGGGATGCAATGTTCAGCCAGACACAGAGACTGTCAGGATTCCAATTATTTAACTCTGTTCTGCACCAATAAAAGGTGATAAAAGAATTCATTCATCTTCAAGCTACGCATGCATAGGTAAATGTTAAGCATTTAACCCTCACACCTTCCAGGGATGAATCATCTACCAGAGTTTGAAACCTTTTAAGATCCAAACTCCAATGAATATAAAAGGCACAACATTTTAGGATGGGGGACTTCTCCCAACTTTCCTCCAAAGGCCAGTTTCACAGATGTCGAGAAAAGAAAATGTGCACCTGTCCCAATTTTTCTCACCCTACCTTATGCTTGAGCGGTGGCATAAAAGAATTTCCACAAAGATTCAGATCTTTCAGAGAAAATTAAAAATAACTCGACATGATGAGATATTCACATTTCTATAGGTCTATATACTGTATAGTTATACCACATTTCTATATGTTTGTATCTACTGTACTTATATCACGTTTCTTATATATATTAAAGGTCTTTCTCGACAGAAAGCAAGTCATGTCCGATGCTAGGGGTGGTGCTCACCTCCGTTGACAGCCAGAGCCAGCACTATCTGCATCTGCAGACGTTTCTGTAGTCATGTGGCAGGCATGACTGGACTCCAGAGCATATGGAACGCTGTTACCTTTGCCTAGTAAAGGTAAAGGTTTCCCTTGCTCGAAAGCCAGTCGTATCCGACTCTAGGGGTCAGTGCTCATCTCTGTTTCTAAGCCGAAGAGCCAGCCCTGTCTGCTTCTGCAGACGTTTCCATGGTCATGTGGCAGGCATGACTAGACACCGGAGCGCATGGAACGCTGTTACCTTCCCACCGAAGTGGTCCCTATTTATCAACTTGCAATTTCTTGCTTTCGAGCTGCTAGGTTGGCTAGGTGGCACCTATTTATCTACTTGCTTTTTCCTTTTTTTTTTTTTGGCTTTCTAACTGCTTGAGTGGCAGGAGCTGGGACAGATGGTGAGTAGCTTCTTCCATCACGCAGCACTTGGGTCTTGAACTGCTGATCTGCTAACCTTCCGGTCATCAAGCTCAGCGTCTTAACCACTAAGTCACCCCAGCCCCAACATATCTATATATACCATGACTAGTGTGTGTGTGTGTGTGTACTATATCCTACAAGAAGAGGTGTGTGTGTGTGTGTGTGTGTGTGTGTGTGTGTGTGTGTGTGTGTGTGTGTGTGTGTGTGTGTGTGTGACTCCAGAGCATATGGAACGCTGTTACCTTTGCTTAGGTGGCACCTATTTATCTACTTGCTTTTTCCTTTTTTTTTTTTTTTTTGGCTTTCTAACTGCTTGATTGGCAGGAGCTGGGACAGATGGTGAGTAGCTCTTTCCATCGCGCAGCACTCGGGTCTTGAACTGCTGACCTGCCAACCTTCCAGGTCATCAAGCTCAGCGTCTTAACCACTAAGTCACCCCAGCCTCAATATATCTATATATACCATGACTAGTGAGAGAGAGAGAGAGAGAGAGAGAGAGAGAGTGTGTGTGTGTGTGTGTGTGTGTGTGTGTGTGTGTACTATATCCTACAAGGAGGGGTGCGGGTGCGTGCGTGTGTGTGTGTGTGTGTGTGTGTGTGTGTGTGTGAGAGAGAGAGAGAGAGAGAGAGAGAGAGAGAGAGAGAAGATGATCGATATGTGGGACTGTCTGGCGCAAGTGGGAAGAAACCAAGAGATGCATAAAATCCTGACACGGGGCGCGAAGCAGGAATTGCCAACTTACCAGAGGAAACTGAGGAGCCAGACAAACTGGAGTTGCTGGACGTGGCCATCCTCCTCCTCCTCCTCCTCCTCTCGGGTTCCTTAGTGACTAGCCCAGGTGGTGGTGGTGGTGGTGGTGGTGCTGTCCGGGGGCTGAGGGCGCCCCCACCCCATAGCAAAGGGCGGGAGCCGCGCCGAGCCAAACAGCACGGACAGCACCAGCCCAAGCCGCCGCCGCCGCCGCTGCTTTGCTTAAGGCTCAGCCAAAGGACGCGCTGCTGTTGCTGGTTGGTGTGTGCCTTTTCCCGCCTTTCCACGGGCGAGGAGCAGCCCCAAGAAGGGCCTGGCGTGGCGTCCAGCTCCTTCCCCCCCCTTGCTCTGGTGGCACAGACAGAGGCTTCCCGGTCAAGAGAGCCGCCCCACCAGCTCGTCTCCTCGCTTCCCCACCCTCCCGCTCCTCCCTTTTAGGCTCAGCCTTGACAAGCCAGGCGGGGAGCGGCCCCGCCTTCCTCCTCCTCCTCCTCCTCCTCTTCCTCCTGGCTCCTCCTCCGATGCCTCCGCCTCGGCTCTCCTTCACAC